>JBAIAC010000068.1:7265000-7865000 GCA_037349315.1 Chelydra serpentina | reverse complement strand
GGTAAAAAGAGCTCCTGGGCTGTTATTTCTCAGCAGAAGTCTGTTCCCTTCCACTTCTTGTCTCTCTCTGAGCTCCTGTGCTTCCCCTTTTAAGTTCTTCTTCCAGCTTGTGCAGGCTTTGTAGGTGCAGCCTGGTGGGGGCCACCTGGGCCCAGAGCTGCTCCTTAACCCCTTGTTTTCCAGTGTGGGTTTGTACTCCCCAACACAATAAGGTATGTATCACCTTGGTATTGAAGCATCTAAGACTTTGTATCTAAACATCACATGGCCTTTTCTTATGACAAGTTAATTGTACACCATGAAATGTTTCAGACTTTTGCCTGAGCTGTTAGCCAAAATATGAAACCTTGTAGAGTGTTTTCATTAGAATGAAAAATTATTCATGAGACCGGTATATTGAGGGTTGCCACCTGTCTAGGTTTTCACAGGGTTGCCCCCTTTTTGAGGTAGCTGCCCTGGGGAATCTGTAAGGGTGCTCCCTACACACTACCAGCTCTCCAGTTTTATGCACTCAGGATTATCCCAGATGTCCTGTTTGTTTTTGTTTTTGTATCTCAGCTGTGGAAACCCTAGATATATTCCCAGTGCAATCTTGTTAAATTATACAAAATGTACACAACATCCTGTTTCCCTGAACACAGTAGAAACAAACCACAACAGGCAGTTTCCTTGCTCAGTAATCATTAAGTCTGCCACTCACTTGGGTAAGCTCTGTGCGAAGCTATGTCTCTGGTTCCTCTCACAGACTTCTTCTCTAGGCACTTTGCTCCAACACACGGACTGTAACCCAATCTCCTAGACCCTACAGAGTCTAGTTACGGAGACTCTGGTTGGGGTAAATGGTTGGGGTAAATGCAAGACAGACTTGATTTCCTGTTTACACATACTCTTACCTCCTTGCTGTATGGCCTCTACTGGTCACTCTATATTTTCATAACTAAGACCACATTCCCCTTTTTGAAAAGGAAGAGTATGTGTAAACAGGAAATCAAGTCTGTCTTGCATTTACCCCAACCATAGTGGGTTGGGTCTCTGTAACTAGACTCTGTATGGTCTAGGAAATTGGGTTATAGTCTGTGTTTGTTGGAGCAAAGTGCCTAGAGAAGGAGTCTGTGAGAAGAAGCAGAGACAGAGCTTCACACAGATGATTCCTTCTGGCACCCTAACAAAGGAGGATGGAGTTGTCCCGGAACACCCCAGAAGGTAATTTTCTGTAGGTACTCGGACTTTTTAACAGTGGCTGCAGCTGAGAATGAGAGCTATAGTTGAATGTCTTCAGCATGCTGTTGGCAGCTAAGCCAATGGCATCACACTCTCTTTCCCATGGTGGATATTGAAAAGAAGATAGAATAGCATGGATCCCTGTGGGACCTCACAGGTGAGGACTTCTGGTAGGAGTAGTGGTTACCTGTTGCTATTCTGAGTTCTGCTAGAAAGGAACAATTGGAGCCACTGTATCGCTGGGCCATGTACTTGTGCTATGTTATGTAGGTGTGTTAGTGGTACCTTGTGATCCACTGTCTAAAGACTTCACATAGATGTTCCCATTATGAACATGGAGTTCTTACGTATGACCATAAGAGGTAATTTTTTAGTTCCACTAGAGCAGTCTCTGTCCTGTGCCCTAGTCTGAATCTTGATTGTGAGGCATCCAGGATGTTGACTGATGTCACATGTTGATAGAATTTGATAGTTATTAGTTCCTCGTTTCCCGCCACCCCCCCCCCCCCCCCGGCCCAGGAATTGGAGGTTGCGGATAGGATGCTAGTTGAACAAATCTTCAGGATTAAGTATTTGTTTATTATGAGTTAGTCAAACTATTGCATTTTTCAAGGAGTTTGGTGCTTCTCTGAAGGGGGCATTGACTACTTCCATTAGCTGTGGTCATAGTTGTTCTTTACAGGTTTTTTTTTTAAAATGATCATATGGGTTAAAAAGTGATTTTTTAATAGGTTTTTAAATAGTATTTACTATGGGTGACTTGATCAGTAGCATGAGTCACGTTTTGTTGGGTTTTTTGGGAATTTGCTATTGTTGGGCTTTCTAATTTTTTATTTAATCTTAATGCCAGTGAATTCAGTTTGATTAATATTCTTGTCTATATTTAAGTGAAATTAGATTCTTTTTAAAAAAAAAATAAATCTGGAAAATATTGGCTTCCTTCTCAAGCAATTTTTAATAAAATCAAATGTTGTGTAGGAACTTAAAATGGTTAACTCCCTTTTATAAAGTTGCTGTTCCCATGGCTGGATATAGGGGCGAAGGAAAGATGTTTCTTTATGCACCCGGGTGTAATTAGAGACATGTTAGTGTTTTAATTGTTTCTATTGGATTAACCTACTTTCCTTGGCTTGTTCCCTTTGGATGTATAGTTCTACGTATGGACTGATGCATAGCTTCATAAAACAGTGGATACTTTATATTTCCATCAGTTTGGGACATCATCAGCTAATTTATACTGTTTATCAATAAGCTAATCATCAGAATGTTGTCTGTGGATAAATAAGGGTCTCCAGGCCTGTAAATAGAACCTTCAATGAGTACTATGGTCACCTACATTTACTTCTTATAAAACATTTAAAAATCGAATTGTGAAGTTATGTTAGCTGATACAGTTTTTATTTTGTTTTTAATAATTTGTTAAAGGAAAATTTTAAATGAACATGGGAAGTTTCTCTTATAGTAGACAAAATTTTGCAAAATTATATTTCTACTTTTTTATTGGAAGCTGAAGGGTAAATATTAGGAAATATGTTCCAGCTGTGTGTTCTGTTAGTCCGGAAAAGTCTTCCCAGGAAAGTGGTGCACAATACATTGCTTAAATCTAACCTGGATAAAATGCTACAAGATATGCTGTGGAGCACAGTAATGCTTTGCTGGCAGGTAGTTAATGGTAATTATGGCAAGTAATATCACAGGAATTTTTAAATGTTTATTACTGTACAATATAAACACAACACACTGTAAACACAACAACCATACTAATGGCAAAAAAAAATATTGTTATACAAAATGTATGCTCTTCCACTGAAGACAGATAAAATAACATAACTTTACACAAGCTTTTCTCTCACTCTCAGACTATTTCAAATAATTTTGTTGGGGGTTGTTCGAATTTAGTTCTATTTCAAAGAATTTTGTTCAAGAATGCATATGGTTAGATATAGAGCAGCAAAACATTTATACTGAGCATGGTCTGCTAACCTCCTGCTTCACTGAACTAACTCCTAAATACCATATAATTTGACTGTCTGTGTCACTGTAGCTTTCTCTATGCCTCTGGAATCTACAGTTTAGATTCTGATGTATTACAAAACTCTGATTTTTGGTCTTGTGTAATGAATCCTGATAAACAGTCAGCCTTTCACTCCCCTGTCCCTTTCCTTTTTCTCTAATACTTGTCAAGGTGAGATTTCTTTCCCCTGCCACTGGAACAATGCAAACAAGCCTGTTATTCAAAAAACAGCATACATAGCTGAAATTGTCTATTAACTGTCTGAGCAACTGTCATGTCATTCATTCAAGGTTTTTGTGATGTCCTTGTTTACTCTGCCGACTAGGTTCCTTTTCTTTGGCCCCATTGCTTTCTATGTTTCTCTGAAGAATGTATGTTCTTGTGTTCTCTCTTCCTCTCTCCATCCTTTTGAGGAAGTCGGCATCTCTCTGTCTAGTCAGGGAGTGTTTTATGCTGCTGCACTTGAACATAATAGCTGTACCCATGTTATGCTCTTAAACAGTACTACTTAGTCACGGAGTCACCATCAAAATGACAGCTGAGAGGATTTAAGACCTTCCCATATAGAGAAATGCTGTGGCAGCAGTACCATCACTGTGCAGAGTACAAACTTGTGGGAAACAATATCTCTTTCTGATAGTTATCCTAAAGAAACGGAGAAACTAAACATGCTGCTGCCTGCCTGCTTTTCTGCTAGCTAGCAATCTCAGATAGGCAAGTTCTCTAGCACTTACTAAGTTTAGGAAAGACATAAACTTTAAGAATGGCCTTGACAGTCTCCTGAGGCCCTGACAAAATCCACAGAATTGATCCCTTCCTAAAACCAGCAAACCTTAATGCTGCTTTAGGGAAATATTTGACTGGGTTTTTTTTTTTTAAACTATGCTTCATATAGCCTCCTGAGATTGTTAACTCTTCTTTAACCTTAGTTCAGTTACCACTCTTTAGTATCCCATGCTGAATGGGATACTGTAGCCAGCCTAAATCTATCATGCCAATCTTTTGGGATTGGAAGCTTAGTTAACCTTTTAATTATTGTTTGTTCATGAAGGAATGCTGCTTTAGTTTCTGGTTTCAGCTAGATGTGGAAGTTCAGAAATATGTAATAAGCATGGTATTTCTAGCTTGATCAGAAAGTAGACGTATTGGAAATCTTATTCTTATGAGATTTCCATCCCATTTTGGAGACAGAAGAGGTTCAGAAAATGTCTGAACTTCTTAAAGTTCACCCAACACTATTGCTCCTGAGAGTGTAATCTGTATGGCCACTTTAAACACACTGAGTCTGAGGCTTGTATACATGCTCTGAATCATATGTGACTAAACTGTGCATAACCCACATTGTGTAGTGGACCCAGAAATAAGTGGTATACACCATTTCACTAATCTTTGATTATTAATGAATACATTAATAAAAAGGATGGATGTCAAATTATCAGATAGTAACAGAGAATCATAGAATCATAGGGATAGAAAGGACTGCAAGGGTCATATAGTCTTAACCCCCTGCCAAGATGCAGGATTTGTTGTGTCTCCACCATCCGAGACAGATGACTATACATCCTCCTTTTGCAAACCTCCAGTGAAGAAGTTTTCACAATCTCCCAAGGCTGTCTGTTCCATTGTCCTACTATTCTTGCCATTAGGAAGTTTTTCTAAATCTAGATCTGCTTTGCTGTAGTTTGAACCTATTACCTGTTGTCCTGCTCTCTGTGGCAAAAGAGAAATATCGGTTCTGGAATAATTTGTAAAGGGGGGGGTGCTGAGAGCTATTGAACAGAAATGTAAACTCTTTATATGATGGAAACCTCTTCAAACCAGGGGGTGCTGCTGCACCCCCAGTAGCCCTAATTCCAGCACCTATGAAGAGAATGACTTTTTGCCATCTTTTTTATGGCAGCCTTTCAAGTATCTGAAGACCATTATCTCATCCCGCCCTTCATCTCCTCTTTTCCAAACTAAACATACCCAGTTCCTTCCACCTTTGCTCATATGGCTTGCATTCCATCCCTTTGATCACCTTTGTAGCTTGTCTCTGAATTCTTTTCAATTTTTATACATTGGTGACCACAACTGGACACAGTTCTCCAGCTGAGGCCAAACCAGCACTGAGTAGAGCGGTACTATCACCTCTTCTGACTTGCATGCTATGCCGATGTTAATGCAACCTAAAATTGCATTTTTTTGTAATGGGTATCACATTGCTGACTCACGTTGGGGCTGTGATCCACCACAACTCCCAAATCTTTCTCAGCAGTGCTGGTGCCAAGCCAGATTTCCCCCATTCTGTATTTGTTCATTTGGTTTTTCTTTCCTAAGTGCAGCACCTTTCATTTGTCTTAGATGAATTTCATTTTGTTGTCTATAGCCCAGTTCTCCAATTTATCAAGATCCCTCTGAATTTTAGCTCTAAACTCCACAGTATTGCCCCCCCACACACACACACACTTTGTGTCACCTGTAAACTACATCATTATGCTCTCTATACCCAGAACAGGTCCCCGTGGACCCCACGTGAGACCTCCCTCCAATCCCACATTATTCCTTTAGTAGTTACTCTTTGTTTTGTTTGCAGTTGTACGCATGAAGGATCATGCATAGGTGACAACCAGTTTCTTCTTTTTTTATGTCTGTGACAGCTGTTTCTTGAAAGCAAAAGAGAAACAATCTCAGAGGCAATAAAAAAATTAAGTCTATGGATCCAGAATATTCAAACAACTAAATCAGAATCAGACCTGCCAAGTGGGTAAATATTAAATTACAAAAAAATGAGTTTTCAGTCTCAAATTAGATACATAGAAAAGTTCCTTGACATTTCATTGGAAGTGGTGGAGAGTTTTCTGATTCAACTAAATATGGAAGGTAAGGCAGAACTGTAAATAAATCCCCAGTTTGTTTAGGACACCACTAAAACTTAATGTATGCATTTCCTTTTTCTGGAATTTCTCCCATGCTGTAGATATAGAGATGGAGAGTTATGAATGAATGGTTTTATATCATAAGCAGATGGTGCCTTCCAAAGAACTTGCTGAGCTAAATTAGGAGTAATCAAATCCCATGTGGCATAATGTGAGCTATTTACCTACAGGGGTGAGGACTCAGGATAGAAATGCTCCCCCATGCATGGTATCACACAGTTGGCAAAATGCATTGACAGGTGTGGAGGCAGACCAGTGAGCGGAAGAGGGATTCACCTTTCTCTGAAGCATTAGAATAACAGACTTAGTGTACCCATGGTCATATCTGGTAGGGCAAATTGTATGTTATATTTTTCAAATAAACACAGTGCTATGCATTGATTAGCATGATGTCCCTTCTCCTTTGGGAGCACACTACAACTTCACTAATTTCTAATGGAAATATTCAGAACAGAAACAGTTTTATATTTTTAATTCTCTTATAAAAATTGGAGATAGTAATTGTACATGATTACTAACACCCCAACCCTGTAAGCTCCTCTACCTGGTTAGATCCCTGCTATCAAAGAAGATTCACTGGAGTAATTGTAGCTTCATGGAAATGGATGGGGGATCCACATATCTTTTTTAATTTTGCTTTGTTAGAATGCATGTTGTTTATGTGTTTTTTAACATATGTCCATCTCCAGCTGGATCTTTCCAACTTAATTTTTTTCTGTATTCTTTTATTTTATTGCTGGTTTTGTGTGACTGGTTTTGTGATTCTCGCCCCGAAGCGACCAAGATGTAGTTGATCCAGGTGCTACTGTCAGCATTACTTCTCATAGGGCTTTTATCTATCCAAAGTTATTCCAAAAGGCCCAGATTTATTACCCTAACTACAAAATTGAAAATAAATGGATCCTGGTCCTGTGTGAAATTTTGTTCAAAGTAGAAGTCAAGTCTGGCAGGCAATTAACTGATGTTTAGTTTCCTGCAGACCTAAACAGTGGTTTCAGCATTTTCTGCAGTACTTGGCTAGATAAGGCTAGTTTTAAATATAATATTTAGGCATATGTATTAGCACCCTTGATTAGCAGAGGGTGTTCCACATGTTAAAATAATTATTTTCTCCCTGTATTAGTGCTGGCCTTTCTTTCTTCCTTTCCTTTCCTTTCCTTTCCTTTCCTTTCCTTTCCTTTCCTTTCCTTTCCTTTCTCAGCCTTAAGAATTTGGAAATTAGAAGACCAAATACTAAAAACGTGTGTGTGTGCGCACATACACGGTGTGTGTGTGTGTGGGGGGGGCTATGTAAATATAACACAATCTAGATTAAGAATAGTAATTTGCTTTATCAACAAGGAACTTCTGACACTATGGACCTCTGTTCATTTTATATAGCAGACAGTAAGTTAGTAATAAGCAAAAAATATTAGAACTCTATTGAATTCTGAACAAATAATGCAATAGAAATCAGTATTAGTCCAGTGTTTTGTTCAAAGTCTTATAGTTATATCTCAATTTCATGCTTTTTGTACTTTTGTTTATGATGTTGGTAGCAAGAATGTGGTGCTGTAATTTGTCATGATAACATTTAATTTGCCACATGTCAGCCCAGTGGAATGGCACAGCAGTATTATTTTAACTGTACTTTAGGTTTGCTTTTTGTTCCTTTCTCCCTCAATTTTATATCAACAACAAACTTAAATGATTTGCAACCGGTTTGATATAATGAATACAGGTTAGTGAACCAGAGGTGTAAGTACCGACCTGAAGGCAAAGGTGTAATACTACACATCAATGCAAATTAAAAGCCATATTACCTGCTATCGTTAGCTCTGGAAAATATAGTGAATTAATCTGAACACCGGAAACAGTCTGTCTTGTAAAAGGTCTGAATAATAGGGCATGCCATTAACTATTAAGACAAAGGACATGATGATGAAGCATAAGGATAAAATTAAGTCAATGCCGGTTACAATATCAGATATATTACTACTTACAATGTCATCTCTATTACAGCTTAGGAAATCATTAAGATGTGGTGGATTTGAGGTGATGAAAATAATACATGACAGCAAGACCGAATGATGAAATAAGAAACAACTTGTTGCTGTAATTCCATGCCTTATTAGTGAATAGACATATAAAAAGTCCAATTACTTGTAGTTTACCTTTTAGACAAGCATCAAATCCCCAATTAAAGATTTCAAGTGATGGAGAATCTGCTACCTCACTTGGGTTGTTTCCAATGGCTAATTACTCTTTCTGTTCAAAAATTGCATCTTATTTCCTGTTTGAATTTGTATAGCTAGGTCTTTGCTACATCAAAGAGCCCAATACTGTCAGATATCTTCATCCCATATGGTTTTTTTATAGACTGTGATCAACTAAACATTTAACCTCCTTTTCAGTTAGTTAGATAAATACATTGATCTTCTTAAGTCTCTCACTGTAAGACATGTTTGCCAGTCTTCAAATCATAATTGTGACTTCTCTGAAATCTCATCAGTTTTTCAACATACTTTTTGAAGTGTGGATGCCAGACCTGGACACACCTCTCTGAGTAGTGGTTTTGGAAGTGCCATATACAGAGGGAATAACTTCCCTACTTTCCCTTGATGTCCCCCTCTTTATACTTCCACTTAGTGAAGAATCACTTTCATAGTGTTTTCCCTGCTTTTTGTGTGTCTGTTCCATACAACAACAGGGTAAAGAAAAACACATTTAGGTGGGACTGGTAGCATTGCCTATTAATAAGGTTGCCTGACACTTCCCATTAGAACTGTTTTCAGTTGCATATGATTTTGCCAAACTTTGACCATTTGGGCTGAAATGTTCAGTGTCAGGTATCTGCCTCAGGATGATTTTTTGTATATTTTATTTTTTAATTTCAGCCAAAATGGTCTAGCTGTTTCTGAGAACAAGACTTTGAATTGTCTATACCTGGTAATTGTTACATAAGAAAGTATTTGGCACTACAAATATTGGCTTTTCATGTGTTCACAGCATGCATATGCTGATATCTTAAGTTTGGTTGTTTTAGAATTGTACCATATACATGTAAACAATTATTGGGCTTGGTTTGTTACTATAATATTTAATTTGCCACATGAGAACCCTGTGAAACACAGAGTAATGTTCTTTGATTTGTACTGTACTTTAATGGCTTGTCTATATTTGAAAGTTGAGTCAGATTAAGGGAAGGTGTTAATTTAAAGTGTACTAGCTAAACCTGAATAACTCCATGTGTAGACATTCTTATTTCAGAATAAGAGGGTTCACACATGGAGATATTCTGAAATAATTCCATTTGTAGACAAGCCCTAAATTTGTTCTGTACTACTTACTTCCCTAATTTTATATGTATAACAATTTTAACTGATTATGCTACATATATTGGTATAAATTAGGGCTGAGCTAGGTTTTGATGTTGATGAAGCACCTTCTTTTCCAGGGGCCAGCCTAACGGTGCGGTATCCCCAAAGCATGTGGCACTGGGATAGGAGGGAAGGTGTGTTTAGGGCAGCCTAGGGATATGCTGAGTCAGTGCATTCCTAGGCATCCTTCACTGGTGAACTTGTGCGGAGCAAATTAAAGCTACTCTCCTTTGATGGAATTCGCAAAAGACAGCAGCAGTGCAGATGCCGCTATTCCTCCCCCTGATGTGAATCACAATGAAAGTGATGCCGTGTTCCCACTGCCAACTCTATTCTCACAACGTTATTCCAAGTCTTGTGATAATTGTATTTAGGATTTTTCTCAAAGCTCTAACTGCTGGCATCAGTTCATTAAATGAGACTGTCAGCTCCGATTTAAACAAAACTAGTTCCTAGTTCTTATGTCTGCAGAGAAAAGTTAAAACATGAATCTTAAAGGATCAAAGCCAGAAGGCAAATCAAATCCTACCTCCCCCACCCTTTCCTCAAAACAAACATACAAAAGTTATTTAAAACTAAAAGTCTTCAAGATGTTTAAGTCAATCTCATGATTTTTGGTGGCTGATTCATGATTTTTGAATGCTTGAGGGTAGCAATACTGAGAGTGGTATAGCAGGGAAATATGGGATTAAGAAGGGACAGGGAAATGGGGGTGTGATGCATAACCAGAAAGGGTTAAGCATCCTGAAGGATAAATGACTCAAATTCAACCCTTAATGACATATGGAGAGATAATGTTTGTGTTTTTGTGTATTTACAAATATACTGGTAGGGGTTAACAATGTAATCATTTATTTTACTCATTTTAAGGCAGTTGTGGTCTCCGTTTTTTAGTTAATCAGATTTCAGTCTGTTAAACTTTTTGAAAAATAGTGATGCCTGCTTTGACAGCCGTTGACATTCCTTGCAGTTTCTTCAGCACTTGTGTCTCTATTTTGGATTCCCTGAAGTATTTGTTCTTTTTTTCATCCTCTTGTAGTATGGTTGTAAAAAGCTCTTGCTCCTCTTCATATCACGGAGGGCTGTGGTGCTGTGGTGCTGATCAATCTGGAGCGTCTTGGTAGAGATCCATTACTTGACTTCCTATCTTTTTTCTCCCCATGACTTTTCCTATACTTTTCAGTTGAGCCATCTCCATTTTTTGTTTCTGTAGAAGCCACTTAATGTGCTTGGGGATGGAGGGGTTTAGATCTTCAGTTAACTATGCTGTACTGGTTTTAAAGTGACACCAGCATGGGCTAAATGACTACTCATCTGTAAATGGGCACTCCTTTGCCCCTGTCTTCTTGCCACACAGTAACTGCACAGACTCCACTAGTTGTACATTCACAGTGACATTTATTTCTGAGTTCCCTCTACCAACACCACGACAGTCCCCATGCAATCGTCTATTTATGATATCTAGGTGTTTGCTTAAATCACAGAGAAATCACACATAACAGAAAAAGAAGAAATGTGGTATACACATTTTTCATGGGGCGGTCATGGCATAAATGGCAAATTTCGCTATTACCAAATACCATACCACCATTATGTCTGTGCTGCTGCTGGCTGCCGCTCTCTGGCCGCTCAGCTGTGAAGGTAGTGCAGAAATAAGGGTGGCAATATCACGATCATTCGTACAATAGGCTTGCCACCACCTTTTGGTTTGGGACTCCCAGTTTGAGAAATACTGTGTACTTTCGTATACTTTTACCCTACAGTATAGTACAGCGTAAAAGAACACGGGAGAGACCAGATTTCACGGCCTTTCTGTTCCTCTCTGTACTTTTGACTCTCTCATCAGGACTGGGGGGAACAGAAGTCTCCCTTCCCTGAGGCCTGTGTGGCTGGTCTCAGCTAGCCCTGTTCCTCTCCCTCTCCACCCCCAATACTTCCTTCCTTTGCCTCTTTGTCAAATTTAGCCTGATGGACTAATTGGCTCTTTATCCCACCCAGCCTGCTTCCCTAATTACCTCAAACAACAATGAATACGAAAATATTTTCGAACAATCCATAGGATGAAATACATGCACCTAAAACGTTTTATCAAACACTTCTGAACAAACAATTCAGTAGAAATTGTGATCTGTGTGCTGACAGTTTGAAATAAGGTCAAAATACTGCAAATAAACTGTTCACTGCAACTAGATCATACAGCTCTACTGTTCCTGTGGAATCTCTTTATACTTAACCTGAAAGCAGTCTGTGCTTTGGAAAAGGAGATGTGAGTTGTGTCTGTGAAGTTCTAGTGACCACAGTATGCAACATGGTGACACCCATGAAGTTTTTGGGTGGCCCTGGATTTTATTACACTGTGACTAACAAGTAAGAGTAAGAAATATATTTGTCAGTAGACTATCATACTACTAGAGGAGGTCACCTGAAATTGACACTAACACATCAAAGGGGATTACAGCATAGAAAATGCGACAAGTCTAAGTGTTGAAATAAAAAAGACTTAAATATCTTGCTTTTTAAAAATTGCTCTGTCCTTTTGTAGTAAATATTGCCCATCTGTTGTATTGAATCTACATTTAATATGTTTAATTGGTTTGGAATGCAGAAAATATATGTTGATCTATATAATCCATAATTATGATGCGGAAAAATGTCCTGATAAAGTGCAATTAGTGTAAATAACGTGCTTAAATAGTGTGTTTAATCAATGGTAAGAATACGAAATTACACACCATAGTTATAGTTAGCACTGAGATGAGTTATTTAAATGTAGCCAAGTGCCCTACAAGCTAAATATTTTCAAGGAATGGAAAAGCAATTATTTTTATTTTAATATTTCATTATATTTATTGAATGAAGAACCGAAGATCACATCCAAATACAAATTGCCTGATTCTTTCACTTAAAGGTTGATTAACCAAAATGTATTTACCTTTCCATATTGTGGAAGATAGTGGAAGCCACAAATTAATCATATGTGCATTTATTAAATGTCTATATTTTTATTTTTACCCTCTGGTCACCCATTATAACATTGTACTGTACTGTATTGTCTGGCTAGTTTATGCCCTGATTCAGAAAAGTATCCCTTTTCAGGAAAGCACTTAAGCCATGTGCTTAAATCCCAAAGCATATGCTTGAAGTTAAGCGTAAAGTGTTTTTCGGAATAGGTGCCAACATTTTTCATGTAAGTTGGGAGAAAATGTATCTTTCTGTATGTTTTTCAACAGAACACTGACAGTGTTTAGAAAATAATATCCTACTTCCAGCTTTTTCATGGAATGTTAGCACTTCTGCTTAGTGTCTTGGCTAGAATTACCCTTATGGGGGCAGATCTGCAGATAGTGTAAATTGTCATAGCTCTTTTAAAATCAATGGAGCTATTACAGTTTAAAGCAACTGAAGATCTTCCTCCAGTAGGAATGACATCAATAGTGTTTTGTATAAATTAGCTAGGGTTCTGAAGATACTGCCCTCAGAATTTATAGAATATAATAAGGGATAATATCCTCATAGGAGAATTTTTAAATCATACTAAGAAATTCCTTCTCTATAGAATTCTATATGGTTTTTAAAATGTTATAGAAAGTTTATCAGGATATCCTTCTATATTAAGGTGTATACCACTGCTTTGAAAAGAGAGAAAATATATACATTACTGTTAAGAATGTTTAAGTAATGTCTACGCTAAATTTTCTTTGTAGTTTCAAAACATTGTTCCCTACTGATGTTTTTCTCAACCACTGTAAACAATCCCTTGTCTCCTTTATACTATTATCTCTAAAATATTTGTGGACAGTTTTATTCTACTTTTTCTCCAAAATATACTTACTTAGTCCAAAGTCCTGCAAACACATACACGAGAAGTACCACTGAGTTCTATGTAACTACTCATATGCACAGAGTTCCTCATGTGCATAAGTGTTTTCGGGACTTTGGACTAAGGTCCTCCAATCTTTCCTCATAATGAATATCTTCTAGTAGTCATTTTGTCACCCTTTGTGTATTGCCCCCCTAATTTGTTGATGTCATTTTTATAATGTGCCCAAAATGTGTACTCGTTCTTCCAGCTGAGCTATAGCAAAATATTATCGCCTCACTTGTGTTTTTCCTGAATAAGCATTGCCTTTTTTTGTACCTGCATCATCTGAGCTCACACCTGATTTATCCACCATTACCCCAGATTCTTCTCTCTGTTGTTCTTCTTTGACCTCTGGTATCCCATATACTTACCTTTTATGTCAATCGTTTTACATATTTTTATTATTTAATATTTGTTTAGATTAAATCGTCTTTCCCTTAAATTTATTCTGGGGTTACTGTCACATTTATATAGATTGCAGTTCATTGTCCAAATCTGAATTAGAAGAGTATTCTGTTGTAGTGGAGGTATAGGTTAGTATGTACATCCCTGTGGGACTAGTTTATTGCCCTCTGTTTTGGAGCAAATTGACAAGTAAATTAACTCAAAGACGGAACATGGTGTTGAATAATAGAAAAGGAAGAAATGTGGTATACACAATATATATGTATATATACAACTTATAAATAGAATACAATGTCCGTGGGTTACTTGATGTACATAGCAAGAAAACTCACCCAGATATAACTGTTGTTCCAAATATATCGGTGTGTCTTCCATCGTGGTGTCTGGTGTTAGCTGTTATCCTTCTACTAGTTAGATTGGTGCTTTCTTTCTCCGTCGGTCTTCTCTTGTATTTACATAGGATGTTGCTAACAAGCTCCTGCAGGCACACTGAGCAGTGGCAGTAAATAATATGATTGCAAGGTGTGGATTTTGTCCCTCTTAGTATGATCGGTGGAAGCTCATCTGATTTTCTCTAAATGACCTTGGCATATTGCCCTCATTCAATTGAACATGTTCATCCCTGTGTGAAATGACCAAGCTCCTGCCTATCAGTCTACCCTATGTGGAAACAGATTAGAAACAGACCTGGCCCAATCTGCTCCCACACAACAGCAGCTGTTCAGGAGGGTCCCTTCCCCAGCAACACAATAAGCAGGATGGACTTATGCTATCACTTCTGCTGTTGCGTTTTATAGTTTTGAGCAGTGTCAGTGGGTACTATCCATCAATGGAAGATTCATTACATCATAATAAAATTGCTAGCTGCTAACCTGAGAAATATAATCATACCTTTGAACAATGTTAGAGAAAATCTTTCCCCATGTCTGTGAACAAGTTATTAAATGCCCATTGTGGTCACAAGAGAGGCTAAATAAATTCCAGCAGTAGTTTTATGTTTGAAGGAAGATACACTGTTTGAGCCTTTTAAAAAATAATACAACTAAAACACAAAGTATCAATGTGCTGCTTTTTCTTCTGAAACATGACTTGCACCCCTTTGCAAAAAAATTTATGCTTCAGCACTGACCCTTGACAGATAAAACTTTTTCCTTCCTTTCCTGAAATAGGTTGTATACACTAGAATATTTGGGACCAGATTTCAAAATTAGGTGCACACAAATATATGTTTGCAATTTTGGTCGCCTGTCTTTAAACATCTAATTTTTATTGTGTATATGTCTGAGACATAGCCAGTCTGGTTTGAGATCTTGCTGAAATAGATCTTGTCTACTACAGTATTGCTGGGACATATCATCACGATATGTTTCATACCTGTTACTTGTGTTATAGTAGATTAGAAGGATGATCTAAGAAGCACATGTGCTCATGGTTCAGAATTCAAAACTTTTATTTTCCTGATTACTGCTTTCTTTGTTTTCGTGTGTGTGTGTGTTTCTCTTTAATATCTTGGGCCTGATTTTCAAGATTAGGCATGTACAGTATGTCTAATTTGTCCATGATGCTGGCGAAGTTACATGTGCAAAGTGGGCAAATGATTGTACAAACAACTAATTACAAATCTTACTGGCTATTTGCACAGGCAGTTACAGAAATGAGTTTTCAGGCATATTAATTGCATGTGCAAATTAGGTATGCATTTGTCCTCTCAGTTTTTTGTTTGTAATTATATGAGTCTAATTTTGGAAATCAAACCCATAGTGCCCTTTTCACTCCAGGATATGCAAGTTTTTTCTGAAAGTCAATAAGAGAATATGTGGTGCAATATTAGGTATAAAAAACTCAAGTACTGAATAGGGCATTTCATACTTTTTTTAGATTCCTGAAAGGACAGGTTACTGAACTACATGTGATTTTTTTCTTCTTCTTACCTATTACCAATCAGTAAACCCAACCTGTTTGGTATCAAGAAATAACATGAATGATATTTAATTTGTTCTGTCTCCAGTTTTACTAATGACAAAATGTCTTTGGGTTATCTTCCATGTTTCCATTCATTTTAGCCAGTAAAACAAAATGAATTTACACTAAACCTTTCTGAATTTTTATACGTGTGTTTGGACATTATTTCTCTGAAACACCATAGCTTCTCTGCATCTGTGCTAAATTCAGGTCATGTAAATCTGCAGTAAGAGCTTTATTCTGCAGCATCCATTTTGTCTTCCAAAAATGTTTTCTCTTATGAGAATCACAATCTCTTCTATTTTCCTTCAGCAGAAAGAATAGGACAGACAAGTTGCCTCTTTAGGGGCTGAATCCTGTCCCACTCTGTCAAGAGGCATTTGTGTAGCAAGTGACCATCTCCTCTCCCTAAGGCCTAAGTGTGTCACCTCCACAATATGCCTGACCTCCACCAGGACAGAGAATAAGAGAACCAAGAACATTCCTGAATTGTTTTGACTCCTGCCCAGCACAGCTACTGTGGCTTTGGACTTGCCCTTAGGTGTATCACTGATAGATTTGAGATCTACAGGATGCTTCAGATAGGAAACATATAACAAAGGGATAGTCCTGAAAATATTAAAAATCCATTATTTTTCCATTTTTTTCTGTTTCTCTGTTTTATTACGAAAAAATGAGATTAATCACATATTGCTCCCTTTGTAGTGCATGGAAAGTTACAGCTACAAATAAGTATAGATCTGATCACCAATGGTCGGGTACCGTAGATGCATTTATGACGTGTTTTGAAAAATATACTTTGAATACACATTTACTTTGATATCTGTTACATTACAATAAAATGTTAAATCATGGTTGTAGTCAGTACATTTTTCTTTAAACTAGTATAATTATTTAAAACTCAAATTGACATCTCATCGTTTACAGATTTTAGGTACTGGGATAAAAAAAAACCCAAACATTAGACAAGACTGAATTGAGCAGTATTCTGAGGACTACTGAGTTGTAAAGATAGCTTACACAAGTTACTGCTCAGTAACTTAGGTGCAGTTTTATCAAGAAGATGAAGCCTTTAAAGTATAATGTCTTACCTGTTCTTGAATATTCTTAGGTTAACTCTTTCAATTCTCTTGAAGCGCTAATAAACCATGCATGACTTGATTGCTGGCTTCCAGATTTCTCTTGTTAAAGAATGTTAGCAGTTGTACATTTTGTCCAGTGCAATGGGACCACATTTCTCAGTTTTATACAAACCCATCTCCAAGCTAGCGGGTGTTTCAAGCGACTTCAGGAACACTCTGAAGGTCTCTTGCTTCTTTTCCATGTAAGTATCCTTCATCCACACATGGATGCTCCCATGATACAGAAGAATTTGAAGGAGAGTGCTAATGATTGTCACATAATATTTTGACCACTGATGAATTTCCACCATACCTAGGGCAAGATGCTGCCCTTTGGAAGAAAAAAAAGTGCTTAATCTGAAAATGTTGGCATATCTCTCTGTGATATAATGTCAACAGGATTTCTAACAGCTTATTCTATTTGATTTTCATGGATCCTCTGGAGTTGTAAAAGAATTTTTAAAAGCAAAAACTGTTGTTTTCTCAACCCAGAAGCCTTAGGTTTCAGTTATATTTATTGGTTTCCTTATGGTTAGAGGTGCTTCTTTTTCCTTGACATTTTAGTGTCCTGAGAAAATGTGCACTGTTTATACTCAATAATAGGAATAATATTAGAACACGTTTCTATCATGTCAGATGGACACACTGGCCCTTCTGGTTATAAAGTGGGAAGTGCATATGATCCTCTTTTGCTAAAGTATGTGTAAGTAGGACCTCTCTGGTTATTTAGCATTCCTTCTCCTTGAATGTGGTGGTGACCAAAGTACAAGCAAGGATGATACGACCCTTATTATCAGTACTGTGCCCAATAGGGCCCGTGAAATAACTGAACTGTCTGCCATTGTAGCAATATTGTAGCTATCCACTATTCTCCAAAATGGAAAATAATAATAATAATTTCAACAAACAGCCATCATGAAAACTGACATGTAAACCCAAATGGAAGAAACCTACCTCTTTAATTAATATTTTAAACTATATGAAGAATTATTTATTCAACTTTTAAACAGTGCTATATACTATAAAATCTACCTCTTTCATATGATTTAACCTGTATGTAATATACTGCAGATCTAGGGTTCATATGTTAAAATATACAATTATATAAAGAGACCCAGCATAAATGACATGTGGTTTACATGTGCACAGTATGCATATTGATAATAAATAATTGATGCATTAGTAAGATATTTAATAAAATCAAGCAAAATAAAATATATAAATTATATTGACGTTTTACCTTGGAGATGGGGTCTTTAGGTCAGTAAGTCAGGCTAGATGAGACTCATTCTGAAATCATAGCATTCTCAGGCAGGTTCTTCTTTTAGGAAAGTTCTGCACCCAGGATTGTAACCCAGTGTACTTTTTTTTATTTTGTTGTCTTTGCTTATTTGATGGGTTACCTCAAAGGCTGAGAGCAGCCTCGTAGTTCAGGACATTACAAATGAGAACATTATTTGCAAGTTTTTTTTTTAAAGTGTGTTCTTGTATTTTCTAGAAAAAATACTATAATGGAAATTATTTAATCAGCTTTATTTTGAACTTTTAAAATTGTTTTTGATGTTTATCCATAACAATGTGAGTATAGTACTTTCAAAAGAAAGGTGTTTTCTATTTTGTAGTCAAATATGCTCCAGTGTATTTGTGGGGACTATACCGCAGTGTCATCACTCCATGATCTAATGAGAAATAGTACTGTGCCTATTTTCATTCCATATTCTTCTAGGAAAATGGCACTTACAGCAGTTGTCAATATCTTATTTAGTGAGAAGATCTTAAAGGGAAAAAAAGAAAAAAGCTGCTACAAATATAATGTACAGTCTTATTTCTTATTTCAGTGGCTTACGAAAATCTTTTTATGTTATCGTCCACATGTTCAGAGGACACACCTGTTATTCTTCAACTATTTATTCACACTTCATTTTGCAATTTGTCTGCTAGCATGTTTGTCTATTACAGAACCAGGGCATTGAATTTAACCTCCTTCTAACTGACACATTATGATGCTGTCTTCATTTGTTGCTATAAATAATAATAATAGCCCTTTACATTTGTTAGAGCAGTTTTCATTTAAGGACCTCAGTATTTTGCAAAGGCAGGTTTACATTACTATTCCATTTTACATCTGGGCAATTAGGTAATCATTTGCTCAAGGTCACACACTGAGTGCATGATGGGTCAAGGTTAAAACTCAGTTCTCTGATTCCCATTCCATTGTTTCTAGCACTAGACTATTCTGCCTCATGAAAATTACACTAGTTGGATAAAAAACCCGAGCTTCTCAATGCATTTACTAGTAAATATGTGAAGACACAAGTAAAAAATGAGTTCAATAAACAATATTAAAACCTAAAAAAAATAAGAATTAGATGTTCATTAAGAACATTAAGAATAATAATTGTTTATGCTATTAATCCAACATGAAAGTGAAGGAGAAGTTCCATATAGAACTCATTGAAAAGAAGCAAAGGCTACATCTTCTTAGGAGTTCTAATCTTCTTCATAATAGGAAAAGTTTTAAGAAACATTAAAGATTTTTTTCATGCCAGTATAGGCATATGAGGTGTAGTCTCAACCAAACCAATAGTTCATTGGATTGTTGTCCGGCTAAGCTGGCAGAAGGACAGTAGGCACTTGTATGGTTTTAATCAGGCCAGAACTTTATTCTTAAATATCTGGGAGTATCTGGCAGATAAAATTGTACAGTGCAGGTAATTCCATGTATATTTTCATGTATTCATTTCATGAAACGATGAAAGATAGTAATGCAGTTTAAGCAAGTATTGTATCAGGTTGCAGTTTGAATTCTAGGCAGGGTGAAAAAGTTAGAAAAGTTAAGTTAGATATGAGGGAGGTACTTTTGTTTTTCAGTGAATTTGCAAAAGAGATGGACTTTTTGGAAACAAATGATCACAGACAAAGTACACATACCTATAAATTATATAAACACTAGCAAGATTAATATGTAGAAAAATAATGAAAGACCATAATGCTCTTAGTAACTGGAATAAACAAAGGGAAACCTGTAACAATTTAAGTTACCACACACAAAAATGGAAATGAGGCTATTTTGGAGTATAAAGTGTTAACACTTCAGATAACTGTAGTCTGAAAACACTATTAAAGTCAATGTCAAAGTATTTTAAAGTTTATAACACACACCAGTGAAGATTGAGGTGAGGTTAGAAGATAGCTTTTATCACTTACACTCAATGTAATGCTATAAGGAAGAAAGACCTAAGGATGCTTCTCTCACGGTAGGTAATTTTTATTCACACATGCAAAGTCAGCAGGACTGCGGAGTTTGAAATTATAAAATGTAGGGTAGAGAAGAACAGTGATTTAACAAAGTTGCTAGTTCTCAGTAGCACTTAAAGTTGCATATTGAGTTGAAACAAGACAACAAAACATTGTCTGGATATGCCAAAAGAAGGACAGGAGACATTTAACATGGGTTTAATCAGGCTGCAACTTTAGATGTCTGGGACTACTCAGCGGATAACAATATACAACACAGGAAGCCCCCTGTAATTCTGTAATTACCTGGGGAGGCTTTTACCAGCTCCCCCTCTTTTTCCATTCAGGTCCCTCCAGAAAATCCATTGCTGTGACTTTACCATCCACACCCCTGCCCCTCGTAGGAGGGTTAAGGTGGGCTATAAGAATGGGGGGTTGGCTCCCTGCTGTACCAATTGTAGGAGTCCCCAACCACACTCCATTCATTACTTTAATGAACCACCTGTTTTTAAGTCCTTTTCCAAGCCATTTATCCAGTCACTGTATACCTTCCCTCTGGAGTACCTGCACTGGACATCCGCCCTACACTTAAATAATGAGTTGTGATGTATGGCCTGTCGCCCGTCATGCCATGCATGAACAGACCCCTTCTTGAAACCTGTTGTGGAGAAGGCGAAAAAATCCCCAACTGCACCCAAGCCAATATGGTCGTAAGGGAAAAATTCCTTCCCAGCCCCCCTAAAAAAGGAGCAGCTAGTGTAGTGCCCACAGCAGGTGTTGACCAAACCTGGTATTTTACCACCTAAAAGGGAGGAAGGGTGTGTCCTGCTTCAGTCTTGGTCCATGTAAAACGGAAGACTTTAGGCACCAAACTGCCCCTTTTAAACTCTGCATTCCCAAGGGACGAGTCAGCGACCATGCTGTGCCATTTTGCAGCAGTTTTCTTCTTCCCTCCCCTGCGCCAAACGTAAAGCACTGTTCCTTTCACTTAGCTAGCCAGCCCACCCCTCCACCCCCTGCATGCTTAAAGGCGCAGGTGGGCAAAATTAATCATGAAACGAACTTTCACAAAGATACAGCTGAGATTTAGTTATGTATTCATCAAACTAAACTCATCTAAAGTCATCACAAACTTAAGGTTTTAAAGCTAGTTATTTTAAGCAGAAAGATAGATGATTTAGCAAGCCAAGAGAAGTGAGCTGAGCGCTACATAAAAGTCATATGACCTCCGTGAACAAAATGCTGACAGTTGCAGGTGAAAGCATGCACTTAAAATCAGCACCAAATCCATTTCAGTTACAGTGCTGTCTGATTCAAATCCTATAATTTAGGAGAATTTTCCACAACTGTAAGATACTTTAAGGTTCTATTTCTTTCCTACTTCTAGGATAATGTTTCTTGGTATTTATTTGAAATCAGGATATCTTAATAGTATCTATAGAAATTGTTAAGTTTATTAATTTGCCATTTTTCAATCAAGAGTTCCTACCAGACGAAGTCTGTTGTTATGGATAGCTCTGAACTCCAGTGTTTTAAGAAAGCTATAATTATGCCCTCCAAGGCCAAATTCTGACTTATTTTGAAGCACAGAAATTCCATATGGAAATTTTAGTAATAAGCATTCATTTCCTAAATCTTCTGCACATTTAAGCAGGTGGAATTTCTCACCCTGCCTTGTGTGGTTTATTGTACATACATCTTCTTTGTGGTGGGACTTAGGATTCTCTCTTCAAGGAAATACATGTATTTCCCCCAAATCTGCTTATAATTGGGATTCTGAAATTTAGCACCCTAAACTCTTTTGAAGAGTTAAACAAACACGTCTTATGTGGAATGGACCAGCTTTCTGTGAATCAGACATTGATCTGCTGAACATGATCTGCCAGACATATGGTTTTTATGTATTATCTCCCCATTTGGTTGCATTGGGGAGTTTGGCCTACGCTGAAACTACACATTTGGCAATTTTCCATGGCCCTTTTTACATTTGGGGAAGTATTTACTTTTATTACAGGTGGTCATTTATTAACTGGACAAGTCAGTGTCATTGAACATTTCTTACTCATCCAGTAGGGATGCAGTGTTGTTGTAGCATTTGAGATTCAGAAAATTTTCAGAAGATTTCCCAAGGTTTCCCGCCTCCCTGGAAATTCCTTAATTTAATATTTTACATAGTTAATTAAAACATACGCTTAACAGAACTGTTTACAAGTCTTTTTGGCTCAATTTTTGTTTACTAATTCTTCTTGAACCATTTAACAACAGGATAAAGTTTTCTCAATATTAATTGTAACTTGCTAATCATTTTCTGGAAGCTTTATATTTCTTTCTTCTTACATTTATGGTTATCTCATCTTTCCCTTTACAGTAGAAAGGGTGTTATTCCATTCCACTTCCAAAAGCAGAAATAAATCATCCCCATTTTTATTCTAATTTGAAAATAATTTCCAAGTTTATTATAAAATCCCATATGTTAACTCCAAACGGTTGAACATTCTAGTTTATTTTAAGCGTTGTCCTAGATACTTCAAAACATTAGCAGCACAAGTGCTAATTCTTAGTCATATTGTCTTCTAGTATAACTTCACAATTGCTACACTTAGTCATTATACAACATATCTAGATATACTAATATATTAACATACACTGTAATTTTATACACCAAAACCTATGTTTTCTTAGTAAAAGTATCTTGTCATATGAATATGAACTTATTCAACTATACAAATCCCTATTTTATTACAAGAGCCTTTGTTTGAACATTTTATGCCTTAACAGAAATGCCATAAAATGTGATTTGGCTTTAGAGTTGTATTGTTCCCCAAATGGCTAGAACATTGTTTACTTTTCTTTATTTTATGAATTAGGGAATGTTGTGAGACTAATTATTAAATTAATTTATTCCTTTGCATATCACTAAGAGGTGCATTAATGGTAGTGATGAAACCATCTAGTTTGCTCAAAGATAAGAAATAAATATTTCCTTTCCAAAACAATTCTGAACATTTTTTTTTAGAGATGTATGGTTTCACTTTGATGGGACCTTGACTCTTTTAGCAAGGAATTATTGCCTGAGAGGACACAGAGAAAATGAATTGTCACATCCTTTGTATATGTTTCTGTGTCACTTATTAGGAGATGAACTGAAACATCTGTTCTGATACTAAGTATATTTTCAAGTATCAGAGGGGTAGCCGTGTTAGTCTGGATCTGTAGAAGCTATAAAGAGTCCTGTGGCACCTTATAGACTAACAGACATATTGGAGCATAAGCTTTTGTAGGTGAATACCCACTTCGTCGGATGCGTCCGTATTCACCCACGAAAGCTTATGCTCCAGTATGTCTGTTAGTCTATAAAGTGCCACAGGACTCTTTGTAGCTTCTAAGTATATTTTGTGACCTTTTGATGTATTACATCTTATTTCTGACTTTATTAGCGTTTTAGTTTAACAGAGGCCAATTCAAAGTGTTAAACAGAAATCTAGACAAAAGGGGTTGGAGGAAGGACAGGTCACTCTTTAGGGTCTGAATGTGAGGAGACATTGAGAGACATTGTATATTTCTTCCCTTACAACCAATATTCCTCTTGAAGGACATAAGATAACATATAGTTAGAAAGGTCTGTTAACTCAGGATGCAGGAAAAAAAAAAGAAAAAAGGATAATACTATATAAAGCATCTCAGATTCAGATGTAGATAACTTGGCCTAAAATCAGGCCTTTGTTAGGTGTGAGTTACTTCATTGTGTCATTATCTTATAACTTCTATGTAAAAGAGAATACAACAATTTCATATTCATGATTCAAAACCAGAACCTTTAGGCATCACAACTGACATAGCATGTGTAGAATATGTTTTAATTCTGGATCAATCAATATTATTTAAGTAATACAGAATAACTTTTTCCCTTTATTAAATAGTATCCTGAGTAATATCTGGAATACTATAATATGTCACTGGAAGAAAGAATAGCTTTGCAGAGTGAGGCTCCATATCTGAGTTTTTTAATGCTTAAATATAAAACTAACGATTAAAGTACTCTTAGTGACTGAATTATTCTTGTGATCTTCAAGAACAGTATTTGAAGTAGAAGTTGGATCACCAACTTCCCCCTGTAAATGGGAATTAGTAGATTACTCATCCTGGTATCACAGAGTGATAGAATTTTTAAAAATACTTAAGATGGGAGGCATGGAGTCTTTGTCCAGCTATACTGAAAGAAGGACAGGAGACACTTGATGTGGATTTAATCAGGCCACCACTTTATTATTAGATGTCTGGGACTCCTGGGCAGATAAAAGTGTGCAGTGCAGGCAACTCCATGTTCATTCAATAGCTACCCAGAGGTTTCCACAGCCCCTCCCCCCCTATCATTTTCCATCCAGGCCCCCCAGCCAATCCATTGCTGGGTCCTTACTATTCCCCTGCTCCCCCTTGTAGAAGGGTTAAGGTTGGGTATAAGAAATGGTGGTTGGCTCCCTGCTATACCAATCACAGGGGCCCCAACACCCACCCACCCTTCTCCATTCCATTCCTTTAATCAGGCCATTTATCTGGTCACTGAATGCCTTCCCTATGGAGTACCTGCAATGGACATCCACCACAAGGAGGCACCAGCAATTAGCTTGGCTGCCTCCCACTCCCCCAAACCCAGTTGGGTTCCTAGACATCTCCAAATGCTCCTCTTTTATAGCAGCCAAAAACTTGTCCGCATCCAAGGTGAACCCCATCCTCCCGCAATAACTCTGGTTCCCCATATGCTATGGTAGGATGTAAAATTACCCACCCTCTTATGGGCAACAGAAATTTGGCCACCTAAGGGCTTCTCACACCCAGGCTTGCCTCTTTTCAAGCCCTTCACACTTCATTCCCAGGGGATGTCAGCTTCGCCATGCTGACCCTCACCCCTCTTTTTGCAGCAGCTTCTGACCACCTTTCTCCTCACAGCTGTAAAGCACTGCTACCCGCAGAAGCCTGGACAACATCCACCCCACTTAAGCTGCGGTGTGGTCATTCTTCTTTAACCTCTAGCATATCTATTTGAAGTAGATGGAATCATAGAATATCATCAGGGTTGGAAGGGACTTTAGGAGGTCATCTAGTCCAACCCCCTGCTCAAAGCAGGACCAATCCCCAATTTTTGCCCCAGATCCAGCAACAACCCTGATCAAGAGTTCAAACACAGATGCTAGATATTGCAGAAGCAGTGCAAACTCTTGTTATTTAGGTGAAAGAAAACTTTGTCCAGATGGACCAAAATACCATCTCAAAAGTCAAACAAATAAGAGAAGACATATTTAAAATATAGTTGAAGTTCTATGAGAACACCACTAGTTACTGTACAGTGTGAAATTTCTGTGGATTTGGGGAAAGTAGCCAGAGGAAAATGTCCTGGGAACAATATGAAATTTGTCAGAATCATTTGTCAGATGGTGATAAAAATATTTTTCACACACAAACCTTGTAGTGATGTAAATGCTTGGGGTTATGTTTCTCCTTGATAAACTCAAGTAATGCCTGTCAACACAGCTCGGCAAAATTCTAAGGCTTATAGGCAAGTAAGAAATCTATTGTTTGTTTGTGGTTTGTGCACAATAATTTTATTTCCCCATTATCATCATCACTGTGGTAAGGAGGATGAATAGAATTTGTGCTTGAGCTTGTATATTTTCATTATGACTGAGTCTTAACATTTATAGGAGTTGTATGTATGGAGGTGAACCATTTATTGCTGATTCTTTGAATTTTGAATCAACCCCCCCACACCCCATTTTTGTGTAAAAATGTATGGAAAGCAGGTAACTGAATTACAAGGTGTTTACTTTATTTCATTTCCCCTTCCCCTTAATCAAATAGAACGAGGTAAATGGAGTACAGAGCATCTATTTAGGAAATACATTGAGTTATAATACAAAGACAACATTGATTGTGGTTTATGCTCATTATAGAGGTGTGTCTACTTTAAGAGGGGGGAAAAGAAGCTATGAAGATCTTTAAAATGGGAAATTTTCTAGACCCAGCTCTTAAGGATATTTATTACTTATTTGTTTCTCGCAGCACCCACAATTCACTAGGCTCTGGACAAAACCAAACAAAGGGTTCCTATCCTGTAGTATTTATGCTCTAAACAGGCAGAGTCAGAGCACAGGGGAAAGTCTACAATATAACCGCCCCCCATGCATACACACACAACTCTGCAAAGATACACATGCCAGTAGTTCCACTCAGTTCAATGGGAGTACTCATGCAAAATGTTAGATTCGGGCATGTTTGCAGGGCAAAATAGCCAGGTGATGTTGGCAGTATCCTTATATTACAGAAGAAATATTATTTTAAATAAAATATATCTAGACTTTTCCTCCAAATTTTCCCTAACCTTGGCATAATCCACGATCTAGTTTCTTAAAAATGTCAGAGTAGACATTGATATTCAAGTATAGCATGTAATATTAAATAGCCAACATTATCTAAAACAGTTCTAATATTTAGAATAATCAAATTTTTAACATCGTATTGCTTACTACAGTTAAAGAACGATAATTTAATCCAAATAATGGTTGTTGCTTTAAGTTCATATAGATGTAATGTTGCCAAGATTTGCATGGTGTAATAATTTGGGAATATGAATATTAGAACAATACAAAATAACCAAGTATCAGAGGGGTAGCCGTGTTAATCCACAAAAATAACTATAAGTCTGGTGGCACCTTAAAGACTAACAGACTTATTTGTGCATAAGCTTTTGTGGGTAAAAAAACCCACTTCTTCAGATGCACGGAGCACTTTAAGGTGCTACTAGACAGTTGTTTTTACAAAATAACCATGATCCAAGTTACCAGTCCCGTGAGAATACCCATTGGAAAGGGGATGGGGGAAGAGGGTTTGGTGGAGAGAAACTCCATAAGAATCTCCTTGCAAAGATTCCCTGTGATTGTTCTATCAGGGGTTTTTCAACCTCCCACACTCTCCCTTGTACAGTAGGCAGCGTTTTTGTCCCCAGTCTTAATGATTTCTGTGATTTATTTCAAGAGGCCAGGGTTTGTGCATGGATGGCTTATGCATGTGCAAAAAGGTGCCCTGCCTCTGTGTGTGTGTGTGTGTGTGTGTGTGTGTGTGTAGTGGGTGGGGGGGAGGGAGGAGTAATGAAAAAATTAATACCAACTCATGTTGCATTAACTTGATGGAGGACTAATGCATTTCTATTGTCCATACCCCAAGCACTCCCTAGCTTTAAAGAATCCCCCTACTCTGCACTGAGCTCCCCATGGGATCTTGGCTGGGTGCTAGAGATGGCAGTGTCACAGAAGTGGGTGAACATTTACCCCATGTGCATGGGGGAGATCAATGTAGAGGATCTCTTCCATGCAAATATTTGGGGGGGGAGGGAATCAAGGCCCATAAATACAATATCCTGAAATATTATATCTAGAACTACAGTAGAGCCCAATCCTGCAAGTATTTAATTATGCCATTAGTCCTTACTAACCTGAATAGGTTCAGTGACTTCAGTGGACTAGTTGTACACAGGGAGGAGAAATGGTCTTTTGGTTAAGGCACTAGCATGGGATTCAGTAGATCTGGGTATGCTTCCTGCCTGTACTGTATGTTTTCTGTGTGATCTTGGGCAGTTCACTTAATGTAAATGGTTTGGATCCCCATGTGTTAAATGGGATAACAGTACTCACTTTCTTTCACACTATGCCTATCTAGTCTATTTAAACTGTGTTTGGGCACAGATGGTGCCTCAGTTTGTACAATGCCTAGCACAGTAGATCCCTGATCTCTGTTGGGAATTGTAGGCATTATTGTAAAGCAAATAATACTTCTCATGTGAGCAGGGGTTTGCAAGATTGAGTCCATAATGATGAAAACATATTATAACAAACAATTGCAAGGAGGTAAGTAGAGAGCACTTTGTCCCCCTCTTTATTTTTGAACAGTTTTGTGAAATGATACTTGAAGATCTGATCCTGCCAAGATTCATACTTAACATTCATAACTTGATTAGGAGTTTTGTGTATGGAAAGCAACTCAGATTCATGCTCTGTATATTATTAATTATTATTAATAATAAAGAATGTACTGTGATATTCATTTGCTCGAAATATGTAATTTTGTTCCAGATGTGACTGTATGGCTATGGAGGAAATGTTTGATTCCTCTAGAAATAAAGTTGATGTTTATTTGCCGTTTCCACAGAAATTGAAAAGGAAAGCTGTGGGGATCCTGGAACACCATTGTATGGTATCAGAGAAGGGGATGGATTTTCCAACCGGGACATTTTAAGGTTTGAGTGTCAGTTTGGATTTGAACTAATTGGAGAGAAATCCATTGTGTGTCAGGAGAACAACCAGTGGTCTGCAAACATACCAATTTGTATTTGTGAGTACCAAATGCTTTTTTTAATGCAACATATGTTACACTGCCTTTGAGTAATTGCTTGTGTGATTAATTGCATAGTACAATGTAATTATTTTTTCTGGCATGGAGAATTTACTCTTGTTTAATGAGAGCTTCGCAATATACTTATGCCAAATATACATTCTAAGACCACTTAAAATATTTTTTCTGTTCTTTCATCTAGCAGTTATTAAAAGGAAGTATTGTTATGTGCCTACATATAAAATGTTATTGTTAACATACTGTATTTTCTATGAGGCTGTATATTTTCTGCATAAGATATTTTTATAGTAACTATTATAAGTTAATTAAATAAATTAAGTTAGTAGTTGCTGAATTGCAGTCAAAGGCATTTACATTATTTACTGATGTTTTCCATGCATTATGCATGAATATATTTTAGAACTTAAATGATCATAGAGATGTATATTTCAGTTGTATGTGTATATATATATATATATATATTTGTAGTAACCAACATATCTCTCTTAACATTTACGTAACATATTATGGGCCAATTATATTAAGAGCATCATCACTCACTTTCATCATTGTAAATTAATTTAATATTGCTAAAATGGTGTGGTTAAACATGAAATATTTTGCTGTTATCAAGACAATAAGCCTACCCTTTCTTTGTGGCTAGTTTTATTCTTGTGCTTATGTATGAGCTACAAATGAGAATGGCAGAATTGACCTTCTGACTCTTAATGTACTCAGTGAGAGGTTTGTTCATCTAAACAGTTCCCTAAAGCAGAATTTAAGTGGTGCCAAAAGATTAACGACTGTTGAACATGGATAAATCATGAGGACTGCTGTGGTTTCCAGAATCCCGTTACTGTTCTACGTTGCCTGGGGTGTTGCTTTCAGCAGGAAGCCTGTAGAGACAAAGGGAGTGAGAAGATACCAAAAAAATAAAATCAAATTTATAAGTTCTCCTTTGTCGTCTTAGCTGGTCCCAGAGACATTGGCTTTTTTGGTTGAAATAATAAGCACGTCTTAAAGACACTTTAGGAAGAGACAATTCTCTTGAAAATAAGTTCTATTCTGTTCTCTAATTTCTTTCTCTCTCTTTTGATAGTTCCTTGCCTCTCTAATTTCACTGCACCAATGGGAACAGTTCTTTCACCTGATTACCCAGAGGGATATGGAAATAATTTAAACTGCATCTGGACAATAATCTCAGACCCAGGGAGCCGAATTCATCTCTCTTTTAATGACTTTGACTTGGAATCTCAATTTGACTTCCTTGCAGTTAAAGATGGTGACTCTCCAGATTCTCCAATACTTGGGACTTTCACTGGTGCTGAGGTTCCTTCACATCTTACCAGCAACAGTCATATCTTGCGTCTGGAATTTCAAGCTGACCATTCAATGTCAGGACGTGGCTTTAACATCACTTATAACAGTGAGTAGTTTTTCAATGTGGACTTGTAAAGTACATACATCCAAATGTGTGGTTTGTCTTCTCCCTGAGTACTTTGCATGAATCCTGCTTCCCCTCTCTCTGTGTTTTGTCTTAGGGTATTTCTAGACTGCAATCACTGTGATTGCAGCTTGGGTAAACAATCTTGTGCTAGCTGAACTATAGTTAGCTCCAGTACTGGACTAGTGAAGCTGGTCAGCTCATGCTTCAGCATAGGCTAGCCCTGCAAGTAATTACCTAGGGTTATGAGTGGGCTTGTAGAGCCCGGCACTGCTGAAACTCACACAGCTGCATGTTCACTGCTCCAGTCCTCAAGCTAGCTAGAATAAAAGTAGGTCAGGTAAATCGGATCAATCTGCAATCACTGCGTGTGACTGTAGTCTAGACATACCCTTAGGGCTGGTCTACACTGGGGGGTGGGGATCGATCTAGGATACGCAACTTCAACTACGAGAATAGCATAGCTGAAGTCGACGTTTCCTAGATCGAAAGTAAAAGTACTTACATCGGGTCCACGCGGCACAGGCTCGCTCCCCCGTCGACTGCTCTTCCTCCTCTCGCCGAGCAGGACTTCCGGAGTCGACGGGGAGCGCTTCTGGGATCGATTTATCGCGTCTAGATGAGACACGATAAATCGATCCCTGATAGATCGATTACTATCTGCCGATTTGGTGGGTAGTATAGACGTACCCTTAGGCTACGTCTACACTACCCGCCCTATTCGGTGGGTAGCTATCGATGTTCTGGGATCGATTTATCGCGTCTCGTCTAGACGCGATAAATCGATCCCAGAGCCACTCCCCATCGACACCGGAACTCCAGCTCCACGAGCGGAGAAAGCACTGTCGATGGGGGAGTCTGCCTGCTGTGGTGTGGACCGGGGTAAGTACCTTTTGAAATCGATCTAAGATATTCGACTTCAGCTACGCTATTCACGTAGCTGAAGTTCCGTATCTTAGATCGATTTCCCCCCTCTCTCCCCCCCAGTGTGGACCAGCCCTTAGACTCAGTCTCAGTCTGTTAGCCAGCTGGTAATTCCAGGCAGGGGACAAACTGAGACTACAGCCTACTGTGCAAAACATGCTTTTTATACTATTATCCTTCACTCCCATCCCTCCCTGTTTATCAGTTTCATCCACATCATGTCTTATCACAAATGTAGAATGTGAGTTCTGTTGTGATGTAAAGGTTGAGTTCTCACATCTGAGTTGTTGTCACATAAGTAAAGCTAAAGCTACCCCATGTGAGTAAATGTTCACGGGATGGTTTCTAAGGCTCCCATCCTGCAAGGACGCATGCATTTTCTTAACTTTATGCACTGCAAGTTGTCCTGGATCTTTTGCAGAATTGGTGTCTAAGATTGGGGTATAACCACAGTCACAACTATTAATATTTTTCTGAAGGATTTAATTTGCTTGTTTACAACTACTTCTCTGTATTAGGATTACAGCCGAAAAGGGAGATGCAGAGCGATTAGTACAGCATAATTTTTTGTTAATTATATTTTTCTCAGGGACAACAGCACTTCATTAAACATTGAGACAGCTGATGGTTTAATATTTCAAGGTCTTATAAGTATAGCAGTCATAAAAGATGTCTTTTCATATTGGCCTTGCAGAAAGAGTGCTGTTTTTTGTCAACAGTGAGCCTAAGCAATTAATAACAATGTGAGTTTACTGCCTTTCTGAAGTGACACTGGTGGCGAATACTGTCACTAATAAGTTGTCAAAGTGTAATTGCACCTCATTAAAGTTAAATTAGCTGTGACATATGTCATAGCAACTTGCTATATAAAACTGCTGCCTTTGGTTTTCTATCTCTTTATATTTCAGATTATGTCTTTCTTTGACTAAAGTGCCTATTACACATCTTATTATAACTAAATTTAAATGAAATTATTCTATTCCTAGGGATTTATATAAAGAAGATTAATAAATTAAGTTACAATTTCTAGGTTTGTTCATATATCTTTATATTTTCTTTAAAAATACATTTGAAGTTTCTAAAAGAATTGCAAGCCACCAGCAAAACATTTTGTATGTTTTTTAAACTTGCAGAACTTATAACCAGCCTTAAAAACAAACAAACAAACAAAAAACACCAACTTTTCTGGGAGTCGAGCATGCCAACTTTCATTCCCCATCAATTCTTTACATTAAAGTGATGAATCCTTAAAACCGGAAAAGGCATCATGAGAAAAGTTGCTTGTGTGGATATCTGTGCAGGAAGTGCTTGAACATTTATGTAATCATAGAAGAGAGCAAAACAGTGATTTATTTTGGCCAATCACAATTAAACAACACAGCTTGCATAGTGGATACTGACAGAGAAATTTCCATGAGAAATCCACGCAGTGTAAAAAATTCACCCAAAAAAATCTATTTTTCAGTACAAAATAAATTCAGTGAAATTGACTTCTACTTACTGGTATTTGTAGCAGGAAAAATATGGTGAAATTGATTGGATGAATTATTTGTTGCATATTATTCTCCAGGTCTAATCTGTAGAGATGGCCATGTATTTTCCTAGTTTTGTGCCCACTCACCAATTGTTCTTTAAGGCCAATTTAACTACGTTTCTGTATAAATGAGAAGTGCTGTTAGATCTTATAGCGTCAGGCTGCTTAACACTACAAGTACCTTCTCTTTAGCAAATTATCCTATCTTGCACCTCCCCAAAAACTCATCCTTCTTCAAGTACACCAAATGCACAAAAGAATAATTTACAGTTGTTATTCAAACTGATAGACATCATGTCCATTGTTATAAATTTTCCACAAGAAATTGATGATAAAAGTTGTATGCAATGCTCTTCCATATAAAGAGAAGATCAAAATAAGCCATGAATAACAACTCTGTATGTTTCCTTCTAAGAGTATGGGTCTAAGGATAGTTATGCCTGCCCCTGCTGTGTGTGCGTGAATGAGTGTTTGTTTTTGTACACCCAATGTACAGTTTATTCAGTAACAATAACAATGAGCCATCCTTACTATCTCATATGGACATGTACAGAAAAATAACTCTCATTTCTGCATTTGCCTTGAAAGGTACTGCTTAACCTTTTAATCTAAGGGTTTATCTACATTAGAAAGTTTTGCTGCTTTAATTATACAAATATTATTAAGATGGCAAACTCCATCACAGTGTGGTTGCAGCTATACCAGTATAGAAGACCTTTTACCAGTATAAATTATTCCAGTTTCTGAAGCAAAAGAAGCTATGCCAGAAATAAGGCACATTTATGCCAGTATTACTGCTTCCACTCTAGGTCTTGTATTGGTGTAGCTATTGTAAGAAGTCATACCCCTAACCAGCAGAGTTATACTAGTATAACTTTCCTAGTGTAGACCAAGCCTAAGTTGGATGCATAGAAACTACTGTCCCAATTTTTTTTAAAAAGCAGCTGTCATTTCAGTTAGAAACTGCACAATTACTCTGTAGAATTTTTCCTTTCTATAGAGCCCTAAAAATGTAAACTTATTTGTAAGGCTTCATCACATTTTTTTTTCTTCCTCTTGCTTCTGTTTTAAAGCATTTGGACATAATGAGTGTCCTGATCCTGGAGTACCAATCAATGCACGGCGTTTTGGTGACAACTTTCAATTAGGGAGTTCAATATCAGTCATTTGTGAAGAAGGATTTATTAAAACACAAGGAACTGAAACAATTAGTTGTATATTAATGGATGGGAAAGTAATGTGGAGTGGACCTATCCCTAGGTGTGGAGGTATGTGAATTTTTACACTATTCCTTTTCTATTTTGGATAATTTATCATTACTTCTTTAAAATTGTCATAGGGTGAAATTCACACTTCTTCTAAAGACCAGCGCAAAAACTGTGCATCACTTAAATCTCGCTGAACTTCTGCAAAGGAGTGAATTTCATTCATTCTGTATATTTTCTAATTAGTGCAAAAATAATTACAATTAGTTTCTCTAAGTTAATTTTCTCTAAAATTTATTTGAGGAATTCCTGAGCAGATGACTTCAATTTGCTTGTTTAAAAAAAAAAAAGCAGAACAAATATGCTAATATATTGCAAATATGGTTGATAGTAGCTTATGCAAATTGTCTATGGTTTTCTTTCACCTGACAAGTTGTTTATTTTTTAAATACAGTTATTTAATTTTCTTTAAAGAATGAGTTAGTTATTCATAATACTATTGGTTAAAAAAAAAAACTTGTTGAAACCAGTCTTTGATAGTGATAATAGGTATTTGTTGGTAATATTTAATTTATTTGATATTTTGACTTTGAGCAAGTCTGTTGAAACAGGATGTGATAATTGTTTCTTTTTGGGGATAAGACATCAAACCAAGGTTCTGACTACTTGAAACCATTATAGATTTAGGGAAATTCTTTGTTAGTGTAAATGGTTAGAATTCCACTGAGGTCAATGGAGCTGCACCCATTTACACCAGAGGAGAATTTGGACTCTTATTATTTTGAATTGATAGAAGTTTTAATAACATGCAGGGTCACTACATTTTTAGTCAGATCAATACATTATGCCTACTTCCATTTGCCTTAAAATTTCAGTTGGATACTGTACTTCTTCACTTTCTGTCCTAAACTTGTGGAGGATCTTGTTGCGAGCTATTAAATATCTGCTAGATTCCACTTCAGAGAGATCTGCATTTCATATATGGGTCAATCTCTTACCTGTCTCACAGGATTATTGACACTTAATTAAAAAATGTTTACAAAGCAATTTGAGATGCTCAGATTAAAAAAAAAAGCACTACAGAAATATAAACTATTATTACATGTGGTACCTTGTTCATTTGATGTTGAAATATATATAGTAAAGAAGCAAAGCAATATGGAAGTTGATTATCCTGAAACTCATTCTACAACAATTCCTACCTGAAAAAAATCAATATATACATCTCCAGAGACAGAAGGTCCTGACAGTGGTTGAAAGGCAGAGAAGTAACAATTGTAGGAGTCATCACTGAGTTTCTCTTCTTCCTACAAAGTTTCTTGCCAGTTATCACCCAGTACATGCCCTGAGGAGTAGTTGATGAAGAAATTCCGAGAACAACTGTCTCCCACATCATTGAGCCTTCACAGTCAGTCTTCAGACTAGATACAGTCCAATGAATGTGTGGGTAGACAGTCTCCCTTTAGATGAGCAGAGAAAATGGACATAAACAGATGTCATGAAAACAATGTTGGATCTATTGATGGTCATTGACACAACTATCAACTGACTCAACTATCAACCTTGCCAGGGCTGGGTGGAGTGACGTTCAGGTTATTTTGTTCATTTCTCTCAGATCTCAGGGGTATTGCTCAGTTTCCCCAAAGTTCTTTTCTGTATGCAGGGGTCTGTCCTGTCCCTTTTCTTATTTAAATAATATATTTGTCCAGTATGGGAAACTGAGAAGTTCTGAGCTTTGATGCTAACAATACTCTGACAATACCCTGTTCTGCATCTCTGAAACCTAGCACAGACAGTGTCATTACCAAGTTAGCCAATGTCTAGGAGAAATAAATGGCTAAATGGAAAAACAGCTGGTTCCAGTTAAACCAACAGAAGACATGACTTCACCCTTTGATGAAGGCTTCCACTCTCCAACGTTCAAGGTGTTGCAATATCTGTGTTCAAATGGACTCGCCACCGTTCTTGGGCAACCAAACAGCAACAGTATTCAGACTTCCCTTCCTATCTTCATTTGGGCCTAAAATTGTGCCTTTTCTTTTGGAGGTAGACTTAGCAACTGGCAGCAGTGGTCCAGGTACTTTTCTTGAGTTTCAAGACTGCTCCAACATGCAGCAGTCTACTGCCTAGATCAGCTAAACCAATACGTTCACGTCATTCCAATGCTTTGTGTGCTGTCTGCTTACTCCCTAGCAGATTCGGGATCTGCCTTGAGGTAGGGGTTTTGATATTTAAAGGCAAATATAAACTGCTACTCACAGCAATATCTCTACTCCAGAATGTTCGCCTCAGCAACAGAATTCTCTCCTGAGGGAGATGATGAACCCAAGTCTCGTCATCTTTACAATACCATGCTATACATATTTCCTTTTACCAGTCTGTCTCTGCTAACAGTAGCCTCAAAAATATCTTAGTGGCTGTAGCAGGGTGGAACCCTGCTCCTGCCCGGAGGGGCTGGACATAGCCCTGGGAGAGGGCTGAGGCTCAGAAGCTGGCCTGATTCAAAGCAGCCACAGCTGGGGCCAGTTTAATCAGGGACCAGCTGGCCCTTATAAGAGGGCAGTGGGCCTGGAGCAAACAGACACTCTCTCTCTGTCTTTAGAGAGGGAAGGGCCTGGCTGCAGGACCTGACCAGGTACCTAGGTTGGAGCAGGGCTGGGGAAGGCCAGAGGAGCTGGGGAGCTCCGGCCTGAGAAAACCCCAGGCTGTGGCCTAGGGTTAGGCCCAGCTAGGTACTGAGGTTGCGGGGGCAGCCCACAGGTAGGCTGGGGCAGCAGGTCCAAACCCCCTTTGCCTGTGATGAGTGGCTTATACTGCAGTCTGCCCCAGAGTGCGGGGGCTAGCTGGTGACTGGCAGTAGCCTACGACTGAGGCGAGGTGGGGATAGTGGTTTGGGGGTTCCCCTGGGGAGGGGAGACCCAGATCTAGGGGTACTGCCAGGGGGCAGCACCCCAGTTAAAAGGGCACCGGGTCCTGGGAGGGACGCGGCGCCAGAGTGGACAGGCGGATCACTGGCCTGCAGAGGGCGCTCCAGGGCTGGATGAGCTAATTCCCAGGACAACCAGCAGGAGGCGCCGCAGGGGTGAGTCCGGTCCTGCCACAGTGGCCTAGCTACCTTTCACAGGTTGAACTACAGTCTTGTTGAAAAAAACATACCGAATTCAGGAAATGGCTTAATGTGTTTCACTGACTTTGGTTCTCAATAATTTGAAAATTAGGACATTTATTTAGGTGTCTAAACTTTGACTAGGGATCTTATCTTTAGGCACTTATTTTTAAAAATCTTAGCCAAGATCTTCATTATATAGATAACCTTCTAACACATTTTAATTGGATGACATACACTAATGCGAGACCCTACAATGTAAGTGTTGTCTATACACTTTCAAACAATTTCCCCTTGTCTTATAGCTTCATTCTTTCAAGAGGTGCAGTCTAAATAAGACTAGCAATCTGATTTTGTGTGCAGGAGCACTATTTTTCCAGTGCCTTAAATTTATTTGTTTTGCTATTATTCTGCATTCAGTTTACACTTTCCATGACAAAATAGTCAGGAATATCACCTGTATACAAACGGATTAGTTGTATTAGTTAAAGTTAAGCATGTGTTTAGTGCTTTGCTGACTAGGGATGGATTATTGAATTAGGACCTGAGAGCACTTCCCGGTGCACTGAATAGTCAGTTTAACAGTATAAACAACAAGAGAGGAGGCAGTGGTAAATGGAAGACAGTAACAAACCTAAGGCTCTATTCTACTTTTATATCCTCTTTCTTTTCAACATACAGATAATTTCTCTTCTCTCCTTCCCCTTGTCTTCTTGGGTTTTTATTCGATCTTGGGTTTTTATTTGCTTGCCCTCCGTGCTTCTTCCTCTTCCTTCTGTTTCTCTCTTCTCCCTTCTCTGTCTTCTCCACTTCTCTCTCTTTGCCCCCAAATGCCGATATCTTTGTTTCTGAAGAATATGCTTGAATGCAGAATACCATATAGTGTGTATAGGGTGGTCTTCTCAGCAGCAATGGTAAAGAGGGCTACCAAAGCTGATGGAAAACAGTATGTGTATAAAGTACTTTTTCTTTATTTCTATGAATCTGTCCAGTCAGTTTTACATACTGTATAACTATTTGTAATACCTACTAACCTTGAAAAGTTTATTAACTTTAACATTGCCAGGAACCATTGTAATTCTTGGATTATGTTAATCACACACAAAACAATAATGCCACACTGATCTGCTTTGTAGTTCATGGAGCTGGATGAAATTTGAAATTGCTAATGAAAATTAAAGTGGAATATTCACAGTCATATTGAGAAGCTAAATTAATCTGGGAATACCTCAAAATGTCCAACCATGCACAAGGCAGAGTGATGAAAGGATAATCTTAGCCACTAGTTGGAACATATAGTTGAATTCTGGATGGTAGGATTGTTATTGGTAGGATTAGGATTTATTCACAAGTTTCAGAATTAGACACATTTTTTAAAAGTGAAGATGTAGATTTAAAAAAAACACAAAAAAGAGGAGCTTTATAAAGCAGAATTTTGTAGCCAGTAGTGCAGCTGGTATGGAGGTATATAATTGTCCAGTGTTTTGTTTTTTTAAAAAAATCAGTGTTCATTATTAATCAGTTCTGCACAATTAACTCTCGAAATGCATATCTTTATTTCATACAGGATGAAATCCACTCCACTTGCCTAAATCCCAAATAAGTCACACTCTATCCAGGTGAAGGGTAGCATGACTAGGAAGTCAATTCCACTTCTAAATCAGATCCAGGGAGTTGGGCTGCTTTCAGGCTCCCTCCCTTTTCCTTTAGCTACCTGTCTGCTATTTCAATGAGCATAATCTAGAATCACAACTGCAGCTCAACCACACCCATTGTGAAGAGGGTTGGGACCACTAGCTATATGTAAACATATACCCTATGCCGCATCACAGCCCTTTCAGCCACTCTACATGGAGCTCATGTGGAGACCCTTTCTGTGTTTTGGATGGTGTGCTGGCACACCTGGGTGGCAGCTCCACGTATGATCCTCCTGTATAGCCCATATGCAGGACTTAAGTGGTACAGAGAGGTTTCCCTGCTTCTCCATACCAAAGAGAAATAGTATCTTGAAAAAGAATCTGATGTTATGAACTATGGAGTCTGCACAGAATCACCAGTCAGATCTGGGCCCTAAATAAGTACCAATTGTGAGCACCTGTTAGCATTAGGCTTTCCTTGTGCCCATATATAGAGTTCCTGGCTTACGGTTTCTTGAGTACTGTTACATTCATGGCACACACGTATAGAGACATTAGATAAAAAACAAAAATTTCTCTTGCTGGAAGATTGCAGCATAATATTGCTTCATATTCGAACAATAACAGAGAAGAACCCCACAAGAGAGGGAGACAAAACAGGCTGTTCCCTAAAACAGAGGGACAGATCAACTCACTTTACTCTAGGCTGTCTCTCTGCAGACGGTCTGCTTCTTGACACAGAACACATACTTCCCCATAGGCTGCAAGCAGGAGCAGGACATAAACAAAACCTGAATAGTATAACCATACAATAACCATACTATACAACGCTATACCATATTGTACTAAAAATACTATGGATAGCAATAGGTATTCTCTGTGTGTTTTAGAGCTAATCCTTAGTTTGAAGTTAAAATGTACAAGAAACTCTTTTTTTTTTAAAATGAGAAAATGCTGATTTGCACAAGTGTGACAAAGCTGAATTCTTACTGTGGTAATACATTGACTCAAGATAATACCATCTGGTGTTCCTATTTTTGTTGATTTATTTTTCAGTTTATAGGCTCCATATGTGTTATGAATATGCATGCATGGTTATATGCACTAAAACGTAGTAAAAATTCAAAATAGTGTTAACCCTTTGATTGTTGATGTCCTTAGGCATTTAAATGACACACTGCTTTGGCTGATAAAGTAGAAAGAGGAAGGCAGCATAAGGTTTAGGGTCTAAACATAAGAAGTCAAATCTTTAATTTTTCACTAAGAGTAAACCTGCAATGCAGTAGAAAATAAATGAAAATTAAAGACTAAACATTATTTAGGCAGAGTTCTCAAAACTGTGTAATGTTGAACTTAGTACAGAATTTACAAAATGCTTTTGCTCATCAAGAAACGATTTTACCTTTGTTAGACACATTTAATTACATTACTGCGTTTAGGGTTTGTATCCTGCTGCAGTTGGAATCTTTGTCATTGACATAGGAAAAAGATAGAGCCCTATGTTCTTTAAAACATAAAATGTCTTTTTGACTGTAGTTCATCATTTTAGCATGGGAACTTCCCAATTTCTTTAGGAACATTAGAATATAAACATAAGCATCATGCCTTATGTCCTCCAATTCTTGTGTTACAAAGAACAATATACTGAAGAGATCAAGAAAGTGCTAGAATCTTTGAAAAACTTTTTCAAAACAGAGCTGTGTAAGTTAATATGTATCATGTCATCTAATCATGAAAAATATATAACTTATAAGGAGCATGACTAGAAATAATCACTGCACAGATATCAAAAACTATGGGTATTCACGGGGGAAGAAGGAAAACACTGCATTGCTACACATGTGACAGAATCTTAGTAGAGAGGCAAGACCTATAAAAATGTGCAATAAGACTTTCCAATCCCTTGGCAGTATAAAATGAAGTGCAGCACTCTCCACTTTTGTGGATGGCACTGGCTGCATAAATATTCACTGAAACAGTAATATTTTGGCACAGTATGGTACAGCTTTTTTTCTGCTAATGAGTTTACTTCTGTCTGTCTTATCTAATTAGGTACTACTATGACCTCCATCACCATATTATATGAGAGCTTTCCAGTAATTAAAAATAGGAATAAGAGTAATAATCTATTTATTTCCTTCCCAGACTGTAGGCAAAACAGTTTAATTAGTTCATAGGTCATTTGTTTTCTTGGTGTATGGGTGTAACTAATTATCGCTCACTGCAGCATTAATTTACCATAGGCACCGACTTCGTGGGTGCTCCGGGGCTGGAGCACCCACGGGGAAAAATTGGTGGGTGCTCTGCACCCACCGGCAGCTCCCCGCCATCCCCGGGACCCGCAGCCAGCTCCCCGCCAACCCCGGGGCCCACCGTCATCTTACCTTAGCACCGGGAGACGTTGCGGGGCCCCGCCCCCGACGCTGGGCGACGTTGCGTCGGCGTCAGGGGCGGGGCCCCGCAACGTCAGCCGGCGTCGGGGGCGGGGCCCCGCAACATCACCCGGCGTCGGGGGTGGGGCCCAGCGTCGGGAGCGGGGCCCCGCAACGTCTCCCAGTGCTAAGGTAAGATGGCGTGAGCTCCCACCGGCGCCAGAGAAAGTCGGCACCTGTGTAATTTACTATAAGTTTTCCTTAGTAGCTTGGGGTCGCGACCAACTCATAATGTAATCAGTGGAAGTCTTTCTATTGACTTCAGTACAAATTAAATTGAACCCTTAATTAAAATCTAGCATAAACACTGTAGCATTTTAGCTATGTCCATACTCCTCCCAAGTTACCTCAAACCACTTCCTGTCTTTTGTTTTGGAAGTGCCTACAGAAACATCCTACTAGGTCATAAGTTTTAGCTTATGAGTAGAAAATAAGAGGCAGGTTTATTTGCTGCATTTTTCAGCAAATCATGCAAGCTGTAGAGCAGCGGTGTCCAATAGTAATTTGATGCTAGCCACACTGCTAGCCACACCTGTGTTTTTTAATTTTTCTTATTAGCCGCATTATTAAAAAGCCACATGCATTAGCCACAATTCAATAGCCTATTAGCCATATGTGGCTAGTAGTGAACATATTAGACACCACTGCAGAGCATATGACATTATTTGCTACATTTGCTCACTGAAAACTTTATTCAGCAAAAAAAAGCAAAATAAGAGATCAAACATGTGTATATATGACTGGCCCAGAAGGACATTTATTCATTAATGTGTTCTGGGTCAAACAAGAAAAGTTGTGGATACTGATTTTGGTGGTGGAAAGCTCACCCTTCACTTTAGAAAGTTCACATTTCAGTGTTGGATTATTCTTCTCTCTATTTAAACTCCTTACTGGGACATAACGGATAGTGGATAGCATAATATATGTCCATCATAGACCACAAGAGCAGGCCAGTCAAGCCAGAGCAGAGGATATTTTTTCTGTGTTGACAACAGCTCTGTAGGAACCCACTACACATTGCCTGAACATGCATGGTGAAATCTCACAAGGTCATTTCAAGAATCATCTTAGGAAAGTGGCCTACAGAGGGTAAGTAATGAGGTATAAAGTTTAAGTGAAGGGATTCTCCCTCAGAAAATATGATTAGCCCCTGAGGATGCAGATCTTAGAATGTTTTTGAAGCAGTAAATCTATTACTTGTTTATAGTTCTGTTGGCCTCAAGAATAATGTGAACATGTTCACTGGAACAAACAAAAAAATTAGTTAACTAAATGTTTACTTAAACAAATTGTATTTACCTCAGGACTTTGTAAATTCTCCCCCCACCACCCGAGGCTGGCTGTTTATGCTGTATTTTAACTTTAGTAAAAGTGCAAGTTTCTAACCCTTAGCAATCAAACTATCCAGGATTATACACAGATTTCCCCAGGGTATTGGCATAAAAGTGTGAGGTTAATTGTTGCTTGATCACCTCCACAGCTCTTCTGGCAAAATTCGCCTTTCATAATTGGTTCAGCTATCATTTATGTAATACAGCTAGAAGGACTGGGATTGGTTTATTTTGACTTTTTTATTATATAAGGTAAATTTGGTGTTTTATTACTGAAGAGCTTCCTAAGAGCTGTATTGAGCATTTGTCCTCAGCCCTGAGTGTGCACTGCCACACGGCTGTACTACACCAAAGGAGATGCACAGGGAAGGGATTGTGATCCAGAGAGTTACAGGTCTTTCACTCTGGGATGAAATAATTTACTGTAGTTCTGGAAAAAAAAAAGGTACAGCTTTCTTCCCCCATGGCACTTGGTGAGTTCTTCTGGCTGATGTGTTCTGGGAGGTTGTGTAAGCTTGTCTACTTGCTTGTGCAAGTCACTGGTCAGCAGGTGTTGTGTCCCCCTCTGTGTCACCTACAGAAGATGTGAATAAGATTGGTAGAACATTTTCCATCAAAGCTGTTTTACAACAGAAGATTGGGTTTTTGTCAAAATGAAGTTTTTCATCAAAATATTTAACTTTTTGTTGGGGAAAAAAATATGTTTTCATTTTTTTCCAACCATACGTTAACGTTTTCTGTAAACAAACAAAAATATATCTTGACCAGCTCTAAATGTGAGTCTGGGACAGCCACCAGCTACAGAGCTTGGCTCTTTAATTCATGCTGTAGAGACACAAAGAGAACTTAGGCATCTAACTGCCACATCAAGTGCCTACAGTGCAACATTGAGGCACCACTGGCATTCACAAAACCACCCCTCAGTGGCCACCTACTCCTGTAGGTGACTAAAATCTCTAAGCACATACGTTTCCACTGGCAAAATCTCTATTGCACCTCATTTTTTGCTGGTGGGCATGCACAAAGCCACCTAAGTCCTGACAGTGTTGAGCAGCTCAGCACCTAACTCAGTTGTGCCCCAGTGGGATTCACAAATTAGGTGTTGACTTGGACCCAGCAGCAAAAATGAGGAAAGATATGCATGGAATTAAGTGGCATTCTGTAACTTTTATTACACTTTAACACAGGGGAGGCATGCTACCTGCCCATCACTCATACATGCCTGTAATAGACACTTACTTTGTTCCAGTGCAGGAGTTAAAGGGCTCCTTACTATATAACTCAAACTAGCGTCAGGGTTACAGGGCTCCTTAGCATGTAATGTACAACACAAGGTAGGCTTCCTCCAGGATTTAGCTCTGAGTCGTAGCACACTCCCTCCCCTCCCCCCCCCCCACCCGAGGGGCACAGAGAGGGTGCAGTAGGGTGGGGACCTTGGCCCGCAAGGGCCACAAGATCTCACCCTATCACATGACCCCAAGGCCCAACACCAACATCCCAGGTCTGTTAGGTTTGGGAACCATTCAGGTTACAGACGCTCCCCAATTTATGGAAATCTGAGTTACGGAAATCCACGCTTAGGGAAAAAGCTCCGTAAGCTAAAAATAGGAGGGGTTTTTTAGGGGGGTGTAATGGTTGGAGAGATGTCTCCGACTTACGCAAATTCCGAGTTATGCAAGGCGTTCTGAAACAGAACGCTTGCCTAAGTCGGCGAACGTCTGTAGTCTCTTACCCTCACAGGAAACTGCTGACAGGGGGCACAAACAACTTGTATGGTTACTTCCCACCCAAACATGCCACCTGGTATCAGAACACCTGCCCAATCCAGGCCTGCACATGCTGTAGCCGTATGTCAGCACTTCCATCTGACAGGTGTATGCTATCATCCCTGACAACCTCCAACCAATTGTAACAAATGTCCCTATGTGTTATCACTGAACCCTTATCCAGGAATATCTTGGTGACCCCCTTATTTACTCTCTTTCTAGCCTTGTCCACATGGGCTGGGTCTACTCCAAGCCCTTGCCTGGCAGTGAGTGCAGAAGTGGCATGAGGTGATCCCACTGCATGCCTCTCCTGAATGCGAACAGCTTCAGGTTGAAGCTCAGCTGAGATCTAGCTGCCATCCTGGCTGCTCTCTTGTGCGCTCAATGCACTATAGAGTGCCCACAAATCCAAACATTGCATATGTTCTGGGTAGCTTCTGAAACAAGCAAACACATTGGGTTAGTTACATTTTGCCATTTCCTGATATCTTTTCATTGGTACAGATGCAAATCCTATAACACCTTGATTTTCAGGGCCCTATAGCGTGCACCTGCTGGAGGCAAAAAACCCTCTGCAGCTGCTGACATCGCATGCTGATACTGAAGGAATGAGTAACACATTTATATAGGTCAAGGTTTTTCTCAGTACCATGATGAATTGGTACCTTGCCAGGAAGCTACCATCACCATGTGTGAGCAGCAGGCCTGGCTGCAGGCTCCAGATTTTTAGTGAGACTCTTATTGCCTTTAAAAGGCACACACTCTTGTCTGCACATTCCTTCACTATCTCATAAGCCCCTCTTCACTTCTGGTTTCTTTGAGTACCTTAAGTGCAGAGACACCGCTCCTGTAGATAGTTGCATATCTCTTATGTTTAATGCATGCTGGGACCTGTCCACAGCTGCCATAGGCACCAGTTCGCTCACTCTCAAAGCACTAAAGAAGGCAACAACAAATGCTGCCTTAAATAACATGGCCTCCCTCCCATATCCCTCCCATAGAGCTTTGACAGCTCTATCAGGGCTTCCAGTGTTATGGGTAACCTGCCATCCTGCTGGCACCCACTCCTCCTGGACCACCCTTCTACGAGTTTCTGTACAATGAAATGCCTGCACAGGTCTGGGATACATCCAACTTACTCCACGAGGACTGGCCCACTAGTTGGCCAGAGATCGTGGAGGGACCCACCCACAGAGAGTCAGAGGCACCCCATATTGTGCCACGTGGTGTGTATGTATAGGTCACCCACAATGAAGTCCTGCCTGTGCCCTAAATTCTACAAACTCTGACTCGCTGGCCTTGTAGGAATTTAGAGTCTGCGGGGGAACCGAGTCCTTGACTAGTCCCACAGCTGTCATGAGCCAAGATCCCAGAGTTGTTGGGACATTCCCCATGGATCTCTGCTGGCCTGTGGGGTGAGTTCCTGGAATCTGCCATCCTGAAATTGAGAAAGCATCGGCAACATCATTATCCATTCCCAGGACATGCACTTCATGAACAAGGATGTTAAACCACAGGCAGCGTTCAGCGAAGGCCCTCACCAGCCTCATTACTTGAGGAGCCTTAGCCGACTGTCTGTTTACAAAATGGACAACAGATTGGGTTGTAACACCAGAAACAGCCTTTTTTTGTACTGAATGATTTTTCCCCAACTAGTGACTGCCACCAGTATAGGGGAAAAACACCTAGAGGAAGGTGATATCCCCTGTTACCCTGAGCCACCCAGCTTCTGGCTTCCTCTGTGCACACCACTCATCTTGAAAGTAAACCCCCCTCCCTCAACCTATACCTCCTGAGGCATCTGATTGTACCTGCAGCTCAATCTTGAGAAACTAGTCTGAACATATATTGAAACTCCATTTAACCCTTCCAGGAATCTTTCCCACACTTCAAAGTCTTCCTTCATTTCCCTTGTCAATCTGATAAAATAGTGGGTGTTTCGTTCTAGAGGAAACAGATGCTAGATGAGCACAAAATACCTGACCAAGAGCCACCACCCGGCATGCCAAGATTAGGTGCTCCATGACCACCCATAGTTCCCTCAGAGTAATTTTCTTTGCCATTTTGAGATCTCCTGTCAGTGGCCTGGCCAATTCCAACTTCTCTGTAGGCAACCTAGAAACCCTGAATTATGTCCAGTTCAGTGTCCAGGTATGTTAAACTTTGGGCGGGGGGGCTTCTGTTTTTTTCTATGGTGAAGGAAAGCCCAAGGAGCTTGGCTAGGTTCTGAAATTCCTGAAGCATGTACTCACAATTGCTTGTTCCTAATCGTCCTGCACAGGGCTGGCCTGGCTTAGTCATTTAACTCCAAGAGAGCCTTCATGGCTGCTAATCCTGAGAGAGATAGGCATCTACCATAGACCTGGAGTGAGGTACCAAACTTTCCTTGAGGAGTGCGGCTTAGACTACATCTCTCTCCTTGATAGTCCTGCAGGCTAGTTTACGTGACTCTCTGCTCAATGTGCTGGCTTCTGTGAAGCTTTTTTTTTTTTTAGATGCCTAATTCCCCCAGTACATTGTATAGGGAGACAGGGCATCTAACTCAGGATTCTGAATTCCATTAGGCAGCAGGGTGCCTAAAAAGTAGGTGCTGCCGCAACACATAATTCCTCTTGTGAATCTAATCCTCATACTGTCAATCCATGTTATGGTGGGCAACACATGGGGTGGGTGGAACAGCAGTAGCATAAAGCTACATTCCAGAGGGGACCCACAACTGCAATCCAAGTTGCTCTAATGTGCACATGGACTGGGTGGCCTTACATGTCTGTGCAGCTCTGTTAGGGCCAGTGACAGTCTGCTCCTACATTATTATTCCCCACCTCACCTCCATTTTCTCTGCAGTAGGCCTTTACCTTTCAAGGTCTCATGTTCTGAGCAAGGAAGGCTTAGATTAAATCCCTTCAAAGGTCATAAAATCACTGCTCAACAACACAACACACAACAAAGAACTGGGTACAGCTGCCTACACTGCTGTGCTTCCAGCCGCTTGTACAGTACTTTGGCCTCTGGTTAATTCATTTTAATTTAAAATAATGGGAAAAAAATGGCCCAACCCTGCAGCAAGTGCTACCTAATCAGTGGTTGGGTTCACTCAGGCTATCAAGCTTTTCAGTCAAACATTGTAAGAAGAATTTCATCCCTGGAGTAAGGAACTAAAATAACTTCCTTGAAAATGCAGCATTATAATTAAGAAAAATAAAAATCTCAGTCTGTTACTTTAAGGAGAGAAATACGTAGAGATCAGTTGCCTCTTTCACCATGTTTTCTGCACAGCAAGGCATTTTTTTGCTTCATTAATATTTTTTTCAAAAAGGTAAAACAGGTGCATAATACATGCTTGGTTCACCACATTGTATATGCATATAAGCCTAGCATTACAGTATCCATTCTGAAGTGATGAAATGACATAATTATTTGTATCTATTTCTAAAATGTTAATATTTCTAATAATAGAATGACTACATGTCTAGGATTTTAGAAATTTCACTGAATTAATTTCTATATAGAGAGAATGTTAGCCTCCTACAAAACAAATAATAATAAAAAAGCATGCAAGCAGCTCTGCTGCAGCGATTTTTTCCCCAGAGGTATATAGGGGAACATGATCTCATTTAAGGCCTTTACGATTCTAGTGGACTGGTGATGTGGCGAGATCTTCCTACACTGGTTTCTTGCTCTGGGGGCTTTTTTCTCCCACAAATTCTTTACGTCATTATTTTTTAATTTTGGTGTCAGGGAAAGAAACTTGATTTTTGCAGCACATGTAGTGATGAGTGCCTCTCAGAAGGTATACAGATAAGGGTTGGACAAATAAGTAACCAAAGGTTTTGGATTTGTATCAGGTGCATAAACTAGATGAATCTTTGAATTCACTGAAACTGAACAGATTTTCTTGGGCAGTGGTGCCCACACTTCTCCTGTCACGACCGTCCTTACCAGTAATGGAATCTGTTGTGGCAAATTGCCGGCACTACTATGATGGGTCCCGCACTTTCTCTTCTTGTGGGGGGGGTTTCAGGGTGCCATTTCTTGCCCCTGAACTGGGGTAACAGCTATCCTCCTAGTATCCCAGGGAAGGGGAGTGGAGAGGGAGGGACCCGGGCCCGCCCTCTACTCTGGGTCCCAGCCCAGGGGCCCTATGATAGCAGGTGAACCACTTGTACCAGTGATTCTTTCCCCTGGGCTACTTCCCTCTCCTGACCTTCAGCTTGTGAGGCTTCCTGCCTTCCCTCTGCACAAGCCAGGTGTCCCTTTACCTAGGATCTTGGTCTTCTTAGCCCGGCGCAGCACTTCTCAAAACTCTCCTCCGAACTGCTCTTTGTTCCACCACCAATCCACTCTGCTCCAACTCCTTCAAACTGCTCTCTGCTCCACCACCAAACCACTCTGATTCAACTCCTCCAAACCGCTTTCTGCTTCACCACCAAATCACTCTCCTTTAACTCCTCCAAACTGCTCCAACTCCTCCTCACTCTGCTCCAACTCCTCCTCTGGCTGATTGAAGCAGGGGGATTTTATCAGGTGACTGGCTTCAGGTGCTCTAATTGGTTTCAGGTGCTTTTAATTAATCTACAGGGAATAAGGCTTCTCCTCAGCCTAGATCACTCTCCTGCTGCCTTCTGGCCATGCTGTATCACACTGTCCATGTCTCCCCTCCATTACTGCACAGTTGGCTCAGCAGAGGAGCCTGGGCTGAAGGCACAGGTGGGGGATGAACTAGGGATGGAGGAGGATCTGGGGCTAGAGGCAGAAGAGCTGGTCTGGGGGCAGAGAGGGCATGAGGGTAGATGGGCTGGGGGGTGGATCAGGGAGCAGATTGAAGCTGTGGCTTGGGCTGGAGCAGGGGGCCAGAGAGGGCTGGGTGGCGCTCCATCGCCACCCCAATGGGGGCTGGCCCAGGCCCCACCGCATGGCCCTCCAAACCTTCCTCTGTGTCCCCTAGGGAGGTGTGCTGCACAATTTGGGGACCACTGTTGTAGAGACATTTTTGGCACATCTGCTTCCAGTGATAGTTGGGGGGGAAATCTTAAAAGCTGCCGTTCTTGTATGATATTTTGTTTCTTCCTGATCTAGTTATGGGTAAACACCACAATAACATCATTTCAGAACCATAAGGCTTCACTATGAGAAGTATATGAACATTCTGGGTAATGTTTATTTTTCCAAGGAGCATTGGCCATTCATAGCTGCATATCTTCTTTTCTTCTCCTTCTTTTCTCTGGTTGATTGCCAGAATGGAACTCTGGGCCAGAAAAGCACTGGAGATTTTGAGCATAGCCTCTTTATAATTTTTCGCTGACTAGCTAATAAAGCTCATTGCTGTGCTAGGATGTTGGAGGTACCTAGCTCCTGAGATAGGAAGAGATCAGCCATAACAGGCCTAACGGAATTAGCACTCTGATTTCCACTGCTGAAAAATGTCATAGACTTAAAATGGGGATAGGAAGTTGCTTTCACATCTATGGAATGAAAGATGATGAAATAATTCAATGGTCTCTCAGCCTTGGTGGTTCCTTTTTGCTGGATTGACCCTGATTGTTAATTAATATTCCTTTTTTTATATGTGCTACTCATGGACATTTGTTTGGTAACTATGGTGAACTATACTTTAAACTTTATAATTAATAGTTAGATTGTTGTCATGATTGAAATGTCGTCAAGCCACCGTAAAGCCTTAATTATAAACTCTCAATCTGAATTATGTTGATTCTAATGTAGCTTTTCTTTAACCACATGCACTCAGTTGTATCTGAGAATAATAATACTTATATTTACATCTACAAAATGCTTTACAAATCCTTAGCTACTTTTCATAACATCCCTATGAGGTTGGTAAGTATCCCCCTTTTGCACATGGGGAATTTGCTCCACAGAAAAATCAAGCGACTTGCCCAAGTTACACAGCGGTTCAATGTCAGCTGGAATTGATATTCAGCAGGTCCTACCATGTCCAGATCAGATATTTTAAAGACTCAATCCAAGCTTCTCTATACCCTTTTCAAAATCTATAGTTATATTAATAACATCTAGCTAATAAGATATATTTTAAAATAGTGCTTTCTGATTTTCTATTCTTGTCTATAGGATGATAGATTGTATTTATTATACTAAAATGTAATCATTGTCAATGTTTACAGTACATATATGACTTTGCTTTTTTAGGCTTTGATCCTGCATTGAGCTCTGTGTGGGTGACCCCGTGTGCCTTACAAAGTTCACTGTAGGCTTGGAGCCTAGGGGAGGGGGAAACCTTAAACATCTTGCTATAATAATAATAATAAATGTAGACACCAGTGTGCAGTCTGTTTTAATAATGATGATGATGTTAATCTACAACCTGTAAATCTCCATTATTATATTCTTTCTGTCATTTTGTTTTTAGCTCCATGTGGTGGGCATTTTTCATCTCCCAGTGGAGTAATCCTTTCTCCAGGCTGGCCTGGGTACTATAAAGACTCCTTGAATTGTGAGTGGGTGATTGAAGCTGAACCAGGACACTCTATCAAAATTACATTTGAAAGGTCTTGACAAATGTTTTTCTTATTTGATATATTTTTTTCCAATTTTAACCATAACCAGGAGTTATTTTCTGTGTCATAAAGTTCATTTACAGTTTGATTGGAGTAGCTGGGGATTTTGCCTTATTGGGTGGGATTTTCAAAAGCAACAAAGTGCCTTTAGAGCATACATTCTGTTGGCTTTTAATGGAAATTGTGCTCCTCAGTCACCGCACGCCTTTTGAAAATCCCTCTTTTTGTTGTTAATTTTTGCCTGTCTGGCCCAAATTAAACTTTTCATGTATCTGAAATGTTATTTTTTTTTGCTGATAACATGTTACTACTGTTGAGCAATGCATGCAGGACCTTTTCTTTCATAGGGATGGTTTTATTAATTTTGTTTTATGAATATAGCAAAATGCCTCCACTTATGGTTTAATTGCTTCTAAAATACTGATCCTGTAATGGGCTACACGTCAAGCAAAGTCTGCCTTCATGGGTCCTGTTAAGTTGGATCTAAAATGGTGGTGGTGTTGTTTGACAGTATTGATATAAAGAAGTTGGACTCTGCCATATCAAAGGTCTGTTTTTAATAAGGAAAACCTTAAGGAAGCCTGAGTGTAGAACTTAGAAATTATTTATCAGCAAAATTATTTAAAATTTTACATAATTACTTCCCTCATAAGAAGATCATGTTGAAATACAACACTTTTCAAACCAAAGAATCTATTGCATGTCTGAATATGAGCCCAACCTTTAGGTTTTCAGTTTCTAAACTTTCCAATCAACATGCAGGGTGAAATCCTGATTCCTCTGAACTCAGTGGGGCCAGGATTTCCCCCACTGTGATAATCATAAATAAAACTACTACGTCAGATAATCCTGTGTCTGTGCACAGAAGATACCTCTGTCAGTGGATTTCCATGACCCCACACAGAGGTGCAGAGGTCAGCTCCTTCTGCATTACTGGTTCTCCCAGATCCCAGTGATATATACCTCTGAGGAATATGGAATTCCACATGTTGACAAGGTGTAAAACACAGCTAGTACTTTACATCCATTGCTTCCACCCTCTACCCAGAAGAGGAAAAGAAGCTGCTGGAAAATTGTTGGTGCCTTTTTTAAAAACTGCATTAAAATAAAGCAAAAAAATAAGCTTTACTTCACAAAAAAATAACATTATCTCTACTACAGTTTGTCAAATTGGTATGGACTCCACAAGTGGGTGCTAGACTCTTTCTGTAAATATTAATCTTAAATAAGCTAACTGGCAAGCTGATAATAAAGAAGGATTTGTGGGAACATTTGAATTTATAAAGCGCAAATATCCTGTAAATAGTTTTGACGATTTAGATGATGCATCTTGGCTATCCAATTAAAATACATGGGGCTGGATACACAAAAGGATTTAGGCCCCTAACTGCCACTTTAGCCACCTAATCCCACAATAAGGCACCATTGGGACTCACAAGACCCCTGTTTAGCCTATGTTCCTGCCTCTGAGCACATGCACTGCACCCGCATGGCAGGTATGTGGACGCCTACGTCCCAGAGACATGAAGAACTGAAGAAGATAGGTGTTCCCCTGCCTAACTTGCCTGTGGTGCCTGATCCAGTAAGTGTGTTCAGAGCTTGCCTATTGGATCAGGCCCCTATAGATGAGTTTACATAAAATGGCAGCTCCTGGGGGAAGTGAAGGACGACTCCTTCCTAACTTTTAGGCTAGTGGTGGTTACGGTACTTACCTAGGATTTGGGAGACCCCCAGTTCCAGTCCTCCCGCCACCAGAGAGGAGAAAGCATTTGAACTCAGACCTTTCAAGTGAGTTCAAGCTGTTCCACTCTGGATAATTCATTTAAAAAACAACAACAAAGCATTGGGATTGGATCTTGAGTTTTCCACCTCCCAGGTGACTGGTCCCAGGCTACAAAGTCGTCATATATGCATTTTCACATTCTCTCTGACTCTCTCTTTTTCCCAATAATAATTTCATTAATTTATCCATAGTGGAAGAGCTTCAACATTAGGCCTAAGAGAGAGCAAGCAGGAGAATGATACTGTAGCCTGGTGGTTAGAGCACTGTAGTGGGATACCTAGGAGTCAGGGTTCCTGACCCATTTAAAAAAAATATTTATCCACAGTGGAACAGCTTCATCAGGAGAGACTGAAGGAGCACCCCCCACATCAGAATATCCCATAACCCAGTGGCTAGGGCCCCATCTGAGAGGTGGCAGATGCTAGTTTAAATCCCTTCTTAAATGGAAGATTGATTTGAAGTGGGGGCCTCACACATCCCAGGTACACTAACCATTGGACTAAAAGTAGGTGTCTAACACCAACAGAGAATTTGCAGTTGAGAATCCCAAGTGTAGGGAGCTCCCAATCTCTGAGAGAGGTGTGAGGTTTAGCTCACGACTGTCAGCTTGGCATTTTCTATAGACTAGTGTAGGTAAGGGGCTGCCTAGCATGCTGGCTTTTGTGAATCCCAGTCTAAGAACATAAGAGAGGCCGTACTTGGTCAGACCAAAGGTCCATCCAGCCCAGTATCCTGTCCACCAACAGTGGCCAATGCCAGGTGACCCGGAGTGAGTAGACCCAACAGGTAATGATCAAGTGATCTCTCTCCTGCCATCCATCAACCCCCTCTGACAAACAGAGGCTAAGGACACCTTTTCTTATCCATTCTGGCTAATAGCCATTAATGGACTTAACCTCCATGAATTTATCCAGTTCTCTTTTAAAGGTGCCTATCTCTCCCCATTCATTGTATAGGGTGCCTAGGTGCCAGACTTAAATTTTGTAAATCTCAGATTTTCTAAGCATCTAAAAATTAGGTCTTGTGACTCTGATCTTGCCTTACTTTCTTTGTGAAACAAGCCCATGCTTAGTATCATATAATGGCAACTGATTTGTTTAATCTGAGTAATGTACATAAGAATATTTTATATATGGGTCCATGCTGAACCACTCTTTTGTGGGGTGGAGGGAAGGCATAACTTCCCATTGCAGTCAATGGAGAAATCTGCTTAAAATCTTAATGTCTAACATTATTTGTAGTGTTCTAAATCAGAGTATATTGGAGATGTCCCTTGAAAAAGAAAAAAATCAAGCACAACTGTCCATAGATACTGCAAAAACTTAAACTCTTCCTTGATTTAAACAAGTGAGCAGTCCTCTAACTTCACTAAGACTGCACACATGCTTAAGTCAAGAACATGAGTAAGTGTTTGAAGTACTGGAGCTTTAGTAATCATACTAATTTAATACTAATTAAAATACAGGTAAATAAAGTTAGAATGCAATTACTTACCAAATACAGTAAACTCTATCAAATCTGCTCTGCTGATTTTATCTCATTTAAGTGAGAGGACTTTTTAGAGTCATCTGTCATGATTGACTTGCCATTGTGATGCTGTAGATGAGGTTATTCACTTATTCTTTTTTTAAAAAACAACAAATCTACCTTGCTGAAATTTCCCAGGTTTGGGCTTGGTTCAGAAGTTGGTTTTAGGAGAATAAGTATATAATAGGCATTTTTTATTTTTGCTGGTGAAAAGCACATTACAATGCACTTTCCCTTGCCAGCTTTTTAAATGTAGGTCCAATTTTATATTTTTACTCACGTGATTATTCCTTGTTCATGCAAATAATCCACTAAGGTCATGTTTATTTAACATAAAGCAATTGGATCATTTGTGTCACTAAGGGACTACTCATTAGAACTGGGCAGGAGATGGTTTTCCCATCCTGAGAGTTTTTGGGATTTGAGAAAAAAATGTCCTATCCCAATCTGATCTCCTATTTTAATTCCCTTCACTTGTGGTATTGGTTGTATCACTCCCTTCAGTGAGGAAACCAAGAAGTCTGCAGCTTAGTTTCTGGAGAGCCTAATTTTGTTAAATATACAGCCATGTTACTTTCCCCCATTTTACAACCTTTTCTACAACTTTATATATTTTATGCAAATCTTTGCATTTCAGCTCTGTGTTCAGAGAGTGACACACGTTGCTTTAAACATTCATCGGTGTAATATTTAAAGATATTAGTTATGGGTTCTTATGGCTTTCTGAGAGGAGCAAAATATATATGGTTTTATTTATTTTACAGGTCTAAAATCTTTAGATCACTCTAGTTTGCATCTTCTACATGGGAGGGCACTGCTTGGCAATACATATTTCCTGCAAAAATAAGCCACCTTAACCTTTCAGCTTTTCAGCTTGTCACTTGCACAGTGGTTTCCATTCTCACTCCGTGTCATTCTGAATTCATTCCTTTTCCTACGATTTCATCTTCCCCTGTGACTTTGAAGATCTATAGGAGTCAGCAAGTCTGATAGCCTTGTAGCTGTACCCCAATATGCTTCTGTCTCCAAACATCATGGCATAAATATCTTGGTAACAACTAGAATAAAGAGACATTTGCAGACATAGAAAATCCATTAATTTTCTGGTTTTAGGTCTCTCAGTAGATTTATTTCATATTTTGTTGTGTTCTTATTAATTTCTGGTCTCTGAAATTTCTATTCCTTCTGGTGACAGTGATAGCTGTGACAATGAGATATGTTGGGTATTTTTGAATCTGCACCTAGTCAGACTGACTTGAAAGAATAGCAGTGAAAAATGTGAATTGCCACTCTTCATCTTGTGGCATTAATCTTGAAGCCTAATTATGACAATTTAAATGCCAGTGCTGCTAATCATCTCACTGCTGATCAGCATACCAAACACATTTGACTAATGAGATTACTCAGTGTGTGCCTGGACATACTGCTCAAGTCCTGACATTGCATTGATTTGATAGGCTATTTCTTAAAAATAAGGCCACATATTGTGAACATACATATAGTTTAATGTTTGATTGATTTGCTTTGTTTTCTTTGGGTAGCTGAAATGCTTGCTACCTCTGGAAAAATTAGATTAGAAATGGGTTTGTTTTCTTTGTTAAAATGTGTTGGACTCCCACAGAATGGCTTATGGGATGTTATGAGTCTGCAATAAAACTAGGCCCAGTAGCAACATAGGTTTTTCAGATTAACTATTAGGACACTGCTTAATTTCTGGGAGGTTTAATGTTTTGGCAAATGTCATTTTTGAAGGACTAGGAAGGAGCCATTTAGAGGACTCTACCAGGAGCACAAAGGGGGATTTGGCTGGCTTGTCTGACTTTCCTGTCAGTTCCCAAACTCTCTCTCAGATAGGAAGGTAACCAGCAAGGGAATATGGAGGTGTATCAAGAAGTGAGGATGTGGGTGGAGAAGAAAAATTACCAGCAGTGTTACAATATGTGACTGTGTCCTCCAAGTGCAAATGCAAAGTAATACCTTCACCTGCCTGAAACTTTCAAACAAAAACTCCATAGACATTCCCTCCTTCACATATTCCTCATCCTTGTCACCCAGACATCCCTTCCTCCTTTGTCTGGTAAATGCTCATTTCTCCTCACCCTACCTTCTCCTTCCTTTTTCACACATTCACCTTCACCTGGATAAAGCTGTTTTAGGGTTTCCTATAGTGGTAATCACCCTCTTATTTTAGTCACATTCTTCCTTCTTCTGGAGATTCAACTTTGCCCTCATGCTTGCCTGATAGTTGCTCTATGCAGAAGAAAAGAAACCCAGGCAGGGGGCTCTACAGAAATTCTTTTCCTCTGCCTTACTGTATGTGTGGCTAGGGAGAAGGGAACTGGAGATGCCTGCATGAGGTGTGATTTCTGTTATTAGGGCTTTACAGATCAGAATCAACACCCAAAAGCCAGTAAGAAGCTAGTGTGGCCTCTAGAAAGCAGGTGTTTTATATTATAAGGAACTGTATCTGCACTAGCTCACTAGCCCTTTAGGGCAGACCTATGCATGGGACCCCAGGTACTCCACGACACAATGGGACCAAGTGCCATGCCAGTGACTCCTAAATTTTGCAGCACTAACCTCTAAATTCTGTGGCAATGTTATTTTATTCTATTTCCATGAAATATCGTTCATTCCCACTCTCCTCTGCCACACAACATACACAGGAATGACTCTTAGTTGAAAATATTCCTTGCTGTAAAATTCCTCAATAATTATTTGCAACAGTGAGTTTTAACCCCCGCTAAGTTCTCCAGGCAGCTCAGCTCCATTCCTTCATCTTTTCCTGTGATTATGTTTTCCAAGAAGCCCATCATAGAACCTCCTTCTCCCATTGTATGCCGGGGAGGATGGTAGACTGTTTCATTGAATCATCTCCCTGGCTCCTTGAACTTTGGCATGTGTACATGTTGTAGTGTACTGAAAAGCACAACAATTATTAACAGTTACCATTACAACTGGTTGGACAGGTATTTCTCCATGCTTAGGGAATAACTGGAATCTCAGATACAACGGTGGAGTAATTTTTGACGGCTGATGACCTTTTAATGTCAATCAATATAGAGTGCATTGCAGTGCACTTGAGAGTCTGTAAATTGCAAGATTCACATTGGAGAGACAGGTCTCAATCAGCCAGTCAAATGAAGATGTAAAAAGATGCTTTGGGCCACTGATGGCATCTGAGTCTTCAAGAGTAATGTGGTATGCAGACGCACTGCTCTTCCTTGACAAACGTTAACATATATCCCTCAAGAACAGGAGCAGAAACCACCTCTTGCAATGATATATACACATTCCCTTATTTACCGTAACTTCTGTCTTGCCTCAATTAAGCCTTAACTGATGCTCTGTCATCTAGCTCTCTAGACCTTACTTACAGGCTGTAACAATAAACATTTGGATTAGGAATCTGTTAATGTAAAAAACACTTCCATGTTGTTTGTGCCTTTATAAAATAAGACATTACACAACAGAAGAAAGCATTGCCATATCTCTTGTGTTCCTTTTCTCAGTAAATTGAATACAAATTGTTCTAATGACATTGGGAATTAATGTTGTAAATATTATACAATAATATTTTTCCAACAAACCCATTAGGGTTGATTTTTTCCCCCTATGATGTTAATTAGACCAAAATGTATAGACAAGGATGGCTTAAGTTGGGTTCCTAATTCCATATTTAAGGAGAAGAAGTGCAGGATACCCACTAGTCCCATGAAAGTCAAGGGGTTCTGCAGTGACTCAGCACCTTTTCAAATCAGCTATGTTTATTTAGGTATCTACTCATTGTAGGACTCTAATTTTAGGCACCCAGGTTTGAAACTTTAGGCCTTTCTGCACAATATTTTGAAGACACTTAAATTGTGTGCAAGCCTCTCTCCTTATTAGAAAACACACCCGAGTTGTATTGTTAATCATATTGTACATTGGATGTTATGTTGAGAAGTGATTCAAATGATCTGTTCAGAGTATTATATCCATAGAGATACCCTATATGAATCCGTTCTTGCTGCTTCACTCATAAAAATAGTATGTTGTACATATTATATTATTATAATGGCAATAAAAAATGAGGCACAGACTATTTCTGAGAGATTATTGACTAGCTGGAGATGATGGCACAATTTTAGCCCATCACGTCCTCCCTGAGAGGCATGAATACTCTATAAAGTATATTCCTGGCACCTTGAATACTACTGTTCAATTAATACTATTAATTTACATTAGGTTTGTTAATCCTCATCATTTACATACATGTTACATTTAATTTGAATAAGATTTAAAATCTGAAATGTTGATTATGTTTACATCAGTGTAATCTAATACAACTATTTTATGTATATGTCTGTATGTGTATATATATATTTGTGTGTGTGTGTGTGTATATGTTTTCTCAACCCTAGATTTCAGACTGAACTCAATTACGATGTTTTGGAAGTTCACGATGGACCAAATCTCCTGTCTCCACTTCTGGGTTCTTACAATGGGACACAGGTCCCACAGTTTCTGTTCAGTAGCAGCAATTTCATTTACCTTCTCTTTACAACAGACAACAGTCGTTCTAATAATGGATTCAAGATTCACTATGAAAGTAAGTAATGTTGAATTGTATGCTTTAAATCCCCCCCCCCCCATTTAAACACACATGTACCTGCGTGCACACACAAATACACACACATATTTGTCCCCGTCAGTACTACCCTGAAGCACCACTACCATCCATTCAGCTGAAAACAATTTGGTAGGATTCTGTCCAGAGCCCTCTAGAGCTTTCCTTAATCAGTCAAAACAGTTTAACTGCTGAGCAATATGCAAGACATTACCTTAGGGTCTGCTGCTGCTGCTTTTGTACTCCCACCACTTACTACTATAATAAACAGAAGACTGAGTCAATGGATGATAATTTTATGCCTTGTTATGCTTTTCTTTTTTACAGCTAGTACAATGCATTTGTGTGTGTGCAAAACTATATAAAATCAGTAATTATGATAACATTATGGAAGCATAGGTCACAATGTTCAAACTTGGTTGGGCACTTATACCTGTGCTTTGGCACCTGAATTAGTGGCTTGATTTTCAGAGGGGCTGAGTACCTTCACCCTCACTAAAGCTAATGGGAGTTTGGGTTGCTCAGACCCTCTGAAAATTAGGCCATTTATTTATTTAGTGCCTAAATATAGGTGTCTAACTTTAGCCCCTCAAATATGTAGTTAGCATTCTCTTCAAATACATTAATATTAGTTATTTTTCTCTGTACAGCTCTAATGATTATCACACTATAGAAAACATCTCTCAAACTGAAAATGTATATACAAAGTGAATTCATAAATATTAATATTTGATCTTGTCCTTTACTTTCTACATAACTCAACTCTATGGTGAATGTTAATGGTAAATTAAATTCTTCTTAGGCATTGAGTCTTATTCTGATGTCACTTTCAGCATGACCTATATATTTCAGATTGTAGTGTATAGTAATTGAAATGAAAAATGCCATAATAAAACTTTCTCATTTAAATTACTCAGCAACAGTGTTCTCTCTTGGAAACAGTGGTGTGTATCTGTCTAGGGAAACTTGCCAGGTACACAAGGAAGGTGATGGTATATGTTCCAAGGTGGTAGGAAGGATGGCATTCATATAATCTTTTTTAAATCACTTGGCAAAAATGGTTTTGCAATGAACATCAACTTAGTTATTTTGTGTGAACAGCACTTTATATAGCAGACTAGAGCATATCTCACTGACCTTGGCAGCATTACATAGGTCACATTTTCAGATGAATAAGCTGTTCTTGAATGACTTCTTCAATGTACTCAGCTTCTATTTAACATCAGGCATTCAGGTCTTCTGCTTCCAACTTTTTTCTTCCACACTAATGGTTACTGAAACCACTACAAGAGAATAATTCCCACATGATCTTATTGTTTAAGATCGTTTGTGACCCTTTTACATTATCCCAGAAAAGTAACGACACTGACTATAAGGTACAATGTATAAGGACTAACTTCTATCACACAAAGTTCAGGCTGCTACAAGTTCCTGTAGGTACTATATGAAGCCTGCTTTCAACATGTCTGCAGTTGATCTAAGAAAATCTGCTAGTAGTTATAGCGGAGGGGATAGCTCAGTGGTTTGAGCATTCGCCTGCTAAACCCAGCGTTGTGAGTTCAATCCCTGAGGGGGGCAGTTAGGGATCTGGGGCAAAAATCTGCCAGTTGACAGTACTTCATACTGCTAGTGAAGGCAGGGGACTGGACTTGATGACCTTTCAAGGTCCTTCCAGGTCTAGGAGATTGGCATATCTCCATTTATTCTTTCTTTCTTCTTCTTTCCCTAGAGTTTTGCTTGTACCTGATAGATAATTGAGGATCTCCCCCATTTTTCTCAGCTTTAACCCACCTTGATGTCTTTTAAAGGCCAATGTCCTTTCATCCAGAAAGACTGGATGGTACTTTATCAAAATTCATCAGTGCCTTTCCTTATTCATCTGGAGGAATAACTGTTGAGTGACACAAGTCACTGTCTCTGCTCAGCATTTGAGCACACCATATCTCCACTATACCTTGCTTCAGCTTGCTGGGAAGTGAATTGTGAATCTCTGCCTGACAGTGCAGAAAAATATTATTTCTTGTTTGGAAACATATGGAACAAATTGGAAGTGTTTAAAGGAAATTCTTATGGTTGATTGACCACAAAATTGAACTACCTTCACAAAGGTTCATCTCTGCTAGACCCTCAGGAGTCCCTCCTTTATTTTTCCTTTCTAAAGCACTTCTTCTCCTTTGTAGAATTGCCTTCACAGATCTCCAGTCTTGCAGTCATACTCTTTGCCTTACAAATCCAAGAGTGAGAATCTGTGGAGACAATATCATTAGAGAAGCTAAGTTATTGGTAAGCAACTTTCCTTTCTTACAGGGGTAAGAAATGGTGTCCTTAGACTCTGTTTGTCAGAGAGGGGTGATGGATGGCAGGAGAGAGATCACTTGATCATTACCTGTTAGGTCCACTCACTCTGGGTCACCTGGCATTGGCCACTGTCGGTGGACAGGATACTGGGCTGGATGGACCTTTGGTCTGACCCAGTACGGCTTTTCTTATGTTCTTATGTTCTTATGTTAACTTAGATGACCTTATCACTGTTAGAGGGCTTATTGCTTCACCCGCTCACTTCCCTGGTCCTTCTCGCATGAACAGAGAGCAACAACACCCGAAGTCCAAAGGTGCAAACAATTCAATGTTTATTGGGGTGAACTTCCACCAAGCAGTGATTCCAATTTCCTTCCTCAGTGTCCCCCTTCCCAGCTCTGATGCCACAGAGCCTGGCCTGTGTCCCTGTTCCCATTCCCCCCCTTAGCAAAACATGATTACAATTCCCCCACCCTCCCCACCCTATACTTCCTGATTGACTGCAGACTATATAGTAAAACTTGAGTTCTGCTCAGCTGTACCTTAACCAATCATTTTTCTGAAATGTAACTAACCAATCCTAACATATTGTAACGTGATTATCTAACCAATTATATCCCACCACCTTAATTTGTTTACACCCAACAAAATTAATTATACAGCAGACAGAAACCATTAGAGAACCAAACAGAGATTATACAGACAAACAATAGGGAAATGGAGACTACAGTGATAGAACAACACAGAATGAGGATTTCATGCCCCAGTTATTGATAAGTGAGTTCTTGCCAGACAGGATGCTATCATACTAAGTTTTCTTTAAATCTTTTAGGCTCTTCCCTTTCTCTGGAGGTGATAGATCGGATCACCTTTCTAACAGCCCCAGATTGCCGTATTTCAGTGTGACTAGTTTGGAATGTGAGGATGTGACCATAGGCTTCCCAGCTTATGGCTGCCTCTGCTGTTTAGCCAAAGACACTAGCTTAAGAACACGGCCTTAAACTATCATAGTGAGAGAAGGCCTGTAAACAGGCAGACAGTGAATTGGATTCTTTCTTTTATACCTCCATAACTAGCTAAATGATCAACATATTCCTAAATTCTTAAAGTATGGGCCTTTACAGACAGGCCTGAATATCTGTATCCTAACAACCACTAAACACATGTGTACCCTATTGTGCAGTACTTTTTGTTTTCTGTATGTCTACATCATGATATTTTACAGTATCATGAATTCTTGGTTTAAAAAAATAAGAGCAGTATAATAAATTACCCACAGAACTACTGTCAAAATGTATCATTTTTTTGACCAGACTATTACCATTTAAGGAATATTTTCCATTAATTACCTGAATAATTTATCTTGGAAGAAAGTTATTGTTCACTTGACACTAAATTACATCTACAGTGTAAGGTTTAATAATATTTTAGACCCATATAGTGCTATATAACTATATAAAATATATTGATATATAATTCAGCCATAGAACAATAAGGGGGACAGTACTGCAGGTATTCCCTCAAAGCAATATTGTACTTTGGGGAGGGAAGAGAGGAATTATTTGCCAGATTCATGGTCATGCATTTTCTCTTGATATAGTTTTTATCATAGAGTAGATAGGAAGTTGATGAGCCTCAGACAGGGCTATGGCATAACCCTTCCCTTCCCCCGCATTCCCAATAACCAAAATACTGAGGCCTTGATTCAGGAAAGCAGTTACATATGTACTTAAGCTCATCCCTGGTCAGGGCCACACTTAAGCCCAAAATGTTAATAGACCTTGAACACATGCTTAAAGTCAAGCATGCGTTTCAGTTTTGTCAATAATCAGGGCCTGAATCATATACATTGAATATGAAGAGTAGCTTTCTGATACTCTTTCTGTTCCTCTATGCACGCAAATAAATGGTGTCTCACCTGATCACAACTAAAATTCAGAATTGTGTATGCATCCGTTCAAATTCTTCCAAGGCTCTTACCATTTCAGCCCACATTCTCCTATTTCCTTTGGCCTGGGTGCGGAATATAAAATAGCTCCATCAATTTCATAAACATATATTCTGAGGGGCAAAAGTCTACACTTGCTACAACTGAAGAAAGTCAGAAGACAAAGTCAACCCATTAAATATAATGTACTACCAAAATACTTTGTCTATTCTATTAGAAATAAACCAAATCTGTGATTTTATTTAAAATTGTCTTTTTAATAAGATTTTTTTATTTTCTAAGATAATTATATTGGTAATGAAAGATGTATTCAAGCTATAACATGACATGTTCGGAATGTACATCTTAACACTATATTTTATAAAGAAGAAATGTGCTTCAGTAGTAACTGTTCTGTTGACCATCCACTAAGGGTATTTGACTGGGTAGTAGCTAACCCATACTCATACTGTGCTTTTTTGCTTCTCGTCGGATTCTTCCTGGTTCACCTTATATTCTTCAGAGCAGTCAGCTTCTAATTGACTTTCCCTTATGGGTAATATTAATTAGCAATGACTCCCTTACAGCATCCAGCTTTCCCACCATCCTATTGGTACCTGATGACTTTCTCTGCCTTTCTTTTTCTGTACCGTTTAAATTATTTTTCTTCTACCTTGCTTGGATAGAGTAGAAAGGTCTTGCTCAACGATTCTCTTTGTCTTGGACTATACACTTCCCTTTTCTGGTGATTTAACTTTTCTCTTCTAAGTATACTTATTCCATTACTGGTACTGATTTCAGAAGCAAAACAGTCTATCATGCTTTTCCTTCAAAGATCTTGGAGGAGTTTTATAGATTCAGTTGTTAAGGTTTTTGACTAGTTTTCTTTCAGTTATAACACTTTTGGCATTAAAATGTATTCTTTGGATTTGTACAAAAACAAAACAAAACACCAAATCAACCAGCCAATCAACCAACCAAATAAGATTCTGAATAGGAAATAAAATCAGAAATTGATGTTTGCTTTCTGCAACAGATGCCTTTCTGTTTGTAGCTAGATTTCTCTGAAATGTCATTCCTATTCTTATACAGTCTATTAATGAACTTTCTGTTTTGTTTCCTTAACTGAAATATTTATATTTGTTTTTTCCTTTTGTGTTTTCCCCTCCCTGTTTTTTCATACTGGAATATGCACAATATGTCTGTCTTGTTGAGAAACAAACTTTAAAGATTTGAACTTTGTAACATCTAAAATTAAGCTGCTGCTTGTTTCTTTCCTCTTTGGCTCCCTTTCTCCTCTTCTCTGTTTCTGCAGCAGCTCACATAATAAGGGAATGTAAGATGTTAGGCTATTCAGTTACACACACAAACATAGGCCTAGATAACTTAGCTAAATATGTGTTATAAAAGTGGTTTACTGTTTTTTTCCAGCACAGTTGAATGTTTTTTAAAATACATTACTTAGGTTTTTTTGTCATGTTTCCTTTGCATTCCAGGTGTAACAGTTAATACCTATTCTTGTTTGGATCCTGGCATACCAGTTCATGGACGTCGTTACGGTCATGACTTCTCTATTGGTTCCACTGTATCATTTAGTTGTGATCCAGGATATAGGCTGAGCCATGAAGAGCCTCTATTATGTGAAAAAAACCATTGGTGGAGCCACCCACTCCCAACTTGTGATGGTAAGATTGAATTAACTAGGTATATAAAAATGTATCTATGACATGTACGTGTTTTTCTGAGACATTAGGAACTCTGATGTTTAAGACAGTTTAAGACTTAAAACATTTAAGATTAAGAACAAAGAGGCATTTTTACATAATGTACCTTTTTGTACAGAAATATTTAATTGTTGAAGCAGAGCACAAAATAGAACTCATTGAACCAGTAGATAATAGAGGGTATATCTACATTAGAGTGCATTTTCCCAAATTAATTGATTTGCCAATTAACTTAAGGTATTTGACATGTTAGTAAAGGCTCATCTGGACTAGAGCTGGGTGAATAGCTGTTTGAGGTTTTGTTTTTGTTTTTGTTCTTTAATCAGAACTGCCAGTGAACGGAAAAAAATCATTTTGAGTTTAACAGAATGAAAAAAAAAAATCAGATTTTTTTGGCAAATCAAAAAAGTCCGCTTTGGGTCATATGAAACATTTTATTTGACCTGAAATATTTTATTCCTGGGAATTTTTAAAGGACTAGATTCACAAGTCAGGAACTGTGGGGTGGGTGTGGTGCTGGTGTCCCCCGTATAACAGTGGATACAAAGTGGAACAGCTTCACCAGGAGAGATTGAGATAGACTTGCTACAGACTATCCCATACTCTCTTGGGAGGTGGGAGACTCATGTTTAAGTCCCTGTTCCACATCAGGTAGAGAGGGGAAACTGAACCTGGCTCTCTCTCATCCTCAGTGAGAACTTCCTCATCCTGTGTAAGAAAAAAAAATAACAGCTGAAACTATTTGGTGAATTTGTGTCAAATTTGCAATTAGTTTCAGGTTGACAAACACTGCACTTCGCAATGAATAAATTATTCATCCAAATATTTCAGCCAGCTCTAGTCTGCCCCCACCCACCCTGGCCAAATTCCAGGATAGAATCATAGAATATTAGGGTTGGAAGAAACCTCAGGAGGTCATCTAGTCCAACACCCTGCTCAAAGCAGGACCAACGCCAACTAAATCATTCCAGCCAGGGCTTTGTCAAGCTGGGCCTTAAAAACCTCTAAGGATGGAGATTACACCACCTCCCTAGGCAACCCACCACCCTCCTAGTGAAATAGTTTTTCCTAATATCCAACCTAGACCTCCCTCACTGCACCTTGAGACCATTTTTCCTTGTTCTGTCATCTGTCACCACTGAGAACAGCCTAGCTCCATCCTCTTTGAACCCCCCTTCAGATAGTTGAAGGCTGCTATTAAAACCCTCCTCACTCTTCTCTTCTGGAGACTAAACAAGCCCAGTTACCTCAGACTATCCTCGTAAGTCATGTGCCCCTGCCCCCTAATCATTTTTGTTGTCCTCCGCTGGACTCTCTACAAATTGTCCACATCCTTTCTGTAGTGGGGGGCCCAAAATTGGACACAATACTCCAGATGTGGCCTCACCAGTGCCGAATAGAGGGAAATAATTACTTCCCTTGATATGCTGGCAATGTTCCTACTAATGCAGCCCAATATGCCCATTAGCCTTCTTGGCAACAAGGGCACACTGTTGACTCATATCCACCTTTTCATCCACTGTAATCCCCAGGTCCTTTTCTGCAGAACTGCTGCTTACCCAGTCGGTCCCCAGCCTGTAGCAGTGCATGGGATTCTTCTGTCCCAAGTGCAGGACTCTGCACTTGTCCTTGTTGAATCTCATCAAATTTCTTTTTGCCCAGTCCTCCAATTTGTCTAGGTCACTCTGGATCCTATCCCTACCGTCCAGCCTATTTACCTCTCCCCACAGCTTAGTGTCATCCGTGAACTTGCTGAGGGTGCAATCCATCCCATTATCCAGATCGTTAATGAAGATGTTGAACAAAACCAGCTCCAGGGCACTCTGCTTGATACCAGCTGCCAACTAGACATCAAGCTGTTGATCACTACCGGTTGAGCCCGGTGATCTAGCCAGCTTTCTATCCACCTTATAGGGTACAAATGTGGTTGGGTATCCATTTAATGGGTAATCACTTAACTCCAGGAAAAAATTCAGGTGAAGATACAACTTCAGAAAGAGCTGAGATCTAGAGTTATTTTGTTTGTGTATGACTTCCATAAGACTACATTTTCCCAAATCTCAACATATTGACTTATTTATTGCTGTGTACTTGGGCTGTCACTAAACCGTTTCCCATTCTGTCAATCTGAGTATCCATAAATACGACCTCAGAGTTGATTACTGTATATATGGATGTGAAGTCAGACAAAAATGACATGTGTGAATGGCAAATTCAAAGTGATGCCCAGTACCACATCTGACATTTTGTATAAAAGATCTTCTTTTGAAACAAGGGCTGCAATGAACTCCCTCTCAGATGAGAAGATGGTGTTCACATGACATTTTCACTGTGAACGTTTTTCAGCAATTAACTGTTGCCTCAGCCTGGTTATTGCATTGGGAAGGCCTGACATAGTTCTTATCCGCTCTTTCTTGATTACATTTGAGGTATCATAGAATCATAGAATCTCAGGTTGGAAGGGACCTCAGGAGGTCATCTAGTCCAACCCCCTGCTCAAAGCAGGACCAACCCCAACTAGATCATCCCAGCCAGGGCTTTGTCAAGCCTGTCCTTAAAAACATCTAAGGAAGGAGATTCCAGTGCTTCACCACCCTACTAGTGAAAATGTTTTTCCTAATATCCAACCTAAACCTCCCCCTCTGCAACTTGAGACCATTACTCCTTGTTCTGTCATCTTCTACCACTGAGAACAGTCTAGATCCATCCTCTTTGGAACCCCCTTTCAGGTAGTTGAAAGCAGCTATCAAATCCCCCCTCATTCTTCTCTTCTGCAGGCTAAACAATCCCAGTTCCCTCAGCCTCTCCTCATAAGTCATGTGCTCCAGCCCCCTAATCATTTTTGTTGCCCTCCGTTGGACTCTTTCCAATTTATCCACATCCTTCTTGTAGTGTGGGGCCCAAAACTGGACACAGTACTCCAAATGAGGCCTCACCAGTGCCGAATGGAGGGGAATAATCACGTCCCTCGATCTGCTGGAAATGCCCCTACTTATACAGCCCAAAATGCCGTTAGCCTTCTTGGCAACAAGGGCACACTGTTGACTCATATTCAGCTTTTCGTCCACTGTAACCCCTAGGTCCTTTTCTGCAGAACTGCTGCCCAGCCATTCGGTCCCTAGTCTGTAACAGTGCATGGGATTCTTCCGTCCTAAGTGCAGGACTCTGCACTTGTCCTTGTTGAACCTCATCAGATTTCTTTTGGCCCAATCCTCTAATTTGTCTAGGTCCCTCTGTATCCTATCCCTACCCTCCAGCGTATCAACCACTCCTCCCAGTTTAGTGTCATCTGCAAACTTGCTAAGGGTGCAGTCCACACCATCCTCCAGATCATTAATGAAGATATTTAACAAAACCGGCCCCAGCACCGACCCTTGGGGCACTCCATTTGATACCGGCTGCCAACTAGACATGGAGCCATTGATCACTACCCATTGAGCCTGACCATCTAGCCAGTTTTCTATCCACCTTACAGTCCATTCATCCAGCCCATACTTCTTTAACTTGCTGGCAAGAATACTGTGGGAGACTGTATCAAAAGTTTGCTAAAGTCAAGTAATAGCACATCCACTGCTTTCCCCTCATCCACAGAGCCAGTTATCTCATCATAGGAGGCAATTCGGTTAGTCAGGCATGACTTGCCCTTGGTGAATCCATGCTGACTGTTCCTGATCACTTTCCTCTCCTTTAAGTGGTTCAGAATTGATTCCTTGAGTACCTGTTCCATGATTTTTCCAGGGACTGAGGTGAGACTGACTGGCCTGTAGTTCCCCGGACCTTCCTTCTTCCCTTTTTTAAAGATGGGCACTACATTAGCTTTTTTCCAGTCATCCGGGACCTCCCCCGATTGCCATAATTTTTCAAAGATAATGGCCAATGGCTCTGCAATCACATCGGCCAACTCCTTTAGCACCCTCGGATGCAGTGCATCCGGCCCCATGGACTTGTGCTCATCCAGCTTTTCAAATAGTCCCGAACTACTTCTTTCTCCACAGAGGGCTGGTCACCTCCTCCCCATACCGTGCTGCGGAGTGCAGCCGTCTGGGAGCTGACCTTGTCTGTGAAGACAGAGGCAAAAAAAGCATTGAGTACACCAGCTTTCTCCACATCCTCTGTCACTCGGTTCCCTCCCTCATTCAGCAAGGGGCCCACACTTTCCTTGACTTTCTTCTTGTTGCTCACATACCTGAAGAAACCCTTCTTGTTACTCCTAACATCTCCGGCTAGCTGCAACTCCAAGTGTGATTTGGCCTTCCTAATTTCACTCCTGCATGCCTGAGCAATATTTTTATACTCCTCTCTAGTCATTTGTCCAATCTTCCACTTCTTGTAAGCTGCTTTTTTGTGTTTAAGATGAGCAAGAATTTCACTGTTAAGCCAAGCTGGTCGCCTGCCATATTTACTTTTCTTTCTACACATCAGGATGGTTTGTTCCTGCAACCTCAATAAGGATTCTTTAAAATACAGCCAGCTTTCCTCGACTCCTTTCCCCCTCATGTTATTTTTTATCATTAGTTTCCTATCTTTACCCCATTAGTAAAAATATTTATATTGGCGTAGAACATCTTGTATAACAGTAAGCATTATTAGAAGAAATCCGCTAGGTTAGCATTAGGATCTGTTCAGTAGAAATTCTGTTGCTTACTATTACGTCACATATATAGAGCAGAAGGCACTACTCTTATAATACAAAATTACCCATAGAGTTAACATCTGCCAATATTGGATAGGAAGTAGAAAACTGAGGATTAAGGGTTAATGAAAATAATGAAGAAGCTGATTGACTCACCAATGTCTGGTTAATTATGAAGAAAGTTATTGCATTATTCATGATCTTCCATATTGCAGTTTTTGGTATATATCAGCTTGGCACCTGACTTTTAATTCAGCAAACAATTCAGGTTTGAAGCTGAGATTCATTTGGAGGTGCCATGAAATGTTGATCTTAAGGATTTGCATTGGTGAATGGGTGGGTGAAAAGACCCCTCTCTGAAGCTGGCATTCTATAGTTGTGGGATACACTTCATAATACGGTCTCTGAATCACAGTCACACTCTTTGAGTGAAGAGCTGTAGATCTCCCTTAGTTCCGAAAACCAGAAAAAACTAATTTATGCTGAATAGACCCCCTATATAGGGTAATGTTTTCTTATGTTGCTAGGCACTAGATGCTTACCATCTAAAACAAACAATGTTAACATGCTCTCTGTGAGTAATATGCTCTGCTGTGCAATAACCTTACACATTGTGATGCATTTCTTCTGCAAGATGCTGAACTAGCATGCAATTCATCAAGTAAATGAGATTTTTTTTTCTCTAGAGCACATTGCTAAAAGGCAATTGTCCATTGAATAAATATGCTTTAAAGGCAGGATTGAGTGTATTTATTCTAGTACATTTCATCAATTTATGGTTACATTAATTTTAATTTAATTGCTTAATCTTTAACTTTGGAGTGATTTATAAATAGGACCAGGTCTAGACTGGACCTTAGGGAAGTGAACATTTGTCCTGTGGGCTTGCATCAACAATGTTTTGATTTAAACCGTACCTTTCTGGAGAGAGAAAATCCTGTAGCAACTCTTCCCATGGAGTGTGTGTAAATATTCAGGGTGTGGAGAGGAGTCGGTAGAAGGATATCTCTGCATTCGCTCCTCTTCGAAATAAAATAAATCTGTTGGGTGGAGCCCTTCTTATTCCCTGGAACAGAATAAATTATAAAATAATTTATCTTTGTTCAGTGCTTAGATATTACAGTGATGAATGAAATAGAAAAGCCCACGAAGAAATGAATAATTCCTTATTCAATGCAAGGTATGGAGGGTGTGCAGTAGATAAGGTTTTCTGCACACTGAGTATAAAAAAAAGATATCTAATCCTGTGAGCACGATCCATCCTGTGCTCTGAATGAGTTTGGGTCCCTAAAGGGAAAAAAATAGTATGTGATCCTGAAATTACAGGATTTATCATAGAATCATAGAAACATAGGGACGGATGAGACCTTGAGAAGTCAACTAGTCCAGCCCTCCTGCACTGAGGAAGGACCATCCTTTAGAGTTGTTTGTCTAACCTCTTCTTAAAAACCTCCAGTGATGAAGATTTCACATCTTGGAAATCTATTACAGAGCATAAGTATCCTTATAGTTAATAAGTTATGTTAAGCATCTGGTCACAATTTACCTTTTTTTAGTGAAACATAGTACATATTTTTAAAAGGGGGAATAAAAAGGACCTGGGGAACTATAGAACAGTCAACCTAACTTGAATACCTGCAAAGATACTGGAGCAAATTATTCAACAATTCGTTTATAAGTACTTGAGGTAAATAGGCTTATAAGGAATTGCCTACATGGATTTGTCAAGAACAAATTATGCCACACCTAATTTCCTTCTTTGACAGGGTTACTGGCCTAATGAATCGTGGGGGGTGAGGGGAGATGAAGATATGATATCTTGATTTTATTAAGTCTTTTGAAATTTTCATAAGCATACTAGGGAAATATAGAATATAGGAAATTACTATAATGTGGATGCAAAACTGGTTGAAAGACCATAACCAAAGTATAGTTATCAATGGTTTGCTGTCAAACTGGAGGGATGCATCTTGTGGTATGCCGTAAGAGTCTGTCCTAAGTTTGGTACTATTCAATATTTTCATTAATGACTCGGACGATGGAGTAAAGAGTATGCTTATAAAAGTTGTGGATTTGTATTTTTCTGTATTACATTTTCAACAGATATTTGAGAAGTTAGAATCCACAATTACTACCAGGCCATATGTTTTGGATATTTCTGTTTTTTGTTCTAGAAATGCCTCATCTACCTCCTCCTCTCAATTCCATGGTCTCTCTTAGATTTCTACCATGACATCACCCTCTTTTATCTTCATCACAAGACTTTCATCTGATCTGCTTCCTTCTGGACCTCAGAACCAACGTATATATTCTTGATGTATAATACAACACCTCCTTCCTTGTTTTCTCCTATCCTGTACTTCCTAAACAATCTGTACCCTCTATACCAATATTCCAGTCGTGAGATTTATCCCACCAAGTCTTTGTAATGCCAATTAAGTCATAATTAGACATTTTTAAGTCAGCAGGTCCAGATAACCTGCATGCAAAAGTTTTTAAATCATTAGCTAAGGAGCTTGCTGGATTGTTCATGCTGATTTTTTTAATAAGACTTGGAGCACTGTGGAAGTTTCAGAAACTGGAAGAAAGCTAATGTTGTACCAATTTTTGTAAAGGGTAAATGAGATGATTCAAGTAGTTATAGGGCTGCCAGTCTGACATTAATCCCAGGCAAAATAATGGCATGGCTGATACGGGACTCAATGAATAAAGAATTAAAGAAGTGTAATATAAATAATGCAAATCAACATAGGTTTCTAGAAAATAGATCCTGTCAAATTACCTGGATATCTATTTGTTGTTGAGATTACAAGTTTGGTGGATGAAGGTACCACTGTTGACATAATATACTTAGGGTACGTCTATACTTACCCGCTGCTTCGGCGGCGAGTAATCGATCTTCTGAAATCAATTTATCGCATCTTGTCTAGACGCGATAAATCGATCCCGGAAGTGCGCGGCGTCGACAACGGTACTCCTGCTCGCCACGAGGAGTAAGCGCTGTCGACGGGGGAGCCTGCCCGCCGCGTGTGGACCCGCAGTAAGTGCTTTGAAGATCGAACTAAGATACTTCGACTTTAGCTACGTTATTAACGTAGCTGAAGTTGCGTATCTTAGTTCGACACGGGGGGTTAGTGTAGATCAGCCCTTAGACTTCTCTAAGGTGTTGACTTGGTAGAGCATGACTTTTTGATTAAAAAACTAGAATAATATAAAAATAATATTGGCACACATTAAATGAATTAAAAATTGGCTAAATGATAGGTCTCAAAATGTAATTGTAAACAGGGAATCGTTATCAAGAGTTTCCAGTGGGGTTTCCGCAAAGATTGGTTCTTGGCCCTATGATATTTAACATTTTTATGAATGTCCTGGAAGAAAAAAAAATCACTGACAAAGTTTGCAGATGACACAAAAATTGGGTGAGTGGTAGATAATGAAGAGGAAGGTCACTGAGTCAGAGCGACCTGAATCGCTTGGTAAACTGAGTGCAAACAATATGTGTGTTCTAATACAGCTAAATGTAAATGTATATATCTAGTAAAAAAAGAATGTAGGCCTTACTTATAAGATGAGGTACTCTATCCTGGGAAGCAGTGACTTTGAAAAAGATTTGGTGATCATGGTAGATAATCAGCTTCCAGTGTGACAGTGTGTCCAAAAAAGCTAGTGCAGTCCTGGGATGCATACACTGGAGAATCTTGAGTAGGAGTAGAGTGGTTATCTTACTTTTATATTTTTCACTGGTGCGATCGCTGCTGGAATACTGTGTCTTGTTCTAATGCCCAGAATTCAGGAAGGATGTTGATAAATTGGAGAGGGTTCAGAGAAGAGCCATGAGAATGATTAAAGGATTAGAAAACATGCCTTACAGTGATAGACTCAAAGAGCTCAATCTGTTTAGTTTAACAAAGAAAAGGTTAAGGGGAGACTTGATTACAACATGGGGAACACATATTTAGTAAAGGGCTCTTCAGTCTAGCAGAGAAAGGTATAATACTGGAGATGAATTTAGACAAATTCAAATTCAGACTGGAAATAAGCCATACATTTTTAACAGCAAAAGACCCATTGGAACAATTTTCAAAGGATCATAGTAGAGTCTTAATCACTGACAATGTATTAATCAAGATGGAATGTTTTTTCTAAAAGATATACTCTAGGAATTATTTGGTGGAAGTTCTCTGTCTGTTATACAGAAGGTCAGAATAGATGATCACAATTGTCCCTTTAGGCCTTGAAATCTATTAATAATTTAGCTTATATACTACAATTTTCAGTTCTTCCTGTTTATTCCCCATTTGCCTAGTGTTGGTGTATAGATGTTGAGCAGATTTCCCCCAGTGTATTCCCTCTTTTTGCTCCTTTGACCCTATTGTGTAATTTATGTTTTCCTCTCCCCAACTAGAAGCCCTATGTCAATGTCACCATTTTTTATACCTACTTTTTGGCTTTTGATACATAAATCCTCTGAACTTCATATATATTGAAAAGTTGGTGTCAAAAAGTCTCTTCCCCTTCTTGGTCAGAGGGACCCCATTTCTTTCCAGCAATCCTCCTTCCTTGAACAGCAACCCATAGTTGAGGAATCCAAAGTCCTCCTGTTGACACCATTTGCACAGCCATGCATTCATCTCCAGGATGTGCATCTCCCAACCTGAAAATACCACCTGTGCCCCCAACCCCTTCACCCTGGCTCGCAGAACCCTGTAGTCACTGCAGATCTACTGAGGTTCGTATCCGTTGGTAGCATTAGTGTCCATATTAATGAACAGCATGGCATAGTGGTCAGAGGCAGAGGTGCCAGAACTGGGGGAGAGGCCAGAGGAGCCATGCCCCCCAACACTTTAAAAAGTTTGCATGCTATGCCCACCCACTTTTTAACATAGGCGTAGTTTGGGGGACAGAGGTTGGATTACCCCCCAAACTGCAAGCCTTGAGTAGGCATAGAAGAGCTCAGCTCCTCTGCCGTGAAGCACAGCCCAGGCCCATAGCACCATCTTCTTCCAGGTGGGGTTGCTGAGGTTGGCCTTAGACCTCCCCCCCTTGCCATGAGGTTCATCCCCTGTAAGTGCCCCAGCTTCTGTTCTTCCTCTTTCCCCCAAGCCCTTGCCTCCTACCAGGGTGGACGCCAGAGCCGGACTGTGATAAGAGCCTCCCAGGGTGCCCAGGCTGCTGTGGGGAACCCTGGACCCTCCATCTGCCATGAGTGGGGGACCAAGTGCCCCACAGCAGACAGCACCCGGGGAATGTCACCCAGGCTAGGTGGAGGGTCTGACGTTCCCCTCAGCGACCTGGGCTCCCTGGGCGGCTATTACCACAGGCTAGCTTCGGCTTCTGACCTGACCAGGAGACGGGGCCATGGGGGATGGGGCCTAAGGGGAAGAGAAGAAGCGGGGGGGGGGGGAACATAAGGGGTGGTGCTTTGTGCTCCCCCTCTTCTACCAAGGTTTCACACTCCTGGTCAGAGGGACAGATGAGCCTTGGGAGGCTTTCTGTAACATCTCGGATGCAGCCTCTAGGTAGGTAGCACACCTCATGGGATGTCAGCTTAGGTTGGCAGATGAATTGCTTTGTCCTCTTCAGAGGCAGTCCCTAACCACCACTACCCTACTTCTCTTTCTCCTGGTTTTGGTGGTCTCGAACCTCTCAGCTTTGTGGGCAAATGGGTCTTTCTCCTTAGCCACTGGCTCTGCTCCTCTCCTCCTGTTGTCAGTACATCAGGGATCGGCAACCTTTGGCACGCGGCCCATCAGGGAAATCCGCTGGCAAGCCAGGACGGTTTGTTTACCTGTAGTGTCCGCAGGTTCAGTCGATCGCAGCTCCCACTGGCCGCAGTTCACTGTTTCAGGCCAATGGGGGCTGTGGGAAGTGGCAGCCAACACATCCCTGAGCCCGCGCCACTTCCCACAGCCCCCGTTGTCAAAGTTAGTGGCTATATCTCTTCTATATCCATGCAACCAGAAAATCCTACACATTATTTTTATTTATTTTATTATGTAATTTAGTAATTTGTGAAACACACATCTCAAAATATAGCATGGGGGATGCAAATCAATATTTTACACAATTAGACAAAAACTGGAAACAATGCCATGTATGGATGGATGGATAGATAGATAAAGAACAGCCATTCTCCCTAAAGAACTGTGAAAATAAGCATTCAAAAATGTTGTTATATCTCAGAGGAAGAGTTAGCTTACTCTGGACTCTGCTCAGGGAAGTATTATCCGATATCTCCTTTATCTAGTTTTACACTGATCACACTCAGACCATTCCCATTTTACCTAATCCACACACTTACCTATGGAGGTGAATGTATTCACCTGAATTTTCTGTCCATAATCCCTTCACAATGACTAGCCATTAGGAAGCATCTTTTTCTTCTAACATAGGTTCTCAAGTGTTTTCCCGTGTGGCTATTCTAACAGAATTTAGCCTTAAGCTTTAACAGTATATACTCAAACAAAACAATGTAGACACTCTAGTCAAGTGGTGGACAACCTGCAGCCCATGGGCCACAAGTGGCCTGTCAGGGTAATCTGCTGGCAGGCCATGAGACAGTTTGTTTACATTGACCATCTGCAGGCATGGCCTCTGGTAGCTCCCAGTGGCTGCAGTTCACCGTACCTGGCTGATGGGAGCTACGGGAAGCAGTGCGGGCTGGCCGCCGCTTCCTGTAGCTCCAATTGGCCAGGAACAGTGAACCGTGGCCACGAGGAGCTGTGAGCAGCCATTCCTATGGACAGTCAATGTAAATAAACTGTCTCACAGACCGCCAGTAGATTACCCTGAGGGGCTTGCTGCCCACGGGCCGCAGGTTGCCCATCACTGCGCTAGTCCCACTATCTATTAGTTGTAAGCAAACTAAGGAAATATTAGTGTTAATATGTTTTTAAAAACCCTAGTTATTTTAAATATATTCTTGTTTCATCTTGAGGAGAATAACATTTAAATTTACCTTTAAAAATGTTGGTTGACTCTGTGAACTTCCAGGAATGCATTTTAATTATTTAAGTTATTTATTTATTTTAAATAACACTGAAGCTGCTAGAATAAATGAAATATAATGGAAATTGGAGAAAATGTAGGGTTTTCTGGTAAACTGTTCACAGCTTTACTTATCTGTAAGGATTGTAGTAATAAATAGAGCTCTTTGGTACGAAACACCAGATTTGGCCCCTAGTGATGCTTAAAATATAGCAATGTAGCCTTATCCTCCTGTTTCATCATAACAAAAAAATGCTAATAAATGTTAATTTTCATTCAACGTTACAATTAAGAATAAATGTTGCTCCATTTGATCTTCATTTACGTTAAAAAAATAAAGAACATCAGCAAGAAATATTGTAGCAGCCAGAGGGAGGGCATTTAATGTTTATATTGAAAACACGCAGATGGCCCAAGTTAATTAACAAACATGATTTTGCAGTATAGCACGAAACACATCAGAGGAATGTGGAAAAGAGATTATACTCTTTTTATTGATGGATTGCTAAAATAAAATTACATATGCTAGAAAGTATATTCCTGATAATATGTACCCATGGCACCTGCCCTAGGTTTATTCAGGAGCAGTCCAGTCACAGAGCTCTTAAGTCATGGATACTCCTCCATTTCTGAAGGAGTTTGTTGGGAACTCCCTCCTGAAGTATATGTGCCTGAGTACCTCACTGGCTGCTCTTAGAGCAGTAGTTCTCCACCGTGGGTCTGGAGCCCCCTAGGGAGCCGTGAGTAGGTTTCAGGGGGTCCACCAAGTAGGGCTAGCATTAGACTCACTGGGGCCCTCAGCAGAAAGTCGAAAAGTCGAAGCCTCACTGCATGGGGCTGAAGCCCAGGGCCCAAACCCTGCCACCTGGAGCTAGGGTGACCAGATGTCCCAATTTTATAGGGACAGTCCCGATTTTGGGGTCTTTTTCTTATATAGGCTCCTATTATCCCTCACCCCCGTCCCAATTTTTCACACCTGCTGTCTGGTCACCCTACCTGGAGCTTAAGCCGAAGCCTGAGCAATGTCATAGAATCTCAAGGTTGGAAGGGACCTTAGGAGGTCATCTAGTCCAACCCACTGCTCAAAGCAGGACCAATCCCCAATTTTTGCCCCAGATCCCCAAATGGCCCCCTCAAGGATTGAACTCACAACCCTGGGTTTAGCAGGCCAACGCTCAAACCACTGAGCTATCCCTCCCCCTATGTGACTTCACCGGGGCTCCTGTGGCATGGGGCCCCAGGCAGTTGCCCTGCTTACTACCCATTAACACTAGCCCTGGCTTTTATGTGCATAATTACAGTTATTGTGGCACAACTGGGTTGTGCAGTTTTTATAGCATGTTGGGGGACTCAGAAAGAAAAAGATTAAGAACCCCCTGCTTTACAGTATGCCGCAAGGCCAGTCTTTTCTGGCTGATACGTCCGCAATCATTTGAGGTCCACTCCATTGCCTTACCCCGTCAGACATTCTACTTTTTCCTCCCATTTCCTATCACATTTGAATCTTCTGAGAATGGAAGACATTTGATGTTGAAGTGGTTTGACTTGTGTGGCACTGGATTTATTTGGCTATTTTGGGGATTTGATCTAGCTGATATTTTATAATTGGCTTTTTAAAATATATTTCCCTTTCTTTCAGTGTGTCAAAGTCCCTTTATAAATAGGTTGTTAGGTTTAAAGTTAAGCATATGATTAAATGCTTTGCTGGATTGGGGCCTAAATGCATTTTCATTTTCTTATTTTCATCCTATAACTCTTCCTTATGTCTCTGGAACTTCTTTCTCAATGTTCCTTGCAACCATTAATATTAATAATCATTATTATTAATTATTTGTAGATAGTAGTTTCCTTCTCTTACGTCTCATTTAGGCAAGCTATGCATATTTATTTGTCATACATTGATTCTACTAGCAAAGGTATTTTTTTCTTTTGTAGAACACCGGTGCTTACCTGTATTTTTTATTTATTTACTTTCTCTTTCCTGCTGCACTATAAATTGTAGCTCCATAAGTTATTTCTCCATCTGTGGCTGGTCTCTTCTTTGCTCCCACCTGCCACTTACAGAATCTTTTATTAATTTACTTCTGTATGTGGAATTGCTGAGTGCTATAAGTTAAAAAGGTAGACACCAGGTTTATTTTCCCTAATACTATGACATTTACTCAGTATGAGGGACTGTTGTTTTTGCTTACCTCTTCTATTCTGCATTGTTTGTGAACATTCTGTATTAAAATACATATTTGTTCATTCTCTCTACTAAAAATTGCTGTTCCTTCTGTTATGTTTACCTCCATAGAGGGGCAACATTACCTGCTGCTCCTCACATAGAGGCACACTCTTCACCTTTGGCTCTTCTTTATTGGGTGCATGATGGCAAAGGTGACATGTAAGGGCTTGGACTCACATGGCGGCACCTCCTCCTGGTCTCTCAGGAAAATTAGCTCACAGTTCTCTGGAGCGCCCTATGTTGTCTGGTAATCCACTACCACTAGGCCCCCATGTTCCTCCCGGATCCCGGTGCCCCTTTTGCTGGGGTGCTGCCCCCTGGCAGTACCCCCTCAGTCTGGGTCTCCCCTCCCAGGGGAACCACACCCTCTATCCCCACCTTGCCTCAGCCTATGGGCTACTGCCAGTCATCATCAAACTCCCTTTCCCTGGGGCAGACTGCGGAATGTATTAGCCAGTCATCATTGGCAAGGGGGGTTTGGACCTGCTGCCTCTGCCTACCCATGAGCTGTCCCCTGTAACCCAGTACCCTTTTTGGCCTTAGTCTAGGCCTTGCAGCCTGGGAGTTTCTCAGCCTGGAGCTCCCCAGCTCCGCTGGTCTTCCTCCCAGCCCTGCTCCACTCCAGGAACCTTCCGAGGTTTCCCAGCCGCCAGGCCTGTCTCCCTCCACAGCAAGAGGAGACTGCCTGGGCTTCTGGCTCAAAGCCTTAATAGAGCCAGCTGGGGCCTGATTGGGGCTTGTCCCAACTGCGGCTGCTTCCCCAATCAGCCCCGTAGCTGCTTTCTCCCAGCCACAGCCCTCTCCCAGGGTCATTCCAACCCTGTCAGGGATGGAGTGGGAAACCACCCCACTACATGACATCTTTGAGCTCCATCTACCCTCTCCACAATCTGGGGGTTGACTTTAATTACATCAGAGTCAAACTAGTGTAACAGAGTGGAGAATCTGGTTCCAACATCTCACACACAGAGACCATAGTTTGTAAATTCTCAGTCATAGTTTGAGACTATAAGACATGGGGATTTTGTCCCTATAGGGATGTTAAACCAGTTTTGCAAGCCTGATACCTCGGTCAGACCTAAATTCAAAAATGCAAGAAAAAGAGATGTGAGGGCAACTGAAGAACAATGCTACCAGATTCCTTTCTCTTTAACTGGTCTTATAGCCAGATTCATCAGGCCCAGTGTCCCAGCCTAAAGGTGGGTAGAAAGGAAGAGAGAGAGTTGCACTCTATCTCCCTTTACCTTTCAGGGGTAAAGTATTAACCACCTAGCACCTGTTGCAAAGTTGAAGTGAAAACCAGAGTGAAGGGTTTCCGATCTGCCTGAGGGTATATAGAAGCATGGCAAACTCGTTAGGAACAATTTCCAGCCCGTAGGTGATTGGCCCCACCTTTCCTCATGACACTGATGATGTTAATGAACAAACCTGATCATAATTATATTTATAACAAACATTAAGAGTATATGAATTATCCAAAACACCAGAAGTGAAGCAATAAGAATCTTTTTTTGTTTTTTGGAAGAAAAATGGCACAAACAAATGGCAAAAACCAAACAAAAACAAAAAATCCAAATATCCACAGGGAATAACATCCTAAAAAGTTATTTATTTGGTTGTGACAGAATTAATACAAGTCTGATATTTTACTTGATAGGTGATTTATTTTTCTACAGCTATACTGAAAAAAAATGTTAATTTCATCCAGTGACTTCTGCTTTTCCTTTACTCCTTTGTTTGTTTGTTTATTTGTGGGTGTTCATTTTGAACTAATTATACCTACAAAAGCCATTAACGAACTCTTCATGGAGCCATATTGGCCTCTTTCTGTTCTTTCCATCTTTCCTCCTTATTGGGGTAGTTTGCTGTTGTGCCTTTAATATTATCTCTTTGAGAAACTGTAGTCTCTCCTGAACTCCCTTTTCCTTGAGATTTTATTCCCATGTGACCTTACCTAACAGTTCTCCAAGTTTGTTCAAGTCTGTTTTTTTGGCAGGTTTATTCTGCTGCTTTTATTTTTTCTTTTGAATCACAAAATCTATCGTTTCATGGTCACTTTCACTCAAATAGCCTTTAACCTTCAGATTCACAACCAATTCCTTCTTGTTAGTCGGTCTCAAATCTGAAATCGTTGTCCCCCTGATTACTTCCTATACCCTCTGAAACAAGAAGTTGTCTCCAATACATTCGAAGAACTTACTGGAAATTTTGAATTTTGCTATATTACTTTTCCAGCAGATTTCTGGGTAGTTAATGTCCCCCATTACTACCAGATCTTGAGTTCTGGATATTTCTGTTTGTTCTAGAAGTACTTCACCCACCTCCTCTTCCAGATTTGGTGTTCTATGTTAGATTCCTGCCATGGCTTTGCTCCTGTTTCTCTCATCCCAGCCCCACATTTTATCTTCACCCAGAGACTTTGAACTGGTTTGCTTCTCACAACTTTCTGGAAATCAAGTCTATATGTTCTTCATGTATAATGCCACACCTCCTCCCTTTTTTCCTGCCTGTCCTTCCTGAACTAGCTATAGCCCTCTATACCAATATTTGAATCATGAGATTTATCCCACCAAGTCCCTCCCTGTGATGCTAATTAAGTCATAATTCAATTTGTGTACTGTGATGTTCAGTTCTTCCTGTTTATTCCCATTTGCTTTGTGTTTTGTATAGACACCTTAAAAGCTGAGCAGGTTCCCCCACTATATTCCAGCTTGTTGCTCCTATGACCCTATTGTAATTTATCATTTCTCCTCTCCCCCTGCTCACACTTCTAGTCCACTAGTCCCTGCTCACACTTCTAGTCCACTTCTAGTCACCTCTTTGTATACCCACTTGTGAGCTTTTGTCATCTGCCCTCTTTTAACCTAGTTTAAAGCTCTGCTCAATAGGTTGGCAAGTTGGTATGCAGAGTCATATCCCCTTCTTGGTCAGGTGGATGCTATCTCTTGGCAGCAATCCTCCTTCCCTGAACATGGTTGAGGAAGCCAAAGCTCTCCTGTTGATACCACCTGCACAGCCATGCATTCATTTCCAGGATGCACATGTCCTAGCTCTGACCGTTATGCTCAACAAGGGGGATGGACGAGAACATAACCTGCACCCCTGACTCCTTCACCCTCAGTCCTAGAGCCCTCTAGTCACTGCTGATCTGCTCAAAGCCATACCTGGCAGTATCTTTATTGCCCACATGGATGATCAGCATTGAGTAGTAGACAGAGGGATACATGAGCCTTTCCAATCTTTCTATAATGTCTCAGATGCGGGCTCCAAGCAGGCAGCATACCTCCCTGGAAATCATGACAGGTCAGAAGATGGATGCCTCTTTCATCCTCAGAAAGGACTCCCTGACAACCACCACCTTATATCTCCTCTTCATGACTCTCCCTGCCTCAGGGGCAGGTGTTTCCCTCATCATCATCCATTAGGGCCTTTTTCTCCTGTTTCCAGGAGAGCAGACTGAATCTTGGCCCTAATGGATGGGGGACCTGGGTGCAAGGTGGAGCACTGTGTACAGCCTGAGGTGGCCAGCAGCCAGTCTCCTCCTTGCAGAGTTGTGGTTCTCCTTCTCCTGTGGTGTTGCCTTAGTCAACTAGCACCATCCTGGATGTCTCTATGTACATCCTGTCAATGATGTTCTTGTGCTCCTGGATATTATGTAGATGAGCCACCTCTTCTTGCACCTCTCTTACCTGATTCCTGAGGGAGTCCACTAACAAACACTTCTCACCCCAAATTGTTCCCCCTGCTGAGATTTCTTTGGCAGGGATATGCAAGCCAGATTCCCAACAAGTCAAGAAGCCTGTGCAGAAGCCTCCGGGGTCAGGATGCCTGTTTGGGCAGGGCCCCACAAGTGCATTCAAAGGAGAGCGAGTAGTTGTGGTGTTAATGTGCCATTTGTCTCCCATTGTGGGTTCTTCCTTGTAGAGTATCTGTAAGTTAAGGAGAAAACAAACAAGCAAGCAAGCAAGCAAGCAAACAAAATAACTTGTACCTCCCTGCCTTTCTGTTCAGGGGAACTCAGCTGGCTAATGCCCTTTGTCTCCCAGATGCTTTTGTTTCACTGGCCACTTCTGTCAGTAATTTTAGAATGCTTTAGAAATTTTACATTATTATCTGTGGTATTGTCATTTACAATAAAAAAGTCCCATTTATTTGACAAATAAAATTTGCAGATTTTTTAAAATATTGTGCGCAGAATTTTTTTATTTTATTTTTGGTGCAGAAAGCCCTCACGAGTGCAGCATGCAGCTTTAAAGCATGGTTGAGGTTCAGAGGTGGGAAACTCTGTAAAAAGTGGGGAGAAGAGTGGAACCCTTTTGTGAAGGTACTTTGGAAAAAAGTCAGGGGGAAACGAGAGCAGTCAGACCAACTAGGCTTTTCAAGAAAGCATTCCAAGTTATTCCCAAACTATTTATGGAAACTGCATTTTAACTACAAGAGCTATGAATGAGCCCAATGCTTCCCTTTGTGGATTGTTCCACTGTGATGTAAAATGTATCAGAGGTGGAATTCCATTACAAGTGTGCTACAAGGTGATGGGTACATAATTAGAAGTGACTGGTCAGGATTTTGTGGAAGTATGAAAAATTGTAAAAGCTGAGCCTAGCTGGAGCCTACTGGACTTTGCTGATTTTTTGAGCTGATTTTTTGAGCCAAGCACCCAAATTGCATCAGGGCTGGCCCACAACATTTTGGCACCTGAGGCGAGGAGCTCAAATGATGCCTCCATGCTCCCTCACTTGGGCCAAAACTTTGAAAGGTCTCAATTTTGCCTTCTTCCTGTCATACCAGCTCCTGTAGTATCATCAATGTCAATAAATTCTAGAAAATGCTCTCTGACAGTCACCATTGCAGGGACATTTTCACTAGGTTCTGTTGTTGTTGCAAAATACACCATTAAAGTCATTTCTTCCATATGGCTGATGTCAGGTGTGCAGTCCAGAATAACAGAGTAATATCTTGCTGACTTCAGATCTGCCACAAATCTTCTGTTTGACTTTTGTTGCCAGTAACTGTATGATCTCATTTTGAATTGTTTTTCCAAGGTAGTGGTGTATGTACATTTCTTGGGTGGTGGCAGCCTCTTCTTAAATGCTCCTGGAGTACAGCATCAAACTCAGCCATCAGCTCCACAATTTTAAGGAAGTTTCCATTCTTGGGCACATACAGCTGATCTGAAGTGCCACGCAGTGATAGGTTTTGGGTAGCAAACATTCTCACAATGGCAATGAGCCTTTTCAGAACATTTCGCCAGTAAAGAGACTCTGATGCAATCTTCTCTTGATGCTGATCATCTATGGTGGCTTTAACCTTAGTCTCATCTCAAGCTCTTTCCACCTATGGAATGCTCTCTGGTGATTTGCTGCCTTCTCATGGCATGCCATATTTCTAGCCAGATTTTTCCAGTCCTTTGTTCCTGTAGAACCCAAAGTGGCTGGAACATTAGACAGGAAGAGTTTGCAACAAAAACAGTATGCAGCATTCTGGGTTTTTGAGTACATAAGCCATGGCCTCTGCACTTTGTCACCATTGGGGATTTCATGCCAGTAATGTGTTAGATGGAAACTTCTATTTTCATTGTCTTTAGGGAACATGAAGTTTTTCACTTGCTGTGGTCCATGCAATACAAGGAAGTCCTTCAGGCTACTGATCAATTGGGTCCATAGTCCTGGATCACCTAGACTTAAGGAACTAAACTCAGCAGCAGCTGTTTGTTGCGCCTCCACCACACTCATCTCTGATCTACACTTTTCTTCAGGAATGTGCATGGAGATATGGATGCTGCAGTAGCTGCCAGGTCACCTGCACTTAGACTAACTGGAAGATCAGGCATCTCCTCACCACTCACATCCTCACTGGGGCCAGAAGACTCACCATGAACATTTGTGTATATGTATCTCAGGAGAGCTCCTTCCTGCTTAGGTAGAAAAGCTTCCTTTGCTTGTTCTTTTTCTGAATGCTGCCCCAGAGGAGCGTTTTCTTCTTTCACTCATGACTGCTGTTCTGTGCCAGCTATAGTGGCTCTCAATACTCAATTGAAGGGGACAAATAAGCTGGCTGGTAGGGGGCCTGAGTGAGGAAAGATATCAGAGTCTTAAGGGCCTAACTGACTCCTATTACTTCAGTTGACTGCCTATTCTCTTCAAGTGGGTTCAGGGAAGCAGCAGGAAACAGGAAGCTCCCTGAGAAGCTGGTGTTAGTCAGTCCGGGCTCCTGGGGGTGCTAGAGAGGTACATAAGAGGCTCCTCCTCCTCTCTCTCCCTGCAGCTCCTGCTGCATTCTGTTATTCCCTCTCACCGTTTTTCTAGCCTGCCTGTTATGTCCCTTATGCCCTCCTTCCTCCAGCACAGCACTCTGCCATCTCTGTGCATCTAGAGCAGAGAAAATACATATGCACCAGCAGCAGACACAATTTTTTACACTCTGGGTGCTAGTGGCAGCCCCCACAGTCTGGCACTTGAGGCAGCCGCTTCAGTTCGCCTCATGGTAAGGCCAGCCCTGAATTGCATCACCAAAATAGAGAATGAGCCTAACTGATCTAAATGTAGCAGCAGCAGCAACAAAACAAAAGCACGTCAACAAAACACCTGAACATTGAAACATCTCAGTGCACAAACCTAAATCTGACACCTGAATACTGCTGCATGCAGGCAAATTTTGGCTCCAGTTCCCCAAATTCTATTGCTTCTATAGACAACCAATACAGCTCCTCCCAGTCTACCCAAAACACTGTGGACCGCAATGCTTCTCATTGCAACATCAGCACAAAACCCCTGGATTTGGCAGATCATCACTCCTATGCCATTTTTGATACCATATTAAAGCCCAGAATTTGCAACAGAAATACACAGAAATGTGGTGTTGAATACTGTTTTACGATTCCATCCAGAAACCACTGTTGAAGCCGGTGCAGCTTATTCTGAAAGGACATTTACTGGGGCTTTGATTATTTGAGGTTGATAAGGGAGTTTTATGTCAATTAATTTGGAAAAGCGACTAATGTTAATTAATAATCTCAATAAACTTTTCTGAAGTAATCTATGTTAGTTAATGAAATCAGTGACAAGGAGACAGTTGGGTGTTTTTCAAGGTCCTGGGACTAGCAAAAGAAAAAAAACAACACTTTGGATATCAAATATAATAAGGCTGAGAAAAATGAAAGTGGTAAATACTTTTAATTTTCAAACTGAAATGGTCCATGTAAATGGATTTAAAAAAATATTGCAGGGTTTTTTAAAGAATCTTGTACATGCTGATAAGGAGAAATAACTGTTCATGGTAACAAGCACTTTACAGAGCCATATTCTTGAGGAAAATATATATTATTTTCTAAAATCTATAATGCGTCATCCACATTAAAACTCGTGCAATGGGTTCCTTTCTAGAGTCATTCTAAACCTTAATGTGAGGGTAATCTGCAGCTCTGAGTAACAAATCTGGGTGTAGGGGAGAGAGAAGAAATTGCAGTTTAGCTGTCCTAGTCAGGTGACCAGTAAAAATACAAACTTCAAATAATCTGGTTACAAGTCATTGATAATCTTGATAAAATTGGTAACTATCCTATAAAATTACCCATTCTGAAATTGGTAACCTCCATTAACATCTGTAGTAATAGATACACATTTGGTATTCAAAGGGAAGAAAGAAAGGGATTCACATATGCTTATGTATTATCTGCCACTACCTTCCCAAAGTACAAACTACAGTTTAGCAGATTTAGATTGAATCTCAGGAAAAACTTCCTAACCATAAGAACAGTAGGGCAATGGAACAAAATGCCTAGGGAACTCATGGAATCTCCTTTACTCTAGGTTTTCAAAAAGGAGGCTGGATAGCCATTTGTCTTGGATGGTTTAGCCACAACAAATCCTGCATCTTGGTAGGGGGTTAAACTAGATGATCCTAGCGGTCCCTTCTAACCCTATGGTTCTATGATACTAGGCTTAGATGGTAATTATGAATGGGCCACTAGACCATTTGGTTACCTCTTTATCTGGAGATCTGCCCTGTGTGGGCCTCATCCAGCTTTTACTGAAATCTAAGGAAAGATTTGTATTAAAGTCTGTATAAGTTAAATTCAGCACTTGTAGAGGCCAAAAGACTGGGAAACGTTTGGCTGGCAGGAGCTATAGGAATATGTGCATTCCTTCATCTCACCTGACCTTGACCAGAGTATGTGCTCAGTCTCTCACCACCATCAGACGGAAACTTCAGGATAAGGAATTGTGAGATATTCACCCTTCTGTTCACTTTGGGCTGTCATTTCTGTCCTATTAGATTAGATTAAGGCTCTCCTTAAGACTTACAATAATGTGTGTCACTGTTCACTTTGATTCTGAAAATGTAAATTATTTATTTATAAGAAGAATACATTTTTCATAAGGAATTCTCAGAAAACAATTGGTGTAATTAGCAATTAATTTTGATGATATTTAGAAAATCACCTTAGCAATTAATTAATCATATTTCATTTCTGAGCACTCTGTGTAAATTTTAGCTAAAATTAGAGATTTGCCACAGAGGAAATTGTAAAATCACTCATATAGATAATTGTTTAAAAAGAGACAATACATTTCTTTGCTCTTTTACATGTCTAGGTTTTACATGTCTATTGTATTAATATGCCCCTTTTATTATTTTTAGCCTTATGTGGAGGAGATGTTAGAGGACCTAGTGGAACAATTTTATCCCCTGGTTATCCTGAATTGTACCCAAATTCACTGAATTGTACATGGACTGTGGATGTCACCCATGGAAAAGGTAAGAGATTTAATTGTATTTTTGTTTGTCTTCTTTATTTTGGTTTGCTATTTCATGCTGCGTATGCAAAACCATAGAATCATAGAATATCAGGGTTGGATGGGACTTTAGGAGGTCATCTAGTCCAACCCCCTGCTCAAAGCAGGACCAATCCCCAATTTTTGCCCCAGATCCCTAAATGGCCCCCTCAAGGATTGAACTCACAACCCTGGGTTTAGCAGGCCAATGCTCAAACCACTGAGCTGTCCCTCCCCCTATGAGCTGTCCCTCCCTAAACCATGTTAGCACTGATGAGCTGGGAGATTTACTATAAACATTATTAATTATGATGATGATGATTTACACTGTGGCAGCACTTATATGTCCCAGTCATGGATGAAAGACCCCATTGTGCAAGGTATTGTACAAATGCGGGACAAAAAGGTGGTTCCTGCCCCAAGGACCTTACAGTCTAAGAAAAGAGACAACAGGTGGATACAGACAGATACTCAAGGTAACACAAGGAAACAATGAGACAATATTTTCAGCATAATAGGTAGTGGCAACAGCACACCATCCATTTAACCACTGTCAAGTTTTATTAGGCATTACAGCAAAGGAGGATTAAGGAGGGCTTTGAAGGAGGACAATGAGATGGCTTAGCAGATGTTCATGGGGAGCTACTTCCAAGCAAGACAGGCTGCTTAGAGAAAAGCATTAAGGTGCTTGTTTGAAAATTTAACAAGTGGGTTATGAAGGCTGGCATTGTTGGCCAGTTGGTGATGACAATTGGTGTCTAAATAGTATATAAGAGTTGATAGGTAAGGTGGGGGATACATGGTGAAGGGCCTGGAAAGTGAAGTCAAGTAGCTTATGTTTGATATGATAAGAGAAGAGGGAGTCCATGGGGGGATACAAAAAGAGGGGTGACATGTCCACAGTGATGGGCTAGGAAAATGATCTTTGTAGCATTGTGAATGGTTATTAGTGTGAAAAGATTGCATTTGTCAAGGCTACAGAAAAAAGATTGCGCAGTAATCAAACTGCAAGATGGTGAGAGCCTGAGAGTTTTAACTGTATGGAAGGAAAAGGAAAGGCTGTATCTTAACCAGTTCTTATACAGAAATGTTATGGTCTGAGTGACAGGGAGGATGGTGGTGATACCCACAGTGATCAAAAATGGAAGCGGTGGTGAGGGTTTGGGGGAAGATTTAAAGCTCTGTTTTAGCCATATTCATCTTGAGTTAAGGGCTAGACATCCATGAGGAGATGTCAGAGAGACTGATAATATAGTTTAGACAGAAGGAGACTATCGGGAGTAGAGTGGTAGATCTATGAATCATTCTCATACAGTTGAATTTGTTTTTGCAGAGGAGATTGCCCAGAGATAAGGTGTAGAGAGAAAAGAGAAAAGCACATTTGAAATCTGCACCAAAATTTGGAGGGAAATGAGGAAGATCCTTCGAAGGACATGCTGAAGGAATAGATAGAGAGGTAGCAGGAGAATCAGGAGATGACTGAGTCACAGAAGCCAAGAGAGGGTAAGATTTCAAGAAGAAGAAGTGTGGTTGATGGTCTCAAAGGCTGAAGCCAAGTCAAGAAGGATGAGCATAGAGTCATGGTTCTGAGCTTTGTTCAGGAAGAGGTCATTAGAGATTTTGGTGAAAGCCGTTTCAGTGAAGTGCAATGGTGGAAATGAGATTAGAAGCAGGTTTTGAATGGAATTGGAGAATAGGAATTTCAGATAGTGATTGCTTAAAGAGACAGCATGTTCAATGAGATTAGAAATGAAAGGGAGATGGAGTAGTAGTTGGAGAGGCCCATGTGGACAAGTATGTATTTTTTTTAAGATGGGAGAGCCTCCAATATATTGGTTTTGTGAGAGGATAGAGGAGAGTGAGAGGCCAAGGAGACAAGTAATGGAGGGGATGGCAGTGGGAAAGAGGGAAACCAGTAATGCCCTGGGATAGGGGTCACTGGATTAAGTGTAGGGATAAGAAGAGGAAGACAGACAAGAAACTTCTAAGTCTGTGATAGGGAAGAGGAGAGAGTTGTAGGGTAGGAATGGGGAACAGAAGGCAAGCAGGCAGTGGGGAGATCATGCTTCTTCAACTTTCTCTTTGAAGAAATCAGTTAGTTCCTGTGAAGAGAGAGAAGTGAAGGTAGGTATATAAGCAGTGGCATCTCCCAAAGGCCGCCTATTGGTTTCACCAAATTGAAACATCAGTCTCAGTCAATTGTGCAAATGTGTCCCTCCATGTTCTTTCTGAGCAATGCAATAGTTAACAATATTGGCATTAAATTATCGTCATTGGGCATCTGAATTATTACATCACTGAGATGAACAAGGCAATCTGCACATTCACAATGGGTATGTCATCACTGTATTGGCTTGATTGGCTCCCAGGTTATCCTAGCCCATGTGTGAGTAGCCACACTGCAAAGCTACTAGTTACTACAAGTTACTAGGTAGACACTCATGCTGCACTCATGAGAGAACTTGTCTGTCCTTCTGTCAGCACTTGAGTAAGTTAGCCTGCTCCTCACTGCAAGGTGAGCGAACATAAGCCGCACTAGGGTGTTAGCCCAGGGCAGGTTGGCTAGCTTGAGTGCAAAGCACCACCACTCTCGGGGGAGAGGTTTATGTGTGTGAACAGGAGCTTGATTAGGGGCAACCCCTGAGTTACAGCCTGAGTTAACTCTTCAGTGAAGACAAGCCCCAAAACTCTTCAGTGAAGACAAGCCCTCTCAGTATGTACCCAAGAGGTACATACTGAGAGGTATCAGTACAAAGTCATGGGGGTGGAGGTATGATAAGAGAAACTGGCTGCTTCAGATCCCTCTTTTCTCTGCGACCCTGAGCTAGGAACGTAAAAAATAAAAGTTGAGATTCTTACCTGATCAAATTACTCAAGGAGTTGGGGCTTTAAGAAGAACACTAACTATCATGAGACAGTGATAGTTGGTAACACTACAGATATTAACGTATTGTCCTTTGTTTCATGCTGCTTTAAGGGAAACTGTTGTTTTGTACAAACATACTAAAATCCTTAGAAGGAAAGACCCAATCTAAAGTATTAATAATATAAGTTGCCATTACCATTCTTGAACTATACTACTTAAGGATGTGCCAGAGAGTGACTAATGTGTTAGGTTTTGCATTGTTCAGAGGATAGGGACTCCTGGCATGGGTTTCTCTTTTTTTTTCTTCTTTGCACAGCAGAAACACATTGATTTTGATGCTTCTGAGGCCCTCATTAGCCATGGAGGAGGGGGAAAATTTGCCCTGTAGAATGTTTCCTGTAGGGCCAATATAAATCACAATCTTGACTACATATAAAATGGGTTTGTTTGTTTATAGGGTGTAAGCTAAGTAACAGTTCTCTAGAAACACCATTATATACTCTCTGCTACAATATAACATGTATTAGACATGAAGGAGGTCAACAAGTCTGTTATATTTCTCCCATTTCTAACTAGCAATAGTATTTTTTCTAATTACATTTTCTATGTTGCTTTTTATGTTTTTTTCTCAGCTGTTGCCAGATTTCTGGTTGGTAGTGTTGGGGCACAGTGCGTTAGTATAGTTTAAAAATGCACATCCATACATTACATAAGAAGGCATTTAAGGCTTCAGACTTCCTTCTGTGTAAATACACATTTAATTAACACTTCTTCTTTTGTATGCCATTTGAAAAGCAACAGGCTGTGATTATAATTGAATGTTAAGATTTGAAAGTCATTCAAATATTTCTGGAGTAGCTCGGTGAATCCCCCCTTTTACCACCACTGTAGGTGTTAATGGGGCAGTTGTCCATGATGTGTCGTATGGCTGTACCTCACCACAGTCACAATTTGGTGATTATTTGATTTTCCATTTGTGGAGGAAATATATATACCTTCAATACATTGTCTGTATTGTCCACTCCCTGTGGGGAAGGCAGAATCCTGGGACTTCTTTTGTTGGATCTTCAATCAGGTCTTTGTTTGGAGAATCACAAGCGGCCCACAATTCAAGCCAGTGAGGGCTGGTATTCTTTCCACTGGCATGTAGCATTGACATATGGATCCAGAAAGGTTTCCTGGATATGGGTCTGAAGAGTGGCAGTGAATTCAGATCTTGGCGAATGAGATGACAAACTTCATATGACCTCCCCTGTTACGTGTGAAAGCACAAGGAATGTCATCAAATGGGTGACTGAATGACCTTAAAGGACCTCCCAGTCAGAAAAGCAAAGGCAATAAAATTCCATGTCAGGGCTAAACCTTCTTTCCAATAGATCCATCGCTTCCTGGATATGGATATGTAAATTATGCAGCTCAGGTTTGACTGCATAACCAACACAAAGTACAATTACACTACAAAAATTAACACTGAGCCTGCAAGCATGCAAAACTTATATTAATAAAACATTAAGTGTGACCTGCAATATAAAGAAATGTTTTTAACTCCACTTCTCATCTATGCCCCAGATTATAGGTAGTCTTAAATATACCTTAAATATATTTCTCATGGACTATTAAGATCCATATGCATCTTAAAAAAAACCTAGTAATATTAAATAGTAAAACTTCTAGAAGTAATTGAAAAACAAGTACATAATTTCCTTTGATAGAAATATGAAAAATGTTTCTGCAGATAAATATTTTATCTGTTCAAACAGCTCTTATGTGATAAGGGGAGGGATGTGTATATTATGGCATGATATTTTTTGTAGGTTTTAAACAAATGTCATCATTTGCATTTTATTTTACTTTATTACAATAACAATATTATTCTTATTCTGTTCTCTATGAAATGATACTTTCTATGGAATATCCAATTTACAATTCAATTTATGAACTAATGGAAGATTTTTCATTAAAACAACCAGGTTCATAAAACTGAGAGAGAAAGCTTGAGTGTCATATATATTCCTATCTTATTTATTTTAAAGTGTTCACTCACATTTCTGAAAACAAAACAAATCCCTGCCCAAAACATCTCTTTTCTCCTGAGACGACATAATCTGTCACAAAGTGTACATTAAAATAATTAGACCATTTTTCTGCTAAGAACTGAGGTGTGCAACAATAATTGGGATATACTTTGGTGCTTAGAAATATCATCACAAACTGGGAAAGTGATTCAAACATCCTCTTGAATTAGACTTTGAGTTCTGGGTTTGACCAAAACGCAAAGTGAAACTTAGCTGAAATTGATGCGTATCCCATGGTTTTGAGACACCGCCATAAATCTCTCCCTGGAATCTATAGCAAAGTAGGGACAGGGTTTGTGCACAAAAAGGCTAGGGGTCTTTCATGGCATGAGTTAAGAGGAGAGTGAATAAGTAATGTATCCAGAATGGATCTATGTTTTTGTTCATAGATTCATAGATTTTAAAGACAGAAAAGTCCATTAAGATAATTTAGTCTGACTTTATGCAAAACACAGTTAGGAAACCCCACCCAGTAATTTCTGCATCAAGCCTATAACTTCTGTTTGAGATGTTACACATCTTAAAAAGACGTCCAGTCTTGTTTTAAAAACTGTATGTAATAGAGAATCCACCACATCTTTAGATCAGTTGTTCCAATGATTAATTACCCTCACTGTTTAAAAATTTGCATCACATTTCTAGTCTGAATTTGTCCAGCTTCAGCTTCCAGGCATCAGATCTTTTTAGTGCCACTGCATTCCATGATACACTCCCTCATCCTCAGTGTTTGACTTTTCACATGACTGTATTAAAATACATATTATTAAATAAGCCTACCTTACCAAGCGATCCAGATTGTTCTGTATACTGACCCATTCCTATTATTATTTACCATCAACTTGTCGAGAGAGGGGAGAAATAAATGGTAGTTTATTGTTAAACAGAAAGAGGGGGATCCTGTGATGTGATCCAGGCATGATTATGGTTAATGGGAGTATGTGCTGCAAGTTGTTATCACTATGCAGCTTTCAGCAAGGATAAAGCAGCTCAAACTCATCACCATGTGGCACCAGAGTCATGAACATTAAACATCACATTATCATTGGTCAGGCACTCATGATCTAAGGTACCTCCTGCAGCAACAAGTTTAGCAGCACTATCTGAACAGCCCTGATCTTGAAAAATGTAATCCAGTTCAGGGAGAGATGTTAACAGAGCAACATGCAGATCTTAATAAGATGCTACTGTGCACTCCAGCTGTAAAGAAATGTTTGTAATAAAGTGATTTTAATATATGCCTAGGAGAAAGAGACAGAGTAAGTACTGGAGGGCTGTGGTAATGTTGCCTATGAAAGTATAAGGAATATTGCCTGTGGCTCTTTGACAACGGAAAAGGAGATGTTAGCATCTTCCCTTGCCAGCAGCTACATGTCATTTGTTGCCTCTGTCTCTGCTTTCACTACTGCTGTAATGCTTGCTGCATCTTCCTTTTCTCCAAAACTGTAGCTAGTAATTACACCTTCCTTCCTTGATTTTGGTCTGTGTCTTTCAAATGTAAAAGAAACCATTTGGAAACCTACTTATTTGGGGCTTGTATTTATTTTCTTTCCTTCTTTCTTTCTTTCCTTCTTGTTACCATTAACTTATTTCCACAACCCCCCTTTCTTTCCAAAAATGCCCAGACAGAAAGCATAGAAATGTCACTACTCCATCCAAGAAGGCTATAGTACATTAAAGAAGTAAAAGAATAGCTGCACCATTAGTGGTGATTTTTTGCCATTATTAGCTAAAGATCGATAGGTTTTTTTTTTTCCCGTTTGAGATAGTCCTCCATGTTTTGGCAAGAGATCCAGTTCTTCTACCCCTCTGATGACAGTTAGTGCTATTTATCATGTAGATATAAACACAACTCAAAATGTGTTACATCTATACATTGCTAGCAATAGTTGTATTGCTGGTGCAAAGCAGTCTTAAAGTTGGTGTAGCTGACCATGGTGATCACCCTAGTGAAGAAAATCCTCTAGTACCATAGAGCAGACTAAGTATAACCTAGGTTTCTGCTGCCATCAACCCACTCCCGCCCCCACCCCCAGCACAGGATCTCAACCAATGTATTTTGTGCTATTATGAAATTAGTGAGAAATTGAAATCCAACTGTTGCATTCTATGTAAATGATTTGAAATTTTTCATCAACATTCAAACATGTGTGACACATTGCTTGGTTTTATATTTATATATGTTATTTAAACATATTTATTAAACATGTTCAATCCCTATTCTTATAACAGACATATTCTAGTTAGAACAAATCCAGTGTATAGAAGAAATACAAAAATACCATCCAGCAGAAATGAGAATAGATCAAGATATTTACACAATGCTTGGATTCTGGTATTAACCTCCATATTTCCAGCTAGTTGATTTTAATGGCTCATGTTAAAGCAAAACAAACAAACAAACAAAAGGAAATCAAAGCCAAGAGGGAAAAGGGCTGGAGGAGAGACAAAGAGGAGAGCAGATTGGGAGGGAGTGGATGCATTTGTCTCCTGCCTTTCATCCAAATCTCCTGCTGGGAGATTTTGCCAACCAGTTCTCAGAAACTGTCCTAAACAAAACTTCAAGTGTTTCTAGTGCTAGCCATCTATTGTAAGTGATCCCTTCACAGCCAGGCCTGCCAGTCCATTACACCAGCCTGTGTGCCTAGGGAGCACTTACTTTGAAATGTAACAAAATTTGGTGTCTCACAACAAAACATTACTTGATTTTAAATAGAAGGAAAAGTGTGATTCAGTTAATGATCAAAAGCAAATATCCAAATCTGGTAGCTATAAGACAGAAGTTTAAAAGACAAACAAAACAAGACGAAAAACCACCCCAACCAACAGGAATGAATAAAAAAAATAATTGAATTAAATAAAAATAAAAATCCTAGCAGACCTGTTGATTATACATTTTAAGCAGGTTGACCATATATATAGGAATGTAGGATTACTTTTCTGAATTAACATTTGTAATGAAATCCACAGATTTAAGCAGTGATATAATTGCATTCATGTTAACGCTGTGATATGTAAATATATATTTGTTTCTAACAGGAGTGCAGTTCACCTTTCACACCTTTCATTTGGAAGACCATCACGACTACTTACTAATTACAGAGAATGGCAGTTTCACTCAGCCCCTAGCACGCCTGACTGGATCAGATCTTCCTTCGACAATCAACGCTGGTCTCTATGGAAATTTCAGGGCTCAGTTGCGCTTTATTTCAGATTTTTCAATATCATATGAAGGATTTAACATTACTTTCTCTGGTAAGGGGCTGAAATGAGCTATTTGTATAAAGTGAAGAAAATTCAACTTTTTGTGAAAAGAGAGAGGTCCAAAACTGATTTGAATGAATAGTGTTTTGTAAAATAACACAATTGCTTCTGTTGTACCTTAAGAAATTAAATCCTTATCTCTCTGTTGAAGCATTTGTAGTATACATTTTTAGAAGTAAAAAAGACATAAACTGTAAGGTACGTTACTGAGGGTGGGGGGAAAAAATGGAGCAAGCCTAATTTCAAGTAGATATTCCAAATGAGCCCGTTAGGAAATTGGTCATGTACAGTTTGTTTTATGTGTCTGAGACATTTATGGCTCTCATAAGAATTGTAATGCATGTTGTGTTAGGTATCTTACTAATGCTATGAGCATGTATTAGTCTAATTTTCAAACTGCAGCTGAATCACCTATTTACTATATGTGCATTCATTTTGTGTTTGGTTCTAAAGGCTAAATTGAGGGTGAGATGGAAATGTGCACAAAATAATAATGTGTATGGCAAAAATAAGGTGGATAGAGAGTAAACAGGTTCAGAGTGGTAGCCGTGTTAGCAGTAGCGGCGTCAGCTTTTTGGCCACCCTAGGCGGCGCCTCTGTGAGAAGCTGCTGCTGAAATGCTGCCGAGGTCCCCGGCGACTGAAGAAGCTGCCGCCGAAATGCCGCCAAGGACCCCGGCGGCTGAAGATGCTGCCGCCGAAATGCCGTCGAGGACCCCGGCGGCTTAAGAAGCTGCTGCTGAAATGCCGCCAAGGTCCCCGGTGGCTGAAGAAGGTATGAAATGCCAAAATGCTGCCACCTGAATCCTGGCGCCGGCCCTGCGTGTTAGTCTGTATCAGCAAAAACAAATCATCATGAATAGGTTGGAATATGAATGAGAAGCTGCTAGGAAAGTCTCTGACACCACATTCTACAGGCCATTACCCTCTGACTCCACTGAGGATTACCAAAAGAAACTACACCATCTGCTCAAGAAACTCCCTAAAGAAGCACAGGAACAAATCTACACTGACACACCACTAGAGCCCCGACCAGGGGTATTCTATCTACTACCCAAAATCCATAAACCTGGGAATCCTGGATGCCCCATCATCTCAGGCATCGGCACCCTGACAGCAGGATTGTCTGGCTATGTAGACTCTCTCCTCAGGCCCTACGCTACCAGCACTCCCAGCTATCTTCGAGACACCACTGACTTCCTGAGGAAATTACAATCCTTTGGTGATCTTCCAGAAAACACCATCCTAGCCGCTATGGATGTAGAAGCTCTCTACACAAACATTCCACACAAAGACGGACTACAAGCTGTCAAGAATAGCATCCCCCGATACTATCATGACAAACCTGGTGCCTGAACTTTGTGACTTTGTCCTCACCCACAACTATTTCAGATTTGGGGACAATTTATACCTTCAAGTCAGCGGGACTGCTATGGGTACCCGCATGGCCCTACAGTACGCCAACATTTTTATGGCTGACTTAGAACAACACTTCCTCATCTCTCATCCCCTAGTACTCCTACTCTACTTGCACTACATTGATGACATCTTCATCATCTGGACCCATGGGAAGGAGGCCCCTGAAGAATTCCACCAGGATTTCATCAATTTCCACCCCACCATCAACCTCAGCCTGGACCAGTCCACACAAGAAGTTCACTTCCTAGATACTACAGTGCTAATAAGCAATGGTCACATAAACACCCCTATACCGGAAACCTACTTACTGCTATACTTACCCACATGCCTCCAGCTTTCATCCAGACCACATCACATGATCCATTGTCTACAGCCAAGCTCTAAGATACAACTGCATTTGCTCCGATCCCTCAGACAGAGACAAACACCTACAGGATCTCCATCTAGCATTCTTAAAATTACAATACCCACCCGGTGAAGTGAAGAAACAGATTGACAGAGCCAGAAGGTTACCCAGAAGTCACCTACTACAAGACAGACCCAACAAAGAAAGTAAGAGAATGCCACTAGCCATCACCTACAGCCCCCAACTAAAACCTCTCCAGCGCATCATCAAGGATCTACAACCTATCCTGAAGGACGATTCCTCACTCTCACAGACCTTGGGAGACAAGCCAGTCCTTGCTTACAGACAGCGCCCCCAACCTAAAGCAAATACTCACCAGCAACTACACACCACACAACAAAAACACCAACCCAGGAACCAAACCCTGCACCAAACCCGGTGCCGTGCCAACTCTGACCACATATCTATTCAAGGGACACCATTATAGGACCTCACCACATCAGCCACACCATCAGGGGCTCGTTCACCTGCACATCTACCAATGTGATACATGCCATCATGTGCCAGCAATGCCCCTCTGCCATGTACATTGGCCAAACCGGACAGTCTCTACGCAAAAGAATAAATGGACACAAATCTGACATCAGGAATTATAACATTCAAAAACCAGTAGGAGAATACATCAATCTACCTGGTCACTCAATAACAGACCTAAAAGTAGCAATTCTTCAACAAAAAAACGTCAAAAACAGACTCCAACGTGAAACTCCAGAATTAGTTTGCAAAGTGGACACCATTACATTAGGCCTGAATAAAGACTGGGAGTGGTTGGGTCATTACAAAACTTAAATCTAATTTCCCCCATACTAATTTCCCCCTACTGTTATTCACACCTTTTTGTCAACTGTGTGAAATGGGCCACTCTGATTACCACTACAAAAGTTATTTTTCCTCCCTTGGTATTCTACTGCTAATTGAATTGTCTCATTAGACTGACCTCACACTTGGTAAGGCAACTCCCATCTTTTCATGCATTTATACCTGCTCCTGTATTTTCCACTCCATCCATCTGATGAAGTGGGTTTTAGCCCATGAAAGCTTATGCCCAATGAGAGGAAACAATTGCAGTTCTTGCCAGATTGAAGCTGATTTTTTGTTTGCTTGTTTGTTTCCAGAATATAATCTTGAACCTTGTGAGGATCCAGGGATTCCACAATTTGGTAACAGAATAGGATTTAACTTTGGAGTTGGTGATACTCTGACATTCTCTTGTTCATCTGGATACCGTCTAGAAGGAACTTTGGAGATTATCTGTCTTGGTGGTGGCCGACGTGTATGGAGTGCACCTCTGCCAAGGTGTGTGGGTACGTGGTCAGCTGCTTTCATTTGCTTGTACGTGTAGTCATTGTCCATGGAGTTGCAGATATATAGCATGGATAAGCATGGTAACACACCTCTTAATTTTCACAGTACTTTTTACGTTTTCCATGTTTCTTCCTTTTTATTTCCTTTTTTTAAAATTCTGTAGTTGAACTGGCATACCAACTTCACAGACAATTCTTGGAGACACTTTCTAGACACTTCCACGTTTAGAAGATACTGCTTCTTTTTTCCATACTGGTGATTAGGTTCAGAAACAAGAATATAAATTTAGGCCAACAATTTCCAACTTGGATGCCAAACAATAGGCATTTAAATTAATGTTAGGGTATCTAGAGCTCATGTATCAACATTTTTAACATGCTATATTAATATAAATAAATGAATGAACATCCTGATTTTTAGTTTTACTGGGGATTCTCAATCCCAGTGAAATTGCATCTATATTATCTCTAACAATAAGGACACTTGTTTAAGTGCCTAATTTTAAGCATCCAGGTTGGAAGATGTTGGTCTCAACAATTAAGGTGAAATACTAGCCCCACTGAAGTCAATCGCAAAACTCCCATTGATTTGTGGATACAGGATTTCATCCTTGTTTTTTTAATCTTGTAGGAAATAAATGAGTAACTTTATTGTTTGAAGAGGGTTGTGTGGGAAAGCATCTCTGTTGAGGGATTTTTATAATATGATTGGTACATGAAAGTAAAGTAGATTTCCCCACCCCCCAAGTTTGTTGTTGGTATAAAGAATATTATTTGACTAAATTTTGAATTATTCCACTATTAATATTTGGTGAATCAAGGCCCTGATTCCACAATACACTGATACTTACCTTCACATATGTACATAGTCCCAGACTACTCATGTGCATAAAGTTAAGCACATATATAAATGTTTGCAGGATAGGGGACTAGAGAAATTAATTAGTTTAGTAATTGATTTAATGCAGCCACAGGTATTTCACATTTCTCTAGATCATTCCTTCCCTGTGGGGTGAATAGCTTTGAGTATGTGTGTGGTGGAATAGGAAGGAAAGATCCTTCTTGTATGACAGGTGGAATTTAAGTTTTGTTGTAGCCATGTCAGTGCCAGGATATTAGAGAGTCAAGGTGGGAGTGGTAATATCTTTTATTTGATCAGCTTCTATTGGTGAGAGACACAAGCTTTCATGCTTGCAGAAAAGTTCTGTGTACAGCCTAAAGCTTGTTTCTCTCACCAACAGAAGTTGGTCCAATAAAATATATTACCTTATCGTAGAATCATAGAATATCAGGGTTGGAAGGGACCTTAGGAGGTCATCTAGTCCAACCCCCTGCTCAAAGCAGGACCAATCCCCAATTTTTGCCCCATATCCCCAAATGGCCCCCTCAAGGATTGAATTTACAACCCTGGGTTTAGCAGGCCAATGCTCAAACCACTGAGCTATCCCTTCCCCACCTTGCCCACCTTGTCTCTCAAGTGGAATTTTAGGCTTTGTCTACATTACAAAGTTTTGCCGACAAAAGTTATGCCGCTTTAATTAAAATGCTTTAATTTAAACCGTGGTTGCATGTCCACACTAGCATCTTGCGTCTGCAGAGCACATCCTCACTAACAGCTCTTGCATCGACACAGAGAGCAGTGCACTGTGCTATCCCTCTGTGCAACTGGCCACAGCGGGCTTTGGGAAGGGTTTGTAATGCCTCATGGGGCAGGTACAGCATCACATGATGCAGGTTTCTCAATCCCATCATTCCAGGGGCATTCTAGTATATTTTCAGTTACTTTTTTCAACTGAAGTGTGTGGGGGTGGGAGGCAGAGGAGAGCGGAGTGTCTGGGGGGGAGACAGCAGACTGACTGACCTATCCTGAGGCAAGGGGAGCCCACATTTCAGTGCCCGGCTCTGCTGGGCACAGCAGTTTCTCCTGAAGCAGACCGCTCTGCCTGCCTGCCTGTGGTTCTCCCACAGCCTCCTCAACTGCCAGGTGTGGCAAACTGATCAGCTCTCTGAGCTCTCTGTGCTGAGGAATGTCAAAGCAGCACAACAGTCTGTTCCCGCCCCACCCCGCAGCAGCAGTCTGCCTGCTGCTGTGTTCCTAATGCAGGGCAGAACAGGAGAATTCCAGGCTGATGATTTGCTCTTTGTCCCCCAAATGGAGCAGCTTTGAAAGTGAAGGGGCGCATGCCCACAGGGCAGCAGAGATCAAAATAGTGAGCAGAGCTGATACTGGTGGAGCCATTTATCTTGACAAATCAAACAGCAGTGTCTTAAAGCAGCAAAGCCTCACTGTGTGCTTTGCCGAAAAAAAGCTTTATGCCCTTCTGAGGTGGTTTTATTTTGTCGGCAAAAAACAGAGTTTTGCCACCAAAAGTAGCTTTGTAGTGTGTACACCTCCCCTGTTTTGTTGGCAAAAGGCAGCTTTTACCGACAAAACTTTGTAGTGTAGTGTAGTGTAGACAGGGGAGGGATAGCTCAGTGGTTTGAGCATTGGCCTGCTAAACCCAGGGTTGTGAGTTCAATCCTTGAGGGGGCCATTTAGGGATCTGGGGCAAAAAAATAATAATTGGGGATTGGTCCTGCTTTGAGCAGGGGGTTGGACTAGATGACCTCCTAAGGTCCCTTCCAACCCTGATATTCTATGATTCTAAGTCTTGTAGTGTAGACAAGACTACACAGACCTTTAAAGGCCAAATAAATTAGCAGCTATTGCTTAAAGATAGATCAGAAAAAAACCCTGCCATTTAAATTTCCTGAGGTGGATAAATGTGTGTGTGTGTGTGTGTGTGTGTGTGAGAGAGAGAGAGAGAGAGCGTTACAAATTAGCTGTGAATTATCTTCTAATCAACCTTTGTGTTTTGTGTGTTTGTGAAGGAATGGTCCTCCCACACAGTATGGGTCTATTTTAATGAATATTTCCTCCCATGGATGGCGTTGTGTTTAAATTGTTTCCCTTCATTTTATTGAAAATAAAATTCAAAAAGATTTTCTGAATAATAAATCTTTTGGTTTCCCCTATTGCTTACCACAGTCATCCCAATTAGAAAACTAGGTTATGGTTACTGCTGTTTCACAGCCTCCACAGAATGACTCTCATCATCTTATGTGCATTAGCCACCCTCAGGTAATATCAATTACAAAGAATAAATAAAAAATAAGAATTTTTTATTATCTCATGGGCTTTCCTCAAGCAGAAGACACTAAATGTATCAAATAGATTATTCCTTGTAAGTGACTCAGTCAGTTCTGATAATTAGTAACACATAAAGGACGATTGTTTTTTTAAATGATGTTTAATTAGTTTTGCCATGATGATGTACTTCTGAACTTCCCTGTCTTCCCCCCTTCCTGACACATTGGTGCCTGACACATTTTATTACGATTATGTCCCTGGTTCAAGAAGAAATTTAAAACCCAATTTTTTTCCATGTGCTTCATTATTATTTTTCTTACAGGTTTAGAATTTGCACCTGTTCTGTAATTTCTAGTTCCTCAAACCTAGGTTATTGGAAATAACATTATATTGTTTTCTGTGAGAAAGGGAAATTCATATCAGTGCTTGAGAGAAGTGTGTGTGTGTGTGTGAGAGAGAGAGAGAGATCTACTGAACTTATGCTATATTGTAAAATATAAATTATCCAGTGAAAGGGGGGAAAGGCTAAAAATTACACCTGGGAAGTAAGGCCTGGAATATTCATCTTAGTATTATTAATTATATTTTCTGTATAATTGGTTCTAATGTGGACAAAAACTATACAAGTCTCCCATGTTGTTGACACAAATATGTGCATATATTATGTAATTTTCCTATCCTGACACCGAACAGTAGCAAGGCGTATGAGATTTAGGGTGTGTCTACATGGGAGGTGGTGATGGGAGGGGTTAATCGGAAGCTTTTGATGCTGTGACGGGTTGGGGTCACAGAGACCTGCTTGGTGCTGCCACCTGGTGTGCCAAGGCTACTTCTGCCCCTGCTTCCAGGCCTTTTCCAGCTTGGGACTCCCGAATCCTGTCTGTTTTGAGCCAGATTCCACTGATCTGCTGCAAACACAGACCCAGGTCCGAACCACGTCCACTCACAACTGTAAGGCTCCTGGAAGCGCTCTTGCCTTTGACACCCAGGTGTCCAACTCCCAAGGAGGTTCAAACCCTTAATAAATCCGTTTTACCCTGTATAAAGCTTGTACAGGGCAAACTCATAAATAGTTCGCCTTCTATTTCAAAGATAGAAAGATATGCACAGCTGTCCCCCCCTCCCCGCCCGGGTACCAACTTGTACACCAGGCAACTTGATAAGTAAAAAGTGATTTTACAGAATGTAGGATTTAAGTGATTTCAAGTAGTGACAGACAGAACAAAGTGAATTACTAAATAAAATAAAATAGACCACGCAGTTCTATGTCTAATCAAACTTCACACAGATATAAAACCCTCACTAGGTCCAGTGAACGGGCTATCTTCCACCTAGCCTGGGTCCAGCAATCACTCACCCCCCTAATGTCTTTGTCCTTTGTTCAGTCTCTTTCAGGTGTGTCCTTGGGGGCGGGGGGGCGGGGTGGAGAGTCTCTCTCTTTAGCCAGCTGAAGACAAAATGGGGGGGTTTCCTAGGGGTTTAAATAGATTTTCTCCTCTGAGTGGACACCCCTCCCTCTCCCTGTGTAGCATCCAGTTACCAAATGGAGTTGGGGTCACATGGACAAAGCACCTGTCCATTCACAACTCAGTTCCTTCTCAGACCAGCCACATTCCTGGCAAAGCTCAGATGTGGATTGGTGTCTGCAAGTTCTATTGTCTGTTAAGTGCTTCTTGATTGGGCACTTAACCTGCACATTCCTTTCTCAAGAAATACAACCAATATTCATAACTTCAACTACAACAATGATACATACATATAAATGGGAGGAATAAATTCAGTAGGTCATAACTTTCACAGAGATATGTTACATGGCACATGTAGCATAAAACATAGTCCAGTTACATCATGTATACATTTATAAGCATCTCCCCATAAAGTTTTATGGGGTACACCGTCACAGATGCATGTCAGGTAACTCGCAGAATGCGAGTCACACAAATTCCATGTGCATGGAATGCCTGTTCCATTTTAAATTTTACTGTGTGAACACACAGCAGCAGTTTTCTGTGAACTGAGGGCGTAGTGTTGTCAGGATGTATCCAATGGTCCTTTGCTTTGCTGCTGAGCAGCATGTATTCTGGGAATTGTGAGAAGCCAGATGAGTTCAATATTTTTTTTAAAAAAAAACATGATTCTGCTATCTCTGCCCCATATTTCCTTTGCGGGCAGGGTTGGGATCATTCTTATGCAGGTCTGCTATGCCACAGATTCTCATGACCCCGTCGGTCTCAAACCTGAGTCTGTAGGGTTCCTAGTCAACTGACACCTCCCTGCTCACATCGAACAGCTCAATACTCACACATCAAATGGAGAGACAATGACATCTGAAGCAACTTCATGGAGCCTTCCCCTGGCCATGACTGGAGGAACACTAGGACCTCTGGTTGTTCAGGGCTTCCTATTAAACCCAAAGAGAGGCACAAGAAATTGTCCTCACAACTTGCCTCTACATGGCTGCTGCTTGGATGCCTCGCCCAACATTTCAGACTCTGACCTGCCTGATTCCTTCACCTGACTAGAGTCTGAACCCCTGTCCAGACTAATTAATTTGGCTCCTGCCTGATTGCAGGTAACCTGAACACAATCCTCCACTATTAGGTTGCTAACCATTAGTTCCAGCTGCCTGTGTCCCTTCCCTGTTATTGGTAAGGTGCTGTCCTACTGGGTCAGAAAACTAGGTACTGCTCAGGCAATTATTGATGGCTTTGCACTAGGGTGCCTAGACAGCAAGTGTGAAAAATCAGGACGGGGATGGGGGGTAATAGGAGCCAATATAAGAAAAAGACCCCAAAATCGGGACTGTCCCTATAAAATCTGGACATCTGGTCACCCTACTTTGCACACATTGGATTCCCAAACTGTATTGGGGAATTGATGGAAACCATATGCCTATCATCACCTCTCTTTCCCCTCTCTTGACCCCACCCCACAGACACACCAGGGCACAGAATTTTATAAACAGGAAGGGGTATTTCTCCATTGTGCTCCAAGGACTGGTTAATCTCCATATCAGAATTTTTCATAATTTAATTCTATTTAGATTAGTGGAGAAAGAGTAGGATCTTCAGTACTTCTGAAAGTTAGTCTCTTTATTCTGTTGTGGGCCTGCCTCTGATTCCTTTGAAAGATAGATGGTGCTGTTTAAGAAATAGGCTGGAAGCAGCAGGAGAAAAACAACAACATTTCCACTACTATAACTGCACATTGTGTTCTGCACAATATTTGAGAGCAAGAGAGAAAGTCTTAACAATAGGTGGAAGGCTGATGTTCAGAGTCGTTCTTGGCAGTTTGAGCAGCCAGCAAGATGTCCCATAGAAAACAGTAAAAAATTAGGAAATATTGTTAGGGATGTGTATTGTTCGTATTTTAAGTCTCATGTCTGAACATCTGCAGCTATTAATCGGTTGAGAGGGGTATTGGGATAGATACATTTTGAGCACTGGTATATCATGTATAGATGGTGGAAATGGAATATTCCCTATGTATTTTTGTGAAATCCTATACATTATTTCAGTGTTGTTTAAATTATTTTCTGAGTTAAATGCAATAATGACTCATAATAGATGGATTGTAAATGGGTTTGATTATGAAATAACAGTACCAAAAACAACAAAATTTAATTGAACCAGCGGGGGAAAATAATTAAAATAAATGTAACTAAACAATCTACAATAACCAACTATAAGCAAACCCTTAATTAAAGCAACAGTGCAAAAAAACTGAAAGTGCAACTGTGCAAACTGTAAAAGTGCAAAAAGTATAAACTGTACAAAAAGAGCTAGGCTGGGGGTGAAGGAAACATAAAGTCAATGTTGAGTATATGCCTTCCCTCTGCCTCTTCTTGCCTATAAACAAATAGGAAAATAATCTGGTTTTGGTGTTCAAGCAATTAGAAATGTGAAAAGCAAATATGCAAAATTTGCAAAATTACATTATAACTTTTTTATTAATAAACTAAAGTTTAATTAATTAGACAGGTAAGAGTTAGTTTCCTTCAATATGAGAGTGTCTGTTTAACAAAAACTCTAATTTTAAGCACATGATTGCCAAAATGCAAACCCTGTCCAGCTTTTCAAGGTGCAATTCTTCAAAACGTAGGGATTTGCATTTTCAAAGAAGTCCAACTGAAATTCAATAGGATTTGGGCATATAATTTAAGATCTTTGGAAACTGCTGCCGAGATAGATAAATAACCCTGGTCTAATCTGTTTTGTTTGTATTCTTTTACATATCAGGGTCACATACTGTCCCTGTCTGCGTACGCTGCAATGCCTCATTTCCCCTTTCTTTCAGTGGCTGACTTAACAAATGGCTGACCACAATGTTAATATTCAACAGCCATATACACGGTTTCCTCCTAGGATTTCCTTCACTTTTGTGTCAGGACTTCCCAAGTCCTTTTGGCTCTTGTACTGGTCTTCTCAATATTCAGTCACCGTTGCCCTTCTCCAATAGCTTTTCTTGTTGAGTCTCCCAATCTTTGGCTTCATGCTTGACCATCAGGTCTTGCAGACCAGCTTGGAGAGCTTTCCCCAGCACCTCTTGTTCCTTGCAAGTCTCTCTTGATCTGTTACTCCCTGCTGGAGAGACAGGAAGACTTATTTCCTATATCCTGTTAGTCACATGCTTTGTCCCAGTCATGTGTCCCAGCAATATAGCTTACATCCATCCCTCAGGACAATATCTCCCAAAGCTCCCAGCTTTTAAAGGTCAGAGTCTGTAACAAGTGTGCAACTTCCTCAGATACATCCGGTATTGGCCGCTGCTGGACAGAGGATATTGTCCTAGATGGACCCGGATCTAGTATACCAACTCATTTCTTATCTGCCTATGTAACCTCTGTGCAAAGCTCAAGAGAATGGGCTTTGCACAAAGGATCTGAAGGGATTGTGAGGTGCTGAGGGAAAAGAAACTTCTGCCTTCAAATCAGTAGTTAAGTGCAGAGCAGCTGTGTAAGCATCACAGTTAAGTTACTACAGCTTATGGGAGCTTTAGTAACAGCTAGGTCTCTGGGTTGTTGGAGATCCATTAGGCACTCGTGTACTGCCTCCAGCGCATCAGCAAACACCTCCAAATGGAGAGTCACTACCTGTCCATGTGTATGCATGACTCAGAAGGTGGGGGCAATGGTGGCTGGATGTGTGTCATGTCTGAATATGGTTCCTTTTGTTAGTTTTAAATGTGATTTCAATTAGTGAATATCCCCTCGTTCTTGTATTATGAGAAATGGTAGATGGGAATTATCAATTTAACTTCTCTTTAATATAATTTGTGTATGCCTCTACTATTCCTCTTTGAACTAAATACTCCTGATATGGATCTCTTCTTATTTGGAAGTTTTTCTATGCCTCTGAATATTTTTGTTGCCATCTCAGAATCCCTTCTTTGTCCACTATTTCTCTTATGAGACAGGGAGACCAGAACTGAATATAGTATTGCAGGTGAGGGCATCCCATCAGTTTACATAGTGGTGTTAAAACATAATCAGCATTATCTTCCATCCCATTTCTTATGCATCTTAATATTTTGTGCACTTTTTAGACCACTGCTCTGCATTGAGCATAGAGAGCTCCCCAAATTGATATCTAGGGTCTTTTCTTGGGTGAATACAGTTAATTTAAAACCAATCTATGTGTATTGTGATTCCTTAATATTATTCCTTCCAATGCTCATTACCTTGCATTTCTCAACACTGAATTTTATCTTTCATAATGCTTCCCTCTCACTCAGGCTACATCTGCATGGCATACCTCTTGCAGCGGCATGCAGGGTATGTGTAACTACGTGTCACAGTGAACAGCAGGCTGAGTCTACTTTGAAGTGTGTAGCCACATGTCAGTGAAAGAGTGAAAGGCTGTACTAAGGGGGAGCCAACAAGCAAAGAATCAGCAGCTCCAGGCTGTTGAAGCCTTTCCCTGCTGTCTCTCCATTGCTGGAGCTTTTGCCTGCTTTAGAGAGCTACAGGAGCCTTTCCTTGCTGCAGAGAAAGACTCCTACATCAGGGAGCTGCCGGTGCTTTTCAGAAGTTCAGTGGTTTCTGTATTGCCTAAGCAGTGTCTTACCATCTACACTGCTATTTATACCCATGCTGGGGGGCATGTAGTGTATGCATTCTACATGGCACCGAGAGGAGCATGCCATGTAGATGTACTTTCAGCTTTGGTACGAGCATCTGCAGGTTAGTATTTTGTTTGTACTTTTGTTGGGCCCCAGCCTATTTATGTCAGCTAGGGGTATTAATTCTCAACTATAATAATACTTTACATTAATATTGCTATCTATTTTCTTGCTGATCATTTTAGCAAAAACATTTGACTGCTGTGGGATTATTTGCTGATTTTTACCACAATACGACCCCCATCTGACTCTGATGCCTTTCGTCCCAAAGCACTTCACAAAGTATGAGTGGTACTGTAGTACTGCGGCCTTGCAACTTTTGTTCAAAACTCATGGAAAGAGAAATTTAGTGCAGTGATGCTAGTGCAAATCCTTTGTCTTACAAAACTTATTGAAGAATATGATATTCCCACACACAGAGTGGTTGAGCTTTTACAGAAATCATGGTCCCATAATTCATAGATACAGCAATGACTGTGACCAAGTGCAGTGTGCTTTTAATATGTTAGTCAGATTCCTTTTTTTTTTTTTTTTGGTCTTTCCCATTTTTGTCATCTGAGATCCAAGAAACTATCAGGGTTGATTCAATAGGGTGATTTATTTTCTCCTCCTTATAAAATTAAATCCAGTCATTTTGATCAGCAAAAAATAAAAGCAGGAAATTTCATCTTTCTTGTTAAGGTAAGGTGAGCATCCAACATCAAAGGTAGATCTATAATAAATTGGAGCAATGCTCCTGTTTAAATTTCTTCAACAGAATAGGACCCCCGTATAAAGCTGCTTCTTAAATCCATTCTGAAAAGAGCTCTAAAGCAACCGGAGAATTGCTGCTGGGCTCCTAATTCAGATTCTACCTACTAAAGTATACTTCAGTCATAATTCAGACGCTTCAGTATTTGTTGTCTTATTTTCCTGTCTCTCTCATCAGTTCATGTGAATGAGGGGGGTGAGAGGGAGGAGAACAAGATTAAAAGCTTTGGGGAATCAATTTGTTGTCCACTAAATTTAGATTCTCTTATTCAGGTAGCTGTTGACTTGAAGTCTATTACCTCTGTTGCTCAAAGACAAAATCCTTTTAGGAATGCATCATTTGCTTCCCAATCAAGCTTTTGCTGTACTGTTTCCTCTACTGACCAGGGGATATGATCATCATCACAGAATATGAAATTGCCATTTACAATTTGCAATCTTCTCCATGACTCAGACCCTGGGGGATCCTCTTTGAAGAAAAAAGAGGGTCAAATTTCAGTTCATAATTGAACATCATACTTTCCCATTCCATAATTATCTGTGGTAAGCTTTTTGTCATCTGAAGAATGAGAACTCACATGCAATCCTTTTAATATTCTTAATGTGACAAAATCCTATTTATTTCAGATTTGTTTGCAAATGATTGAATAACCCAAACAAAATGTATTTCATTTCTCAGTTGCAGTGACAGTGGTATTTACGGGGATTACAACATTCAAATACAAAACAAAAGATTGTTTAAACTTATAGGTTCTATGAAGAACTACATACAATTTTGCATATATACATGAGCAAAGAAACCTAACTATTTGTTACAAGATCAATTAGCCAATGAAACCAATATTTCCCTTTCAGTTTTTCTTTCTGGGAATTAAAAACAAATCATTAGCTGACCTTTTAATTTTTGGCAGCGTGCTGAAGAACAATTTATTTTGCTTACCTGTATCTCCCCATTATATATAGAACTAGGGTTTGGAATAAGGATCGCAAGATGTTTCTTACTATTAATCTCATTTGTCACTTTCTCACTTATGAACCTATGTTTCCTCAAGCTATCGTTTCTAGAATAATAATAAAATATGGTGAATTCCTGGCTGCTATATGTTAAAGGAATGTTTGCCATTGACTGTAGTGGAGCCAGAATTTTGCCCATAGAATATAAAATCTAAGCAAGATAACTTGATAGAATGAGACATCAAGGCCATCCAAAAATGCTTGCACACATTTTTAAATCTTGGCTCCTCTTTCTAACATAGTCTCCCCTCACTGTCCCTCTGTTGCTCCTCTTTATCCCTACATTGATCATTTTATTTTCTCCCCCTTCTATTTGTCTTTATTTTTTCCCTCTCTTTATCTATTTCACCTTCAGTTTCTGTCTCCCTCTTTTCCCCCCCTTCCATTCTTAGCTCTCTCTTTGTGTCCCTATCTCCTTTGAGTCCTTTCCCAAACACTTCATTTACATCTATACTGGTTTCAAGCTTGTGAATTCTTTTACACTCAGGATCATAATATAGTTATTATCTCAGCATCTGTGTACACGGATATATATCCCAGCTTTGTTTTATGGTTTAATAGGTTATTGATTTGTTGTGTTCACATCTGCATGATTGGATGCTAATGGTATCAGGAGTCTTTTAGCGTATTTTGAGCTGAAACTATTTCAGAGAAGCATTTTAACGAGAACCCCTCCACAGTGTTTTGGAGTCAGAGTGAAGAATAACTTTTTGTGGCCAACAGTGTCCATTGGGGTAGTGCCCACACTTTGAGTGTCCTCATGCCTCCAATCAAGGGCATAAAAAGGCACCAGCAGGGCCATCTCCAACCACTACTGAGTTCTTTCTCGCCTGCTATTGCTGTGAGTTGGACTTTGCACTGACTGCTTCTTTGTACACTGTGATCCCTTCTTTTATATGTAAATTCTGTAAATGAATAGTTAGGTACTTAGTTATATTACGTAGGGCTTGTCTATACTTACAGGGCTTCAGTGGCACAGCTCTGTCATAGAATCATAGAATATTAGGGTTAGAAGAAACCTCAGGAGGTCATCTAGTCAAATCCGCCTGCTCAAAGCAGGACCAACACCAACTAAATCATCCCAGCCAAGGCTTTGTCAAGCCGGGCCTTAAAAACCTCTAAGGATGGAGATTCCACCACTTCCCTAGGTAACCCATTCCGGTGCTTCAACACCCTCTTAGTGAAATAGTTTCCTAATATCCAACCTAAACCTCCCCCACTGCAACTTGAGACCATTGCTTCTTGTTCTGTCATCTGCCACCACTGAGAACAGCCTAGCTCCATCCTCTTTGGAACCCCTCTTCAGGTAGTTGAAGGCTGCTATCAAATCCCCCCTCATTCTTCTCTTCTGCAGACTAAATAAGCCCAGTTCCCTCAGCCTCTTCTCGTAAACCATGTGCCCCAGCTCCCTAATAATTTTGTTGCCCTTTGCTGGACTCTCTCCAATTTGTCCACATCCCTTCTGTAATGGGGGGACCAAAACTGGATGCAGTACTCCAGGTGTGGCCTCACCAATGCCGAATAGAGGGGAATAATCACTTCCCCCGTTGCCCTTCTTGGCAACGAGGGCACACTGCTGACTCATATCCAGCTTCTCATCCACTGTAATCCCCAGGTCCTTTTCTGCAGAACTGCTGCTTAGCCAGTCGGTCCCCAGCCTGTAGCAGTGCATGGGATTCTTCCATCCTAAGTGCAGGACTCTGCACTTGTCTTTGTTGAACCTCATCAGATTTCTTTGGGCCCAATCCTCCAATTTGTCTAGGTCACTCTGGACCCTATCCCTAATCTCCAGCATATCTACCTCTCCCTCCACCTTAGTGGTCATCTGTGAACTTGCTGATGGTGCACTCAATCCCATCATCCAGATCATTAATGAAGATGTTAAACAAAACTGGCCCCAGCACCGACCCCTGGGGCACTCTGCTTGATACTGGCTGCCAACTAGACATAACACCATTGATCATTACCTGTTGACCCCGATCATCTAGCCAGCTTTCTATCCACCTTATAGTCCATTCATCCAATCCATACTTTTTTAATTTGCTGGCAGGAATACTGTGGGAGACCGTATCAAAGGCTTTGCTAAAGTAAAGATATATCATATCCACCGCTTTTCCCGTATCGAAAGAGCCAGTTATCTCATCATAGAAGGCAATCAGGTTGGTCAGGCATGACTTGCCCTTGGTGAATCCATGTGGACTGTTCCTCATCACCTTCCTCTTCTCCAAGTGCTTCAAAATGGATTGCTTGTGGACTTGCTCCATGATTTTGCTGGAGACTGAAGTGAGGTTTACTGGTTTGTAGTTCCTAGGGTTCTCTTTCTTCCCTTTTTAAAAGATGGGCAGTATATTTGCCTTTTTCCAGTCATCCAGGACCTTCCCCAATCACCACAAATTTTCAAAGATAATGGCTAATGGCTCTGCAATCACATCAGCCATCTCCCTCGGTGCCCTCAGATGCATTAGATCTGGACCCATGGACTTATGCACATCCAGCTTTTCTGAATAGTCTTGAACCACTTCTTTCTCCACAGAGGGCTGGGCACCTCCTCCCCAGACTGTGCTGCCCAGTGCAGCAATCTGGGAGCTGACCTAGTCTGTGAAGACCAAGGCAAAAAAAGCTTTGAGTACATCAGCTTTTTCCACATCATCTGTCACAATGTTGCCTTCCCCATTCAGTAAGGGTCCCACACTTTCCCTGACCTTCTTATTGCTGCTAACATACCTGTAGAAACCCTTCTTGTTACCTTTCATATTCCTTGATAGCTGCAAGTTCATTTGTGCCTTGGCCTTCCAGATTACTCCCCTGCATGCTCTAGCAATATTTTTATACTCCTCTCCAGTCATCTGTCCAAATTTCAACTTCTTGTAAGTTTCCTTTTTGAGTTTAAGCTCACCAGAGGTTTCACTGGTTGCTTGCCATATTTGTTATTCTTTCTGCACTTCGGGATCCTTCGCTCCTGCGCCCTCAATAAGGGCTGGTCCACACTGGGGGGGGCGATCTAAGATAGGCAACTTCAGCTACGTGAATAACGTAGCTGAAGTCGAATATCTTAGATCGATTTTAAAAGGTACTTACTGCTGGTCCACACGGCAGTAGGCAGGCTCCCCCGTCGACTCTGCTTACTCCTCTCGTGGAGCTGGAGTTCCGGAGTCAACGAGGAGCGGTTCTGGGATCAATTTATCGCATCTAGACGAGATGTGATAAATCGATCCCAGAACATCGATCGCTACCCGCCGAATCGGGCGGGTAGTGTGGATGTAGCCTAAGTCTTCTTTAAAATACAGCTAGCCATGTCACTGTAGTGTTTAGTGAAAATGCTACCTATGCCGACGACAGAGCTTCTCCCATTGGTTGTAGGTACTCCACCTTCCCTGGAGACAGTAGCTATGTCAGTGGGAGAAGGTCTCCCATCAATATACCACTGTCTATACCGGGAGTTCAGTCAGTATATCTGTGTGGTTCAAGGTCCACACCCCCGAGCTACATATTTATACTGAAATACATTTGTTTACCTGGGAGGTACTGTCTTTGCCATTTTGGTTGTCATGACAGAACATAAATCCCCAGATTTCGAGACCTGCCTGTCTTGTGAGATAGTATGGTCCTTGAACAATGGCTATGTACAGATCATTCTCAAAAAGAGCAGAGAGAGAGTTTCATCTGAAAATGTTCTTCATAGAGAGGTCTATGTGCCCCTCTTCTGATCCTGGCTTGCTCGGGCAGATTTATCTGATTACTCTTCTCCAAAGAATGCTCCAGCTGCTACTACTAGTAGGGGCTGAAACCCCTTGTGAGAGAGGGAAAAAATGCATCAGACTCATAGGAAGAAGAGACAGAGATCTGCTCCAGGCTTTCAACTTCCAAGGCCCATAATCCTCCCCTTTGATTGAACAGCTCAAGATCTAAGACAGATTATTTTTCGATTGTCCTCTGCATATCCTCACTTTTGCAATGCACCGACTGGGTTCAGCAGCCTGGTGGAACTTTGTAGCAGCAGTGCCCATTGGGAGCACCTTGCCCCTCTCATATACAGCTCTCAAGCCCACTCAGGGGGTGTGGCTATAGGAAAAGTGCTAGTGCCACTGCCCTCTCAGTTCCTTTCAACTGCTGCAGCATTAGAATGTGTGAACCTCCTTAAATCCATTAGAATCATAGTAGCTATGTGCCTTAGTATTTTTAAAAAAAGGTAATTATAGTTAGTAGTTAGGTTATATTCGTTAGTATAAATAGTATAGGGTTTTGGTTTTTTTAGTTAAGAATTTCTTACTGTCATGGCAGAAGCCAATGTGAAGAAGCACAGCTTCAAAAAATGTGTGTCCTGTCCAGTAGGCTTCCGATCTTCTCATATGCACAACCAGTGCCTCAATGCTTGGGTGAAAGTAATTCACCAGCACACTGTCAGATAAGTAGCACCTTCATTCCTTGTACCAGGAAGAAGAGACAGAATATACTGCAGAGCCTTCTATTACTTATCAATAAACCTTTGGGATCTGATAGCTCTAAGGAATCCGATAGTAAGAATAGGAGACCATAGTAGGCTCTGACTATGTCCAGATCCAAAAAACCTTTTTAGATCTGAGACAAGAGCTTCAGCTCTGGCACCAGGCTCTTGTTACAAATCAACTATAGTCTCCATGCCCAGATCCTTGGGTCTAACTTTAGCCACAGTACATTCCTCATCAGTCCTGTGTCTGGACAAGCATCCTCAAGATATGCAAAATATGTTGTGAGCATCTTTCTGAGTGCTGAGGAAGAGAAAGGACAAACAAAAGCATATATCCAGTGGCTCCTCAGATCACTTACAAATCACGGATCCAAAATTTAAATACTCAGGATCTCAAGATGGATCCAAGATTATGGATTCAAAGGTGAGACCTTTGGATGCATTAGGGCAAAGCCAGTTACATGTAATAGAGGTTACAGCTCAAATTCATCTGGATCCTTGCCCTTCTTCAGTTCTGATTGGATCACATTTCCTGCTGGACAAAAGACCAAAGTGAGAAGTGCAGAGAGACAGAGGTCTCCAGAGTCGTTACCACCACCATCTCAGACCCCTATAGTGTCAGCAGGGAAGACTTGTCCTTAATTTTTGGGACCCCTTTTGGGTTTGGGATCCCTACATTGTAAATCTCACCAATGGCTTCTATGTCAGATCCAGCATCGGATTTGGATGCAAGTAGTGGAAATGCATCAGACGAAGTGGGTATTCACCCACAAAAGCTTATGCTCCAATACCTCTGTTAGTCTATAAGGTACCACAGGACCCTTTGTCGCTTCTACAGATCCAGACTAACATGGCTATCCCTGTGATATATGATAATCTTGTGACACATATGGCAATTTCCTGAAATATCTCTGGGAGATCTTAGCATATTACGTTTAGGTAGCCCTGTGGGCCAGGGATTTTATGAGGGACCACAGCCTTCCAGGAACTAAGAACGGTGATGGGTGACTAGGTAAATTCACTAAGGCTGTAACATCTTCTTCAAAGAGGTACCACCACCTTGAGAGGCTTGCCATATACTGGTTCATACTGGATTCTCCAGAGCAAAAGAAACAAAGAAAGGACTTTTGGATACATAGCCTGAGTTTAAACTGACTCAGAATGGTTTTTTTTTGTTTTTGTTTTTAACCAGCAGTGGACAGAACCTTCTATTGGGTGGGGTGTGTGGGGGGGTGTAATCCTTAGGGAAGGTTTGGAAGAACTGAAATTGGCCAGATCCCCTGCTGAATCTGTGAAAGGTGATCCCTGGTAAGCTATCACAGCGGTGTCCTATAGAAATTCGATGCTAGCCACACTGCTAGCCACACTTGTGGTTTTGAATTTTTCTTATTAGCCACATTACAAAAAAGCCACATGCATTAGCCACAATTCAATAGCCTATTAGCCACATGTGGCTAGTGGCAAATGTATTGGACATGTAACCCTTCTGCCAGTCAGAGTCGGCAGCAACAAGGGCCGGGTTCCGTATCTAGGGGTTCCATTCCAATAACACAATGCAAAAACCGGCTCGAGCCCCCACCCAGTGACCTGGGACAAATATATATCACCCTCCCTGGGCGCCTCTAAGAGGCAGTACTTCCCCTCTCGCAAGCACAGAGTGTGAGTGTAGAAAAACCTTTTAATGACAGAGAGAAACAATGCGGCTTTTTGCTGGGGAAACACCACATCTAGGATTTGTAAACCAAACTGTGAGCAATGACCCACCCCAGCAAATAGGCCATGTCCTTTCCCTTTGGTTCTTGAGTCCATCAACCCCAAAAATCACCCAAAGTCCCAAAAGTCCAACAACCCAAAAGTCCAGACCCAGAGTTCAAAAGTTCATCTGCAGAGTGTTACACCCCCTCCAGTCTGGGTAGAAATGGGGAGGGGAGAGGTAAGGGGCACCTTACGTGGCTCGAAGCTGACTGCCCCGTCCCTTCATGGTGCTTCGCTCGGCTCTGCTCTGCTCCGCCAGCCATCCCACGAGTCACTCCGTTCAGCCGTCCCGCAAGCCGCTCCGCCAGCAGCTCCGCTCCATCAGCCGTCCTGCAAGCCGCTCCAGCTGTCCCGTCAACTGCTCCGCTCCGCCAGCAGCTCCGCTCCATCAGCCGGCCTGCAAGCCGCTCCGGCTGTCCCGCCGGCTGTCCCGTCAACTGCTCCGCTCCGCCAGCAGCTCCGCTCCATCAGCCGGCCTACAAGCCGCTCCGGCTGTCCCGCCAGCAGCTCCGCTCCATCAGCCGGCCTGCAAGCCGCTCCGGCTGTCCCGCCGGCTGTCCCGCCAACTGTCCCGCTCCGCCAGCAGCTCCGCTCTACCAGTCGCTCAGCAATAGATCTTCTGGCTCCCCCACTACTTAACACAGTGCTCAGTGATTTCAGCTCATAACAATTTCAGCTTGTAGTTAGGAGAGCCTTCGTGCTCATTTGCACACTTAGTCCAGAGTAATTCCAACTCAGCAGCCTGTGAATAGACTCCTAAGGAACTCAAAATTAGCTCTGATATTCCACAGTGGAGAGAGAGAAGGAGGTGCAATTGACATTTAGGACTCTCAGAAGAGGCCCATGCCACCAGATACAAATACCTGTCCCCAACCTCTCTCAATTCACTGGGTTTTGGAATCCATGTCCCTCGCCTAGCAAGTGCTGCTTAGCTAAGGGCGAGTCCCTTCCTCATAACAAAAGCCCACTGTCCTTGATTCACATAATCAGGGTAACAACACTTTAGTCTTCCTGCCCCAATAACAGAGAAACTGGGGCTCCCACAGCAGTCAAGGTGACCATTTGGGCAAGCGGTCCATCATGCTTTGCAGGGTGGGTGTGTCCATGCAAACAAGATTAGCCCCTGACATCCCTTTCCACAACTCACCACCAGATGTCAGGGTAGAGCTCATCCTGACTCTGCTTACATCCTCCCCCCAGCCGAGAATTTGTCGTCCTGACAAATCGCACTCCCTTTATACCAACTCATTGGTTTCCTCCAAAGGGCCTCAGAAAACCCACTTCAGCTGTCACAAATCTGTGCGCTAAATGTATTGGCTCCTCGCTAATCACCCCAGGTGCATCATAGGTTAACCGTTTTACTGGTCTTATTACCCTGTCCCTTCTATTGAGAGTCTCTGTTGCAGGGGTAGGAGGGACATCTTCTTGAGTGACGGATGGAGAGGTTTCCTTTGAGGATCCCTCGGCTACTGGCATAGGCCCCTGCATCTCTGGTTCCGACAGCGGAAGGTCCAACGGGTCTAGGGCCCCCTCCACCTGGATGTCCTCACTGTCCAATAACCTGTGTGCATCATCAAAGGGGGGTCCCATCGGCGGCACAGGGGCGCCAGTAACGGGCCTAAATACCTCCGCCATGGGGCTTAGGGCTGAAGAGGGGGAGCTCTCTATTGGCTCAGCTGATCGAGACTGAAATCTTGTCTTCATTCCAGGATACACCAGGGTTGTGTCTTCCTCCTCGGCCTCACTCTCTGACATGCTGAATAGGGGTAGGTTAGCCTCAGAGGGCCCGTTGTCCGTGTTGGATGGCGGCTGTGGCCTGGCACTTCTGTTCTGCCCGGCTGCCCTGTCATGGCCCATCTCATAAGGGGTGCCAACCAACTCCCCCACAGGGAGCAAGAGATTTCTGTGCACCGTCTTTATTTGCCCTGGACCCTCTTCAGGTTTGATCTTGTAGACCGGCAGGTCTCCCAGCTTCTCCATCACCAGGTAAGGTATTGCTTTCCATCTGTCAGCTATCTTGTGTTTGCCAGCAATACCCAAATTTCGCAGCAGGACTCTGTCCCCTGCCTGGAGCTCCTGCAAACGTACCCTAGCATCATATCGATGTTTGTTGCGATCTGCGTTCTTCCGAGCCGCAGATGTAGCCAAGTGATAAGCATCCCGCAGCTTTTCTCGTAGTCGGGCTACATATTGCTGATGAGTTTCGTAGCTATCTCCATCCTCTGATACACCAAAGCACAAGTCTATGGGTAATCTTGGTTCTCTCCCAAACATCAAGAGATATGGGGTGACTCCCGTAGCATCGTTCTTTGTGGCGTTGTAGGCATGCACCAGAAATGCGACATGCTGGCTCCAGGTTGCCTTCTGCTCTGGTCGCAAAGTCCCCAACATATCTAATAGTGTTCGGTTGAACCTCTCTGGCTGAGGATCACCTTGCGGGTGATAAGGCGTTGTCCTAGACTTTTTAATTCCCGCTATCCTCAGCACCTCCTTCAGAAGGTGACTCTCAAAGTCCCGCCCCTGATCCGAGTGTATCCGGGCTGGGAATCCATAAACTGAGAAATATTTCTCCCACAGTACTCGAGCGACAGTGATAGCCCTCTGATCACGTGTGGGATATGCCTGCGCATACCGCGTAAAATGGTCAGTCACTACTAGAATGTTTCCGACATTCCTCTTGTCTACTTCTAGAGACAAGAAATCAATGCATACTAGCTCCAAAGGTTTGGTGCTGGTGATATTCTTGAGATATGCAGCCCTTGTGGGCAGAGTTTTCCTTTGGACACATCGAGCGCATGTCTCACATTTCCTGCGAACATCTTCAGCCATCCGGGGCCAATAGAACCTACTACGAATAAGTTCCAGGGTTCTCTCCATCCCTAGATGTCCGAAATCATCATGCAGGGCCCTCATGGCCAGGGCTCTGTACTCTTTTGGCAGCACTAGCTGTGTTCGCTGCTTTTGTAAAGGGTCCATGGTCACTCGGTGTAGCACTCCCTGAATCAGTTTTAGTTTGGTCCATTCTCTCAATAGTAGTTTACCCTCTGGGCTAGGTGGAACAACCGCAGCTGGGCCTCGCCCCTCCCTTTTGGCAAGTAGTGTATCACGAATGTCAACATCTTGCAGCTGGGCTTCTTGCCAGTCAGCCTCACTGAGCATGGGCAATGGAGATTGGTCCAATGCTATGTAGTTCACCGAAGCAGAAGGCACGCTTTCAGGGGGCAGGCCCAGAGCTTCTGCAACACATCCCTGAAGGCTCCAATGGGCCTCTGGCTCTCGACGACTCACACTGCAAATAGCTCTCACTCCATCCATGGGTATCATAGAGACTTCTGGTGCCTTTGGACGTCTGGACAATGCATCTGCATCCACGTTGCTTCTCCCTGATCGGTATTGAATGCTGAAGTCATAGCTAGCCAAAGCGGCCACCCATCTCTGTCCTGTAGCATCCAGCTTGGCACTTGTTAACACGTAAGTCAGTGGGTTGTTGTCTGTCCACACCTGGAACTGAGCACCATACAAGTAGTCTCGGAATTTCTCAGTGATGGCCCATTTCAAGGCCAAGAACTCCAGCTTGTGAATGGGATAGCGAGTTTCACTGTCCGACAGTCCTCGGCTGGCAAAGGCTACAGGTTTACGTTTGCCTTCCACTTCCTGGTACAGTACTGCTCCCAGACCCTCCAAACTGGCATCAGTATGCAGGATAAACGGTTTGCTGGGGTCAGCAAAGACTAGGACCGGAGCATGAGTTAGGCAAGCAATGATTTCTTGAAATGCCCTCTCACACCTCTCATCCCACCGCGGCCCAAACGGTTCGAAGGGGCCATAGTGTCTCTGCACAGGAGGCTTTCGGGATCCTCCCTTGTTCTTGGTCTTAGATTTGGGTTTTCCAGACTGGTATCCCCTGGTAAGATCATTCAGAGGCTTTACAATCGTAGCATAGTTCTTCACAAATCTGCGGTAATAGCCACTAAATCCAAGAAAGGTCTTGAGTTCTCTGTAGTTACTGGGACGTGGCCAGGTAGTGAGTGCTTCTATTTTGCTGGGATCGGTACTCACACCCTCTTGGGACACGATGTGACCTACATACTTCACTGAGGTTTGGCAGAACTGGCATTTATCTATTGAGAGCTTCAAACCATAGTCCTCCAACCTATTGAGCACTTTAAGTAGTCTTTCTTCATGCTCCTCCAAGGTTCTTCCAAACACAATCAGGTCATCCAAATAAACTAACACTTGCAGTAAATTCATGTCTCCCACTACTTTCTCCATAAGACGTTGAAATGTGGCGGGTGCTCCTGAAATCCCCTGGGGCATGCGTTCGAACTGATAAAACCCTAATGGGCAGATGAAGGCTGTCTTCTCCTTATCTTCTTCTCCCAGGGGGATTTGGTAGTATCCACTCCGGAGATCCAACACAGAGAACCACTGGCTTCCCAGCAAGCAGTCTAAGGCATCTTGGACTCGAGGCATAGTGTACTGGTCAACCACAGAACGGTTGTTTAGGGTGCGGTAGTCAATACACATCCGGATTTTCCCATTCTTTTTACGGACCACCACAATGGGTGAGGCATATGGGCTGCGGGACTCTGTAATGATGCCATTTGCAGCCAGCTCTTGTAGATGACGTCGCACATCTTCCATCTCAGAGAGGGCAATCCTCCTAGATCTCTCCCTAAAAGGTCGAGAGTCATGTAGTCTGATGTTGTGCTCCACTCCTTTTGCACATCCCACATCCCACTCATGCAATGAGAACACTTTGGATCTTTCACAAAGTTTTTTCCTCAGGCGATCTTTCCACTCCTCGGACAATGGTGAGTCTCCAAAGTCAAACTTTGCTGGGTCTATAGCCGGAACTTGAGTTTCACCCCGGGGTTTTACAATTGACTCAGGCTCAAAGAGGTCTGCTATCTTCTGTCCTTGCTTCACAACAACATCACAACTTGTTTCATTAGCAATCAGTATAGTCACCTTTTCCTGAGCTTTAGCAGGTAAGGTTATGATTCCACTGGGGACCAGCACTCCTTCAGGGAGCTCTCCTTTCACCGACTGCTCTACCATTGCTAAGGCCCCATTACTGCCTTTCAGCCAGGTGCTCATGACAAGCACTTCTTGCTCTGTCCTGGCAGGCACTACTAAGGGGGTTGTGCCCGCGTACTTCAGTGATCCAATCGGTAGCTCAGATGTCTCTTTAGCGCTCTCAATTTTCCTATAGGCTTCAGCACAAAGCGTATGGATCATCAGGGTGTTCAGGTATTGGTCCCCAGCCCGTCGTCTGCAGTAATCCGCGAGTACCTTGAAGAGGCTGGAGTTGGTCCCTATCAGTGCAGACACATCAGAGGTCCCTTTAGGGTCAGGGCATATTAATGCAGCTGTGTCTATCGCTTCTCTTACCCCCGCAACCTCCTCTGGGAATTCCAGGTGCACTATGACATATCCTTGGTAGGGGTATTCATCCATGCTGAGGCCACATAGGCCAAGGCCAGTCAGTGGCTGTATAGGAAGGTGCCTAAGCATGTGTTGGTAGAATGACTGAAATATAATAGTCACTTGAGATCCAGTGTCAAGCACTGCTTTACACTCCGCCCCTTCAATCCTCACCATGACCTCTGCTCGAGGCCCTATGAGTCCTGTGGGGATCCCAGATGGACAGTCTTTTCTGTGGGAATCTTCAAATCCTGCAGGCCTGGGTGGTCCACGTCCCTGGACCCTCTGGCAGCTACCGGATCTCTCCCAACTGATCCTCAGCTTTCCATACACTAAGGAGGGATTTTCTTCATTCTGGCACCTAGCAGCATTGTGCCCCTCTTGACCGCATCGGTAGCAGAAAATTTGCCCTTTCCCCCTTTGCCTGGATGGGACGGGGGCTTTAAATGCTGACCTCTCCATTGCCCCAGTGTGAGGCTCCTTACCCCTGGAAGCCTTAGCTCGATCAATGGTGCTTTGCAGCTCAGCTATCCGTTCGGTCAGGACCTGCATTTGTTGAGCAAGTTCTTCTCTGGTGCTCACCATCAATACACTGGCAGTTTGCAGTGGTGTTGTGCTGGCTGGCTCCAATGTTTGGGCTTCCCAAAGCTCACTGGCAGCCTGCCTTTCTTCCTCCTCTCTGACCTCTTTTATTAGCTGGGAGTAACTTGGGGGATGTTCCCGTCGTTCTCTTAGCCGCAGATGAAGTAGAATCGGGTTCAGATACTGAGTTCCTCTTACAATTTGAGCCAGTCTGGTCTGATCCATCTGCTCAGCAGTCACTGCTCCCCTCATGACAGCTTTCTGAAGCAGTCTCTCCAGCCTCTGTATATAGGCTGAAGCCTTCTCATCCTTTTGCTGTCGGGAATTAAGGAACTTGCAGTAGCTATCTTCAGGGCCCTCTACGCTCCCAAATGTGTGATCAAGAGCCTCTAGACAGTCCCTCACACTGACCCCAGAGTCAATGAGCTTCAGAGTGCGAATCACATCTAATGCTGGGCCGGCAAGGCTCTCTATTAGACATCTTCGCTTTTCTGCATCGGGTACAGCCCACTCCTGCAGCATTTCAGTGGTATGCTCTAACCAGGGTTCAAACTCCTCCCCCCCAGCAAATGACCTTAACTTACGACAAGAGTTTGACATAGCATAGGACAGCACAACCTTATCCAATGTTTGCCCCAGTGCTTTTGCCCAATCATCGGCCGAGGCTGCAGCCCCTGACCTAGAGGCTGCTGAGCCGGGGCCCAACAAACCTGACATAGTAGCCATTACGCAAACAGTAATTTCCTCAAAATATAAACACAATTATTTCCCAATGTAGCGGATCACTCAACAAGTGCTTGCGAGGGGTACTGACCCAGGGATCCCGGACGAGCCCCCAAAAATGTAACCCTTCTGCCAGTCAGAGTCGGCAGCAACAAGGGCCGGGTTCCGTATCTAGGGGTTCCATTCCAATAACACAATGCAAAAACCGGCTCGAGCCCCCACCCAGTGACCTGGGACAAATATATATCACCCTCCCTGGGCGCCTCTAAGAGGCAGTACTTCCCCTCTCGCAAGCACAGAGTGTGAGTGTAGAAAAACCTTTTAATGACAGAGAGAAACAATGCGGCCTTTTGCTGGGGAAACACCACATCTAGGATTTGTAAACCAAACTGTGAGCAATGACCCACCCCAGCAAATAGGCCATGTCCTTTCCCTTTGGTTCTTGAGTCCATCAACCCCAAAAATCACCCAAAGTCCCAAAAGTCCAACAACCCAAAAGTCCAGACCCAGAGTTCAAAAGTTCATCTGCAGAGTGTTACACCCCCTCCAGTCTGGGTAGAAATGGGGAGGGGAGAGGTAAGGGGCACCTTACGTGGCTCGAAGCTGACTGCCCCGTCCCTTCATGGTGCTTCGCTCGGCTCTGCTCTGCTCCGCCAGCCATCCCACGAGTCACTCCGTTCAGCCGTCCCGCAAGCCGCTCCGCCAGCAGCTCCGCTCCATCAGCCGTCCTGCAAGCCGCTCCAGCTGTCCCGTCAACTGCTCCGCTCCGCCAGCAGCTCCGCTCCATCAGCCGGCCTGCAAGCCGCTCCGGCTGTCCCGCCGGCTGTCCCGTCAACTGCTCCGCTCCGCCAGCAGCTCCGCTCCATCAGCCGGCCTACAAGCCGCTCCGGCTGTCCCGCCAGCAGCTCCGCTCCATCAGCCGGCCTGCAAGCCGCTCCGGCTGTCCCGCCGGCTGTCCCGCCAACTGTCCCGCTCCGCCAGCAGCTCCGCTCTACCAGTCGCTCAGCAATAGATCTTCTGGCTCCCCCACTACTTAACACAGTGCTCAGTGATTTCAGCTCATAACAATTTCAGCTTGTAGTTAGGAGAGCCTTCGTGCTCATTTGCACACTTAGTCCAGAGTAATTCCAACTCAGCAGCCTGTGAATAGACTCCTAAGGAACTCAAAATTAGCTCTGATATTCCACAGTGGAGAGAGAGAAGGAGGTGCAATTGACATTTAGGACTCTCAGAAGAGGCCCATGCCACCAGATACAAATACCTGTCCCCAACCTCTCTCAATTCACTGGGTTTTGGAATCCATGTCCCTCGCCTAGCAAGTGCTGCTTAGCTAAGGGCGAGTCCCTTCCTCATAACAAAAGCCCACTGTCCTTGATTCACATAATCAGGGTAACAACACTTTAGTCTTCCTGCCCCAATAACAGAGAAACTGGGGCTCCCACAGCAGTCAAGGTGACCATTTGGGCAAGCGGTCCATCATGCTTTGCAGGGTGGGTGTGTCCATGCAAACAAGATTAGCCCCTGACATCCCTTTCCACAACTCACCACCAGATGTCAGGGTAGAGCTCATCCTGACTCTGCTTACAGACACTGCTGTATTAGGATGTGTGTAGGGTTTTTATTGTTTTTAGTTTGTTTTCTCTGTAGTGCTTTTATCTTAAAATAATGTATTTAGAAAGCCCCGAGCCCTGGCAGCCCCAAACTCATGGGGCTGAATGCCAGAGACACTGTTACCTGCAAAAAATCTAGGGCACCCCGCCTATACCCTACCGAGGGCTCAAGATGTGACCCAATCCATTTAGGCACCCCCCTCCTTTCCCTTCTGATGGCTCAGGGTGTAAGGCACCTACTGCCCATATGCCATGCATTAACAGAGCCCATAAGGAAGGCTTTAGGCACTGAGCTTCCCCTTTTAAAGCTTGCCTTCCCAGGGGATGAGTCAACTACCATGCTGCCAATTTTTACAGCAGTTTTCGTCTCCCCGCGCAACCATAAAGCACTGTTCCCTTCAATCGGCCAGCAATCCAAACACCCCCCCCGCCCAAGTTTAAAATTGCAGGGCAGTCATTGTAATAAATCATATTACCTTTATTAGGATTTTGCAGTTAAGTTGTGGGTCATAGTTCCATGTTATGTATGAAAAATACAGCATCTCTTCAAAATTACAGCTACTCTGGTAAATTAATGCATTTTCTGAGAATTTGCAGGTTACTCTGTTAATTAGTTAAAATAAGTAAAAATGAAGGTCCTGAAATAAATTTAGCACCACATGTTAGACTTTGTTTTGTCCCTAATGATTTTACTAACAGAATAGTAGACTCTTCAAACTACTCTTATAGTTTAAACTCACTGAAACCTTGTCTTAACCTACTTTGAAGATTTTTTTAAAAGGATCAGTGATAGCTTTTTTGTTGTTGTTCGTCATAAATGAAAGGTTTTTTTTCAATAGAGGTTGAAGAATAATGTTCTAGAGAAAAATGAATGAAGAATTGCCCTCTTTCAAAATGACACCTATCTCCCATTGTTCTCAATAGAGCTAAGGACACAGGCTTCCCTTAGCAAAATGGCCACAGCCTACATTCACCTGCTCCTCTCCACCTTCTGGAAACATAGGGGTCTATTAGCTTCCATAAGGGAAAAATGGGAGGCAGTGGTCATTTTGAAAGGGGTCATCTTAGCCGGCCTCAGTCCCATTGAGAACAATGGAAATGGTAGCCATATTGAAAGAGGGCAGTTCTTCATGAGTAATTCAGAAGAAGACAACTTTATGCATCAGCCTCTACTGAAGGAGTATTTTCAGTTGTGAAAAATAATTGCAAAGATGACCACTAATCCTTAATTTTCTTTTCAAAACTACCATTACACCAGCTGTACTCAACAGAAAGGTCATGAGTGAGGGAGACACTAGAGATTTCACTAGTGTGTATGCATATGTCTATAGAGGGGAACTGGTGTGTTTGTGTGCACACTCACAGGGAATGTAGGGTGCAGCAAGGAGGATGAATTGGGGAAAAGAGAGTTTATGGGGGATGGTTTGGAGGACAGAAGAGAGGAGGAAGTTGGGCCATGCCCTCTGGGTGCTTTGGCTGCTCTAGTGATTTTTACACAGCTTACCTGGCCACTATGCAGTTGCTGCTTTCTGCTGCTCCAGGCAAAGTGTACATCTGACTTTAAAAGTTAAAAATAATGAAAAAAACTTTTAAGGTTCATAATGTTATACCAATAAAATAAAAACCAGCAGGATCTTATTAAAGGGGATAAGACAAAATGTCACATTTATTATGAATACAAAAAGAATCATAGTAAGCAGTCAGTTATAACTATAATACTTCATTCAGTTTCACATTCATTCATACACACACACAGGTTCTGCATAGGTGTTTATAGTTACCAGCCTAGAAGTTGCTCATGCCAAGTTACTGGCCAGGTAACTTGGGCATGAGGGTGGAGTGGAGTCCTTGTCAGATGCATCTGATGCTCTTGGAGGGTGGTAGCAGAACCAGACTCAAAGTCCTCAGTCTTTAGAGTCCATTCTTATAGGAATTAATTCCTATGTTAATCTATGGGAACTGTTTAATCCTGCTGTTGCTGACTCAATCAACAGATGACACATTCCTGATGTTTGTGCTGTCAGATGTTATCTTGTTTTTCCCATCCTTTGAGATGGTCTGGTGGATCCCAGTTTACCCTCCGGGGGTTGTCTGGTCATTTGATGCCTTCTTCAGCCCACGGTCACTGAATTCCTAGGCTGGCACCTCCCTAACCATTCATGTACACCAAGCATTTATCAGCAGACATTCTGTATCTTCATCACATTTTACTGTACTGTCTCCACCACTTTCAGGGTGTGTACTAATTTATTTCAGACTCCCTGCCCTTTAACCACAGAGGGTGGGGGTCTTTCTATGCTGTTGCTAGGTACAAAGCATGCATAAAGAACAAAGTCAAATAACTTGTTTGCAAGTTTCTCATAGCAATACAGTATCTTTCTGAGAACAGATACAATCAATGGACTACACAGACAGTAGCTTGTAAGATTAACAAGGGATCCAAGAGATCTTTTACTTGGTAATGCTATGAGGTTTAAATTGTGGGGGACAAATTATGGGGAGTTACTTCCACTTGGGGAATCACTTTCAGTACCTTCTTTAATACCCCTACAATAACATATATGTATTAAAATTGTTACCAGTATAGCATGGTATAATTCTTTTGGGTTTCTTGTTTGGTATGTAAAATAATGAACCAAGAAAATTTCCCAACATTAAAAACAAAGCAAAACTATGATAAAATGGAGTTAAAGCTGGGAGCGCATACCAGTGGGTCAAATACATTACATGTAGGATGTAACTAACCCAGAACCAAGTGTTATAAACCTAGGAAATTCAAAGTTCAGGTTAAATTTAAAATAAATCAAAATTTAAGATATGAAATTGCACAGTTAGGACATCCAAATAACCTTAACTTTGTCCTAAAGTGATGCAAGGCTCAATGGGGGGCAAGGGGGAATCTAATGTCCTTGAGCCATCATTTTAATCGGTTCTGGGACCACAAACACTAAAATGTCTTAATCATAATCATATGACTACTACACGGTATCACTACAAGTCAGAGTTAAGGTTGTTTGGGGCCTTAACTACATTTTTCCATAAATTTGATTTTCGGATATTTGGATTTCTTTTGTTTTTAACCTTAACTGTTAATTGCCTATTTTAATAATGTTTGTTTTTGGAATAATTACAACATCACTGTAATGTATTTTTTCCTAAATTACTATTATGTATTCTCAACTTTAATCCTACTTAATGGAGGTCTTGTCTGGGAATTATTTTCTTTTTACTCTTTTGTTATTTAGATTACTCCTATTTTATTAGGTTGGTAAATTTTGAACGTTTCACTTTTTATTATACTCCATAATTTATATCATCCACTTATTGTGGTTATTTTTATTAAATTCATATTAGAGATATTTTGGTCTGTTTTTGTATGCAGATTTTCCATGTGATTTCCAAAGTATTATTATTTTCATTTATTTTTTGTCTTCAATATTTTTTGAAAAAAATAACAAAGATGGAACTAAAAAACAAATAAATAAAAAATAGAGATTCGTTAAAATATTTTTCATTATTGTCTTTATAATTATCATATTTCAAAAATAGTGTATATTATTTAGCATAGTTTATTAAAGTATTTTATAAATTTATAAATATTTATGGAATCTGCAGGTGAAGAAATTCTAATAATTCACTGTCATGAATTTATTTTATAGCCAGATTCTAGATAACAGCAAATGTTAATGTTTTGTTAGATTGCATTAACATTCCCATATCATTATTTGAAATATATATGTTCTGTATTAAGCTATACCTTAACATTCTGTTTTACCTGCAGCTGAATGTGGAGCCTCTGCAACAAATAATGAAGGCATTTTGCTGTCCCCCAATTACCCACTCAACTATGAAAACAACCATGAATGCATTTATAGCATTCAGGTACAAGCAGGGAAGGGAATCAATATTTCAGCCAGAACATTCCACCTCGCACAAGGAGATGTTCTTAAGGTAGGTTTTCACTTTTGTAATGTGTCTGTTATTTCTAAACACATCATGCTTTAATGCCATTGTGCTGTTCATCTATTTGTAGCATTACAATCTTATGTGAGTTTATATTAATAATTGAAATTATAGTAAAATATCTTCTATCTAAAACAATTCCACATGTAATAAGTCAAGAACAAGGCAACCTTTTGACTTGTCTACAGTCTCCCATTCCTTTACATGTCCATTCTCTGACCATGTATCCATGTTTCTATAGCCATAAAAACATTTTAAAACATACTCTGCAGTCTTAAATTTGTACAGAAGTTTACTACTCCCAATGTTACATACTAATCTTTTAACAGGGTTGCATATCTCCTATGACTCATGTTTTTGCATCAAATTTTTCAAAAGTTTTGTTCTTGTCTAGGAAGTAATATTTTTTCCGCTGTCCAGTCAGATTGAGAGGCTTAATTTTATATGGTTCTTGACTGGCACACAAGAAATTAACTTATAAGGGGTCTGGAATTGCATGGTATGAAGCACCTTCTGCAAAATGTTGAACACCATCAATTCCAGTTGGTCTCCCAGCACTTTTAAAAATTGATCTCAGATACTAACATTGTTAATTTCATGTAGAGCTATCACCCTAACAACTACAGTTTTTTTAAAAATGTTTGTTAGATACTTTTTTATGAATAAACTAACAAAATATTTACATTTCTACTTGAATACATTCCTTTAAGATTTACATTCCAGGTTAAACACCGTTAAACTGTTTCTAATAGGCAAATAGGCAGAAACAAACAAATCAACAAAGAATAGTCCCAGGCTTTATTGAAAAGCAAAACAAAACTACAAAACAAACGTTAACTCCATCAAATCTAACAGAAATGAACTACTTCAAAGGAATACCAAAAAATGCAGTAATTACATTCCCTATTTTTTGCTTTGCTATTTACAAAGTAATTGACTGTTTCCTTTAATTATCCTGTTACTTTCCTAACTGATAAGAGAGTTAATGCTTACCATTTATTTTCATTTTTTTTAAAAAGCATTAAATAAAACTAATCCTTGCAACACCCATGTGAGGTATGTAAGTATTCAGTTTTACCAATTATAGTATTTTACAAGTGGTGAACTGAGTAGAGAAAATGATTTGTTGGAGATGAGATCTGGACTCAGGAGGTTCTGGCCTGCATTTAGATCACTATCCCAACACCACTGAGAGAAGTAAATATACCAGTTTTTCTTTGTAGGTTCTTATATAGAAAATTATGGATGGAATTCCTCATGACCATAAATAAAATTGAACTGTCCAAATCTGTTATCTATAAGTAAAAATGAAAACATTCTACAGTAGAACCTCGGGAATGGAGGTTTTTCGTAACTCTGAAATGTTCGTAACTCTGAACAAAATGCTATGGTTGTTCTTTCAGAAGTTTACAAGTGAACATTGCCTTAAATAAAGCTTTGAACCTTTACTATGCAGGAGAAAAATGCTACTTTCCCTTTATTTTTTTAGTAATTTATGTTTAACACAGTATTGTACTATATTGCTTCTTTTTGCTTCTGCTACTGCCTGATTGCATAATTCTGGTTCCAAATGAGATGTGTGGTTGACTGGTCAATTCGGAACTTTAATGTTTGTAACTCTGAAGTTCTACCATGTTGAATTAGCTTTAACATTTAACTTGGAAGCAATGCAACTCTTCTCCCTGCTATAGCCATGCCGTTTTTATCTGCGCACAGGCAGTTCAGAGAAAATTTATGATTGAGTTGCCATGACGAAAACACAGATTTCAATGTTCATCAGCTTTCCTTTTACGTTCCCGTAGAAAATATTAGCTTGAAATGTTTTTACTTATTTAATTATTATTACATTTAATGAATATGCTTTTATCTTCATTTTCAAGGGTAGTGCAAAGGAAGAAGAAAAAGCACCGAAAAATACCTATAAATATCACTTACAGAATTTTTCTCTGAGTTAAATAGGGATGAATAATAAATAAATAAAAGTGTCAGCTGGTAATTGGATTCTTGCATATCAAGTCACCACCTTTGAATTACAGTAATAAGCTATAATTCCTCCTAAACTATTTGACAGACAGCAACAGCACCATCATCAATTATGATAAAAGTTTAGGTGCTTATCTGAATTGGGGGCAGGGGAGAGCTACTACATAACAGGGGGATCTTGAGGAAGGATTCATAGATTCATAGATTCTAGGGCTGGAAGGGACCTCGAGAGGTCATCGAGTCCAGCCCCCTGCCCTCATGGCAGGACCAATTACTGTCTAGACCATCCCTGGACCATCCCTGGACCATCCCTTGATACCCAAGGGCATAGGCACCAACTCCCTGGGTGCTCCGGGGCTGGAACCACCATGGAAAAAAAACTAGTGGGTGCTCAGCACTCACCAGCCACCCACCGATCTGCTGTTCCGTGGGCCCCTCACTGTCAGCTGTTTGACAGTGGGTGGGGTAAGGAGTAACATGAGTTACAACACCAAGATCATTAATCATCTAAGACATGAGGAAACCATGATGGTTCAGATTAAAGCTTTTGTTTGGTTTGGTTTACTTCCTCTGGAACAATTCCTGTGATTTGTTTCCTGTGAGCCTTATGTAAGTATTAAGTTTTATGAATGGATTTAGGTGTGAAGAGAATAGTGACTTGGCAGACCAGAATTGGAAGTGCATCGCAAGCATAGTGGTTAGCATGAAGGAAAAAGTCAACATGTGCCATACATGGTAGACAATTTGAAGCAACTAAAATCATCTAGGCTGTATCCTTTCTGACATTTGTGAAAAAGGCACTCTGATGCCTTCACTAACAAAAAAGAGTGTGTTTTTTAATCAAAGGATAACTAATGTGTGTTAACTATCCTAGTGTAAAAGAAACTAAAAAAAATATGGAGCCAAGGTTCTGTAGTTGTATTTAGCGATAAAGTTAGTGAGGTCAACAAGAGAGAAGGATTATAGTACTGATGTTGACTTCTACAAAGGTGTTTTACAATCCATTTAGGATTTTACAGAGATATTACTATAGTGCGTTATTTATCTTGCTGCAAAAACAAATACAAAAAACACCTATGTGTTAGTGAAGACAATGTTTCAAAAAGCTGTATCCTAAAGATGTCTTCTCAGGGTGTTGAGAGAGCCTCTTTGACTGCTGCCTGTAGATCAGAGTACTGAGTGCAAAAAAAGCTGATAATAAATAGCTTACACTAGAGGGTGGCTATTTCTGGCTATCTCCAAACAATTTCTGTGCCAGGTGTTAAGTCTTGTGAGGTTTCTTTTTGAGAATCCTAGAACACAACAAGGTAACATTTTTTATAGGCTTGATCTACACTACAGACTTATGTCACTATAACTGTCTTGTTCAGGGGTGTGGGAAATCCACATCCCCAAGTGACGTAGTTATGCGGACCTGAACCCTCACTCAGGGAGTTGGGAGAGCCTTTGCCGAATGGAGAAGCTCTCCTGTCAGCATAGGTAGCATCTTCACTAAGCACTACAGCAGCGCAGCTGCACTGATACAGCAGGATATGTGTAGACAAGCCAGAACATAATGGGAAGTATCTCTCTGGTGTGAGTTACATTCTTGTAACATTACAGTTCACTCCAGGAGAGCTCTGTGTCCTGTTGAAATGAGTAAATAGGCTCTGACTGCAGAGGTGTTAACTGGCCACTTCAACTTGAATAGTCTCTTACACTATGTTAACTGCTTATACTAAACAATCTGTTCCAGATGGTATTTAGCCCTGGCCCTCTGACCTTTCCTAGACCTGAAGAAGAGATTTGTGTAAACTGGAAAACTTATCTCCTTCACCAACAGAAAATGGTCCTATAAAAGATATATTACCTCACCCACACTGAACAGTTAAACAGCTTTTTTGGAGGTGGTTGGGGAGGAGTCTGTCATATCAGTGGATTCCCTGGAAGAGAGAGACCTTAGGAGTCTGTCATATCAGTGGATTCCCTGGAAGAGAGAGACCTTAGAAAACTTCATCCGATGAAGTGGGTACTAACCCACGAAAGCTTATGCTGAAATAAATTTGTTAGTCTCTAAGGTGCTACAAGTTTTTCTTTCTTATTTTCATTTTTCTTAGAAAATGAGTATTTTTCAGGAAGTTCACACATTTAGCCACATTAACAGGTATGAGAAACTTGTAACATAGGGAATTCATCAAGATTTACTTTGTCTTCTTCCTTAAATGTTTTGCAGCTCTCTTCAGTTCTGGTCTCAGTGCCACCACAAATAAGGAGATCTTGCCATGTGCTCCAGTAAGACTGGATTGAGTGGTATTAGCCAATACATATATGTTAGGCATAGCACACGCTACATTAATAGATATTATGTGAATGGTATTAATATAATTGTGTGTGTGTGTGTGTGTGTGTGTGTTGGGCAGTTATGTTAAGTGAATATATCATGTTCTTCCTACAATTCTGTTCACCCATGTCAAGCATCCCACAACACTTTGAAGGCTAAAATAATGTTGACATTAGAAAACAGGAAGCCTGTCAAAGTCAAGATACATGAATGGTGTGTCCTATCACAGGTTGGGGTGTTCCTCTATGTCCAGCTCATTTGGAATGTGGTATTCAAAACAGAGATAAGGGAAAGAACAGAAAAACAAGTTGAGAAATTAACGTGCTGGATTTTAGGTGACAAAATAAGTGATTTTTAACTTGTAAACAGACCTGATATAAACATAAGTGGATTTAGGGGTGTATCTTTGAAGCACATCTTCTGAGTAAGATGAACATGCTTTGAGATAAGATTGTTTTTTGTATCGTACTCTTTTGTCTTTAGCTAATACATTTGGCTTAGTTCAGTTATTTCATCTCTTGAACATTTTTTGTAGTGAACCACAAGTAAAGTCAATGATTGGCTATATTATTAATAAATAGTGTCAAAAATAGTATGGTAATGCTTTTCCCACCCATCCTTTGCTCCAGTGTGTCTTCTGTGTCTTATTTTGTGTCGAGGTTAAAAAAAAATCCTACTCTGACTACTGATGTAGAGACTGAGCACAGCTGAATCCAAAGGCTTGTGTAAATGGGAAAATTAAACAGAATAGCTCCCCCTGTGGACACACTTATTTCAAAATAGCTATTGCCCTTTAAATTCACACCATACCTTAATCTGAAATAAAGTTCAAGTGTAGACAAGCTGAGTTCCAAAAACAGCCAACTTTAAAGTGACCACCATAATTCGTGTAGATTGGACTTGCATTGCCATCAGTGGAAAAGGAAAATAGTGGCAACATCAAAGTAGTGGCTTTTCTACATTTGAAAGTTAGTTTGGATTAAGGTAGAGCATGAATTTAAAGTGCAGTAGCACTTTAAAATTGGCCACATTGGGAGTTATTCCATAATAGCTATTTAATTTCCTAGTGTAGACAAGCCCTAAGAAACAGTCTTTAGGAATTGTAATCTCTCCTCAACTTCTGTCTCTTTCCTCCTGGGGTCTGTGATCCCTATTCCTGATTCTGAAGTGACAAATGTGTTCAGTCTGCTTTTCAGCCTTGGAAATCAGTCTAGCATGCCATGCCGATTTTTTCATGACCAGATAAGGAGGCCCTTGATGAATCCAAGCACTTGGCTGTATCCTTCTTAGGATTAGAGGCTGCTTTAATACAACTAGTTCAAATTGACCCTACAAGAGTAGGTTGAAAGGGAAGCCTGTGTACCAGGAATTTAGTTTTAGTTTTTCAGAGTTTGCAAGCTACAAGGAAAAATAAATCTGAGCAAGAACACCCAGTGTTGAAACCCTTTCCTGTGAAGCAAAGAAAAAACTGGAGCAGATATACCACAGTGTAAAGGAGCAGTCTATTTGACACTCATAAATCATTACTGCTTCTGCTACCTGCCAGGCTGAGAAGGGAGGAGTTGGCACCTATTGTTTCTGAATTGGTCTACTCAGGGTGCAGAATGTGAATTTCAGAACATATAACTTGCTTTCCATTTGTTTCTTTTAGTATGTAATTTTCTCTCTCTTTGCTATGGTTGATATAGCAGCTCTGACTAATGGTATTGTGTGGTTTTTTTTGTTAGAAATGTAATACATACATAAATTCCTCAGCGTTGATTCATACAAGTATATTCTGCTATTAGTGCTGTGTTGATTTAATGCTAAAGGAGGTTATATGGTGGCATATGGATGAGACTAGATATCCATAGTTACTGTATGCCAATCAATTTAATATCAGTCTTTAGTGACTATCAAACAGATGTTTCCTTCTTTAGAACTGCAGTGAGGACTGAGTTTGTGCACCATAGTGATTCCAGAATTCTAAATTTGAGAGTAAACTATTGGGGTGGAACAACAGAAAAACAGACACATTCAGTTACCAAGTTATGACACATACAGTTCCCACTTACTCCTTTCCTTTTAAACTCAAGAGTCTTTATGGCATTAAGTAATGCATTCACATTTCCACAGGAAAGTATTGATAAGCTAAACATAGTTGTCTTTGCTCTTATAGTTTGAAGAAGTGTAATTATATTAACAGTTCTGTTCTGAAACAAAGGCTTTACATTTTTAGTTTATTTCAATACAAATAAAAGGTTAGTAATTAATAATGTATCATTCAACATAACCATGCCCCTGTAATTAACTAGGACAATGGTTCTTTGTCATGTATAATTTCAACTGAAAGCATATTCACAGATGGAACTAAAACTGAAAGTGCAAGGAGCAGCAAGTGCAAAAGAACAAATATTCTGTTTCATGGAGGATTTTGAGTTTGCAAACAATAAAATCCACCTTTTTTCTCTGAAACGAAATGTTAGTGAAATCAGCACACTTGCATAGTGTTTTGATTTTGACAACTACATTTTCTGATAGCAAATGGTTCTGAGGTTTTTTTTTCTGACCAGCTCTAGTGAAAGCAAACTGCAGAGTGCCCTGAAGAGATCAGACCTACAGGGGGCTGCAGATCCTGCAAAAGGTAATTAGTAGTTTAGGTACAAAATGAGGGATCATGGTGCATATATGAGCTTGTTGTCTTAATAGTGTCAATTTTTGTGTGTAACCAGTGACTGCAGATGTTGCAGGGAACATGTGGTATTGAGTGTATGGGAGGGGATATGTCTACAAAAGTATCTCTGTTAGAAGCAGTGGTCCACAATGTGAAAATTTGGAGGAACAATTGAATGAAGACTGAGTCAATAGGTTAACAACTTACGACCCTGTGTGTAACACTGCTGCTTCATAGTTTTGAAAATTTCTATCACATCAGAACTGTGCAAGTGTGGTGTGCTCCAGGATCAGCAAAGGACATGGGCATTAGTGAGTTTAAGCAATAGGTGTAGACTTATGCATCGAGTGGCAAGTTAACACCTCCAGTTTGTTCTTTACTTGCAAATATGCAGAATAAAAAGGAGGCATGTCTTGTGGAGACTATAATGTCTGAAAAAACATGGCTGTAAACATGATACTTATTATCCTAAAGAGGCCTCGCTCTTCAAACTGGTGGGGGTGGTGGAAGAGAGATTGGTGTCTGAGATGAACAACTGTCCATGATCAAATTCCCCTGAACTCCCTGCCCTACTAATCACTTTTACTTGGCACTCATTCACACTGGTCAGGATCCAGCTCTAAGGCCATGTCTACACTACAAAGTTAAGTCAACTTAAGTTAGGTTGATGTACAGCTACCGCTGTAATTAAACCACTGCTGCATGTCCACGCTATACTCCTTATGTTGGCGGCGCGCATCCACAATAGCAGCTCTTGCACTGACACAGTAAGCAATGCATCATGGGTAGTTGTCCCAATGTGCAACTCACCATCATTTACCGCAGGTTGTTTTGGGAAGGGTGCGCAACGTCTCATGGGGGCAGTTGCAGTACCCCATGATGCAATTTTCACCAGCACATCATTCCATGGGCTTCCTAGTACATTTCTCACCACTTTTCAACAGACTCTGTAACCTGTGCATCTGCCATCTCTGCCAGAAAGCATGAATCCTGGACTGATCTCCAGTATCGTGGTAAGCATTATGAATACAGCACACTTGATCCTGCAGTATTTTCTGAGCTGTGAGTCTGATGATGATGCCTTGGTGTCTGCCTTGCTATGTGCCATGGAAAGAAACAATTCAAGATTGCTTTTGGTGTTCACGGAGCAGCTGCACATGGTGGACCGTCAATTTTGGGCTTGAGACACAAGCACTGAGTGATGGGATCACATCGTTATGCAGGCGTGGGATGATGAACCGTGGCTGCAGAACTTTCGGATGCACAAAGCCACCTTTCTGGAACTCTGTACGGAGCATGCCCCTACTCCGAGGCACAAGGACACCAAAATGAGAGCTGCCCTCATGGCACAGAAGTGAGTGGTGATCGCTTTTTGGAAGCTGGCAATGCCAGGCTGCTACTGATCACTCCTGAATCAGTTTGGAGTCAGAAATCCACATGGGGTTGTTGTGATGCAAGTGTGTATGGTCATTAATTGCCTCCTGCTATGAAGGACTGTGACTGTGGTTAATGTGTGTGAAATCATAGAATCATCATAGAATCATAGAATCTCAGGGTTGGAAGGGACCTCAGGAGGTCATCTAGTCCAACTGCCTGCTCAAAGCAGGACCAACCCCAACTAAATCATCCCAGCCAGGGTTTTGTCAAGCCTGACCTTAAAAACCTCTAAGGAAGGAGATTCCACCACCTCCCTAGGTAACCCATTCCAGTGCTTCACCACCCTACTAGTGAAAAAGTTTTTCCTAATATCTAACCTAAACCTCCCCCTCTGCAACTTGAGACCATTACTCCTTGTTCTGTCATCTTCTACCACTGAGAACAGTCTAGATCCATCCTCTTTGGGACCCCCTTTCAGGTAGTTGAAAGCAGCTATCAAATCCCCCCTCATTCTTCTCTTCTGCAGGCTAAACAATCCCAGTTCCCTCAGCCTTTCCTCATAAGTCATGTGCTCCAGCCCCCTAATCATTTTTGTTGCCCTCCGCTGGACTCTTTCCAATTTATCCACATCCTTCTTGTGGTGTGGAGCCCAAAACTGGACACAGTACTCCAAATGAGGCCTCACCAGTGCTGAATAGAGGGGAATAATCACGTCCCTCGATCTGCTGGAAATGCCCCTACTTATACAGCCCAAAATGCCGTTAGCCTTCTTGGCAACAAGGGCACATTGTTGACTCATATTCAGCTTTTCGTCCACTGTAACCCCTAGGTCCTCTTCTGCAGAACCACTGCCCAGCCATTCGGTCCCTAGTCTATAGCAGTGCATGGGATTCTTCCGTCCTAAGTGCAGCATTCTGCACTTGTCCTTGTTGAACGTCATCATATTTCTTTTGGCCCAATCCTCTAATTTGTCTAGGTCCCTCTGTATCCTATCCCTATCCTCCAGCGTATCAACCACTCCTCCCAGTTTAGTGTAATCTGCAAACTTGCTAAGGGTGCAGTCCACACCATCCTCCAGATCGTTGATGAAGATATTGAACAAAGCCGGCCCCAGCACCGACCCTTGGGGCACTCCACTTGATACCGGCTGCCAACTAGACATGGAACCATTGATCACTACCCGTTGAGCGCGACCATCCAGCCAGTTTTCTATCCACCTTACCGTCCATTCATCCAGCCCATACTTCTTTAACTTGCTGGCAAGAACACTGTGGGAGACTGTATCAAAAGCTTTGCTAAAGTCAAGTAATAGCACATCCATTGCTTTCCCCTCATCCACAGAGCCGGTTATCTCATCATAGAAGGCAATTAGGTTAGTCAGGCATGACTTGCCCTTGGTGAATCCATGCTGACTGTTCCTGATCACTTTCCCCTCCTTTAAGTGGTTCAGAATTGATTCCTTGAGGACCTGTTCCATGATTTTTTCCAGGGACTGAGGTGAGACTGACTGGCCTGTACTTCCCCGGATCTTCCTTCTTCCCTTTTTTAAAGACTGGCACTATATTAGCTTTTTTCCAGTCATCCGGGACCTCCCCCGATTGCCATGATTTGTCAAAGATAATGGCCAATGGCTCTGCAATCACATTGGCCAATTCCTTTAGCACCCTCGGATGCAGTGCATCCGGCCCCATGGACTTGTGCTCGTCCAGCTTTTCTAAATAGTCCCGAACTACTTCTTTCTCCACAGAGGGCTGGTCACCTCCTCCCCATACCGTGCTGCGGAGTGCAGCCGCCTGGGAGCTGACCTTGTCTGTGAAGACAGAGGCAAAAAAAGCATTGAGTACACTAGCTTTCTCCACATCCTCTGTCACTAGGTTCCCTCCCTCATTCAGCAAGGGGCCCACACTTTCCTTGACTTTCTTCCTGTTGCTCACATACCTGAAGAAACCCTTCTTGTTACTCCTAACATCTCCGGCTAGCTGCAACTCCAAGTATGATTTGGCCTTCCTAATTTCACTCCTGCATGCTTGAACAATATTTTGATACTCCTCCCTAGTCATTTGTCCAATCTTCCACTTCTTGTAAGCTGCTTTTTTGTGTTTAAGACGAGCAAGGATTTCACTCTTAAGCCAAGCTGGTCGCCTGCCATATTTACTTTTCTTTCTACACATCGGGATGGTTTGTTCCTGCAACCTCAATAAGGATTCTTTAAAATACAGCCAGCTTTCCTCGACTCCTTTCCCCCTCATGTTATTCTCCCAGGGGACCTTGCCCATCAGTTCCCTGAGGGAGTCAAAGTCTACTTTTCTGAAGTCCAGGGTCTCTGTTCTACTGCTCTCCTTTCTTCCTTGAGTCAGGATCCTGAACTCGACCATCTCATGATCACTGCCTCCCAGGTTCCCATCCACTATTGCTTCCTCTACTATTTCTTCCCTGATTGTGAGCAGCAGGTCAAAAAGAGCTTTTCCCCTAGTTGGTTCCTCCAGCACTTGCACCAGGAAATTGTCCCCTGCACTTTCCAAAAACTTCCTGGATTGTCTGTGCACCGCTGTATTGCTCTCCCAGCAGATATCGGGGTCATTAAAGTCACCCATGAGAACCAGGGCCTATGATCTAGTAACTTCTGTTACTTGCTGGAAAAAAGCCTCGTCCACCTCATCCCCCTGGTCTGGTTGTCTGTTGCAGACTCCCACCACGACATTACCCTTGTTGCTCACACTTCTAAATTTAATCCAGAGACTCTCAGGTTTTTCTGCAGCTTCATACTGGAGCTGCTCTCTTACATACAACGCAACTCCCTCACCTTTTCTGCCCTGCCTATCCTTCCTGAACAGTTTATATCCATCCATGACAGTACTCCAATCGTGTGAGTTATCCCACCAAGTCTCTGTTATTCCAATTACATCATAATTCCTTGACTGTGCCAGGACTTCTAGTTCTCCCTGCTTGTTCCCGAGGCTTCTTGCATTTGTGTATAGGCATTTAAGATAACTCACTGATCGTCCTGCTGTCCCAGTATGGAGCAGGAGCCCTCCCCTCTTGCACTCACCTACTTGTGCTTCCTCCCAGTATCCCACTTCCCCACTTACCTCGGGGCTTTGGTCTCCTTCCCCTGGTATACCTAGTTTAAAGCCCTCCTCACTAGGTTAGCCAGCCTGCTTCCAAAGATGCTCTTCCCTCTCTTTGTCAGGTGGAGCCCGTCTCTACCTAGCACTCCTCCTTCTTGGAACACCATCCCATGGCCAAAGAATCCAAACCCTTCTCTCCGACACCATCTGCGTAGCCATTCGTTGACTTCCACAATTCGACAGTCTCTACCCTGGCCTTTTCCTGCCACAGGGAGGATAGACGAGAACACCACTTGCTCCTCAAACTCCTTTATCCTTCTTCCCAGAGTCACGTAGTCTGCAGTGGTACGCTCAAGGTCATTCTTGACAGTATCATTGGTGCCCACTTGGAAAGGCAGGAAGGGGTAGCGATCTGAGGGATTGATGAGTCTCAGCAGACTCTCTGTCACATCACGAATCCTAGCCCCTGGCAAGCAGCACACCTCTCAGTTTTCCCAGTCAGGGCAGCAGATAGATGACTCAGTCCCCCTGAGGAGAGAGTCCCCGACCACCACCACCCTTCTCCTCCTCTTGGGAGTGGTGGTCGTGGAACCCCCATCCCTAGGACGGTGCATCTCATGCCTTCCAATTGGTGGCGTCTCCTTCTGCTCTGTTCCCTCAGATGTATCATTGACTCCACTCTCTGCACTAGTACCTGTGGAGAGAACATGAAAACGGTTGCTCATCTGAATCGGCGTTTCTGGTACATGGACTTGTCTCGTACTCTTTCTTCTTCTGGAGGTCACATGCTGCCAATTATCCTCACTGGCCTTCTGTCCCCGCTGCGTAGCCTGCTCTGAATCTTCAGAACACTGTGCCCGCTGAAGCCTATCCTGACGTCTATCCAGGAACTCCTAATTTTCTCTTATGGAACGCAGGGTTGATGCTCGTTTCTCCAGACCTTGAATCTTCTCCTCCAATATGGAGATCAGCTTGCACTTTGTACAAACAAAGTCGCTTCTATCCTGTGGAAGAAAGACAAACGTGGCACATCCTGTGCAGGTCACGACGGCGGATCGCTCAGCATCCATAGTCTCTTCCTTCTAAGCGTTTTCTCACTTGTGGCAGAAGCTACTCAGGGAAACCTGCAAGAGGGATGCCGCGGCAGGCTCACTCCAGGCAAACTCCTCCTGTTTGCTTCTCTGCTGTTCGCTGCATAGTGGATGGCTCTGCAGCAATGGAATTTCCTAACTGTGGTGGGGCAATAGATGGCACTCATATCCCTATTGTGTGCCACAGACCACATTGAGATGGAGTGCATCAACAGAAAGGGCTACTTTTCTATGGCATTGCAAGTGCTGGGTGGATCACCGAGATTGTTTCACTGATATTATCACAGCCTGGTCAGGGAAGGTGCATGACACATGCATCTTTAGGAATATAGACCAGTACAGAAAGCTACAAGCAGGGACTCTTCTTTTCAGACCAGAGGATTAAGAGTGGGGATGTGGAAATGCCAATAGTGATCCTGGGAGATCCAGCCTACCCATGGCACCATGGCCCAAAAAGCCAAACACTGGCCATCTTGACAGCAGCAAGGAGCACTTCAACAACAGGCTCAGCAGGTATGGAATAACTGTTGAGTGTGCCTTTGGTCGCTTAAAGGGTCTCTGGTGCTGTCTCCTCAGGTTAGATCCCAGTGAGAGCAATATCCCCATAGCCATAGCAGTCTGATGTGCAATTCATAGTATCTGTGTCGGAAAGAAGGAGAAGTTTCCCCATGGGTGGCACATGGAAGTTGAACAGCTATCTGCTGACTTCGAGCAGCCAGATACCAGAACTATCAGAGGGGCTAAATGGGGAGATATGTGGATCAGGGAGGCGTTGAAGGAGCATTTTAACAATGAGCTACAGTAATGTGTGTTGCTGTAATGTGTTGAGCCTGGCATTATTTTTTTGCACTGTAGTATGAACATTATAATGATTGCTGTGTATGTACTATTATAACAATACAAATTCACGTGTTGCTACTGTCTCTGAATGTTAGCAGCAGTCACCATGTGTTGGAGAATAATAAAGATTCATTCACTTTCCATAAGTTGATTTTTATTCTACAGCCATGCAAACATACCTATGTCATTCTGAGGTAAACTTCTTACAGACAGGAAAAAGTATCTTTAAATGGGAAGGGACAGTGAATTCACAGGCACGTAGGCCAACGAGGATCTCACAGCTGGCTATATGTTCAGCTGTCATTGTACGTGATGTCCTGTGGAGTGGAGTGCCTGGGGTACTGTTGTGGCAATGAAAGATACATGGAATGTGTAGGGGGAATGTAGGGAGGTCCTGGAATGTAGTTCTGCAGGGAGAGGCGAACATAGATGTGGTCAGTCTGAAATTCAGTCAGAGAGCACAGCATGTTTGTTTGCTCCCTGAGCAGCATTATCATCTCTTCCTGGTCCTGCTTTCTTTTCTCAGTATCCCTCCGCATTTTCTCATTGATTGACCCTCTCCAAGCTCTCTGCTCAAAATCTGAAGCATCAAAGGATTGCAGCACCTCCTGGAACACGTCTTCTTTAGTCGTCTTCTTTCTTCTCCTTATCTGCCCAAGCCGCTCCACCAGGGTGCATGAGGGGACCCTCAAGGCCACATCTGCATCTGGTAAAGAAACAGTGGACAGAGGTCTTATTGTCAGTGCACTTACACCCCTGGATCCAAACAAGTTACAAGCACAACGTTCTCACTTTCCCTTAAAAGTCATTCAGCATGGTGGCAGCCCCAGCCATGGTGAGTACAGCCTGCAGGAGAGAGGGTGAGTTGGGACAAATGGGGGGGGGGGGGATTGCACTAGGTTATCAGTACAAGCACCTAGGTCTATCATAGTGAATACTGGCACCGTTTTCCATAGGCGGCGGTGATTGTAGCTGATATCTCACTCCTGAGGGTAACCAAGACTGCAAGGGAGCACCTCCTGCATGCGTGTGGCTGCATTGGGTCCATATGCTGCTAGCCTGTGTGCTCCAATGGTGCCTGCTGAAGTAATTGCCAAGTGGCGTGACAAGGTCCTACCGTGGGGGAAGAAACAAGGCATCCCTACCAAGAAACGTTTGGCAGAGGATTGCAGAAAGAAAAGTTTCCTAAAGATCTCTATGAAGGATTCACGGGACATCCAGGTGTGCATAAACAAACTTTTTGACAGGCTTCCAGTGCCTAGCTGTACAGGGGAATGAACAAGCAGATAGCAAATGTACTTGTATAGGTTATTTTACTACCTCTTCTAGCCTGATTAAAAGAGTAATACATGAGCATATGTGTCCCTGCAGTATTGAAGCAAACTGAGTACTTACCAGAGGTTCCCTCCCCTGCATCAGACTCAGCACAGCTACACTGCTGGGGGAGACTAAACTGCTCTGGAGTCAAAAAGAGATCCTTGCTTTCCCATGCCACCGGATCTCCCGTCACATGTCCCCCATTCTCCTCCACCTCCACTCTTTCATTCAATACATTGTCCTTGGAGTTCACTCCGGTAGCTGGTAACCTCAGTCCTCTGAAGTATCCATGGGGCTCTTAGCGGTGGAGGTTGGGTCGCTGCCGAGGATGGAGCTCCTTGTAAAAGCAGAATGTCTACAGCTCCGCACAAGAGTGACTATTTGCCTCCCTTGCCTTCTGGTATGCCCACCTCAGCTCCTTGATTTTTACATGGCACTTCTGCATGTCCCTGTCATAGCCCTTCTCCGTCATGCCCCAAGCAATCTGGCCATAGCTATCAAAGTTCCTGTAGCTGGAGTGGAGCTATGACTGCACAGCCTCCTCTCACCACAGACCCAGGACATCCACCACCACCATGTACTCCAAGCAGGAGAGTATTTTCTGCGTGGAGATGGCATGGTCTGCTGGGCAGTAGCTATGTTAACTCTCCATACTGAGCAAACAGGAAGAGCAATTTCAAAACTTCCTGGGACTTTAAAAGGGGAGGGGTGAATACTTATGTACTTGGCTGCAGAGCATCGGAGTTCAAAACGGTGAGCATAGCGGTAATGGTGGGCATTGTGGGGCACCTTCTGGAGGCCACTTAGGTTAAAGCAAGCAAAACATTGTCTCCACTGATACTGCGTCTCTCTAACTACATTCCCCTAAGTACTATGCCTCTTGTCAAGGTGGTTTTATTAGGTCTGCATAGGAGGTGAGTTACAGTGGCAGGAGGAGCACTGTAGTGTGTACAACTCCATAGTTAAGCCGACGTAAGCTGCCGTATGTTGACTTAACTTCATAGTGTAGACAAGACCTAAGACGTTAATGTGCCCTGTGAATAAGTTTTTGAAGCACTCTCTCTTTCTCTCTATATATATAAACTAGAAAAATTTTCATGGAAATCCAAATTTTAGTTTCTTAAGAATTTTCTACCCCTGAGGTCATAATTCATTTGTGTACCATAATCATGAAAACATAGAAGCAGAAGATTATATATTTTGGTGGGTAAGAGCTAGTACATGCACACAAAAAAAATGAGTCTTATTCTGTCCTCAAATTCACATTTCTGTTTGATGTACAGAATAAATGATATGTTTGACAAGGCAACATTAGCTTCAGTTTTAGCTGTCAATATTGTGTTGTTCTGCCTCTTTCAAAAGACATAGATCACCATATCCATATGCCATCTCTGTTGGGATGGCAAATTCCCAAAAGTAGGTTGGTTAAAAGAAGGCACTTATTTTTAAAAAAGGTTTTTTCCTTTGGTAAAATCTTCAGAACTGAAATCAAATAACAGCTTAAATTATATTCATTTGTAGCTCTAAGAACTGTTGATATTGAGCCTCCTGCAATGAATAGCCAATTTAATCTGATATCCAAATGTAAATGCTAGCGCTCAGAAGCATCATGTGGATCTGTGACATTCAAGAGGTGGAATTTGGGTCCATCTATCAATGAAAATAGTATTTTCCATACAGTATTTATGTAATTTTAAAAATCCCTAAAATGTAATATATTAAAAAACCCAACCTTTTCCCAATATTTAATTCATTTTGATAGGGGAACCATTTACACAATTTTCTTTTACATTTGTGTAAGACATATGAGTGCCATTAAGAAGATCAACCCTTAAAAATGATTCACACAGGTTGACTCTTATGTCTGCAGTGAGATGCCACATGGATAATTAGCAATAGCAAATCATGAGACATCTCCTTGTATTGGGGGGATGTAAAGGGAAATATATCATTTTGAGGGCAAATCATGTTTTCAGAACCCTTGTTCATGCTATACATTTAGTGCATAGCCTGCACAAATTCTTATTTGGACATTGCGGTATCAAAAAAAGGGTAATTTCTACATTAAAACCAAGCTAGAGGGCCAATTTTGACACCCCTAAGTCATGAGTACCCCTGTTAACATCAGCATTGGACTCTGGGTGAAATCCTGGTTCCACTGATGTCAATGGCAAAAGTCCCATTGAGTTTAGTGCAGCCAGAGTTTCACCCTTAGTCACGATTTCTGGTACAGATCTCATGAGGGAACTTATATTAGGCTGCTGCCATTCTCTTTGCAAGATAAATATGTGGAAAATGATCACTGGGCCTGTGGTAGTCACCGAGTGAATGACTAATGCTATTTTCTTCTTATCCATCCAGGGATTTAATTCTATTAGGTCATGTAACCTGGATAAAATATAAGAAAGGAGAAAAGGAAAATGATACAAACACATTGAATCTGGGTTTATATGCCACTGTATTAGGCTGGGGAATTCCCCAGGGTTCTCAGTTGAAATGTACATTAGATTGATATTCAATTCATTCAGCCGGAGGAAAAGTTGTTTTGTTGTTGTTTTTGTTTTACATTTAAATGCATGATATTTCCCCCCTTTCTCATCCAATGCCCCAAGGGCCATTTCCCCTCTGTTCTCTTATACAATGAATCAGACAGAGTATTCCAGGAACCTCAACAAACCTTGAAATTATTTTCCATTGTGGATATAGCATAGAGTAGGATGTATTTTACAACAAACCTGCTAGCAGATCCATAAAGCAGATTTATTGAATCATAGAAATTGTAGAAATGTAGGACTGGAAGGAACCTCAGTAGGTCACTTAATTCAGTCTCCTGCATTGAGGCAGGATTAAGTGTTATCTGTAAGGGATGGTCTAGGTTTTTGTCTAGCCTGTTCTTAAAAAACCTCCATTGATGGAGATTCCACAAGCTGTCTGGCCAGTTTATCCCAGGGCCAAACTATCCTGACAGGGATTTTTTTTCTAATGTTTAACCTAAATCTCCCTTTTTGCTTCTTGTCCTGCCGTCAGTGGATAAGGTAAACAATTTATCACTCTCCTCTTTATAACAAACTTTTATGTACTTGAAGACTCTTATCATCTCCCCCTCAGTCTTCTCTTCTCCAGACCAGACAAACACATTTTAAAAAATCTTTCCTTGTAGGTCATGTTTTCTAGAACTTTAATCATATGTGTTGCTCTCCTTTGTATTTTCTCAAGGTTGTCTACATCTTTCCCAAAGTGTGGTCTGGGCACAGTACTTCAGTTAAGGCTTTACCAGTTCCAAATAGAGTGAGAGAATTACTTTTCATGTCTTTCTTACAACATTCCTGCTAATACAGCTCAAAATGATGTTGGGGGGTGGAGGATTGTTTGATTTTTTTTTTTTGCAACGGTATTACAATATTGATTCATAGTTTGTGATCCACTGTAACCACCAGATCCTTTTCTGCAGCACTCCTTCCTAATCAGTCATTTTCCAGTTAGTGTCAGCTTTGGAGAGAGCTCAGTTGTCATACTAAGCAGCGGGAAAGGATGAATATAAGAAGAAGAATGATGAAATTTGCAACACAGTATATGTTGGGGGGGGGGGGGGGCGGAAATTAAAGGCATAGAATATTGATCTCATGAAATGGATTTATGGGAGATTTTGGGAAACTACTGGGACCAATCCATGTAATTTATTAATAACCTTTATTTTAGTTATTGATCACACATGCTGCACACTTACTTATCAACAAAATTATGCATTGGTTATACTGTACACCCTGAATCCATCATCCATTTCAATAGGGTTGAACACTAAAAAGTTACTCCAATATTTGTATTCAGATTCATCTACGTCTTCAGCATATATTTAACTAAGGACAGATTTTTTTAAAAGTATGTTTAAAATTAAAATAAAGCCAGGGTCTTTAAGAGAGATAAATTTTAAGTAGCTTGGCAGGATCAGAGGAAGGGACATCAAATACAAGTTGTTTTATCTTTAAATCAGATGTGATTTAAAGGGCTGTATAGTTTATCACTAATTCTCCTAGAGTGGTTTTCTTTGTTTTAGGTCTGTTTTCAATTCTATTTCAAAAGTCATTTATTCTGCTGCTGTGCCTCTGGCCTAGCCTGATTACTAATCTCAATTCAATTTTCAAGGACTTGTAAATAAAGGTAAGCTAGGCATCCACTCTGTCTTTACTGCATATACTTTAGTGCTACCCTATTCAGTTAATAATCATTAGTTTTATTTTTATTTGAATCTAACAGTTTTACCCTGAGAATTGTTCATTGCTTACCATATGTATTATCCATCTGTCTAGGTACCTTTATGCCCCTCATCACCATAGTTTCTGAGAGTCTGAAACAATGATGTTTTTATTCTACGGCTGAGTGTTTCTTGACACCTATTAATGTTATTATTTATTTATGTTTACACTGTGCAAAGTGGCCGCAAAGGAAATATGAGGCCCCTGCATGCACAAGCACCAGCTTTTTCCTTTCCCCAGGGGTGCTCAATCCCTGCTCAGCCCCAGGCCCCGGCCTCACTCCATCCTTCCCCTAAGAAAGCACCCTGCCTCTTCCCACCCCCGCTCTGCTCCTCATCTTCCCGCCCAGTTCCGCCCCCTCCCCCAAGTGTGCCACATCCCCGCTTGTCCGTCCCCCCCAGCACCTCCTGCACGCCATGGAACAGCTGATCACAGAGGGTGGGAGGTGCTGGGAGGGGGGAGATTTGATCATCGGAGCCACCAGAGGGAGGCGCTGGGGGTGGGGGGAGCTGGCTGCTGGGGGATGAAAAGCACCCACTATGCATGGAATATTCTTGGCACAGCAAGACCTTCAGGCATGTGCAGAGCTGAATGTAAACTCCCTGTTTTGAAGCCCCCATGTCAGGGGACAAATTGGGATCATCTCAGGGTCCGCACGAACAGGGATGGCATGTATTGACACAGGAAGGGTGTGGCTAGGGGAATCTTGCACCCTGGCTCTTCCCAAATCGCTGCAGGGCCCATGAACTAAACTGATTCCAAGATTGGGTAGGTATAAGACAGACAGACACACACACACACACACACCTACCTGCGTCCTCTTCTGTTCTCTGTGAGGTTTGGCAAAGCATCATCTTTTCCCTGGGAACAGGTTTCAGAGTGGTAGCCGTGTTAATCTGTATCCGCAAAAAGAACGAGGAGTCCTTGTGGCACCTTAGAGACTAACAAATTTATTTGGGCATAAGCTTTCATGGGCTAAAACCCACTTCATCAGATGCAAAGAGTGCAAAAAGATGGGGGTTACCATACCAATTCTAAGAGACCAATCAATTAAGGTGAGCTATTACACCTTCTTGTCAACTGTTTGAAATGGGCCATCCTGATTATCACTACAAAAGTTTTTTTTTCTCCTGCTGATAATAGCTCACCTTAATTGATTGGTCTCTTTGAGTTGGTATGGCAACCATAGGCGCCGACTCCGTGAGTGCTCCGGGGCTGGAGCACCCACGGGGAAAAATTGGTGGGTGCTCAGCACACACCGGCAGCTCCCCGCCAGCCCCGGGGCCCGCGCCCAGCTCACCTCACCACCGGGCGACGTTGCGTCGGCGTCGGGGGCCCCGCAACGTCGCCCGGCATCGGGGGCGGGGCCCTGCAATATCACCCAGCGTCGGGGGCGGGGCCCCGCAACGATGCCCGGCATCGGGGGTGGGGCCCGGCGTCAGCCCCCACCAGTGCCGACGAAAGTTGGCCCCTGTGATAGCAACCCCCATCTTTTCATCTGATGAAGTGGGTTTTAGCCCATGAAAGCTTATGCCCAAATAAATTTGTTAGTCTCTAAGGTGCCACAAGGACTCCTCATTCTTTTTCCCGGGGAAATGACTTTCCCTCCCACTCAGAAATTTTGCATTTTGTAATGGAGTATAGGTCTTAGGGCAGCTTCCCTGAGTGCCTATTTTCCACCAGTGGTGTGTTGAGCTCCTCATCCTTTCCTGTAGTCAGCACTCCATCTGCCTCCTGTGATGCCGCACAACAGATTAGTGATATCCCAGGAGGTTCAGCAAGACACTTTTATCACCAGACACATTATTTCCTCTCCTTCAAGATCACCATCATGTCTTCAATGTGAACAGCTTGTCTGCTTTGTGGATTCATCATTTGAAACTGTTTGGACACTTAATGCAAACATATTTTGGCCTATAGGTCATTTGCTCTACCAAACACAGATTACATCTTCGGGTATTTATTCTTCTTCATTAGTGATTGGTCACCTAAGCACACAATATTGTTTCTGTTCCTTGAATGAGGAGGCCAAGCAGAGTTTTTAATGTGATTGTGAAAGCTTTCACACTAACATCTTTGGATGAAATATTTGCAAATATTTCCATTTTCTGAGATGTTTTGGGCGATGGGATGATAGACAAAATATTATTCACATGAAATGGATAAAAGGGGTTGTAAATGTCATCACAGAAAATTCGTGGATTTTATTCAAATGAATCTTTCAGTACTTTTTGCAGAATTCATGGAGCTCTATTCAAGAGCAAATTCTCATGTAATAATTCAAACCTCTTTGACTATGCCTGGCATATTAATAATCAGAGACTTGATTTTCTATCTATTTGGATGAGGATGGTAACTGATTATTATTAATTATAATAATTGAGGAAAATGCTTATTAAGTGCTAGAGACTGTGAAAACATATAGAAAGAGATGGTTCCTACCCTCAAAAACTTACAATCTAAAATCTATTTACCCTTTTTGTATTGGAACAGATATAGATTAATTGGAGAATTGTAGTTTCAGCAATGCTTTCCATAACACATTCATAGCTAAGGCTATTTGTACATAATTTATTTGTTGTTCAATATGTCCAACTCTTTGTTCTTTTACTGTGTATTATATGCAAATAATTTAGCATCTTTGCTATTTATGCAGTGTATTATACGCCGTTTATATTCAAGGCCAAGGGTTTGTTTTCATTATATGTAGTCAATGTCAGTATCTGAATTATGTAACTGTTTTATTTGCTGGTTCTTCTTAAACTTAGATTCTAATATTAAGAGATGACTTCTTTGGTAGTTCTCCTTGTCATTTGTAATGCAGGAATTTCAGGATTTTGTGTGTGTGTGTGTGTGTGAGAGAGAGAGAGAGAGACTTCATCACCTTTATAGAGTCAGCTCTCCCCTCCCCCTGCCATCTTTTTATACTGGTCAGATGACTTCTACACAATTTCTTTACTTATTGGCCTTCCCTTTGATAAGTAGATATTATTATTTCAGGCTCAATGTGAAAAAAATCTTTATTTTATAGAGCATATCTGGACAACAATGTTGATTACATACAGTACAACTAGGAATCATAACACAGTGTTCTTCTGAACCTCTTTGTTTTATTTTTGTTTGATTTTTTTCCAGGTCTTTTTCTGTATGTTAGTTTAAATTAACAAAGATGAAGGAATTGTTTGTCCGAATAGCAGATTACACACTGTTATGTTTGCTGTGTACCAGCAAGCACAGCTTCTCCATAAGGTGTGATGAGGACAGCTAGAAATTGTAACCTATTTTGTGGCCCATTGTTGCCAGTCAGAGATTATGCCAGGGATGAAACTGAGAATGGTGCACTGCTGTTTGTTTGTTTATGGCTTACTATATATGAGACACTTTCCAGACATGCAAAAGGACCAGCTGGTGGTCTGAAAGACTCACAACCTAAGGACAGACAGACAAATAGAGGAATTGGGAAAGAGAACATCTAATAGTGATCTTTTCAACTTTATGAAGTGGATCTTTAAGAAAGACGTAATTGTGGACGGGTTAGAGGCTTTTCAGATGAGCACAGTGAGGTTATACAATGTATTGCAGGCACGTGGAAGAGGTCATGTAAGTGATCCCACATAAGCTGGCACACTGGTGGCAAAGGCGGGGAATGCTGCTGAGTGGAGAGGGTGGCCAGGGCAATGAACAATTAAACAAGGTATGATAAACAGGGGGAGGCAGAGTTATGCAGACCTTTGAAGGTGGTCATAGTAAGGTTAAATATGATGTGAAGGTGGATGATGAGCCATTTAAGGGATTTGGAATAGAGAGTGTCATACCTGGATTTCTTGTTTTTGTGGCTCTTGAATACAAATACTGCACTGTTGGAAATACTATTTAGATTTCTACATTGAGGAGCATATAGAACAGAAGCTTCATCGGGAGAAACATATGCAGTGTATACACAAAACATACCAGACAATTATAAAGTTGGATAACTGGTAGTTAGCTGTCTTGCAATCTCAATATATTATATCCATTTTCTGGAAGGCCTTGGAAGGAAGTAACATCTCCATAAGGAGCTATATGTGAACCCGATTTTGAAAGTTGTTACAAAATGATGCATCAAGTACTCTGGCACCAATAGTCTTGCCTACACTTATTGTATTTCCAGAAGAGTGTTTTGACATCTGATTTCCAGAGATCTCCAGAGATCTGAAATTACTGATGCAAGTAATTGGTATTTAATAACAGAATAGTATCTCCAAGAGATTGTTTTCCTAAATAGTCTTCTAACATGCAGTGCAGCATTTATTTACAATTAACAGAAACTTCTAGTTAACCATAAGGTTTTTTTAGTGGTCCTGTGGGTTGCATTGGTTGACACTCCACAGTAACAACACTCCACAGTTTAACTTTCTCACGGCTGAATGGAATGTAACAACCTCTAATGTTTAAAAAGAACAAAACTTGCAATGAAATCTGCTAATTGTTATTAGAATAGATTATTTGAAAAGTTCAGGATTTTATTTATTTTTTTTCTATAGCAATGTCCATTGTTAAAAAGGGGAAAAGCAGCTCTTGAAGAAAAATATATAAAAATGTCTGTTTCCAATTTACATATAAATTACATTGTCCTTCCAACTTAAAGAGGCAGTTATTCTGTTTGTTTTATTCTCATTCCTTTTATTTTATTGATATACATGTACCTTTCTTTACGTAGTAATATTTTGCAGAGGTTTGTTTAACATTCAAAGCTGGGGAGGCATTACATTTTTACATTACACCATTTCCAGGAAAGAAGCAGAAGTGTGTACACAAAATAAGTATTCCTTGAGGTGTTTTGGTGAACGTTATAATATTGGGAATGGCAAAGTAAATACATATGTTTAAAACATTTTGCTGAAATGGCAACCCTTTCCACTTCAATTGTCATGAAAAAAGAAACTGCCATATTTTAAATTGTGCATTTGAAAAATCACCATAATTATATCATATAATTCAGGAAAAACAAACAGCATATGCATAAAGAACTCTCTAAATTGACTTACAATAGATCTTTGGTACAATAAGCATCCTTCCACTTAATAGATGTGTGTCAAATTATGTTGTAACTGAAATACGATTTTTTAAAATTGTACAAGTCACATTTGTTTTACAGATATATGATGGAAAAGACAACACAGCTCACCTTCTGGGTGCATTTACTGGGGCCTCATTGAGAGGACTGACACTAAGTAGTACTTCAAATCATCTGTGGTTGGAATTTAACTCAGATACAGAGGGAACCGATGAAGGTTTTCAACTTGTTTACACTAGTAAGTATGTAGACATGTAGAATAATGGATTTATGTTGTTCATGGCTTGAAACAGTCATTGTTCCTACTCACAAATTCAAATGATGATAAAAACAGGCAGGCTATTGCCACCAATTCACCACTCTCTCAAAATAATCCATTTTCAACTCTCTGCCCAAATCAAACATTTATTATATTGGAACTCTAGCTTCTGTATTATGCAGAGGATTGATTATTTTTGTTATTTGTAGTTGATAGCTGAATTGCCTTCTTTTGCCAGAGGACTATCTTAAGTTTACTTGCTGACTGAAAGGGTCAAGAAAACTGGATTATTCTCTGCTGCTCATAATGGCTTCACTTCAGGAAAACATTTAAGCACCTGCTTAATTTTAAATATATATTCAAATCCATTGATTTCAGTGGAATTTAAGTATGTTCTTTTCCACCCTTCATGAACTGAGGCCAATCTTGTGTTGTTTCTTTTCCATTAAACCAGTGATTTCTTATTTTGGATTGTTGTTTTGAATAAATATTCTAGTCTGGAAATTATACAATGCAACTCACCATCCCATCACTAGCTATTATAGAGGTAAAGAGATTAATTGGATTCAGAGAAGGATTAAATATTTACATGAATAAAAAAAATCTGAAATTATAGTAGCTACTCTTAAAATAAATACAAAAACCTAATGAAAGCTTCAGAACATAGCCAATCACTAACCACCTAGAATTACCAGAAAACATCCCCATGGGTAAGTTATTGCATAATTGTCTATTGATGGGGGAATGAGCGGTGCCTCTGAAGCATTTGGTAGCGGTCACTTTCAGAGACAGGATACTGGATTAGACAACCAATTGGTCTGTTTAGGTATGGAATTTCAGTATTGTTATACATGTAATTGACTTTCTGGAATTTCCATAGTGAAACAAAAACATATTTCACAGAGTTTGTGGCATAAGCAAATTATGTTGGTTTTGTTTTGCTAAATTTTCCTTGGGGCACAGGCCCCTGAAAATAAATAAACATACCATAACAGAAATGTCTATGAATTGCCACTATGAATGATAATGAATAATCATTGGGTGAGGGAAAGAGAGAGAATGACTTCAGATCCCAATGGAGTAGGATACTCGTTTACAATGTGAGAGACCCTACTTAAAATTCTTGCTCCAAGGATTATTTAATTATTTATTAAAAACAGCTTTAACAGGCGAGTTTGAGAAAGATTTACCCGAGGGGATAGAACATTTTCCTGTAACGTGGGATACCTAAGTTCAAGTCCTATTTCCTCATCAGCCAACGAGAGGAATTGAACCTTGATCTCCCACATCCAAAGCGTGTACCCTAACCACTGGACTAAAACTTATACGAGAGGTGGTCATCATCCTCCCTACCCCCAATATCTTATGAATCTAGTCCTGCTTTGCTTTTGTGAAAATGCCTGAAGAGTGTTTTTTTGACTTTTTGACTAGTTGAAAATTTGTTTTTGATTTGATCCACAGCAAAAAAATAAAAATAATAATAATTTTTCAGACCTGCCAGTGAACCAAAATATTAATTATTCACCAGTTGTAATCACAGCCTTCTGAGTGACTTTCCATGAAAATGGGTGATGGGACACAAGTCAATAGTTAGCTACATTGCCAACATCAAGAGTTAGATTCTTAAACATGGACCTCACGTGCCTGTTCCCCACACCCACAGGGTAACAAATGAAAATCTTGGCCAGCAATGGGACTCAGTACTTCTCTCCTGGCCTTCAGCATTCAGACAGAACAATTACCCAATTCAAGGTTATGGCATGAAGGTCCCTGTCATCTCCATATTCTCAGTGAGCTATACTGGCTGAAACTCAAGTAGAAAAGACACATAATTTAACCTACCAAGACATGTGTCTGTTTCCATGTCAATAGATAGCTCAGTCCAAATCTAAACAGTTTTGTTGTAAAGTAAATGCAAATTCTTCACAATTAATAAAATACAGCTCAGTAACTGAGTGGAATGTGTGAATGTTGAACGAACTGTCAACCACTCAGCACAGTCCCACAATGTGAGACTGTGTATGCGATGGTGGAAGTGAAGAAACTTTTCTTTGCTTCCTCCTCAGCCATATGTGGGAATGTCAGGGTCATATGCACCATATGCCCTTATTACCTATGCCCATTATGAGCTAAGTGCTATTATTAAAATTTGCTTGTGTTCCAATAGAATGAGATTCCCAGGTGCTCCTAAGTTGTTCAAATCAAAAGCAATTTTCACTGGAACACTCACATGCACTTCTTCTAAACAAGAGCTAATTTTTGGCCATATTTCAATTTTCTACCCCCAACTGGTATTTTGTAATAGGCAAGTGTGTTTTTTATCTCACTATCCCACTCCCCTTATTCTCAAAAGTGACAGGATTGTTTTGGAGCAAACTTTCCCAAAGAATTCATCTTCAGGCTAAGATCAGCCTGTACCTTTCAATCCCCCAGTTCTGAAAGTCATGAGCTACTGAAAGCAGGATTAGAATGGAAATCCTTACGCATTTAACTATTATGAAAGTGCTTGTTTGTATTCAAACAGTGTGGCTTTGGTAAAGGAGAGGATTTTAATTTAAAGCTTGAAAAGAAAACAACAACAAACAACCATGCTCTGCAATTTTGCTAATGAGCACCTACACATTCATTGTCAAACTAAATCAAAGTGTCATCATGATAATTGGGCAATTAATTTTAGTGTTGTGTTATAAGTTATTGTAACACTTTAGAAGTAGATGGTATTTATAGTACATATGGCCATTGCAAGCCATGTAATTACTCAGCACTAAACTAAAAAAAAGTTGTCATGGTTCTCAAGTGAAAGGATTGTGAGCTGAAATACATTTTAAAGACAAGGAAAACTGACTTTTTCAGAATATTGATAATTTCAATATACTCAATATACTCTGCTTTTCAATTCAGACTATTGTCCATGCACTTTTTTCTTCACTGATAGTGCTACAGTTTATTGTAATTTAATTTACCACATATATGTGCATTACACTTTGTAACAAGCAATTGCCAACCAAATGTGTAGCGCCCTCGATTTTTTTGTTTGTGTTTTTTAGATCAGTTCAAGTTCAACTTAAGAATAACCAAAAGGTTTTGTATTTCACTGGCTAGCTGAGCCATAGGCATAGCAGCTGCAGTAAGAAGAGGTGAACTGCACGTTCATGAAAAAACATGCAGTTTTTGAATGCTATGTCTTAAACATAGGGACGTTTATAACCTTTCTTAAGGAAAATCTAACTGCATGAAGAATTTAAAGCCTATTTAATGTCATTCATTGAGGACTTGTTTACATGAACACTTAGTTCACGTGAAGCTGGGATGTAAATCTACCATGCAGTAGCCTTCATGTCATAGAATCATAGAATCATAGAATCTCAGGGTTGGAAGGGACCTCAGGAGGTCATCTAGTCCAACCCCCTGCTCAAAGCAGGACCAACCGCAACCCCCTGCTCAAAGCAGGACCAACCCCAATGTCTGTGTGAACCCTGCTGTCACTCACTAATAGACCATAGTGTGTTTTAATCTACTCTTGTTTCAAAGTGGGGTAGGTTCAAACAAACCACAGAACTTTTAGTGCATGGTAGCTGGGTCCACATTTACACCCCAGCTTGCCCGGATCTAGTTGTTGGTGTAGACAAGTCCAAAGACTTAGAGTAAGACTTAGGGTATGTCTACACTGCAGTTGGACTGGAGGTATGATTGCTGCACATGTTAAAGATCAAAGCTAGCTCCAGTAATAATAGCAGCAAGGCCATAGCTGCAAAGTGTAGCCTTGCCCACCCAGTACCCTGGATACATAGTCAACTTGTTCCTGTGCTGCCATGACTTCACTGCTATTGGTACTTAAGATAGCTTTGATCTAAGTTACAGTCTGCAGTCACACCTACAGATTGTAGTGTAAACATAGTCTGAGGCTCCTATGTGCCCTAGTATCTTTGGAAAGTGGGACTTACGCACTAAATCACTTTGGTGCTTTTGAAAATGTTACCTGAAGTGACTGAGTGATTGGTAAAAATATCTATTCTTTCACACACACACACACACACACACACACACACACACACACACACACACACACACACACACACACACACACACGCCCAGTCCAGAAAACTTGAATGAGGAATTTGGATTGGTCTCACAGAGAATCACAGTATTTTCCTAGGCTCCCCTTTGAAAGTCCTGTACTTTTCTAACAACCTTAGTCCTATTTCAAAAACACAAACAAAAAAACCCCTTAAATGTGTTGCCGAATGAAAAATAAAAATATGCTGTGTTCAGACTGGAAGACAAAAAGTGTTTAATTTCACAAACGTGTGTTATCGTTTTAATTCTGTTACTCCATTCTTTACTCTCATTACAGGTTTTGAGCTTTCACACTGTGAGGATCCTGGTGTGCCACAATTTGGGTACAAGATCAGTGACCAAGGCCATTTTGCTGGCAGTACCATCATTTATGGATGCAATCCAGGTTACACACTCCATGGAAGTAGCCTTCTAAAGTGTATGACAGGGGAAAGAAGGGCATGGGACTATCCTCTGCCATCCTGTATTGGTAGTAGACTCTTTTTAACTTTAATGAAAACTCTACTGTGTGTTTAAACAAATAAAGAAAGAAAATAAAAGAGAGAGAGATCCTTATGCTTTTATGTTTTCTAGAAGCTTGTTAATTCTGTATGTGTGTGATCTGGCAAACCTGTCCCAACCTGCTAAATATATCACTTCTTGGCATCTGAAAGATGTAGCTAGACAATCAGGAAAGTAAATATGCATAATGGAAATTGTAGTGAAATGAGTTCCTTGTAGTTTTTAACACTTAAAGATAACTTAGAAAAGGTATCTATAGTCTTGACTTGCTGAACTATTTGTAAAACCAGTAAGTATATTCCATTAATATGATTAGTTATAAAGCACTTTTAACCTGTAAATATTGTGCAATATAATAGAGTGCAAATAGAGTGCAAATGTCAAATATTAGGAATACTGTAGTACACAACAGGAGGAGGGGGGTTAGAATGTGTTTTTGCTACCAGCCCTGTGTAAAGGGTGACACACAATGTGTTGCCTCACAAATAGTGCAGGAAAGAAGAGGCACTCCTCCTTATTTGGGAATCGGGGAGAGAGTGGAAGGGATCATAATTTGTCAGTGGCTGGATGGAAGCCAAGGGCTCCATCTATGGTCCTCTTTGCCCACATTCTTTCAAGAGGGGGGTGGGGGTAACAGGCAAAAAGTTTGCACATGCCCCTTTATGCTCAGACTTAATTTCTGTGAAAAACTCATAGGTGACTAATTCTGCCTTATGCCTCTGCACAGCTATTCATTCCAAGATCCTGTCTAGCTAAGCTTAAGCATACTATTAAAATGAATTAAACATATCTTTCAAATTAATAATCAGTCATAACAAAAATATCCCAAGATTTTCTTAGTCCTTAGAACTAGTGATTATGTTGGATAAAAAGTCCTTCCTGGGCCAGCAAGTCTACCAACTTGGAGTCATGTAGGCTGCCAAGCTGTCTCAAGAGAGTGAATATGAACCTCAGGGCAGACTGTTAAGAAGCAGGGCACAAACCCTAAATTATACTTTGGTTTCATCTGTCATTTATTAAGTGTGAACTCCTCAGGCATTTATAACAGCTAGCCTTTGGAGTCACAGACAGTCCCTTGGGGTACTCCGATCTATCTTGTCACATAGTCAAGGTTGCCTTTTTGATAGATGGTCCCTTACACCAAAAATTGCAACAATATTCAGGTTTCTTCCAGTCCCAAAGGACCAGTCACTTACCCCAGGTCAATTGCACCTTAAATCTCATACCAAAGAAAACGTTTTTAGCCAATCCTATAATAAACTATCTAAAGATGTATTAACTAGGAAAAGGAAATAAGAGAGTTGTTTACAGGATTAAAGCTGTGTGACGGGGCAAGGCCAGAGGGCTATAGGAAAGTGGTAAGGAACCAGTATGTTAGCCCCAGGAAAACAAATCCCTGATACCTTATGGCAGTTGCTCGAGGTTAATCAAGACACCTGGGGCCAATTAAGAACTTTCCAGAAGGCAGGGAGGTTGATTGAGACACCTGCAGCCAATCAGGGGCTGGCTGAAACTAGTCAAAAGCCTCCCAGTGAGTCAGTGAGGCGCGCATGTCAGGAGCTGTGGAAGGAGGTTGCGTGTGAGGAGCTGGGAGCAAGAGGCACTAGGAGCTGAGAGTAAGAGGGCGTACTGCTGAAAGATCCTGTGGTGAGGATAAAGAAGGTGTTGGGAGGAGTCCATGGGGAAGTAGCCCAGGGAGTTGTAGCTGTCGTGCAGTTGTTCCAGTAGGCACTCTAAACAAGCTGCAATCCACAGGGCCCTGGGCTGGAACCCGGAGTAGAGGGCAGGCCCGGGTTCCCCCCAAAACTCCCAACTCCTGATCAGACACAGGAGGAGTTAACCTGGACTGTGGATTCTACTAGCGGGGAAGATCTCTGAGGCAAGCAAAATCCGCCAATAAGCGCAGGACCCACCGAGGTAGAGGAGGAACTTTGTCACAGCTGGTAAACATACACACATAAATAAGTTAGTCTTAAGTTTCAAAAGGTAATAGAAGCTTCTATAATAAGCAAGCTGGATATATCCCTTACAGCTAACCCAGGCTAAACACTGGGGATCTCTTGCTTATGCCTATAAAGCCATGCCTTCAAGAGTCCAGCAGTGTAGAGATGCAGTTTCTCCTTGTTAGGGGTCTTTATTCCTTCCCTCCTTCTCTGAGCTGCCAGCTCATCTGATGGGAGGAATTCACTTACATATCTTATCTTCATGGGGTGGGGGAAAGCAATCAACAAAATCTTTTGTCCTCTATGATGATCCACAATTCAGTTTATTTTTGAAGATATAATTCAGTTGTAAACCAAATTAAGTGTATCCAGACAAGAGTTTGTTAAATTGCTATAAGCCAGTTATAAATCTAATTAAGTGTGTCCATCCCGGAGTTTGTACTGGTTTGGCTAAATAGATTCTTAAAATAACTTTAGTGAAACCAGTGCAAGATTTGTATATAGACAAGGCATAAGAAGAGGAAAAGAAAAGTAGGTGTTGAAAGCAACTATAAAATGATGCTATTTGATTCCACATTCCTTAGTATAGTTTGCTTATTCATGTTAAATAAAATAAAGACTAAAATGTAGATCTATAGAATACCTCTAAATAATACATAATATATCCTATGCCTTCCACGTAGCTCCATGTCTTCTGGGCTTTGTATGTTAAGTGTACTGTCAGAGCTTAATGATGTCTTAATAATAGTACAAACTGAAGAAATTGGTTAAAAAAGATGATGAAGCCCTGCCAAGCAATATAGCAGCTAAACTATGTAATATTGAGATATGCCTATCTCATAGAACTGGAAGGACCTTGAAAGGTCATCGAGTCCAGTCCCCTGCCTTCACTAGCAGGACAAAGTACTGTCCCCTGACAGATTTTTGCCCCAGATCCCTAAATGGTCCCCTCACAACCCTGGGTTTAGCAGGCCAATGCCCAAACCACTGAGCTATCCCTTCCCTCTCTAGGTAGGGAGCTATACTTCTCCCTAAGTAGAGAAGGAAGATCACTAAAAGTATTGTGTTCAGTTGTGTCCAGCACTAATGATGAAGTGAACATGTTCTAAAGTAAAGATGGATCTGAATCAAAACAACAGATCCAGTCACCTTCAAATTGTGAGTTAATTGTGCTCTGAATGAGGACTTTGTGGCTGTGCCCTGCTTTTTCTTGATAATGTGCCATACAAAACCCCTGAATTCAAATATTCTTGAATTTAGAAAAAGTCTTGATATTGACTTGAAGTTTGAGATCATGGCTCATCTCTAATAAATATTAAGTCAGGTTTTGAAATTGAGAACTCTAATAATAATAATAATTAATAATAATAAATTAAAAGTATCATAGTAAAAAGTCTAAAAGATAGTCAGCAGTTTTTTTTTAAATTTGACATTATAGTTATAATCACATTAATAATTTGAATGTTCACATTTCAATGCAAAAAAAAAGTCTTCGTGACATTGATGCAAACAAAATGTTAGAAAATTTACGGAAGTATTTTTACCAATTTCATGCAGCCCTAATAACCAGAAATGAACCAAATATATGTTTGCCACTGCCATGAGCAGCTTGGCATACTCTGTTCCTTATGGTGTGGGGAGGAAAATCATTCAGTTGTCGTTATCCTCAAATCTGGAACAGAATTTCTAATATTGTTTCTTGGAACAAATATAATTTTTATTTTATTTTCTTCTGCCAACAAATAATATTATTCTCACAGTGCACTCATTTTATGCCCCCAGTCTACAGTGAGAGTAACAATCAATCCCATTCTTTGCATTGAACAGTCACAAAGGAATATTTTTCAAAAGACCTTGTAGGGGTTATCAGGTTGGGAAAATACCTTAAAATATATGAGAAGCTGAAAGAGACTACCTGTCTCTGAAAATTTGCTTCTACTATGTCGGGAAATCAATCTAGAGTGCTGTTTCAATTACATTTTGTCACAGAGCTCATAGATCATAAGGTAATACATCTTCCAACTAAATATTTTAGGTGATGTTAAATCAAAATTGAACTGCATTTTAACTACACCAAGAGATCTAATCAAAGCATTATTTTGGCTTTGGTGTGGCCTAGAGAGAAAGCATTAGAGTGATTTAAAAGGAAGGAAAGCAAAATAAGGAGATTTAAAAGGCCTGAGGGGTCTTTGTAAAAATTAGGTTTTCTCAGAGGTGGGCTAGAAGGATTATGAATTATTCAGGTTTGATTAATGATTGGCTGAGGCCAACTAACAGGGAGTAACTTACAGTCTGTTATCCTTTACGAAATAATGTAGCTTTGCTATGATTATACATTTTGGTAAAAAAAAGTTTTACAACTTTGCTTTTCAAGGCCAAACTTTTAATTTCTCTCTGAATATTCTGGCTTTATTTAGTTTATTTCTGCCTCTCTTACTTTGCATTTTCTTTCTTTCTTACATACCTGTTATTTATGTTACTCCTAATGGTTTATGGCTCTGTCATGTTTTCAGTTGTTAAACTAAATTCTGCATGGTTTTCATTGGGGAATTTTCCTTACTAAAAATAAATGGCATGGTATGTTCCATAATGACTGTATTGCCTTCAGAATTATTAGAAAAGCATAGGAATTATAGCAAAATACATAAACATGTGAGTAAATATACACCAGTACCTTATTTTATAAAACATTTTAAGTCCTCCTTCTGTCTTGTGTTATAATTTCATAAAGTGTGTTAATCCTAACATGCTTATGGTAAGCAATATATAAACATCGTTTTGGAGAATCAGGTTTAATGTAATAAAAATATGTAATTCAAATTGTGTTTTCATTAGCTGAATGTGGAGGCCGTTTTAAAGGAGAATCATCAGGAAGAATCTTATCTCCTGGCTATCCTTTTCCCTATGACAATAATCTGCGTTGTATGTGGATGATTGAAGTAGATCCAGGAAATATTGTCAGGTACTGTAATTGAAGCAAATATGGGCTTATGTTTGAGACAGAGAATGATTCAATCCCCAAAATGTGGATCCAGGCCTATATGTCTAACAAAAGTCTGATCCATGATTTTGGTTTAAGCCCATCTCAAATCTGAATGTCATTACTCTTGTGAATGAGGGTTCATAGGATTAGGTAGTAAAATTATTTCATTAGTTAAAATAGTATGATTACTTTTAGAACCAGTATATGTTAAAACACACAAACACATGTACATACATGCACATACACAGAGTATATGGCTCTAAAGCCATTGGACACAGCCAGCATAAGACAAAGTGAAAAAAGAGAAACAGCGAAAGGAGAAGATGGCAGCTCAGTAATTAATTTTAAGTCAAGCATCTGATCACAATTTATGTTTTATCTACTTATTTCCTTGTGCCAAAACGGTAAAATTGTGTAACAACACTAACACTTTGTTATGAAGAGAGCCGCTAAGCCTTGGCTAGGCGGCATTGGAAGTGTTGTTCCACGTATTCTCCTCAGCAAAATAAAAAGAGACCCGCTCACTAAAATATTGACCTCCCATTGTTCAGAAAACTCTCTGGTTCGGCACCAGTCAGGTCCCAAGGGTGCCAGACTAGAGAGGTTCAACCTGTATTTGAATAGGCCAACCCATATCGTATTGTAAGTAAACTCAAATATAGTTAGATACAAAGAAAAATTCAAATTATCAAAATACTTTGTATGTTTAATGTGTGTTCACATCTTTACTTTTATGGTTCATAGTATCAAAAGTAATATGGAGATATATTTGTGTAGATTCAGATTTACTTGCTATATTGATTTTAATTTTATAATTAAAGAGATGTTTCTGAAAAAAAAACAACAAAGCTGACAGAAATACCATGGTGCTTTACAGCCTCCAGTTTCTTGCTTTCGATACTGAAGCATCACATGATATACTACGAGTTTGGGATGGGCCACCAGAAAATGAGATGCTACTCAAGGAAATTAGTGGATCTCTTATTCCAGAAGGCATTCACAGCACACTGAACATAGTGACTATCCAATTCGACACAGACTTTTATATCAGCAAATCTGGGTTTGCCATTCAGTTTTCAAGTAAGTTAATATTTTTTTTAAATAGAACCTTATATAGTGCTCCTTGAGCCAATTGTGGTCGTGTTCTTCCTCTCATTGAAGTCAATGACATAATTTCCATCGACTTCAATAGAAGCAAAATAAGCTTCCAAATTATAGTAAGTAATATAAAGATGTATTTTTGTCATGTTTGTGACAGAAATGGATGTTCCATGGTTTTTAAAAAATCCATGACTTTTGCTATGTTGGCGTGGCTTCAAAGGCAGCTGAGAGGTAGCCAGAATGCTCATAATTAGGTCCAGTGGGTTGTCACAATGGAGGTGGAGGTGGGAATGTCACATTTCCACCCTTCTCTGATCTGTCGAAGAAGGAATTGGAGCTGGTATAACTGCTTTCAGAAAGATCTATGCAGAGATCCTGCTGCCTTTGGATTGGTTGAGGTGCTGAAGAAAGAGCAATGTTTCTCTCTTGCTTGCTTTCTTGCACTGCTTCATCTACTGGGTTTAACAATCAGGCAATGTGATTGTGGTTTTAAACTGTTACCCCAATGTTACTACTTTTTTTAATGGTTAAACCAAAGAAATTCAACTTTTGTTAATTTTTTTTACTATTTTTTCCAAGCAATCGTTTTCCAAATCTTTACTGTGACAAACTATTATTTATGAGATCTGATCTACTTACTAAGGCAAAACTACCAGATTTCAAAGAAAGTCTAAGAGTATTTTTTTGATAAGCATGAATAGAATAATAGAATATCAGGGTTGGAAGGGACCTTAGGAGGTCATCTAGTCCAACCCCCTGCTCAAAGCAGGACCAATACCCAATTTTTGCCCCAGATCCCTAAGTGGCCCCCTCAAGGATTGAACTCACAACCCTGGGTTTAGCAGGCCAATGCTCAAACCACTGAGCTATCCCTCCCCCCGAAGACTGGATCCAGTAGTATCATTTTCTTCAGCAACGTTGACACTCCTTAACTATACTTAACTTAGGCTCTGTATTTTTGATAATAATTGCACTCACTTTGTTGTAAGAATATTCATATATATGTATGTGCATGTACATACACACTAATACCTTGGAGCTGAATAGCTGGGGGGCGAGGTGAATATGATGTGTGTGACTGACAGGGGTTGAGTGAAAGAGTCTTCGGTGGGGGGAAGTCCCTGTCCCTGCTCAGACTCATGCTCTTTCTACAGTCATGTGGCTCCCCACACAATATCCTGATTATCCCTCTCTGCCACATTAATGACCCTGGTTCTCCCACAGCCCTCAAAATATTGCCCCCACTGTTTAACTCACACAGCCCTGCCCCATCACGCTCCCATACACATCCATAGGCAGCCTTCCTTCTCAATCCTTAATCACACTTTCTTAGTTGTTGTTTGGGGTAATATGTTGTGGAGGGACATGGGGGGAGAATGGTGTGCTTGGTCATTTAGCTAGTCAATGGAGGAGCATATGGCTAAAGAGAGAGGGAGCATGAGGCTGAGCACAGAGAATGGGGGAATTGGGCCTGTGTGTGGAGTGAGGAGGGATAAATGTGCTTGAGCTACGAGAGAGGCAGGGGCAAAGTATTACAGAGAGGATCTCCCCTCTGACAAGCCTCCTATATCCTATCAGAGTGGAGCTTCACTCTGATGAACTAGAGGAGTTCATATGAACAGAGATTCACCCAGATTCACTTCTCTGTACTCTCACCATCAATGCTGAGGCTCTTAGACAGTGTTGTGAGGAGTCCATCAAATGTTATGTCTTTAACACTCAACTTCTCCTCCAGCCCCAAACTCTTGCATACCCCTGTTCCTTTTAGAGTGACCAGACAGCAAGTGTGAAAAATCAGGACATGGGTGGGCGGGGGGGGGGGGAGGGGAATAGGAGCCTATATAAGAAAAAGCCCCAAATATCGGGACTGTCCCTATAAAATCAGGACATCTGGTCACCCTAGTTCCTTTCTGCACACAAGCCTCTTAGTGAGAGGAACATCAAAAATAGGTGAGGCTCACATCATATATTTCTTAAATTGTCCAACTTTAATTTTAATTCGCAGACTCATCAAGAAATTGAAATTTTTGAGAAAATTCAGTGTTTTCTCTCAGACTATATATTGTACAATTGGGGTAGATACCCATATTTTCTTTATTCAAAACAAAGATTAAATTCCTGCTTTTAGTGAAAATAGAGAGAGAGAGAGGAAGGGAGATAATTTCAGGTTCGAATGTACTTTCTTTGATTGTCTAATGCTTCATGAATAAAACAGATGATGACAGCATAATTTCTCTTAGGGTATAATTAACAAACAAAAAATACTAGCTTTTACTCTACTTTTGCTACTTCTTTAAATGCAGATTTTGAGTATCCAATAGGATTATTAGCATCTTTTATCTTGCTAGTTATTTTAATCAGTGGCAATGTAAATTGTATGTTTAATTATTCACATGATACTGAGTGTTTTTTAGTTAAATTAAATGTTTATTATTAGAACGGGATGCTCACACTTTCACTATCAGTTGTGTACAGCTCTGTATTCTGTGATGTAGCTACAAAAGAGGTTGGTCATTCAACTGCACGTGCATAACTCAGTGACTCCAATGGATGCAACTGATGAGATAGCCAGAGCAAAATTATTACCTACAATGAGCTAGAATAGAATTTGATTCCATTTATAGATTGTGCAATAGATATGAATAGAGAGATTTAGAAAATAGTTAATAATAAAAGGGGTGTAATGCTACAACGGTCTTGAAAGAAATAGAGATGCATATAGAAAGAAAAGGAGATGCATATAGATACTGTATTATACATATAGTATACAGAGAAATTAAACAATAGTTATCATTCTTTTACTATACTATATGAAGAGCTGGTAGCACCATCTGCTATTAAGGTTATCTTGCGCTTCTCATTATAATACCTTGTTTTTAGTTGCTTATAATTTTGCCAAACTTGGATTGTTTTGACTGAAATTTTAAATGGACGTGTCTGCATTAGGTTGAACTTTTTATCTATCTATCTATCTATCTATCTATCTATCTATCTATCTATCTATCTATCTATCTATCTCAGCCAAAACTGTTCAGCCATTTCCAAGAACTAGACTAGGGAAAAATAAAGTATTTTGTCCATGTTAAAAATAAAATACTTAGATTTTTCTTTTTTATTATTTTGATATGCTCTGGTGTTCCCAAGCTTTGGAGCGGGGACTTGAAATTTGGCAGGGAGTTGCCCTTGTGTCAGGAATATGCCTTTTCCTGTCCTTGTGAAAATCCACAGAAATGTATCCAAGTTATAAGCCTTTGAAAAATCACAGTTCAATAGAGACTTCTTAGATATTAGCAGCTAAAGTCCTCAAAGATTCTGTGCTCACCGTGCATGCTCAAAACTCTAACAGCTACTAGCACGGACTAGACTGTGCATGTGCCATTCCTGCAAAACAGCTGAGCATGCTCCAGCCAAGGGCTATAGGGATGAAGCCAGTCTTTTCCTGTAATGGCTGCTCCAAGTTCCTCTGGGCCATGGCGGGGCTGGGCACTGGAACTGAAAGCAGAGAGTCTGTCTCTTCAGTTTTCAGAGTGGTAGCCATGTTAGTCTGTATCAGCAAAAACAACTAGGAGTACTTGTGGCACCTTATAGACTAACAAATTTATTTGGGCATAAGCTGAAAAGATGTACTGCTATATATATCTTCCTACTGTATTTTTCACTCCATGCATCTGATCAAAGCCCTGGAGAACTGGACTCTATTCCTGTCTCTACCACAGTATTTCTGTGTGATGCTAAGACAGTCACTTAAACCAGACTTTTGGAGTGGTCATTAATTGCGTGTTCCTTATTTTCTGGGTGCTCAACTTGAAACCCTGGGCTTGATTTGCAGAATTGCTGAGCACTCATATCTGCAGCTGAAGTCAATGGGAGCTGAGCTTGCATATATAAAGTGCTATATAATGCTAAGTACTCTGAAGCAATACAATTCTAAGGGTATGTCTACACTACGATAGTAGTTCGATTTGACTTAAACCGATTTTTTGAAACCGATATTACAAAGTCGAACGTGTGTGCCCACACTAAGCACATTAATTTGGCGTTGTGAGTACACAGTAATGGGGCAAGCGTCGACATTTCAAGCGGTGCACTGTGGGTAGCTATCCCACAGTTCCCGCTGCCCATTTGAATTCTGGGTCGAGCCCCCAGTGCCTGATGGGGCAAGAAATGTGTTGCGGGTGGTTCTGGGTAACTGTCGTCATTCAACCCTCACTCCCCCCTCCCTCCGTGAAAGAGGCAGCAGACAAGCATGGAGCCTGGTGAGATCATCGCAGCAGTTATGGCCATTGTCAACACCTCGCGCCTTATCGTGCACTTTATGCAGAGGCATATGTTGAGAAATCAGGCGAGGAGGCTACGGCAGCGCGGTGACGACAGTGACGATGACAGGGACACAGACCTCTCTCAAAGGACGAGACGCCGCAAATAGGACATCCTGGTGGCAGTGGGTCATGTTGATACAGTGGAACGCCATTTCTGGGCCCGGGAAACAAGCACAGACTGGTGGGACCGCATAGTGCTGCAGGTCTGGGATGAATCTCAGTGGCTGCAAAACTTTTGCATGCGTAAGGGCACTTTCCTGGAACTTTGTGACTTGCTGTCCCCTGCACTGAAGCGCCAGGACACCAGGATGCGAGCAGCCCTGACAGTCCAGAAGCGAGTGGCGATAGCCCTCTGGAAGTTGCAACGCCTGACAGCTACCGGTCAGTTGCGAATCACTTTGGAGTGGGCAAATCTACCGTGGGGGTTTCTGTGATGCAAGTAGCCAATGCAATCATTGAACTGCTGTTATCAAAGGTAGTGACCCTGGGAAATGTGCAGGCGATAGTAGATGGCTTCGCTGCGATGGGATTCCCTAACTGTGGTGGAGCTATAGACGGAACGCACATCCCTATCCTGGGACCGGAGCACCAGGCCAGCCAGTACATTAACCGAAAGGGCTACTTTTCTATGGTGCTGCAAGCGCTGGTGGATCATAAGGGACATTTCACCAACATGAACGTCGGATGGCCGGGAAAGGTTCATGACGCTCGCGTTTTCAGGAACTCTGCTTTGTTTAGACGGCATTTACTTTCCAGACCAGAAAATAACTGTTGGGGATGTGGAGATGCCTATAGTGATCCTTGGGGACCCAGCCTACCCACTAATGCCCTGGCTCATGAAGCCGTACACAGGCGCCCTGGACAGTGATAAGGAGCTCTTCAACTACAGGCTGAGCAAGTGCAGAATGGTGGTGGAGTGTGCTTTTGGATGTTTGAAAGGGGGCTGGAGAAGCTTACTGACTCGCTCAGGTCTCAGCGAAACCAATATACCCATTGTTATTGCAGCTTGCTGTGTGCTCCACAATCTCTGTGAGAGTAAGGGGGAGACGTTTATGGCAGGGTGGGAGGTTGAGGCAAATTACCTGGCCGCTGATTACGCGCAGCCAGACACCAGGGCGATTAGAAGAGCACAGCGGGACGCGCTGCGCATCAGGGAAGCTTTGAAAACTGGCTTCCAGACAGACCAGGGTAACTAGTGACTCTAACGTTTGTTTCTCCTTGAGGAGAACCTGCCTCCGTTTGTTTACTCTGTTTATATTGCCTATCCTCTCCAATTACCAACCCCCTTCCCCCCTTCAAACACACCTTGCTTTGAAAAGAAAATAAAGGCAACATTGTTCAACAAAAAAGTATTTTTTATTCAAAAATGTTCAATAAAGGGAGGGAACTGGGATGGTGGGCAGGGTGGGGTGCGGCTGGAGGGAGGGAAAGGACGCTTCAAAACTTGGGGAATGACAGCCTTCTGCTACTTGAGCAGTCCGCCGGGGTGGACTGGTTGTTCGCACGGAGCCTCCCACCCCTCACTTTTGGGACTCTGGGTGAGGGGGCTATGGGACTTGGGGGCGGGGGAGGGCCTTTATAGATGTGCTGCAGCGGTGCTCTGTCATCCTGCTTCCGTTCCTGCAGAACATCCACCAGACGCCGGAGCGTGTCGGTTTGCTCCCGCAGTAGCCCAAGCATCGCATCAGTCACCCTCTGGTCTTCCATCCGCCACCTCTCATCTCGAGCGTCCCTCCTGTCCTTACGGGCGTTCCTCCTGTCCTCACGGGTCACGGGCATCGCTCCTGTCCTCCTGTTCGCTGGCCGCTCGCTTGTACTGGGAAATTGTGTCCCTCCACTCATTCTGCTGGGCTACCTCAGTGCGTGAGCACTGCATTAGCTCAGAGAACATCTCGTCTCATGTGCGTTTCTTTCACCGCCTTATCTGTAACAGCCTTTGGGAGGGAGATGCCGGGGGAAGCCTAGAGACAGTTGCAGCTGTGGGATGAAAAGAAGGGAGTGAATTCTTTAAAAAGATACATTTTTTAGAACAATGAATATAGTCTTTCGCGGTGAACAAGACCATTCACACTACCTATCACATGTGCTTTCAGTACAAGATCGCATTTTGAATCTTTATATTGAGTGCCTGGTGTTTTGGTGTACAGATCACACAAGCAGGGCCGGGCAACAGAATTCAGCTAGCAGGCGGCCACGGTAAGCCATAGACTTTTGGCTGCTGAAAGCTTACTTAACAGCAGCGCCCTCCTTTCCCGTTCTGAGCAGAGATCCTAGAGTTGGCCAGTTCCTGCTGCACTGTGCGGGTTAACGTGCAGTAGCAGAAACCAAAGTAACCCCAGCCATCCCATTCTCTGGGATGGTTGCTTTAGCCATCACCTCACCGCATGGCTGGTCTCAGGAAAGATCCCTGCTAGGTGACCGCGAACCGCTCGGCATGAACGGTCCGCCTCCCCACCCCCACCTCGTGGCTGGTCTCGGGGAAGATCCTTGTTAGCTGACCGCGAACCGCTCGGCATGAACGGTCCGCCTACCTGCCCCCACCACGTGGCTGGTCTCGGGGAAGATCCCTGCTAGCTGACCGGGAACCACTCTGCATGAACGTTCCGCCTCCCCGCCCCCACCGCGTGGCTGGTCTCGGGTAAGATCCCTGCTAGCTGACCGCGAACCGCTCGGCATGAATGGTCCGCCTCCCTGCCCCCACCGCGTGGCTGGTCTCAGGTAAGATCCCTGCTAGCTGACTGCGAACCGCTTGGCATGAATGGTCCGCCTCCCCGCCCCCACCGCGTGGCTGGTCTCGGGGAAGATCCCTGCTAGCTGAGCGCGAACCGCTCAGCATGAACGGTCCGCCTCCCCGCCCCCACCACAAGGCACAGCCAAACAGTCCCCGTAATAAAATGCACCTAATTCCAACCAGGTCACCATGACTGATATCACTCTGATGAGGATTACGCAGACAGAGAAAAAAACGGATTTTGCGTGAATGCCAGCAAACACCGGGGCCATATGCGCCATGCTTTGTCAGGCAATGATACCGGAATACCTGCTACTGGCCTGGCATGGTAAAGTCTCCTACCATGGAGGATGTAATAAGGCCGCTCTCCCCAGAAACCTTCTGCAAAGGCTTTCACAGTACCTACAAAATAATAAAATAATAATAAATGGAGATATGCCAATCTCCTAGAACTGGAACAACCTTGAAAGGTCATCGAGTCCAGTCCCCTGTCTTCACTAGCAGCACCAAGTACTGCCCCCTGACAGATTATTGCCCCAGATCCCTAAATGGCCCCCTAAAGGATTGAACTCACAACCCTGGGTTTAGCAGGCCAGTGCTCAAACCACTGAGAGCTCCAGGAGAGCTTCATGGAGATGTCCCAGGAGGATTTCTGCTCTATCCCCACACATGTTAACAGACTTTTCCAGTAGCTGTACTGGCCACGAATGCATCCAAAGTCCTCAGGTCAAATTATTCATTAAAAAACAATTGCTTTAATACCATGTCTATTCTATTCAAAAGATACACTCACCTACTGTTCCTTCTCTGGATTCACGGTCCGGGATACCGCCTTGGGAGGGTTGGTAGGTGATGAAGAGATCCTGGCTTTCGGGGAAATCGGCGTGCAAAGCGCTGTCAACTACCTCGTCCTCATCTCCTTCATCATCTTCCCTGTCTGCGAAAACCTCAGAGGAAGCAACAGATGAGAATACCCCATCGTCGGAGTCCACAGACAGGGGTGGGGTAGTGGTGGCGGCCCCCCCTAGGATAGCATGCAGCGCGGTGTAGAAACGGCATGTCTGGGGCTGAGACCCGGAGCGTCCATTGGACTCTTTGGTCTTCTGGTACGCTTGTCTCAGCTCCTTGATTTTCACTCGGCACTGTGTTGCATCCCTGCTGTATCCTCTGTCCGTCATGGCCTTGGAGATTTTTTCATAGATTTTCGCATTCCGTCTTTTCGATCATAGCTCTGATAGCACGGATTCATCTCCCCTTATAGCTATCAGATCTAACACTTCCCAATCAGTCCATGCTGGAGCCCTCTTTCTATTCTGGGATTGCATGGTCACCTCTGCTGGAGAGCTCTGCATCGTTACCAGTGCTGCTGAGCTCGCCATGATGTCCAAACAGGAAATGAAATTCAAACTGGCCAAACAGGAAATGGAATTCAAATGTTCCTGGGTCTTTTCATGTGTGGCTGGGCAAAGCGTCCGAGCTCGGACTGCTGTCCAGAGAGGTGACAGTGGTGCACTGTGGGATACCTCCCGGAGCTATTAGCATCGAATTCCGTCCACACTAGCCCTAATTCGACATGGCCATGTCGATTTTAGCACTACTCCCCTCGTCGGGGAGGAGTATGAAAATCGATTTAATGAGCCTTTATGTTGAAATAAATTGCTTCGTTGTGTGGACGGGTGCAGGGTTAATTCGATTTAACGCTGCTAAATTCGACATAAACTCCTAGTATAGACCAGGCCTAAGTGTCTCAGAGTGGGCCCCAAAAGTAGAGGGTGCTTTTGACCTTAATCTCTCTCTGTCTCATCTGCCCATCTGTAAAATAGGGATAATACCACCCCTAACTTCACATGGGTTTTGAGAAGCTAAATTAATTAAAGTTTGTGAAGCATTTGAATACTTTAGTGATGAGTGCCATAAAAAAGCCCATGACAAAATTCATAATTCTATATTCAGTACAGAGTTTGAAGAGCCTGCAGTAAATAAATCTTGGGGCCACACTTTGAACAATGAGGAGAAAACAAAATATTGAATAGCTGCTCATTATATGAGCACCATTTAGTCTGTTCACTGAATGACGCATGGGTATGTCAGGAAAAAAGAGCGTGATGATCATGTAATTAAAGACTGAATCATAATGCATATGCACAAGGAGGCCAGGTTAAATTTGCACAGGCAACCTTAATTACTGCATTTTCTAACTTGGGTACTTGACTTTACAATCATAATAGTCCTCTTTTAACATAGGTTATTTTGGGGTGTAATGTGGGTAAATGGCCCATTGTCTTCAATGGGAGCAGCATCACACCAACCGTCTGTACTGGTACCCTCTCTGTGCCCCGTCCTGCTCCCATTGAAAACTGAGGATTTTACCTTTGTATTTAATGGGAAAAACAGCTAGGTCTCTGTGAGTTTAATCTTTTGAGGGCCAGGATATTTTTATAATAAGGTAAATCATCAAGTCCAGACTGTCATTACTATAGGACAGGACATCCTGACTCATTAACTTGTACCTACTTTTTGTGGTTTGAGGCTAGAGATGTCTTGTTTCAAGCAGGAGGATGGACTGCAGAAAAGATCAAACATCATTTGAATGCCTTGTTATGCTTATTTAACCTCAAACTAATAATAATTATATAAAGAATGTGTGAACAGAGAATTCAAGATTCTTGAAGACTGAAAGATTTACTCAGATATATTTTTTTTCTTAAAATTTCTTTCCTTTTCTTAGAGAAAACTTTACTTCCTCTGTTCCCATTCTGTTTATTTTATGTAATAACATCTCTTAAGTTTCCTCAAATAATTCTCCTCCAAAGAATTTTAATAACTCTCATAAAACCCAAGTAAATGTGGCTTTAACATATTCAGTTGTCACTGCAGGGGCCTGGGTAAATACTGTATCTGTTACTGTTCTGTCTATTCCAATTCAAATCAAGGCTAAACTTAATATTGGTAAAGTTATCCTAAAGGAACATATCATGACATTCAAATGATGAATCTAACATATATATATATATATATATATATATATAACCTTAAGTAATTAACAAAAATACAACTATTAATTATTTTGTGGCATACTTCTAAAGCGGCCTGATGTGGTGGCGCGCACCTGTAATCCCAGCCGCTTGGGAGATTGCGGTTGGCCGATCGCTCAGGAGTTCTACGCTGCTGTGCGCTCTGCCAATCGGGTGTCCGGTGCTACTGACAGATTGGCCAGGGGGTAGTTGGAGGGCTGGATAGAACAATGCATCTGATGTGTTGTGATCAGCGCTGTCTCTGTGAGGGCTGATGGACCGATCAGTGACAGTGACTTCTAAAGCATGCCACAGACATTTACACACAATCACGACTATTGTAGCAGTTCTAGGTTAGTATTTTGTTGCATTACTAGAAGGGGGAAAGAATGGGAGATCAGCCTATTTTTGTATTGTTCCATTTGCCATGGTGTCTGAGGACAATAGAAGCACAGGCCAGAGCAGAGGCAATTGCTGTGAGGGAGGAAAAGAAGACAAGGGAAATGAGATGTGCTGTCATGGTAGCATTTCCTGTGAGGAGGCTAGGGAATAATAAATGCCTCCTGTCCTGATTTCTAGATTCCAGGCACATTTCTCTCAAAATTTTGAAGTGGGATTTTTGTTCTACATGTTCCTTTAGAGAGTGTTCTGTGTTACGACTTCATGTATGATATACCACATACACATACACATAAGTGTATATCATACACTTCATGTATGATATATACTGCTTCTTGTATGATATACCACATCCCTGCAGTGCTAAATTGCTTCCCAGGTTGACATTGGTATCCTTATTAAATCGTCTTTCTTCCAGTCAGTATCTGGACTCCTGAACTAGAGAGGGGAAAAGTGAGTTTGAGCCTTCCAAACTCACAATCTCTACACATTTTTCAAATCTAATGTAAACAAAGAACAAAAATGCCTAAAACATGTCTTAATTTTAAGGGTGATAGACGTGACTTTGACATAGGTCGGAAGTCTTCTTTTAAGCCTAGGGTGGCTTCTGCATTTTCCAATGTATTTTCCAATGTGCAAAAGACTTTGCACCTCATATCTGGGGAGTGCAAGTTGTATGTATGGCATCCTCCTTTAGGCCCAGAGTGGCCTCTTCATTTTCTAACACCTTATGGGCAACTTCAATAACAGAACTTCTGGAATCTCTTCATTTTAAACTAAATAACTTTCACACTTCCGTGGACTCCTTTGAGACCAAGTGAAATAAAATTGAAGGAATGAAGCTGCAAGCAGTGTCCACTGAAATGTAAGTAAGAAATAGTGGAAAAAAGTGTCAGTAAAACGGCGTTGACTGAAAACTGTGTGTGTGCAGGCACTTCAGGAAAATGAAAGTATTTGAAAAGTCAACAGTGGTACTGCAACATTAGGGTTTTGGAACTGTGACGGGTTGGGGTCACAGAAACCACCTTGGTGCTGCCACCTGGTGTGCCAAGGCTACTTCTGCCCCTGCTTTCCTGCCCTTTCCAGCTTGGGACTCCGGAATCATGTCTGTTTTGAGCCAGATCCACTGATCTGCTGCAAACACAGACCCAGGTCCGAACCACGTCCCCTAACAACTGTAAGGCTCCTGGAAGCAACTCAGGAAGTGCGCTTGCCTTTGACACCCAGGTGCCCAACTCCCAATGAGGTTCAAACCCTTAATAAATCTGTTTTACCCTGTATAAAGCTTATACAGGGTAAACTCATAAATAGTTCGCCTTCTATTTCAAAGATAGAAAGATAAACACAGCTGTTTGCCCCTCCCCTAGGTACTAACACGTACTCCAGGTAACTTAATAAGTAAACAGTGATTTTAATAAGTACAGAAAGTAGGATTTAAGTGATTCCAAGTAGTTACAGACAGAACAAAGTGAATTACTAAGTAAAATAAAATAAAACACGCACGTCTATGTATAATCAAACTTAACACAGATATAAAAACCTCACCAGCTCCAGTGTTTCTTCCTTTCACAGGCTGTAAAACTTGTAGCCTGGGTCCAGCAGTCGCTCACACCCCCTATTGTCTTTGTCCTTTGTTCAGTCTCTCTCAGGTATGTCTTTGGGGGGTGGAGAGCCTCTTTCTTTAGCCAGCTGAAGACAACCTGGAGGGGTCTTCCAAGGGCTTTTATAGCCTTTCCCCCACTCCCTGTGTAGCATCATCTTACCCTGGAGTTTTGGGATCACATGGGCAAGTCACATGTCCATGCACCCTAACCAGTCCAGCCAGTTGCATTCCTGACCAGGCCCAGATGTGGATTGGGGTCTGCACCTCCTATTGTCTGTGTAAGGGTTTCTTGATTGGTCTCTTTACATGCACATACCTTTCTCAAGACATGATCCCAGGCTCTTACAAAGGCTATGTACAAAACCAGCAAATATAAAACCAATATTCATAACTCTAATTACAACAATGATACATGCACACAAACAGGAGGAATAGATTCAGTAGGTCATAACTTTCACAGAGATATGTTACATGGCACATGTAGCATAAAACATATTCTAGTTACATCATGTATACATTTATAAGCCTCGCCCCATAAAGCCTTATGGGGTACACCATCACAGGGACATCTAAGAGAGAGGGTGTAATTACAAACCCGATGCCAAAGTTCCAAAGCCATGAATCTGAGGATGACCCTATTTACTGAGAGTGGTTTTATAATGATGTATCCAAATGTAGCACACAAACATGAAGGGATTATCCATATCACATTTTCTTTGTCATCTATCTGAGACAGATTACTCTGGCCTCATTCTGATCTTGAATATCCGAAATAACAATCAGGATACTCCAGGCCAAAGGAGTCTGCATGAAGCATAAATCGGGCCCTGCAAACAAATGAAATAAAAAGAGAAAGGAACAAATATCTGTTTTGCCTCAGACATGCACGATACAATCCAGTTCCAGACAGATGAATTAAAATTAATCAAAAAGCTTTTCTTCAGTTGACATCGCCTGCATTGCAACTAAAAAGTAATTTATAGTAGAGAGAGATACGTTTTTTCGAAGTGAAGGCATCATTCAAGGAGTTGAAAAATGGCCTTTCTAAGATTTCTTTTTAAAAAGTTTGAAATTATGCTCTGGAAGTCAGGAAAGCAATCTGTCTATAATATATTGTTTCATTATTGTGCTGGGGGCCTGATCCAACGCCCACTGAAGTTTACTAGAGTCTTTCCATCGACCTGAGTGGACGTTGGATCATATTATAATTAATATGATAGCAATTAATTGCGGTATAAAGATATTCCTTTCCCCTCTCCTCCCCAGACCTCAAATAGCCAAATTAAACAACCAAACAGCTAAAGATGAATCAACTAATTTCAGTTGATCGTGAGTCTAAAATGGCACAGTTACAGTTACCATGTTGTACTTTTTGTTTGTGTGATATTGTTTGAGTTGTTTATAATTAATGTTTAAAATATACTGAAACAAGACATTGTACCCATATCCATATAATAGTTAACCTGTGTGATAGAATCCATATATTCATATAATAGTTAACCTGTGTGATAAACTCAGGACCGACGGCTGTAAGGGGGGGTAGAAAACAGTCCCAGAAGGTTAAAAGGCCCTCCTCCCTGTCAACTGAGGAGGGGTGATTACAGGTCAATCAGGTTCAGCTGAGAAGGAGTTACCAGATATCAGTTAGGATCAACCGAGAGGGAGTACTTGAGGTTAATTAGGATCAGCTGATTCCAACTAAGGACTGCCTGAGACCTTTTTAACCCCGCCCCTGTTGGGAGAAGAGGAGGAGAGGGAGAGAGAAGGACTCAGGCTACCAGTAGGCAAATAGCAGTAGGGGAGCAAGCTTCTCCAGGAGGGGAGGCTGCATTCCCTCCCATAAAGGAGAAAAACAAGCCCAAAATACTGGCTGACAAAAGGACGGACTACCCCTGTGCAGTCAAGAGGGACTGTTTTACCCCAAGCCCGTTTCACCAAGGGAAAAAAACAGCTGAGGCTGGTGAGACGGAGAAGGTGCCTTGCCACACCTGACAATACCAGTTATATTTTAACACCCCCCCACACCAATAAAAAACAAGTTAAAATACATATTGTATACCAATATGAAAATATCTTAAATATGTTTTATTACTATCCGTATCTGACTTTTAAGAGAGATATTGAAGAGCTAAAATATAAGCTATTATAATCTCCTAACAATACATGGTTTTTTAAACGATTTTGTAAATAGTAGACAACCTTAATAGATTTCCAGGCTTAGTACTGTACCCCTATCTGGTCACTGATTTATGATCGCATCTGTCAGCCAGATTTTCTGCTTCTGCACTTTGCTTGGACAACCCCATGTTCCCACACAGTTCCATTTGGGAAGGTTTCCTGAGATGAAATTTCTGCAATTTTGTGCTGTCTTTCTCCAATGGCAGAGACTTCTAGTGCTGCTGTCGGGGTGGAAGTAAGGTGGTACAGGCCGGTACAGTGTACCGGTAAAAGGTAGCTGCCAGTACCGGCCCATACCACTGACTTTAAAGCACTGCCCATGTTGTTGCCCCTTTTGCCTCCCCCCGCCACCCTTGGCCGCCGAACCGGGGCGGGGCAGGGGAGTGCAAAAGAAGTAGCTGCCCCGGGGCCGCGATTTAAAAGAGCCCAGTGGTGACCGGAGCCCCGGGCCTTTAAATCGCTGCTGGAGCCCCAGGCGGCGTGGGCCAGGAAACGCAGATGGGCTGGCTGGTGGACATTGACCCCAGCCCCGTCCCTTCCACCTGAGGCCCCGCCCCTTCTGGGGTTGAGGGGCAGAGCGGTCCCGTACCGTTAAGAGGTCCATTTTACTTTCACCCCTGGCAGCTGTCCCTAATCTTCAGCAGGTTTCAGAATGGATTTCTGAGATTCAGCTCTTTTCTGTACTACTGGGTTGGGTTTTTTATGTTTTACAGCAGTGTTGGTACAGGTGTCACTCCATAATATATAGTTACATTTTCACCCCTCTTAAACAGAAATGATGAGATTTTTTTCCTGTTGTTTACGTTGTAAGAGACAATTTTTCTCACCTCTATTCTTTCAGGGCCTGATCTAACAATTTCAGTACTCTTTAAATAAGACCATTCATTTAATTTGATGTTTGATGTGCAGGTTTCAGAGACGAGAGAGAAATTTCCCATCAGAAATATTCATTAATGTACAGCCTCCTGAGTTTTAGGACTATGTTTTTGTTTTGTTAAGAGCTCCTGGACCATTGAAAGACTTAAACATATGAAACTGTTCTGTGGATTTATTTCTTCCATTACTCGCTGCCCATCCCTCTCTTTGAAGCTAGCAATCATTTGTAAGGCTATAGCTAGTTACATTGGTGCCCATGAAAAGCTTTCAATTCCTGTCTCACGTTAGTGATTGGTACTAGCAGCATCAGTAATTGTTAGCTCTTCAGAAGCGACAAAGGGTCCTGTGGCACCTTATAGACTAACAGAGGTATTGGAGCATAAGCTTTCGTGGGTGAATACCCACTTCATCGGATGCAAGCAGTGGAAATGTCCAGGGGCAGATATAAATGTCATTATATAATAAATGTATATATCTGTTAGTGACATTTATATCTGCCCCTGGACATTTATATCTGCCCCTGGACATTTATATCTGCCCCTGGACATTTATATCTGCCCCTGGACATTTCCACTGCTTGCATCCGATGAAGTGGGTATTCACCCACGAAAGCTTATGCTCCAATACCTCTGTTAGTCTATACAGCTAGTTACATTGGTGCCCATGAAAAGCTTTCAATTCCTGCCTCAGGTTAGTGATTGGTACTAGCAGCAGCAGTAATTGTTAGCTCTTCAGAAGCGACAAAGGGTCCTGTGGCACCTTATAGACTAACAGATATATACATTTATTATATAATGACATTTATATCTGCCCCTGGACATTTCCACTGCTTGCATCCGATGAAGTGGGTATTCACCCACGAAAGCTTATGCTCCAATACCTCTGTTAGTCTATAAGGTGCCACAGGACCCTTTGTCACTTCTACAGATCCAGACTAACACGGCTACCCCTCTGATACTTGTTAGCTCTTCCTTACTCTTAGATTAGTAGTATATGGGATGTGTTTTCCTGTCCAGGTAGATATTGTGAATTAATGTTTGCACATAAAACACCCTGTTGGTGGCTTGTAGACAGAGGTACTTTAGGCCATAGTATTCCTTTCTGAGAACAACTAACAATTGACAGAAGGAAAAAATGGTTTCCTTGGTCCTGTCTCTGCAGAAACTGTCAATTTTTGAGTATTTATTTTAATTTTAATTAAAATGAATCCTGAGGCTCAAACTCTGTCCTGACTTAAACCACATGCAACCCCACTGGGACAAACTGCTCCCATTTAAACCACTGTATAGCCCAAGCAAATCTCTTGATTTCAGTGGAGTTACTCTAGATTTACAAATATACAGGTGAGAGTAAATTTTGGCTTAGTAATGAAAAAGTCATCATAAATCAGGGAAGCATTTGATTCTAAATTAGTTATGTATTGTCCCTCAAACTAAAGTTGAAAGTCCAAATTTTAATTTCACATTTATAAACACATCATCTTGAATCCTGAAAAATCTGCTTGCATTCTTCCTTTTCAAGCTATGTGGAAATGTGTACCACACATCTGAGATAACAAATCTGGCCTTTAATAATTAAGTGATGAACCAATGGGGGTTTCTTCACCTACTAATGGAAATCACCTCAGAACCCTATAGTTTTCTATAAAACAAAACAAAGCTGAAAGTGAAAAAAAAATCTGTTCTCTGACCCAAATGCAGAACTGTAGTGAATGGAAATACTCTTACGCTGTATTTCTAACAGAGTTGTCTGTATCTTTCTTATTAATCCTTTCTTTTTTGTTAACCTTTGATTCATTAAATTATTTAAAGTTGACATCTGATCTAAATGGTGCAGTCAAAATGTTGCCATAATAATAAATTGATATGAGTCAGTGACTTTGAAACGTTGGCAACTAAAATATTTTGAAGATTTAGATTATAGCATGCATTTTATTTTTCATTTTACAATAGCCAGTAAAAATAGATTCAGAGATATATGGGTTAAACTGTTCTGGGTGCCACTTCCTCTTCTAGTTGCTGAATGAGACATCATTACAGGGGTCTGTCTATAGATACTTTTATGACTCCATTCACCATAGTATTTGAATGTCTAAAGTGGTGGTGGGAGCTGGCCAGCCATAGTAACATTCAGGTAATAAAACAAGTTGTTTGAGTGCCCCTATTGTCCATAAAGGGGATCTTGATTGTCTGGCTGAGCAGCAGCCCCTATTAGGAAGGAAAGCTGCATGAGGCCTGGGCATGCTCCTCTCTGTCCTCCACCTACAAAGAAGGTTTTTTTCCCAGCTGACTAACATTTGAGCTCTTCATACTTAGGCATATTGTAAATTTGGCAAGTGATTCAGGCTATGTCTATCTTGCAATTAAATGCCCACGACTGGCCTGTGTCAGCTGACTCAGTCTCACAGAGCTCACGCTATGGGGCTGTGTAATTGCAGTGTAGATAGATGTTCAGGGTCGGGTTGGAAACCAGGCTCTATGACCCTCCCCTTTCATGTGGTCTCAGAGTCTGTCTCCAGCTTGGGCCTGAATGTCTACACCACAATTAAAAAGCCCCATAGGCCGCGCCCCATGAGGCCGAGTCAGTTGACCTGGGACAGCTGTGGGTGATTCATTGTAGTGAGACATACCCTCAAGCTTCGTGTCTTTCAGTTCCCCATCAGTAAGTTGGGGACAATAATTTCCTACCTCACAATATCTAGCTATCTTGCTCAATACTTGATCCCAGAACATCAATCGCTACCCGCCGAATCGGGCGGGTAGTGTGGATGGTAGCCTTAGCCAAGGCAGTAGCAGGCCCATCAATCTCCAGCTGGTATAGCCACCACTAGAGGGGGACAGTGTCACTCCATGCAAGCAGGGGTTACATACATCCAAAGAGGGGATAGAGCTGGAATAAAGTGATTGAAAACATTGTGGTCAATCATAACTGGAAGAAAAAAATGGTGTAAGTGCAAATTAAGACATGATAGACACCAATTTCTCTAAAAGGAAAAAGTGCTCTTTGAAATACAATAGATGCCAAATCTGTTTGGTGGCACTTTGTGCTATATGGCAATCCATACTGTGCTGTTTCCCCGACCTAGTAGTGGAAGTCATCTGCCTGGCTGAGCCTAGTATCTGAAACCATATGTCCATTAATTAATTTGGGACTGGGTTTCAAGCACAGTTTTGAAGCTGTGAGCAAAATGTTAAGGAATAAAAAAGCATTCAGTAGTGAATAGTTGTGTTTAGAGAGAGAGATGTAATTATGAGACGTACTGGAAAAGAAAAAGCTCTGAGCATTATCCAATAAGACTTGATAAGGGCTGTGCAGTATTTTTTGCTTTTAAAATCCTTTCTGTTTAAAGCCATCTGTAGGAAATTTGTAAATAAAAAATAATGTAGTATAATGTATTAACCCCATGCCTGTTATCCATTTATTTTCTTTCTTAAAAGATACAAACTACATGTGTAATAATAATATTTAATTAGTTAATAATTTCTCAGTTTAGAGCCAGGACAATATCAAGGAATCTGTAACCCCAATAAGCAGAAGTTTATGAAACTGCCAATTCTGAAAACTTAAATGGGCTCTAAAACTTGGGAAACACAGAACGAACACACACACACACACACACACACACACATTAAAATCAGAATTAAGTTAATGATTTTGTTGATACTGCTCCCAAATCTGTACTGGATCAACAGAAGCTACAGGAGTTAAAAGTAGTTAGAATGTATTTTAATCAGTAATTCAGCAGATATGTCAGGTGCATTTGACAGTAGAGTGGTCATTTTGCACCATTACTCTTCAGAGAAGAGCTGCTCCTAAAAGTTAGATTTGGGATGGTAAATGTGAGATTTGAAATCTATACTTTAGTGAAGGTGTTAGCTCAAGTTTGAGGCAGCTTGAATTTTTGAAACAACTGTCTGGATCCTGAATGGCCTTAGTTCAAAACAATATGAGTTTGAAATACAGTACCCTGAATTATGGAAAGACTTAAATAAGGTGCATAGAGTTTGGAAACACAAATTGGACTTAGGTTAAAAATAAACTTGTTTTGGAAATGTCTTTTTGTCTGACATGCTCTGGGTTCTAGATTGGTTGGAGTTTGAATACAATAGGGTTGTGTCCTGAAAATGCATTCCGTAAAGTTAAACAAACCCAACAAAAACACAAACCGCTCCCCTTCCCCTGCCAAAGAAAAACAACCCAAAACACTTTGGTATGTATTCAATGGTGTTATTCCTGATTTATACCAGTAGAAAAGAGGCGAATCAGGCCCTTTAATTATAGTACAGTTGCCATGCATTCAAAAAACTCAATTTATAAATCACTGTTTACTGCAAGTAATCTTGATACATTTTACAAATTCACTCTATCAGTGGTAGAGCCCATTATTACACCTACATTGCTCTGTTTAAAAAATAGCTTTATTGTATATAAATGGAGCTGTCATCTCCTGGAAGTAAGAGTCAAATAACAAATTGTCATGGCTTCTGAATCGTCAGGAACCTTTGAACCTCGTGAGTAAGTTATTTCTTTTCTGAGATAGAAATGATTGACATAGACACAGAATAAGATATCACTCATCAACTTTATTTACAAGAATGTACACCAGTACATGATTATTAGATGACTCCATGAAAATGTATTTTATACCATGCCTTGGGGATTAATAGATTCATAAATTTCAAAGCCAGAAAGGATCACTGTGATCATCTGGTTTGACCTCAGGTATACAACAGGTTTAAAATAGACATAAGGAAGTACTTCTTCACATAATGCAGTCAGCCTGTGGAACTCGTTGTCAGGGGATGTTGTGAAGACCAAAAGTATAACTGGATAAAAAAAAAGAATTAGATAAGTTCATGGACCATAGGTCCCTCAATGGCTATTAGCCAAGATGATCACGGATGCAGCCTCATGCTCTAGGTGTCCCTAAACTTCTGACTGCTAGAAGCTGAGACTGGACAATAGAGGATGAATTACTCAATAAATTGCACTGTTCTATTCACTCCCTCTGAAGCATCTAGCACCGGCCACTGTCAGAAGACAAATACTGAGCTAGATGGACCATTGGTCTGGCCCAGTCTTATGTTCTTAGAATATGGGCCAGAAAACTTCCCCAAAATAATGTCTTTTGAACTAAAAAATAAAATCCAATCTTGATTTAAAATTGCCAGGGATGGAGAATCCACCATGACTCTTGGTAACTTGTTCCAATAATTAATTATCCTCATGGTTAAACTTTTAATGCTTTATTTCCAGGCTTAATCTGTCTAGCTTCAACTTCCAACCTTTGCATCTTGTAATACCTTTGTCTGCTAGACTAAAGAATCCATTGTGAAATATTTGTTCCCCATGTACTTAGACTGTGATCCCATGTACTTACAGACTGTGATCAAGTGACCCCTTAACCTTCTCTTTGTTAAGCTAAATAGATTGAGTTCCATGAACTATAAAACATGTTTTCTAAGCCTTTAATTACTCTTATGGCTCTTCTCTGAACCTTCTCCAATTGATCAACATCCTTCTTGTATTGTGGACACCAGAACTGGACACAGTATTCCAGGAGTGGTCACAGCAGTGTCAAATTCACAGGTAGAATAACCCTCTCTATTGCTTCTCAAGATCCCCCTGTTTATGAATCCAAGGATCTCATTAGCCCTTTTTGCCACAGTGTTGCACTGGGAGCTCATATTCAGCTGATTATTCAACACAACCCCCAAATATTTTCCAAGAGTCACTGCTTCCCAGTATAGAAACCACACCCCCCATCTTGTAAGTATGTCCTACATTCTTTGTTCCTAGAGGTATGTATTTACCTTGGATAACATTATCTTTGACATGGCCATTATCTTTGACAAATCATGGCAATCGGGGGAGGTCCCGGATGACTGGAAAAAAGCTAATGTAGTGCCCATCTTTAAAAAAGGGAAGAAGGAAGATCCAGGGAACTACAGGCCAGTCAGTCTCACCTCAGTCCCTGGAAAAATCATGGAACAGGTCCTCAAGGAATCAATTCTGAACCATTTAAAGGAGGGAAAAGTGATCAGGAACAGTCAGCATGGATTCACCAAGGGCAAGTCATGCCTGACTAACCTAATTGCCTTCTATGATGAGATAACTGGCTCTGTGGATGAGGGGAAAGCAGTGGATGTGCTATTTCTTGACTTTAGCAAAGCTTTTGATACAGTCTCCCACAGCGTTCTTGCCAGCAAGTTAAAGAAGTATGGGCTGGATGAATGGACGGTAAGGTGGATAGAAAACTGGCTGGACGGTCGTGCTCAACGGGTAGTGATCAATGGCTCCATGTCTAGTTGGCAGCCGGTATCAAGTGGAGTGCCCCAAGGGTCGGTGCTGGGGCCGGTTTTGTTAAATATCTTCATCAACGACCTGGAGGATGGTGTGGACTTCACCCTTAGCAAGTTTGCAGATGACACTAAACTGGGAGGAGTGGTTGATACGCTGGAGGGTAGGGACAGGATACAGAGGGACCTAGACAAATTAGAGGATTGGGCCAAAATAAATCTGATGAGGTTCAACAAGGACAAGTGCAGAGTCCTGCACTTAGGACGGAAGAATCCCATGCACTGCTACAGACTAGGGACCGAATGGCTGGGCAGCAGTTCTGCAGAAAAGGACCTAGGGGTTACAGTGCACGAAAAGCTGAATATGAGTCAACAGTGTGCCCTTGTTGCCAAGAAGGCTAACGGCATTTTAGGCTGTATAAGTAGGGGCATTTCCAGCAGATGGAGGGACGTGATTATTCCCCTCTATTCGGCACTGGTGAGGCCTCATTTGGAGTACTGTGTCCAGTTTTGGGCCCCACACTACAAGAAGGATGTGGATAAATTGGAAAGAGTCCAACGGAGGGCAACAAAAATGATTAGGGGACTGGAGCACATGACTTATGAGGAGAGGCTGAGGGAACTGGGATTGTTTAGTCTGCAGAAGAGAAGAGTGAGGGGGGATTTGATAGCTGCTTTCAACTACCTAAAAGGGGGTTCCAAAGAGGATGGATCTAGACTGTTCTCAGTGGTAGAAGATGACAGAAGAAGGAGTAATGGTCTCAAGTTGCAGAGGGGGAGGTTTAGGTTGGAAATTAGGAAAAACTTTTTCACTAGTAGGGTGGTGAAGCACTGGAATGGGTTACCTAGGGAGGTGGTGGAATCTCCTTCCTTAGAGGTTTTTAAGGTCAGGCTTGACAAAGCCCTGGCTGGGATGATCTAGTTGGGGTTGGTCCTGCTTTGAGCAGGGGGTTGGACTAGATGACCTCCTGAGGTCCCTTCCAACCCTGAGATTCTATGATTCTATACTACTAAAACACATAATGTTCACTTGTGTCCAATTTAACAAGCAATCCAGATCGCTCTGTATCAAAGACCTGGCCTCTTCATTATTTAACACACCCCAATCTTTGTGCCACTTACAGACTTTATCAGTGATAATTTTATGTTCCCATCCAGGTCATTGATTACAAATATTAAATATCGTAGGGCCAAGAACAGATCCCTGAGGGACCTCAATAGAAACACTTTCACTTGATGATGATTCCCCATTGACAAATACTTTTTGAGGCCTCTCAGTTGGTCCATTTTTAATCAGTTTAATGTTTGTCATGTTAATTTTGTATCATTGTTGTTTTTTAAGCAAAATGTCATGCGAGACCAAGTCAAATTCCTTACAGAAGTCTTATATTACCTCTATTAACTGAATTGTAATCTCATTTAAAATGTATATCAAGTTAGTGTGACAGGATCTAACTTCCATAAACCTATGCTGATTGTCATTGATCCATTATTAATTGAGTCCTGTATCAGCTGCTCCATTTTCTTGCCTCGGATCAAGGCCTATAATTACCTAGGTAATTCCTGTCACAGTTTCAGGGTAGTTGCACCCGCCTCCATAGTCTCTTGAGGACACCCACTTAAGGTTTCTGGCTCCGAGCTGTCACATCTTTTGGGCAAAGACCCATTCCTCCCTCCCTCCTGACCAAGATTGTAAGGATGCACAGCTTCCTGCCATACACTTTGATCTTTCCAACAAGCCAGTCTAGCTAAACGCTTGCTCCCGTGTTTTGCTCTCTCTGAGGGCTATGAACAGTGTATTGCCAGCCATTACAGGTTACAAGATTGCTTTCTTTGTATGTTGCTTTCTGGGAAAAAAATAGTTTGAGCCAATATATGCAACCATCCCCAGTAATGCAATATATGCAACTACCCCCAGAAGTAACCTATGTGATTCACCTTAGCTCTCCCTTACTGGTTTTAGTTCTTGATGGAGCTGCGGCAATCCTTTCATAGAATTACACACAATCCCTGGCCCATAGTGTTAAATAAATCATTCATAAACTTAACATAATATGGTCCCCAAAGATATTGCATAAAGTTGCAACATCTGTGACATCCCGTTTACCCTTTTTAATTTTCTTCCACTCTCTTGGTATTTCCTCAGTGTTACAAGACTTACTGAAAATCAACATTAATGGTTTAGCAAGCTACCCAGCCAGCTCCTTTAAATCTCTTGAATGCTAATTATCTGTTGATGTGCTGATTTAAAAATGGCTAACTTTATTATCTCCTGTTTAACAACCTCATAAGTTACTACTGAAATGTAAAGAGTATCATCGTCATCATCATTATAAGACTACCTCATGTGTTTTTTCCCCAAATACAGAACAGAAATATTTATTGAACACTTTTTCCTTTTCTGCATAATTATTATTGATAATGTTACCATTTCCATCTAGTAACGGGACCAGTACTTTTGTTAGGATTCTTTTTGTTCTTAATGTGTGGGGAAAAAAAACCCTCCTACTTATTTTCCTCAATTCTTCTGGTCAGATTTTTTTTTCTTGTGTCCCTTTGCTTCCTTTATTAGTTTTCTACAGTTCTTAGCTTCTAAATTATATTCATTTCTATGGCTGGAGCATAGAACATTGGCAGACAACATTGTGTTCAAACCTATCCTAGCTATCCTCAAGCACTTAGATTTCCTTGGTTGTTGCCTTTGACCAGGGCTATCACTCATTCGCCTGGTCTAAATCTCACTCAAGTCCACCATTGGGTTAGAGTCATTGGCCTGAAAATGATCACTCTCTTTACATATTTAAACTGGTGTAATGCCATTGATTGACTTCAGTGGTGTTATTCCTGATTGACATTGGTGTCTCCTGCCTGGGGTGACAGTGGTGTAAAGGTTGCCCAACCCCTCTGAATTCCTGCTGCTGACACATGCACACACCAAACACACACATGAGCACACCTCACATGTGAACACACACACATACACACACACTGTGCATGCATGCATATGTAACCCACACACCTCCTGGGTGTGGTGCTCTGTCCTATCTAGTGGCACCAATATCACTTAGAAAGAGATTAATGAGTCTGCTCTAAGGGGCATGTGGCTTAGCTAAGGGGCATGTGGCTTTTAGCTCATGCAGTAGAAGCTCAGGCCCTAAGCTCCAAAGGTCCCAAGTTCAATGACACCTGCTGACAACCAGGGTCTGTCAGTGTTACACACAAATGTTCACTCTATTAATACTTCCATTGAGCTGTGTGGATCTGTGATAGCTATTAAACTGAATATTGGATAAGACTCCTTTTCCCATATGAAATATATCTTGCAGCACTATATGTATGTTTCATAACTTCACCACAAAGTTCAATAGCTGTGATCAGTAGGGGTCCTTTTGTTGCACCACAAATTAATTACTGCCAAGATTAGAATATAATGCAGAGTATCCTTATACACAATTTTTAATTGAGCATGTCACAAGGAGCTTTACAATCTATCAACAAGCTTATGATAAGCTGTGGTAGCCAGCTCCATTCACTTTACAGAAATACTTCTTTCAAGACTGCATTGCAGGTGTGATAGCAAGGTTACAAGGGACTTTATCTTTGCTAGAATTTGTGCTTACTCCACACATTTTCATAGGGAATGATGATTGGGAGAATTGAACAGCTAATAGAAAGGGATTCTTCAATAGAGCTAGAAGGCACTTGACAAGAGAGAGTGGTGGAAGGAAAAAAGGAAATAAAAAGGCATAAAAATGAGACAGAGAAAATAAGGAGTAGAAAGCAAGACAAAAATCCAATAAAAAGACACCTCACAAAGATAATAAATGCATGTCAGAAAAAAATACAAACAGTCAGTAATGAGCGAGTGTCAAACACAGAAAACTAGACTAGGAGTTATACAAATCAGAGGTTGGGAAAGTTGTGGGACAAGTGGTATCAGAATAACCCTCATTCTCAAGTGATGCATAGATTGCATGAGGATGCATCGTATAGAGCTTTGCCAACTCCTGTCTCCTGTATGTGTAGGGTTAGATTGTTTTTCTTTTTTTGTGTGGTTTTTTTTTGCATCAGGCCATAGGTAAAACATGTACTCTAAAATACTTATCCTGGCCATTTTATTTTACTAGGAATCTGACCACTTCCTTTTCACCTTCAAAGCAAACACATGAGAGAAATGACTAGTTACAGACCATCTCTTACTATGCTGAAAATTATATTTATTGAATTTTAATAGTTGAATGATGAAAGTTGGTATTGACACGTCTACAGACAAAGAAACTGAGTATTAGAAATACAATAAAAGAACTATTAATTTCACCGGGTGGAACAAACACAAGATCCTTTAAAATTAACAGCAATATATTAAAAAGAAAAACTCATGAGGATAATATTTTTTCTTAGCTAGGTTTTAACCCTCAATTATTCTTACAGCAGAAAACAGAATCTGGGAGTAAGTAAAAATAATACATATTACAAGATTAAAAATGGAAGTTTTAATTCAAAAGATTTGTATATAGCAGTAGAGATTGCATTCCATCTGAGTGTATTTTAAGAATACATTGCTTCATATACAGAACAACATATAAGACTACCTTTTCAAATCAGTATTGCAAATAAGCCTGGCTAAAAAATGAGGGGGGAAAACATTAACATGCTCTTTTTTTTAACAGAAATATTCTTATCAGTTCTCTTCACATTTTGTTTCTGTGTATGATCTTAAAAGAGCCCACTGGTTTGAGAGAGAGTCCCTATGCTTTTAAATGGAGAAAACTGGTAGAGCTGGTAATATCTTCCAAACCTAAATATATATTTTAATACAGATACAAATAAGAAACTCAAAAGCATCAGAAGCATGGCAGAGCTCTGTGTGGGTAAAACTTGGACAGTACCCATACACCATCTGCCCCACAAATCTATCAACTATCTACTGTTATGCAGCTGTATCCTTGAAAAGCTATTACTGACGAATAGGGAATAAAACTTCCAAGATATTGTGTGACAACCTATCTTAATTATCCTTCTCTTCTAGTAATGTATAGGTTTGCAGACTGCTTATAATAATAAAAAAAAATACTCAAAGGAACCAGCTCTTCTTGTCATACGACTAAAGAGTCTTTGCTTGCTAAAGTACAGAAATTGCATTCCAACATATGCAGCAATGCAAAAAAAATGAGACTATCAATATTGTGTAATAAATTATTTGTTCTTCAAAATTTAAACTACAAAATACTAATTTATATCAGTCTTGGACTCTGTATCTGATTCTTGAGGTGAGACCAGTTCAGTGTCCTCTCCTTGTTTCTGGGTTGCTCTTCTATAGACTTAAAAATAAGCAGAAATCTATCAAGCTCTACAGAATGCTAACTGGGATATGAAATTATAGATCTGACCCAGTTTTATTTACATTTATTTAGTCTCTTAGATGAAAGCTTTTCCACCTTTTTTAAGTAAAGGAGGGGGGTGCAGTTTGGATAAATACCGAGTTTGATGGTGTGGAACAAGAATTCATTTGAAATTTGCTTTAAAAACCATGTTATAGAATGAGGGGTGTGTGTAAATTACCAATACAAATGCAGATGAGATTCCTTCCCCCCCACCCTCTCGCATTTTTAAGAAGTCTCGTAAATAAGAGCCCTGGAGTAGAATTCTCCACATTAGACAAATGTAAGAACTCATTTAGCTATTCCCATAAAGCAAAGGAAAATCAGATGAATCTATCAACGACCTGGAGGATGGTGTGGACTGCACCCTTAGCAAGTTTGCAGATGACACTAAACTGGGAGGAGTGGTTGATACGCTGGAGGGTAGGGATAGGATACAGAGGGACCTAGACAAATTAGAGGATTGGGCCAAAAGAAATCTGATGAGGTTCAACAAGGACAAGTGCAGAGTCCTGCACTTAGGACGGAAGAATCCCATGCACTGCTACAGACTAGGGACCGAATGGCTGGGCAGCAGTTCTGCAGAAAAGGACCTAGGGGTTACAGTGGACGAAAAGCTGAATATGAGTCAACAGTGTGCCCTTGTTGCCAAGAAGGCTAACGGCATTTTGGGCTGTATAAGTAGGGGCATTTCCAGCAGATCGAGGGACGTGATTATTCCCCTCTATTCGGCACTGGTGAGGCCTCATTTGGAGTACTGTGTCCAGTTTTGGGCCCCACACTACAAGAAGGATGTGGATAAATTGGAAAGAGTCCAACGGAGGGCAACAAAAATGATTAGGGGGCTGGAGCACATGACTTATGAGGAGAGGCTGAGGGAACTGAGATTGTTTAGCCTGCAGAAGAGAAGAGTGAGGGGGGATTTGATAGCTGCTTTCAACTACCTAAAAGGGGGTTCCAAAGAGGATGGATCTAGACTGTTCTCAGTGGTAGAAGATGACAGAAGAAGGAGTAATGGTCTCAAGTTGCAGAGGGGGAGGTTTAGGTTGGATATTAGGAAAAACTTTTTCACTAGTAGGGTGGTGAAGCACTGGAATGGGTTACCTAGGGAGGTGGTGGAGTCTCCTTCCTTGGAGGTTTTTAAGGTCAGGCTTGACAAAGCCCTGGCTGGGATGATCTAGTTGGGGTTGGTCCTGCTTTGAGCAGGGGGTTGGACTAGATGACCTCCTGAGGTCCCTTCCAACCCTGAGATTCTATGATTCTATGATCCTTTCAAGAACACCAAGCTAACTGTTAAGTTTGTCAGATAATTTGCAGAGATCTGTGTACGTTTATCACAGCTCCTATATGAGGTCATATATGAGATCTGACTTTTAGAAGTGGAAATTCTCAAATCCAGAAATTCAAATTCAGTAGCAGTCACGTTACTTATAGGCAGAGAAGCTGCCATCTGTAGTGTTCCAATTCTTTGATTTAAAAAAGAAAAAAAGTTTCTTGTCCAGCGAATTTTTATTTCTTTATCAATGGTGAATTTACTAGCTGTGAATTCACATAGTTGGGGAAGGAGGAGCCAAAAGTAAGTTAAACATGCCAATATACTGTAAGGATAACAGACATGACAGTTGGCAGCTAACTCCCTGAAGCTGCAAGATGAGCTATCAAAGAAGTTTAACTGGTTTAGGGTTAACTTGTGCCTGACATACAGTGGCCTGTGTTGGGGGTGTGCAGAGCTCCACCACCCCTTTGAGGCCTCTAGGAGGGATTGTGTTAGCCTTTTGCCATGATCCAGTGATGGGATGTAGTGGCTGGAAGAGACTCAGGTGCATACAGTTCAGCAATACTGAGGCAGTCTCTGCCTTGGTCTCTAGAGATCATAGTTGAAAAGTCAGAGTTGGGAGGTAAAAAGGAATTAGTATCAGAAAGAATAATAATAATAAAAAAAAAATCCCAGAGGAGAGGAGCTTCATCCATCCTCTCTAGAAACCTCTAAAGAAGGTAACAGTGATACCAGTGGTGACAAATGTCTTGGGGTGGGTGGGACATGCGTGCATGTTTTATCAACATGCTGCTGGAGGTCACATAAAGAAGCGAGGTTTATAATTTTGAGGTGATAGATACTTTTTTTCTCACCTTAAAGGTGCAAGTGCATACCCACTTTGGGAAAAAAAATATAAAAACAATAACATATGCCAATACTATCCCCTTACATTTTATAATAGCAGCTTTCTCACACCAAGTCCCAAACTGTATGTAAGAATCATTTCAGGCACCATTAGGATGGAATTTTTCAACAGTGCACAGTCATGCTACTCAATTGTTAAGGGCAGGATATGAAAACATTACTATTATATATACAGATGCATCATAGGTGGCATTTAAGTAGGCAGAATGTATTTTAGATGTAAAATTGAATATTTTGGCCATAGTATATGATATATCAAGTTTAGGGGAAGATATTCATCAATCTGTGTGCACATTTGCTCTAGCAATTGCTGTGATTGTATGCGCAATCAGAGTAATCGTGTGTGGAAATGGTAAGTTAGACATGTTACATGAGCTCAGTTCTGCTTGCTGATACGTCGATCGCAAGTTCTATCTGAGTAAGTGTATTCATATTTTTAGTAGGCCAGTGCATCAACAGTTACAAAAGCGTGGCAGAATGTGGTTGCATACTGTGTGCATTAAAAGTGACTTTGAGGTTTGTTACAAAATATTAAACAATGGATATATTTAAGAAAAACAGTATTCAGAAAATCTGGAGACGTAGAGGCGCGCAAGTGAATTATGCAACTTGGTCTTCTGGATCCAGCTTTCTCCTTCTCATTCTCCAAAATGTCCCCTTGTTCAGTAGCTCAGATTGTAAAGTCTGCTAGCAAATATATGACTGCATTGTCAGTACTGAAATGCTACACAGAATATATATAAAATATGTTACATTCAGTAATTAAAACAAGTGGCAAATAAAATGAATAATTGTATCAAAGAAGCATTTTAACTGGCTGATAGATTTTTGGTTAATTTCCCAAAAGCACAAAGAACATGGAAGCTTTTTGAATTGGAAGAACGACTTAACAGATATGAAAAAATACAGTATAATTAATGTGGATTAAAAGCTGACGTTTCTTTTATCTTTGTTAGGCTCTGTAGCCACCGCCTGCCGTGATCCTGGTGTTCCTATGAATGGAACTCGAAATGGGGATGGAAGAGAACCTGGAGACACTGTTATTTTTCAGTGTGACCCTGGATATGAGCTGCAAGGAGATGAGAGGATAACCTGCATTCAGGTAGAAAATCGGTACTTCTGGCAGCCCAGCCCACCAGTCTGTATAGGTATGCAGAAAACAAGAGAAAATGGAAATGCTTTTCTAATTGTGAAACCATACCACAGTTAGTCAAACAGTACTAGAACCCTGCTTTTATGTAAAGATATTTTATTGGTCCACCTTCAAAAACTTATAGAACTAGCTCTAAGGAGTACTGTGCATCTGACAAATCACTTTGTAAAAGATCTGGTGGGAAATTATCATGTTCTTCTTTCTTCAGTTCTCAGCCAGGTGGCTCTCAAACACCCTTTTCTCATACTCTTCTTCACAGGTCATATAATCTACCATTAGATGGCCTGTGACAGAGGAAGCATGAGGGAAGATGGCAAAGAAACCAATAGTTTTTACTTGAAACAAAACTTTTGGAAAGTTCCAAGGGACTGGGATTAAAGCTAATGTGCCAATCTTTATAAAGGATACATGGGATGACCTGGGTAAATATAGGCCGGTTAGCCTGATATTGATCTGGGGCAAAATCATGGAAAAACTGACCCGGGACACAATCAGTAAAGAAGTAAAAGATTGTAGTGCAATTAATGCTGATCAGCGTGGTTTATGGAAAATATGCCAAACAAACTTGATAGAATTCCTTGATGAGAACAGAAGTTTTACTAAGGACATCTGCTTATACTTCTGCAAGGCATTTCACTCAACCATACACGCCATTCTGATTTTTTAAGAGCACTATACAAAATCAGTGTAGCCAATATTAAATTAATTAAAAACTGATTGACTGATATATCAGCAAAAAAGTAATTACACTAGAGAATCATCATCCAATAGGGTGTTATGGTGTTTCTAGTGTGGTCCTGCTGGGATCTGTTCTTGGCCCAATGCTATTCAATATCCGTATCAATGATCTGGAAGTAAATATAAAAATTACTATTGCTAAAATTTGCAGAAGACACAAAAAGTGATGGAGTAGTAAATAATGATGAGCACAAGTCAGTTACACAGATCAACCTGGATCTCTTATTAAAATGTATTCATGTGAACAGTATGCACTTCAGTGCAACCAAATAGAAGGTCCTACATCTAGGAGCGAAGAATGTAGATCACACTTAAATGATGGGGGATTTTATCCTGAAATGCACTGACACTGAAAAGGATTTATGGCTCATGGTAGATAACCATGAGCTCTCAATTTGGAGTTGGTATTATGTCTGTATATGAAATTAGTAAGACCATTACTAGAATTTTGTATCCAGTTCTGGTATTCACACTTCAAAAAGTTCATTGGAAGAGGTTCATAAAATTGCTACAAAATTTGTTTTGTGGTCTGGAAAATATTTTTTGTAGTTGCATAGGCAGAGTGCATGGTCATATGATGTGGTATAAAGATATTGGTATTTATTTGAGATTACTTGCATGTTTTCATAGTTTTACAAATCATTAATAATGAGCCAATTCTAAACCAATGGTAGTAATCATAATATTATTAATAAAAACCTTTTATACTACTACACATCACCATGTATTCTCTCTTTTTCTCCCTCTCTTGGTATAGATATAAATTATATATGCTCTGATTTTCTAAACTGGGTAAGTGCAATTGCTTGCCTAATATCTGTGTGCAATTTCCACACTTGTGTGCACAAACACGTAATTTGGACACACAATCACAGTAACCATTTATGCATATTAGGATGACTTACAGTTTTGAAAATCAGGCTTTAAATATTTTAATGTTGACTTCTGTTGACTATGCATTATTACGAGCATTTATTTTGGAAAGACTGAAGTGTGGTCTCCAGATCTTATCTTGATGTCCATAAGCGCTTCTAATATTCCCTTTTTAGTCGGAAGCACTCCAAATCACTTTGAACTGCATTATTACTTTCCTTGTAGTTCTTTCTAGATAGGAGGGGTACTATTTAGGCTATGTTATGCCCATGCACAGACATCAGAATTGTCTTAGGCAGTAATATCTTCCAGGCTTAACTTCATCATAATTGATTGTTTAGTGAGGGCTGACCATTTGCTATACATATGACCACTTTGATGGGAAATGAGAAGCAAGGCTAACTCTTGATTTGCATGCCCCAGCTTTTTTTTTTTTTTGGGGGGGGGGGGTTTACATTTATTTCTTAGGCCCCCAAAGTTCTCTCCTTTCTCCTCCTAATATTAATGCTGAAAACTCCTACAGTGTGTTGCTATTATTGAGACTGTTTAGTGACACTACCTTTGGTGACCATCCTCTTGTTCTTCTCTGTGGCAGAATAGTAACAGAGACCTGCATATCAACAACACCAGAAAATTACCACGAGCTAAATTTTGACACTCATTTGGAATCTTTAAATACCTAAAAATTATAAATCCTTCTGTTTTGGGTGTTTTGGGGGCTCCTGTAATTCCAGCATGTCTTGAGCATGTAATTGCTCAAGTCAGAGTAAAACAAGCATTGGCAAAAATAAGCATTATGTTATGCTGTTTCATTTTTCTTCCCTTGCCTTGCTCCGCCCCCAAACAAAAACAACAATAAAAACTACAGAGTGTATATTTAGCAACTGCTTTTCCATGATGATTTAAGTTCCCTAATTAATGGGATCATTAATATATGAGCATTGAAGTACCTGCGTACTTCATAAATCATAGTATTTATAAGTTAACACTGCCTTCCAGATATGCTCTACCTGTATCTTTGTGCTATTCTTGGATAAATTGGACTGCAATAGCGTGGGAAGTTTCCTGAATTTTGTGACAGTATGACATGGTAAACTAGAAATACTGTGAATTCTTTTTAAATAGTGTTTTTAATAAATATTAAAAAGAAAAATGCAATCAGTACAATAGGCCTTGTAGTGCAGTGTGACAGATTTTTTTTATTAACAGCAGATGACTACATTAGACAAGGATAGGTAGGGCTTTTGGGGGTGGTTTGGGGAATGCAGGAAGTTTGGGATTATGAAATATATATATTTAATAGTATAGCAGAAAGAGAGCCTGAGATATAAGGCCTTGTATCAGAAGCCTGGTGTGAGGCCTAAGGCCTGAACTAAAGTAGAGGTCAAGCTTTGCTGATATAAAGCAAAGAAGCAAAGTGAGCAGAAGTCAGGCTCTGCCTGCTAAAAAGCTCACAGAACCTGGCAAGAACAGGGCCAGTATTGCAAAAACATACACATTCCTAAGAAAGGCTAGGCACAGGACACTCGTGCAAACACATTCCAGAAGGATGGTACTAGAACACCCCAAAACCAAGTATGGTCAAAACACCCCCCCCCCCCCCACACACACACAAAATATAACAGGAATACGCTGGCCTCTCTTAAAGATAAGGTCAGGATAACAGTATAATGGATAGTGATGTTTTGATCAAACCAACATGTAATAGGTAATGAGGTGGTAACAACCCACCTCAGGGGGCAGTAACTAACTATGTCAGAGGAGAAAAACTTAACTTGTTTGTACTGGTGTATAAACAAGAGTCTCAGAGGGAGTGCCTTGGCCAGCCCGGGGGGGATGGAAAGCCCCACCATTCACAGCTGTGTTCATTGTCATGGGCATACATGTGTTAGTGTAACTGCAGACATTGATCCAGGGAGCTAGGACCATGCTTTGTCGATAATAAACCTGGCTGGGTGCCTTCATAGCTTAACCAATCTTGTGATCATTGGTTTGCTCAAGGTTTCCTGTCCCAGCTACCTGTGCAGAGCTGGGAAAGCATACTGAGGGAACACAAGCAGCCAAACATTTGACAACAAATAGATTGCTGTTTCTGGAACTATAAAATATCTTGTAATGCTGACAGGTAAAATGTCACCTTTAGGTTTCAGACTTCACAACCTATTCAAATAAATGAGGCATAGCTCATCTCTCAAGTATTTCAGGCTTTCTGCAGATTCAAGAAGGCAGCACTGCATAATTTTACATGTAGTTCACATTGTCAAGGGTTTATTTAAAAAAAAATAAAGCTAGAATTCTTTTTTTAAGTGGAAGGTTTGATTAGGAAGCACAGTTTTCCAGGATGGGCTGTTCAAAGGGTGGATTCCATTGCAAACTTTCACAGAATTGTGGACTAGATGAAACCCTGCCTATATCATAACATCATGAATACAATATCTACAAAAAAGTAAAACACCAAATGAAAATACCCTGTAACAGATCCTTTACAGCTTTTATTTTTAATCATGTTAGTGATCTGTGGCCTAGAGAACAATTTACAGGGAAGGGTTAACTAGTTTTATTTAAATATATTTAAAAGTAAGTGATACCTTCAGTCTTTTTAGAGTTGTAATTATAAAATGGTTCATGCTGCTGGAATTGTAGTCTATTTTTAAAACAAAGAAAATTAACCAAGGGGAAACCAAAATTATCTTAAAAATCAGATCTTCATGAAACTAGATAGTTTGTCTTTTATAGCAGAATTGGCATTAATAAGAAAAGAAAATGTTGCAATATTCTTTATCAATATTTGATTAATTCATTCACATTGTTCTAGGATGGCCAAACTTCAAACAGCTCTGTTCTTTGTGAAGATCTCTCAGCAATGATTATCCCAGATTAAAAACAAAAACATCAAACAGAAATACCCCTATTAAAAACTGCATTTGATTGTTCTTGATGCATGTAATACATTAAAAAATCAAATAAAAGGAAATCCTGAAGGCGCTGACATAGCACATCCTGTACTACCACACGGTTTTAATGTGTTCTAGGTTGACTTTTTGGAGCTGGTGGACATTAAAAATACTTTAAACAGAGCTATGAATTACTTGGTAGGGTATTAGTTGCACTGTTCACATCTTTCCTCCACCACCAGATCTATATAGTGATATTAACAATGGCCATTGAGGCTTTACTGAAATAGCCTACTAGTAGTTCCCATTAAGTCATTGTAGAAAAGTGAATGTAAATGTCATTCTTCCTAGATTACTCAGCACTAAATTGTACCAGTGTGGAGGTAGTGTGCTTGAGTGATATTATACTGAATTTTGAGATGTGGCCTCAAGTGGAAGATATGGCTTAGTTCTGGGGGCAGGGTGTGTCCTTTCAGGTCAGTCATGGGTTAAAGATGGTTCTAAACGAAAAGGTCACATAATTCTGGGCAGCGTTTTCCACAATGAGTCAGGTGGATGCTTGATTCTGAAATACCTGAGATTTAACTTCATGCATGAATAAGGAAGGGAACAAAGAGAGAAAACCTTCAGATTATTTTAGAACCTATTCCAAGGTGAGGAAATTACTGCTTCTGCAGTGCGTGTTACCTAGGAGATGATTTATAAAGCTGAAGATTAAAGATTATTATTACACCAAGTATATATGTCTTCATCTTGGGCTCTGCCATGCTGAGAAATAGCTAGTAATCTTGGCAAGAGGTAGACGGAAGAGATTGTCTCTATGGAGTGCCTACCCACCAAAACAGGTACAGTCGTCGCTAAAGAATAGAAATGAAACAGATGTGAAACAAGAAAATAATAAAGCAATTGACCAGCTACATAAAAATAAATGCAATAGTGTATATGGCTATGAGAAAGTCATTTATTACTGGATGTCAGTTTGAAACCCTAGATTTAAAATATATGCCAGCAATGGCTGCTTCTTCAATGCTTAGCCGAACAGTTGGCAGTAGCGATCGTTCATAATTTGGTCCATTCCTGCATGGCTGCAAGGGCTTGATTGCTCAAGAGTCCAACATTGAAACAGACTTGATAAACCCCTGTAATAGGGGGGTCTGCCTCTGGGCTACCTCCACCCTTCGGTTAGTGGAATTTTATCCTGGAATTTAAAAGCCACCCAGAGAACAGCGTTCACTTGAACGCCTTGTGGCATTCTCATGACATGTCCAAAAAGCGTAAGGCGCTATCTGTGGACAATGCCCCAGTAGCCTGTAGACCAGAGCGACAATAAACATCTGCATTATAGATTGTCATTCCACTTTATGCCCAATTTAATACTTTGGCATTTTGTGTGGAAAACTTTGCTACAGCTTTGCCCAGTCTGAGTGGTGTAGTGTCCATGTTTCACAGTCATACAACAGTACTGGGAGGATACAGCTTGAATAGATCCTGAACTTGATTGTCATTCTGAGATTATGTTGGTTCCATATTCATTGTAAATTACTCATGGCAGATGCTGTGATGCCAATCTGATGGAGAACCTCTGTGTGAGAGTTGGAGGAACCGATGAGTCTAGAACCCAAATAGCAAACGTGGAGACCGCTTTAACAGTTTCATTACTCAAAGAGATTGGAGTAGTGGGTGGACCTGGTCCTAGGTTTTGCAGCTTTGTCTTTGACCATGAAACATGAAGGTCAATCTTAACTAACTCCTCCTCCATTTGAGGGAGTGCCTCACAAAACCTATTGGGGGTGTGTACTAGAAGAACAACGTCATCAGCATAGTCAAAGTCTGAGAGCAACAGATCACCAAACTTAATGCCTATGAACCCGATGGAATGCTATATTGCCCAACAGAGTGCAGGGGCCAAGACACAGCCTGCCTGACACCAATGGTTCCATTATGCAGCTCTCTAATCAATTCCAGCAGAGTGGTAGGCAGGACCGGCTCTAGGATTTTTGCCGCCCCAAGCAAAAACAAATTTGCCCTGCCCCTCGTTTTTTCTTACCCCACCCCCGGCCCCGCCTCAACTCTGCCCCTTCCCCAAATCCCCAGGCTGTCAAGCCTAGGAAGGAGGGAGGGAGGGGGAGAAGCAGCATGCGTGCCACAGCTGCTCAGGATCTCCCCCTCCCTCCCAGGCTCTCAAGCCTAGGAGGGAAGAGGAGAAGTGGCGCGCGATCAGCTGTTTTGTGCACCGCGGCCGCTCGGGATCTCACCCTCCAGGAGCGGCACGCGAATCAGCTGTTTCGTGCGCCGCGGCCGCTCGGGATCTCCTCCTCCAGCAGCGGCGCGCGAATCAGCTGTTTTGCGTGCCATGGTGCGTGAGCGGCAGCAGCGGAGGTGAGCTAGGGCAGCCAGGGCACATTTTTAGGGGCAGCATGGCCGGCGCCAGAATGCCACCCCTAGAAATATGCCGCCTCAAGCACCAGCTTGTTTTGCTGGTACCTAGAGCCGGCCCTGGTGGTAGGACAGCTATACCCTTTAAGACCTTCCATAGAGTGACACAGTTAACTGAATGAAATGCAGCCTTAAAATCGATGTATGCTATGTACAGGGGCTTCCTGAACTCATGGTCTATCTCTGACAACAAGCGGAGGACCAAAATGGCATCTAATGTGGACCTGCTCCTCAGAAAGCCTAACTGTTGGGAGGGACACTTCCAATGTAACAGGGGCTCTAAGCGTGCCAGCTCCAAGCGTGCCAGCAGAACATGCATAAACACCTTCCCTGGAATGCACAGCAAGGTGATCAGCCCGTAGCTCTTATATTCACTGCTCGGTGCCTTGCCCTTATAAAGTAAGATCACAATACCATCCTTCCAGGCGGCTGGCAAGGTTCCAGTTCTCCACACCAGATGAAAGATGTCCAGAAGTGATTCCAGTATAGGGTCAATAGCACATTTTAGCAGTTCTGCGGGATGCAATCAGTGCCATTTTTTTTTAGTTTAGAGATGGCATGCTTCACTTCATCCAATGTTGGTGCATTAGTACAAGTGTCTGGGTGTTGAACCACAGTGCCTTCCAGATCATCCAGCTCTGAGCAAGCAGCAGCTGGAGGGTGGTTCAGGGCACTGTGATAATGTTCCACCCAGCGTGAGAGGATGTCATCATCCAATTTACATGGATGGCCTTGGCTGTCATTCAGGATCCCGTTTGTAGCGACTATCTCTTGACTGCTGAGGTTGCGGATCACACAGAATGCTGGCTTTAAGTTGCCCCTGGCTAAGCCAAATTCAACATCATCCGCCCCTTGGTTATAATATGGCTCACAATCGCAGAGTGCCAGGGTGTTATATTTTCGCTTCAGCTGATTACGAGTGTACTTATTGCCATGCTGGTGGGCTGTGACCTTCAGTTAAATTATCTGGAAGGCTACATCCAATAACCATGGTTGGTGTGCTGGGCACCTATAGCTAATCGTATGGCTCAGCGGATTGGTGGAGGATAGAAGTGAACAGAGACCAGGCAACCTCCATGTCTTCCAGCAGGTTGGCTAGAGCCGAGAATCTATTGCCGACATTGATACAAATCCTGCTGGCTAAATCTGGCACGTGAAGTGTGTCAGTGTCAAACTTCATCATTGCAGAGGGCTTACCTGCTCTTTAGAGCTTCAACACCATACAGGCAACCACTAGGTGGTGATCTGTGTTTGCCACACATTCCCCACCAAGCTATAATCTACAGGAGGTGAAGAGACACCTGTCATTTGTGATGATGTGGTCCAACTCTGTGAGTGACACCATTGTGCGAGATCCATGACATCTGGTATATGAACCATGATCCAAGAAGGGAAAGATTCTGGGAGGCACAGAATGTGAGCAAGTGGCAAGAGTTATCAGTGGGTGTACCTGAACCATAATGACCATTGACCTGTTCAACTTAGTTCGTAAGGAGCTGGTAACTGCATTTAGGTTCACGAGATTATCATGTGGAGGGACTGTGTGTATTGGAGTTTTCCAATTGATTGCAGAAATGATCTTTTACTAAATCAACAGATTCTTCTGTCAGAGCATAAACTACTATGACATCAAGGTAACCATACCGGAGTTTAAGTAATAAGTAACCGAGAAGACCTGGGTGTCCAGGTTATCAAGGAAGACTTGGCCTCATCTTGCAGTATAAGTGCTATCCCCTGGAGCCACCAGAATACAGAAGTAAAGAATCTTCCACCTTGTGACACCTGTGATCTATTAGCCTTGTTTCAGTGAGGCCTGCAATTGATATGCCAAGACGGTCCATTTCACATGAGACAGTGACCTGATGACCATGCCTACGAAGAGTTGCAACATTCCAGGTTGCAATTTTGATGGACTGGTGGAGATCTCAGATACGATTGGATACATCGTCACAGTATACTGCAGTTGTACCTGCCGACATCAGAGGACGTGCATCCCCAGGGGGGCTTCGGCACAAGCCCGTCATATTTACACTGAGGGAAGATGGCACCAGCAAGGCATCTACAGCTGAGAGTAAGGCAGGGGTTTAACCCTGGTGCTGAATGCTAAGTTATTCACGGTCAAAAGTAGGGGTCGGCAACCTTGGCACATGGCCCATCAGGGTAATCCGCTGGCGGGCCGCAAGACATTTTGTGTACGTTAACTGTCCATAGGCATGGCCCCCCGCAGCTTCCAGTGGCCACAGTTCACCGTTCCTGTCCAATGGGAACTGTGGAAAGTGGTGCGGGCCACAGGGACATGCTGGCCACCGCTTCCCGCAACTCCCATCGGACAGGAACGGTGAACCACAGCCACTCGGAGCTGCGGGCGGGCCGTGCCTGCAGACGATCAATGTAAACAAAATGTCTCTCAGCCCGCCAGCGCATTACCCTAATGGGCTGCGTGCTGAAGGTTGCCGACCCCTGGTCAAAAGCAAGGGCGAATAATTGTCCCAAAAAATACCTGGTCTCACTGAAATAAGACGGAGGGACAGTAACGCAACCCTTTTCCTAGTCTACCTGTACTGGCTTCATGCTACATGACCCGAGCTATTGAGTCTCTCTCAGAGACGTCCTTCACCTTGAATAGCTAGGTGCAGCTGCTGCCCTGCATCTTCGCTGCCTGTGTTAGCCATCATTTTCAGGGTTCTTGTTGGACCTGGCCAACTCACATAATGCCCAAGATGATATTTCAGACAAGTCTTCATAGATGATGGCATAGCTCCAATGAGTGATCCCCTACTTCAGATGTTACACCCCTCCACCACAATGAGGTACAGGTCAGACATGGGGGCAATGGCTAAATTCTGGGAATTCCACATGACGCAGTTTTCAGAGGCAGATGTATTTATGCAGAACCTAATTACAGACACCTTGGGTTTAGCCATTAAAGCAGAATTTCCACATATAGAACCTAACAAATAACCTACAGTAATTCGAGACGACAAAGCAAGCAACCACAGGACTGCAGACCAGTAAAAGAAAATAGAACTTAGAACACACAGATTCAGGGCTGATGGTTTGTCTTAACTTACAGTGGAGAGAAACAAGACTTCTTCTTTTACTGGCCTCTTTGCATTCCCACTCTTGGGGTGTGCTGATGGTTCAAGTTTCCCCATCAGAGAATTTCAAGAATGTTAATGTGTAGAGGTCATCTCAATGAAGTCTGGTTATAGGTGAGTAAATTTCATTTCTTCTTGTTTGGTTCACTTCTTCACATTTCCACTCTTGGGATGTGTGGATGGTGCAATTTGAACCATTGGTATATCGCAAGAGTATGAATGTACAGAGGTCATCTTGAAGAATTCCAGCTATAGTGAACAACTTTCATATTGCATGTATCCATATAATTTAAGAATTTTTGCATAAATTCTTATTGGCTTAGCATGATGGAACTTTATGGTAAATTCTGTTAAAGGCAACATTAAGAAATCATGTGGGTTTTGTTTGTTTATTTTTCATTCTTACTTCTGAATTATCACTGCATGCAAATCATCACTGCATGCAAATCAGTGAAATCAAACTTGTGACTTGCAGCAATATAAACCTCTGTCTTTCAAAGACAGAACAGTATCTATTAAGCTCGTTATTGCAAAGGCAAGTCAATTAAATTATCAGCACTAATTCACAATTCCACAAGCTGTTAAATTCTTTACCTACAGCCCAGTGGTATTCAAGGATGTGTATAATACTATCCTGCCTTTGGAAACCTTAGAGAAAGTATTTCCAGTATAATCCTGATAACTGAAGTATCACTGGCAAGTATAAAGGAAAACAAACACATCTGTGCTAATGACTTTGAAATATATTTGATCCATATAGCTAAATGATTGTTACATGCAGTTACTATTACCATTACATTCCAATAATTATATGGTTCAGACACCCTGGTAGTTCTTGTTTATCTCTCATTGCTTTAAGACAAAATAGTGATTTAAAAATCCATTACCACCTACTGTACCAATATAAGATTAAAAAAAAAGTCCAAGTATTGTTCCTCTGATAATGGATTCTTAGATTATTTCTCTATCCCTTGTCCTTTTTTTTCCTAAAGGAAACAAAATCTATAAAAATGAATAAATCATATTTTTATTCCAGTATAAAATGTCAAACTCATATAAGATTGCTCTTGTCTAGTATACAATTACAGTTATATTACCTGAATTCATGATTGGCTTGTGGTTCATTTCTCATTTAAGTGACTTTCATTCTATGAATTAGTTTGTTTGTGTGTCTGATTGCACCAGAATAGCAATCTGTTTTATATCTACCATTTGCCAGTCAGTTGATACACTGGATAACAGAGGCTTTGTAGAAAATGTAAAGTGAATGACTATCTGCACTGAAATTCAAACAACTTGTGAGGCCTAATCTAAACCCCCAAGGATGAGTTTGCTGCTTACTTTGCTCTTTTAAGATCTGTGATAATAATAATTAATAATTATAATAAATAAAGGCAGCAGCAGTGCTGAAGAGAAAGTAATCACCTTGAGAAATGAGAACTTTCTCATAGTTGTTAACTGCATGACCGTATACAATAGTCAATTCCTTAATGAATGGCATAGATGTGATCACAATATAGTTGCTGTGCATGAGGGCCCCAATCCTGCATCATTGAAATCCATGTTCTTACTGTCTTCCTTGGGGAATGTGGGTAGAGGCCCTGTAATGGGGTCAGACTCACCCCTGCTGCGCCTCCTGCTGGTCTCAGTCAGGAATTAGCTCGCCAGCCTCCGGAGCGCCCTCTTCAGGCCGGTGATCCGCCTGACCACTCTGGCCCCCCGTGCCCCTCCCAGGACCTGGTGCCCCATTCTCTGGGGTGCTTCCCTCTGGCAGTACCTCCTTAGTCTGGGTCTCCCCTCCCAGGGGAACCCCCAACTCACTATTCCCACCTCACCTCAGTCGTAGGCTACTGCCAGTCACCAGCTAGCCCCCGTGCCCTGGGGCAGACTGCAGTATAAGCCACTCATCACAGGCAAGGTTGGGTTTGGACCTGCTGACTCTGCCTACCTGTGGGCTGCCCCTGCAACCCTAGTACCACTTTGGGCCTTAGTGTAGCCCTAGAGCCTGGGGTTTTCCTAGGCCAGAGCTCCCCGGCTCCCTTAGCCTTTCCCCAGCCCTGCTCCACTTCAGGTCCCTGCTTAGCTCCTGGCAGCCAGGCCCTTCTCCCTCTACAGGCAGAGGAAGACTGCCTGCTCTAGGCCCACTGCCCTCTTATAAGGGCCACCTGAGCCTTAATTGGGGCATGGCCCCAGCTGAGCCTGCCTTTCCACTCAGCCTGGGGCTGCTTGCTCCAGCGCTCTCCTGGGCTGTTTCAAGCCCCTCAGGGTTGAGCGGGCTGCCACCCCACTACAGGCCCCTTCTTTTCTTCTTTCCCACACAGAATGCACATGGGCATTGTGAATGGGTAGGAACTAGGGCTTAGGCTCCCAGTGAACTCCCCATCCCCTCTGCATTTAAGCATTCCTGGATACACAGAAACAATTCTTGCTGCTGAGAGATGCTCCACCCACCCACCCACACATTGCCCTATAAGTGGGGTGGCTCTCAGAGCTGTATTTCCAGCTTGCTGTTACCTGTTGGGTTCAGGTTTGAATTTTTTCTCTCTGAGGAATATAGGCAAGTTGTCCAGTGAGTTTTTCACCTTCCTCACAGCATCTTGAGATCCTGGTGGATGGGGCTGATAAGAATAAGGATAGTACTTCCTTCCATCTGCAAAAATAATAACAGGGGAAGTAATACATATAAATAATTATATATTTTCACAACTTGTGGTCAATGTGCAGTCAGAGTCTACCAGGTCACAGCTCCAAGGGTAGACCGGAGTACGCAATCCAGGAGGGACTGGTGGATCCAGTTAGCCTGCGGGTCAAGGGAAAGTCTTAAGTGTTCTCAGAATTAGCTTCCTTTTGTCCATGCCCTCCTTATTACTGTAACTGTCAGTAATGCTACCTCAATGGCTACAGCATTTACATAATTGTCCTTTAAAAATAAAACCCAAACTTCCCTGCATTCTGTTGGTTGCGTTCTAAATAATTTTACATTTGGCATACAAAATAGTTAGATTATAGATTAATTTGTAGATGAATATTATGATGAATGTGCTTAATGAGTTGGTTCTGGTGACTAAAAAGTAGCCCCTTTATTATGTGGTGACACATAATAGCCTCCCTGCCCACTCTGCTTTATTCATGGTTTTTTGTGATTAAATAGCAAAGTTAATCTGTCAGACTTCCTAATGTGCCATCCTTTTGTATAAAGATTCACTTTTATTATACAAGACAATGTGACTTGGCATAATGAGTGCATCACAGATTGGTAACCTTCCTTATTAAAATGTCGGGCATATTTAAATAATCTGTCATCTGTATGTCTTATGCATAGAACAACTATTATCCACCTAAAGTAAAAGCACCAATGATTCTGGCTTGCAAAGCGTGCATGCGTTCACACACCCACCCACACCCATACCTTCCCCACACCCCATACACACACTTGATGCCCTGAAGAGCGCACACAGAACTTTCTTTGTTCTACTTTGAGTGTGCTTGTAGGATGTACTAATATTTTCTTTAAGAGCGACAAAAAGTCTGGTAGCACCCTATAGACTAACATATATATTGGAGCATAAACTTTCATGGGTGAAGACGACAAAGTGGGTCTTCGCCCACGAAAGCTTTTGCTCCAATATATTTGTTAGTCTATAAGGTGCTACAGGACTCTTTGTCGCTCTTGCAGATCCAGACTGACACGGCTACCTCTCTGATACTTAATATTTTCTTTTTATGCCTGTAAGCCACAATTAGTAGCATAACTGTATTATGTGTAGTTTGTATAGCCATCAGTCCCATCAAACTGGACTGCTGATAAACCCTACCAGATGGAAACTCACATACCTGTGGTTGCATTTGTAACCTCGGTAAACCCTGTTTCAGCTAAAAAAAAAAAAAAACAACCAAAAAAACCCCCCTGCCCTTTGATGGTACTTGCCAATAGAAATCCTGAAGTGGCATGCTTATTGTGCTTGTTTGCATATCATTATCCAGAATACTCTTCTAATTTAGAGCAGTTTCAGAAAAGCTCTGATATTTGTGCCATGGGAACAAACTTAAATGATGTAAAGTTCAGTGACAAATTTGACTTTGTGGTAATTAGAAGATTGACTTATCAGAAATGTGACTTTATTTTTGCTCCTATTAAAGTTTCCTTTGCATTAAATACACCGTGTTTCTCATTTAACTCTTGGAAGACTCTCTCCTTTCAAATGTCAGTGAACAGATTGCTGGTACTTACCTTTTCCCCCCCATTTACAGCACCCTGTGGAGGAAACTTGACAGGCTCATCAGGTTTTATTCTTTCACCAAATTTTCCTCATCCCTATCCGCATAGTAGAGACTGTGACTGGAGTATCACTGTTAATAACGACTATGTTATATCACTAGCATTTATCAGGTAAGCTGTTATTTGGCCATATTTTTATTTAAATAATGTTTACATCATTACCATTGGTGGCTGCTCAGAGCTCGATAGGGTAAGAGCTGATAATACCGAGAGCACATTAAGTAACCATCAAGACTATCAATAATTGTTACCTTTGTCAGCAGTCTCCACAGAGACACCAAGAGCTGAATAAGCATAGGGACTTGAACACACACCGGGCTCAGTCCTGCAAGGTGCTGAATATGCCTATGAGATGCAAAGAGCCCTTAACTGCCACGAACCAAACTGGAAGTGGAGGATGCTCAGCATCTTACAGAATTAGGCCTACAGAGAGATTCTCTCTATGAGAAGGTCGGGAAGACAGAATAAGCTAGTTTGCGGGGCTCTCCCCTATCTGAAAGGAAGGACTTTTTTGATCAGAGGGCTGTCAGTTCAGCACCTTTCATAGTAGATGTTCACATGAGATTACAGCAAAACGTTAAAAGTAGTATTTTGATCCAGTTTTATTAACCCACATCGTTACATAAAAATATGGTTCATGTGAGCAATATTTTCCTGGATATTAAATGCTGTTTGTTAAACCCCTCTATCATAATGCAGTACTCAATACTGTTCAGAAAATTCACAGAGTGAATTATAACCATAAAGTAAAACCAGACACTTTTTGTGGAAAAGTATTTATTCGAAGTTGATGTTTATTATTATTATTATTATTTATTTATTGTAATTCCCAAAGACCCCAGTTGGGTTTGAGGGCCCATTGTACTAGGAATTGTACAAACATAAGAGACAAACCTTTCCCTGATTTTTGGTGATATTATAAAATGTATTGCTTAGTGATATTTGGTAATGTTTACTTTCATCTGAGCTATTGCTCACCAGTTACTTATTACTCAACAGCAAAATATGCACATTAAATAGATACTTCTAAGATATCAGTTAGAACTTTTACTGTGTCATGGGTAAACTTTTTACTGTACTTTATGTTCAGAAGTCTCAATGAGTCATTTGATTTTATGGATTCATAGGTTCCAAGACCAGAAGAGCCATTGTTATCACCTGGTCCCACCTCATGTGTAACACAGGCCATAGAATTTCCCCAACCACCTTCCCCAAAATAGATGTTCAAAACTAACCCAAACAGTAGAAAGAGGAAGAGAAGGTTGAGTATCAGACCATTCCAGCCATGCTGGTTGTAGCCAGATTGCCACTAACCCCCTGGTATTATCCCAGATTTCTGGGACCAGGGTCACCAAAAGGCCAAGCACTCTCAGTGCTGGGAAGTTCAGTTTCAGGGGATGGCATGTAAACTCTGCAAATAACATTATAATGTATCTTAGCACATCCCTCTCCAGGTTATATCATGATGGGTCCCCTGGAAATTAAAATCACTGAATTTTGCACAACTCTAAAATAAATAAAACCTATCTCTCTCTCTCTCTCTCACACACACACACGCACATATATCACGGTAATATTTTTTCTGTTTGATACTCTGAATCTAGAAATATTTACATTAACAATTATTGTCTAGAAAGATGTCTACATGGTTTCCAGACTGGCAGGAAAATAATGATAAATTGTTTTTAAATGGCTTTATCTTTTGTAATTAATCATCTTCACAAATCATTACTATTGGGTGTTTTTTGCCCCTACTTAGAAACAGTGTTGGTAAACACTCAGGTGAGCTTATTAGAGTTAGGATATCATGCAAAGCATATTTCACCTAACATTTCTTTTCTTTTTAATGTTTTATAGTTTCAGTATAGAACCAAATTATGACTTCCTCTATATCTATGATGGACCAGACAGCAATAGTCCACTAATTGGGAGTTTTCAAGATAGCAAGTTGCCAGAGAGGATAGAAAGCAGCTCAAACAACATGCACTTGGCTTTTCGGAGTGATGGATCTGTTAGCTTTACTGGTTTCCATTTGGAGTATAAAGGTAAATACAACAGGTGGTTTGTTTGTTTTTTTGGTTGGTTGGTTGGTTGGATTTTTGTTGTTTTTTGTTCATTCGTTTTATATTCTGTGTATTAAAAACATGAACAAAATTTGATACAAAATGTTTTATCTTATGAATATATAGAATTACACTAAAATGTGAAATTTCAGGTATGAGTGTAAAATTGGTTTGTTAAAATTATTTATTTCTCTCATTCTGGGAATGATTATATAGACACACACACTTTAAGGTGTAATCTATCTGCAACTGGATTTCATTGTAAATGTAAATATTCAGTATGCTATTTTAACCCACATTTTAAGACATTAGTTTACGGAGTAAAAAAAAAGTTACAGTTTTTTTACAGTTACAGTAACAATATTTAATTTGACAGTGCCTAATCTACATGTGATAGCTTTTTTCCAACATAAATGTAATAAGAATCTCTGGCATATTTAGCACATCAGACCCCTGTAAGGAATGCTGATGAGATGCTGAAAGCTTTAAAAGTGTTAAGTCTGTTAGGTCAATGATCTAAGGGTATGTCTATACTTACCCGTCGCGTCGGAGGCGCGGGATCGATGTTCTGGGTTCGATTTATCGCGTCTTGTCAAGACGCGATAAATCGAACCAGGAAGTGCTCCGCCGTCGACGCTGGTAATCCAGCTCGACGAGCGGAGTAGGCGGAGTCGACGGGGGAGCCTGCGCGCCGCGTCTGGACCACAGGTAAGTTCGAACTAAGGTACTTCGACTTCAGCTACGTTATTAATGTAGCTGAAGTTGCGTATCTTAGTTCGACAGGGGGGGTTAGTGTAGACCTGGGCTAAGAAAAACAAAGAAGTCTTGATATAGACTTTTACAAGATGGTCCATATTAGATCTCTCTGATTTTGGTCATAACACCATAGATCTTTGCATATTTATAGATAGATCTTTGCATATTTGTCGTAGGCAGTATCAGTTTCAAAGGATTGTCACTGCCTTGTTAGGCAAAATAATACTCATTGTAAAAAGTTCCTGAATATGTTCTTACCTAGTAGAAAACAGTGAGTCCCAATGGATATAAATCATACCGCCAATGTATTTTAAGCTCATTGGGCCACTTCTTCAGATAGCTGGAGTGTAAAAAGAAGAGGGTTCCAGTTGTTCCAGTTCCACTTAGTTGGGGTTGGTCCTGGTTTGAGCAAGGGTTTGGACTAGATGACCTTCTGAGATCTCTTCTAACCCTACTTCCTTGATTCTATGAAATGCGTGTCACATTGTCAAAGCCCTTCTCTACAAGGATTTGGTTCCATGAGACTGGCTCAGCCTACTGGAGGACTGTTCTCCAGGGCATCATCTCCCCCTCAGCTATGGAGTAGATTCCACAATAAATTCATGTTAAATCCAAAAGCAATAATTTTCATTAATTTCCCCATGTCAAGGTTCTGGTCAAACTCCCCATGCTTGGACATTCATCAGGCTGCTGTGTTTGGATCCCAACACTAAAGCCATGTGCTTTAAGCTCCCCTTTGGTCTGGATAGACAGGCACTCTCTTTTTCTTTGGACCCCAAGCATACTCCTTTGACAAAGACTCTTGTCCAGTACCACTTTTGGAAGTGGGACCCTGCAGTCCAACTACCCAGGTCCCAAGATTAGTACTGATCTAAGTTCCCTCTAAGGGGCACAGCTGCGCAACTGTCTATTAAGCCCCGCACAGAGGCTCAGGGCTGCAGTGGGGAGAGATGCCTCTCCCCCAGCACGGACCTGCCCCAGACTTTCTGCAGCTGTGGGAGAGGAGCCCCTCCCTCATCCCAGGCCTGCCAGAACTTCTGGAGAAAGGAGCCCCTCCCTCAGTCAAGCCCAGCCCCATCGGAGCTGCCGCGGCCGGGGAGAAGCACCTCTCCCCCACCCTGAGCTGCGGTGAGAGAGGGCTGGGGAAGTCCTTTCTCCACACAGCAGCCCTGGGGCAGCCTGTACCCCAAAACCCTCACCCCCTCCCACCCCAACCTTCTGCCCCAACTGCGTCCCCTCCCACATCCCAAACTCCTCATCCCTGGCCCCACCCCAGAGCCCACACCACAACCCTCTGCCCCATTCCTGAGCCCCCTCCCGCACTCTGAACCTCTCATCCCCAGCCCCACCACATGAATTTTGTTATGTGCACCAATATGAAGGTGATGTGTCACACATCACCTCCATATTGGTGCACATAACAAAATTTATTCCGCACGTGGACATAAAAAATTAGAGGGGACACTGGTGCTCATCCTCTCAAAACTCCAAGTAGTTTAAGCACACCCTTCCCAGAGCTCCACCGTTGTGGATACTCCAGTTTACTGTTTACCCCTTCAGGGCCATGTGATAGTTGAAGCAAATAATGTGCAAACTTTGCAGAAGAATTTCTACCCATCAGTCTACAAATTAGACAGCACAAAAGACATACAGATCCAGAAAAAACAAATAATAAATACCTGTATGCTATTCCCTGCCTGAGTTTCCTCACCACTCTTTAGGGTTTATTGGGACCTGGGTCAGTGTTCTTTCGGGGTTCCAAGTCCCCTCTCATGGACATCATTCCTTCAGCTCATGGCTTCAGCTATGGAACATGGAGTTTTCTCTTTGACCCCTGCAGCCAGCTTCCTTCAAGTTTGGCTGTTTTGAGAGTCAAAAGTTTCCTTCTTCTCAGGATGCATGACCCTTTGTCTCCTGAATCTCTCAGCATCTGAGTTTTTAAAGTCAGACCTAATGCCTGGTTTCTTTGTTCCCTTTCTGGGGATTTTCCATTCCTCCAATCCTCGTCCCCAAAGAACAACTGAGACATCCTCCCCCTAAATAACAATTGCATGTATCCTCCTTAGCATACTCAGTGTCCTGCCAGAACCCAGTTCTTAAGTATTAATGACATATTTTTGTTTGTTTGTGCTGTAGCTTCTTCCAGATAATGTGTGTGATACGAGACTGGGCTTTTTTCATCCCACTGCTGATTTACGTACACAGTGAGATTGAAGCACTGGATTGAGCACTGGAATGGGTTACCTAGGGAGGTGGTGGAATCTCCTTCCTTAGAGGTTTTTAAGGTCAGGCTTGACAGAGCCCTGGCTGGGATGATCTAGTTGGGGTTGGTCCTGCTTTGAGCAGGGGGTTGGACTAGATGACCTCCTGAGGTCCCTTCCAACCCTGAGATTCTATGATTCTATGATTCTATGAAGCTATACGTAGAGTTCATAATATCAAACAGAATTCATAAATTGTGCCTAGAGAAGTCTCCAAACCATCACACCTCACCTCTCAGAGAACACCCTCTCTTGCTCCTGAGCAGGGAACTGAATAGTGACAGTGTCATACAGGAGCACTAAGGCATCACTTGTAGAGGCAAGGGGCAATGAGGCAGTGCAGAAGCACAGGCCCTCAAGCAAATCTCCTGAGATACATGGGTTTTAAGGGATAAAAAGTGTCTTTTGAGTTCTCTTTAGGGACACTGTGCTCCCCAGTGGATACAGAACAATGAATTTAAACCTATTCAAGTTCAGTTACCATTCCTTCTGCTCACTGTTGGAAGCTGTGTCCATTGTTCCGATGAAAGAATTAGGCCCATAAAATTATGTGGACTTTGAAAACAAATAGAAGATAAAACTGTGAGCCTACCATTATTGTCAATTTCATTATAATGAACAACTACAATACTTTTTTATTTACATAAAAGCGATATTGAGGCCCCATTGTGCTGGGCACTTTAAAGACACTTAGAACGACACAGTGCTCACCTCAAAGAGTTTACAATCTAAATAGAAAAGACAGACAAAGAATGGGAGAAAGAAAGTATTGTTAATCCTGTTTTACAAATAGGGACCAGAATCATAGAGATGCTAAATGATTTGTCCAGCAGCAGCATGTAGAAAATCTGCAGAAAAGCAGGACATTTAATTGAGAACTCCTGAATTCCAGTCCATTGTCTTAATTTCAAAACCTCTAAATGTTAATTTCAGTAAACTCTTGGACTCATTGATATCTACTTGCAGTGACTTCCAAAGGTTAATTAATTAATATACTTGAGGCAAGTGTAGAGAAAAGGATCCTTATTTAAAATCAGTTTGCCTTCTCAATAATTTCAAAATACATTCTTTTTAAAATATCTATTTATCAAAAATGTGTTTGTATAAGTTTTTCCTCTGAGATAACCCAAGTGCTCCCTACCTCACCTGCCTTCAAACCAAAATCTTGTGTTAGCAATGTTATTGTCTGTTGTCATGGGATTGATTGTGAAGTCTTGGATTCCACATTATGACTTCAAAAAAAGAAAAAAGAAAAAGGATAAGCTTTCCTTGGATGGCTCAAAGGACAATATGTCTCATCAAAAATTATTAAAGTATAATTAGGTAAGATAAATAGCTAGTCTATTCAAAACCTCAGCCCAGGAGCAGAAGGATATATGTTAAAAGTTTCCAGTCAAAGCAAGGTTTATGGACTCTTGGGTCTTTGTAAAGCTAATTAATTGGTCTGTTCCTTCTCCCAAATAAAGTATGAAAGACCCTCATTGAAGGCTAAAATCTCCCTGTGACATTACACAGGGTACAATCTGGACTGTTAGACAGCTGCATCCCCTCAGTTTTCCAGCCTGGGGTGCCTTTTACACTGCTTCGCTGTGAGCACAACCACTCCTGGCCTGCTCACAACCAGCCCTCAGCATGTACTGCAAGAGTAACCTCAGCTATACTGCAAGAGTGCCACAGCCAGCCAGATTGCCACCCTTGAATTATACAGCAGAGTGACACCAGCAAATTCCCAAGTACCCCAGTACCGTCCTGGACAATACAAGCTCATATAAATTACGTCATTTCATTAATAGCAAATTATATACACAAATGTTGTCTCAAATGGAGTTCCTGAAACACTTCAGTCCCAACACACTGGCTTAGATAAAACAATAAAACAAGTTTATTAACTGCAGAAAGATAGATTTTAAATTATTACAAGTAATGAGGCATAAAAGTCAGAATTGGTTACAAATAAATAAAAGGTGAAACACAAACTAATACCCAACTTAACAAGCTAAGTGAATTAAAAGCAAAATGTCTGTGTCGCCAAATGCTTTTGCAGATTTACTGGTTGGATGCCTTTCAACCAGGACCCTTCCCCCAGTTCAATGCCCCTTTCCTTGTCCTTCAGGCATTGTGGATGTCGTGGGCAAAGAAAAATGGAGGAGAGAGGTGATTTGGGGTCTCTGTTCCTCATTTTTACATGTCTTTCTCCTTTTTGAGAAATGTTTCCAGCTGGAGTTCAGGTGACAGCAAGTCTGTTTGTACAATAATTTAAAGCTGTTCCATAGCCAATATATAAATTTCTCTCACACACACTTCTTCCTGGCAAAGAATGGCCATTTAACCAGGTAATAGTCCATTAGATTATGTTGACACATGGTTGAGGAGCTGGCTAGCCTTTTGTCTCTGAGGAACTGGTTTTAAGCTGTTTCCCCTTACTTGGAACATGTTGTATACAGTAGCATTTTATAAGTTTACATATATTTCATCAGGACAGCAATGTTCGGTAGATTATGAGTTTTCAAACGATACATCACAAGGCATACTTTCTACAAAATGTATCATAGAGTTGTAAAAAATTATGAAAATACGGGTACAGATTGTCTCACTCCCCTCTTTCTGCTTGTGCATCCAGGGAAGAAAATCACATAGATGATGGGCTTCTGAAATCAAGAGGCCTGGGTTTTGTGCCTAGCTTTACCACTGATTTTCTGTGTGATCTGTGAAAAGACTTATTTCTCTGTTTCTCAGGATTTACCATCTGTGTAAATGATAGTGATTGCTCACCTATATAAAGAGATTTGAAATCTGCATCTGCAACTCTAAGTAACAGTAGTGTTTATTCATCAGGATGTTTGGAAAACAATGGGCCTAATTCTACGTCTGCCACCTCTGGCATGGTGGGCAACTCCTCCTGAATCTGGTGTTGGGATCAAAATGACAGCACTTGCCTAGGAATACATTTCAAATTAGCATTTGAAAATTGGGATATGAGCAAGAAGAGAGATTTTATTTCCCCATTAAAAAAACCAACAAAGATTATGATTATTTTCTTATTACCATTGGACACACTTCTGACACCCTGAGACAGAGTAGTGCCTTACACGGTGAGAAATCCCATTATCCTCTGAAATAGGTACTGCTCAGCATATTGTGATGGTGCCAGAATCACTCCTATAATGATGTCCACATTGATACAAAGGAACCATTGTAATGTCTCGTATTCATTTGTATTAATGGTTTCTAGCCCTTGCATTTCAATCCATTGCTTGATTCTTCAATGATGTGTTACAATTCACTTAGGCGCTATACATAAACATCCAATACCCAAAGCAAAATATCCAATAGCAAAGGATGAATGAATGGAGCATAAAAGAAACACTGAAAATGTGGTAGGGACACAGTTGAATCTGGAATTATCAAAATGACTTTTTCATCTTCCTTGTCCCCCCCCCCACCCTTTCCCCTTACAAATATCAATGGCATTTACGGGTACCTCTTTGGCATGAGTCACTCTGTAGTAAATATAGCAAAGGCATTCTTGGGGTACCATATTAACATAACAGAAACATGATACTTGAAATAGCAAAAATATCACATCACATCATACTTGAAATAGTCAGAATAATTAATACATTTAAAGTAGCAACAACAAAGAACTGTTGGATAAATTCTTGAAACATTATTAATTAATTAGTTTATTATTATTATTATTTATTATTTTTATTATTATTTTATTTTATTGCAATCAAATGTTCTTTCTCCATAGAGGCAATTATGATAGATTGTCACACTTGGGTTTGTGCTTCTAATGTGAGGCCAGATGGGGAATTTGTATAGCTCAAAGTACAGAGCACTGGCTTCAAGGGTGGGTGTTGTTAATCAAGGCCAGCTCTGCATTAGGGCTTGTCTTCACTGCAAAAGTTAGCTTGAATTACTCCACTCAAGTCACTCCACTCAAAGTAGACTAGTTTGAGTGGAATTACTCGAGCAGAGTAATTCAAGTGTGGCTGCTCAGGAAGCTTGCGTGAAAGCAGCCATGCTTTGAAACCATGCTTAAATTGCACAGAGTGATTTGATTAACAGCACAGAGAGATTGGATTAACAGCTGGTGATTTGTGTTTAATTTGAGCTGCTGCCTGTAAATGCATCTCCACTGGATTAGTAGATGAAGTGTAATAGCATTTGAGCTTCATCCCTCACGCCATCAAGGGGCCAACTATCTTGCATGTAAAGCAATACTTATTTAAGATGGGCATTTTTTTTGTGGCTGGGAATATGGATTGGGGCAACACTCAAGCTAATGCTGCAGTGAAGAAAAGACTTCAGAACCTGAGTGCCTGAGTACCAGTTCCTTTGTGACCACATTTGGATTGTGAACTAGCCTTCATCCATGGCAAGTGCCATATGTATTAGTGCTCCACAAAGAATTTGAGTGTTATGACTCCATTGGCATCAGGGAGATTTGGTTCTCCTTCACAACTCTTGCACCTGCAGTTTCTTGTATTTTTGTTTGTTTTTTGTTCTCCCACAGTCCCTCCTTTCTCCTGCAGAATGGAGAAGCAGCCTGGTGGGTTTGAGAAGTGCTCAGAGTACAGTTGCAGTATGTTCATAAGGAAAGGCATGACTAATATCCTGATCTGTGGAGCACACCATGACTGCTTTGTCTTTGAAATTTGCTCATGGATGTCACAGTAAGCTGAACAAAGTGCCTGAAAATTCTCCTTGCTTCTGATATTGCTTCCCATACGTTGGATGCAAAATGTCCTAAAAGGTCTTGAAAGTATCTTTTGCCTTGGGCTATCCAATGTAGAGAGTCCTCAGTTCAGCATTGGGACTCTACCAGCAACATCCATGTATGCATTGGTCTCCAAGCTGCATTTCAACTGCCTCAAAGCATCCAGTGAGACCTGACATGTCAGTGTTAACACACCACATCTAATAATTGCTATCTTTGCTTTAGTCCCACCATCCACACAGTGCTTAATGGAGATCTAAGGCCATTTGTGTGATCAGGGAGGAACTCAATATTTGACCAGAGGGTGTAGAAGCTGAGAAGTCTGATGTCTCTGAGTTTGTGTCCACAGTCTGACCTGCTCAGAAACAGACGATCAGAAAGGTATACTACATATTTAAGTAAAAAGGGTTTCTGATATGTTGTGAAAGCTCTTGCTGATCCTGTTACTGTGTATTCACTTCTTGACTACCTTGGTCATACGTTAGAATCTGATTTACAGACATCTTCCTTCCATGTTCGTTCAACAGCTATTTCAGATTTCTATGAGTAAGATGAGGGTGCTGGATGTTTCAGGTTTTATTTTGAAATATACTTATTAAGAAGATACATCTTAGCTTTGTTTTTATGGCAACATCTTTAGTATTTAGTGAACATGCTTGGGAATCTATCACAGGTGTATCTTTAGAGAAGAGGAAATTGCATAACTGTAATTGCTGCTCACTGAAGATATATAATGTGACTGATCACTACTCTCCCAGACACCTCCCTTCACTGTTGATTTGTTTTGTAACTGCAGCTTTTGGTATTGCATTCTATATATGACAGATTATTCCACCTCATTTTCTCTTCCTCTCTAATTTGTTATATGGCATTCATATCCAGACATCTTGCATATATGCAAAATTCTTTTTCTTTCTTTCTTTCTTTCTTTCTTTCTTTCTTTCTTTCTTTCTTTCTTTCTTTCTTTCTTTCTTTCTTAGGACTGGACTTTTTCTTTCATGGTGTTATTGTGGGAAATTAAGTTGACTAATGTTATGGTATATTGCATATTTCTTTGAAGGTTTTTGTGGTCATCCTATTCTGTACCAGGAGTGCATTCCAGATTTGTGGACCTGTCTCAGAGATAGCTCTGACTCATACACAGAAACTTCATGATTTCTGTAGTTGTAACCGAGAGGACATGCTTAGGATGAGGCGGTCCTGAAGGTAAACCATGGACCTTTAAAAATGAGGGACAATGTCTTAAATTTAACCTTAAGTGGAGCACTGGGATGATGTGATGTTTTTACTGAAATGCCAGTAAATTGTACTTTCTCCCTGTTCATTTCCCATCAGAAACAGATTTCAAGATATTTGTGTTGTATACGTTTTGCCCTTTATAATCAGTTTTCTCCTCCACTCCCATTCATTTACTGATGTTACACTGTACATTCTGAGACATCACAGTTCATAACTCTGGAGAGAATATTGATGCCATAAACACTGGAATGCAGCATCCAAAAATAAATCTGCTTGAATGCATACTACCTGTGCTTAGGTGATCCCGTCTTTCCTTCTTGGGTTTACTTGGGAGCAGGCAACACTCACCTGTGTGCCAGGGTGCCTGTCAAATGTAAAGGAGATCCCGAGTATCCCAGTAGCGATGGTGAATATGTGGGAATCCTCTATCCACCCCTCTGCTGCAGTCCTTTTACTTATAAGGAAAATTAATCTTGGCAGTACATCTACCTTGCTCGGGCTGGTATTGACAAGCTGTGGGAGCCTCCAGAAATAAACCTGAGCTACTCTATGCAATGTGTCTAACCCAAAAGTACCAATTATAAATTCTATACTGGTTAACACATCTTTACTAGGGCTGCCGATTAGTCGCAGTTAGCTCCCACGATTAACTCTACAATTAATCACGATTAATCACAGCTTTAATCGCACTGTTAAACAATAGAATATCAATTGAAATGTATTTAATATTTTTGGATGATTTTCTACATTTTCAAATATATTGATTTCAATTACAACAGAGAATACCAAGTGTACAGTGCTCACTTTATATTATTATTTTTATTACAAACATTTGCACTGTAAAAATGATAAAATAAATAGTATTATTCTATTCACCAAATACAAGTACTGTAGTGCATTCTCTTTATCATGAAAGTGGAACTTACAAATGTACATTTTTTGTTACAAAACTGCACTCAAAAACAAAACAAAGTCCACTCAGTCTTACTTCTTGCTCAGCCAATCGCTAAGACAAACAAGCAGAACCCATTGATCAGAACCCATCATCAGCATGGACACGTCCTCTGTAATGGTGGTTGAAGCATGAAGGGACATATGAATCTTTAGCACATCTGGCACGTAAATATCTTGTGACGCTGGCTACAACAGTGCCATGCGAATGTCTGTTCTGACTTTCAAGTGACATTATCAACAAGAAGTCGGCAGCATTATCTCCCGCAAATGTGAACACACTTGTTTGTCTGAGTAATTGTTTAAACAAGAAATAGGACTGAGTGGATTTATAGGCTCTACGATTTACATTGCTTTGTTTTTGAATGCAGTTATTTTTGTACATAATTCTACATTTGTAAGTTCAACTTTCATGATAAAAAGAGATTGCACTACAGTACTTGTAATGGGGGAATTGAAAAATACTATTTATTTTGTTTTTTACAGTGCAAATATTTGTAATAAAAATACATATAAAGTGAGCACTCTACACTTTGTATTCTGTGTGGTAATTGAAATCAATATTTGAAAAATGTAGAAAAACATTCAAAATATGTAATGAATTTCCATTGGTATTCTATTGTTTAACAGTGTGATTAAAACTGCAATTAATTACGATTAATTTTTTAAATCATGATTCATTGTAAAAAACATACAAAAATTAAATAAATGGTGTTCTATTACTGTTTAACAGCACAATTAATCACAATGATTTTTTATTGTGCAATTCATCACGGCTGATTTTTTTTAATCGCTTGATATCCCTAAGATTTATTTAACAATATAGAAAAAAACCCAGGATGTAACAGATTGAGATTAATTAAAATGTCACAACCCCTTCAAGTCAGCAGGGGGTGCTTAAATCAATTAATAAATGCAGTTTACAGTAGTAAATAAAACTTAACCAATGTACATTTACACCAGCACCAGCTACCCCACCTCAGTGTGCAATCCTCTGAATTTCAAAGTTCTAGACAATTGCTTGTGTGGGCATGCTTGGAGACACTGAAGCTGGGGACAGCACTCTGTTGGTCTGGTAAAGTAATCCAACCAAATCAACAAAGGGTAGGCCGATCCTAACTGTGGATCAATCCAAGCTCCACAACCGCTCTGAAGATGGGCGTTGTTATAACCAGAGGTCCATAATCTTGGATCCTGGTTACACAAGACCACTTTTCAGCCTCAAGGAAACCACGTATAGTCTCTTCATCACCCCCTTTTCCTTGAAAGCACTTTCGTAAATAAACAAACAAACAAAAGAAGAGTTGTGGTTACTCTCACTGTTTTCACTGCGTCCCAAACTCAGTTAGTTCTTGCCACAGCTACAGTCTTTGTCCTGGCTCTGAGGAAGCCTAGTAATAGCTTCCTTGACTCCACATGTGGTCAAAGCCCCCACAGTTTCTCAGCAGCAGCTACTAGCTTTCTAGCAGGAGCTTAGCAATAGCTCCTCGCTTGGACAAAGCTCCACAAAGCTATCTCTTCCATACCCTGATCAGGGGACCGGTAACAGTCTCAGCTCCCAAGTCAGAATAAGGGACCGCGTCAGGCTGGTGCCCTGCTTGAACAGAGCTCAGACAAGACTCCCTACAACTCAGCAGCTACTCTTTTTTAACTTTCTTTTTAAAGTCCTCACAAAATGGAACCCATTAAAACTGAGGTGGGAAAGTCTGTCTCTTCCCCCAAAGTATCATGGGAGTTGTATTCTTCAAGGCTGGATCGCAGCACTTTGGATCTTCCTGAGTGGAATACCCCCAATTTAGTTCAGAGGCCCCTTTCATGGGGATGCCTACACTTAAATATAACTGTACAATTGTTATTGTATCTAACAGTTGTTATCTTACTGATTTTCATATGGGAAGCATCAACACTGCAAAAGAGGTGTGTGAGTTCTGATAAAATGTTTGGAAAAAGAATGAGGTTTCAACACCTCTCTTTACCATGTAAATGGACATAACACTCTAATGAAAAATATGACGTTTAAATAATGAAAAAGACATTCCATGTTTCTTTATTCTGATGCAGATGTACCTGGAACATTATATAATACGGGTATTTTATTTCTCTACTCTTGCTAGTTTTCAGATTAAATGAGGGGGTGAAATATGCAGCTCTCATAATCTAGTGAGGTATCTTCTATTTGATCAGCTAGCTATGGAAATGCTCTTAAGCCAATCCCCCCCCCCCATACAACCATAAATATATATATATATAAATATATAAATATATTTTTATATATATATATAACTTGCTTCTTGTGTCATTTTCTGATATCATACACTATTTGTTTAATGATATTCAATTGCAAATATTTCCTTTTTTTGCATATTGCTGCTGGAATTGAAAAAAATGTTGAGCTGCTATTTGCTTGAGGTGTGTTACCTTCTTGACGGCTCTTTGTCATTAGACAGTTTATTATTTATATTACAGAAAGAAGGGAGAAACAACAACAGGACCATGTGCATGTGAATATAAAATGAGAAGTTATAAATAAGAAATACATACAGTATCAGGAATCTTTTCACAATGAGACCTGCAATCAGTAAAATAAATACATTTAAAAAGGGAAAACTTTTATAATATTTTAAAATGGTACTGTAGATACAAATTTACTGTTAATTTTGAACAAATCTGAAATGCTGATAATTTGTGTGCACTTTATTTGATTATAAAGTACTTAGTAACTAATTTTTCAGTTCTGAGTTTTCAGTCAGTATAATTTTAAAAACAAACAACCACTCATGTTTGCATAATTGCCCAGGGGACACTGTGCATGAGATCTTAGTTCAGGCCTCCTACTTGAGTACTTCGCTGCCTGATAGGCAGTCCACCAACAGAAAGAGTGGTTGTTCTGTAGAGATAACTCTACATATAGGGAGTAGTCAGGGGTGAAAGTAACTTAAATGACTTAGGGCTGGTCTACACTAACCCCCCAATTCGAACTAAGATACGCAACTTCAGCTACGTGAATAACGTAGCTGAAGTCGAAGTATCTTAGTTCGAATGAAAAGGTACTTACCGGGTGTCCACACGCGGCGCGCAGGCTCCCCCATTGACTCCGCCTACTCCGTTCGTGGAGTAGGATTACCGGCGTCGACAGCGAGCACTTCCTGGTTCGATTTATCGCGTCTAGACAAGATGCGATAAATCGATCCCAGAAGATCGATTGCTCGCCGCCAAAGCAGCGGGTAAGTATAGACGTACCCTTACTGGTACGCAGGGAGTCAGGGTCCTGGGCAAGGTGGGGGGTGGGGCTATGGCCCCACAGAAGAGGCAGGATCCTGGTAGGAAGGGGCAGGGCCTCTGGTGCAAGGGGCAGGCGTGGAGCCAAAACCCCCTTGCCATCCCTTCAGGGAGCCCCGGGCCCTTTAAATCGCCACCAGAGCCCTGGGGTAGTTGTGGTGGGGGCCGGGAGCCCAGGTCCCTTTTAAATCGCCAGGCCCCAGGGCAGTTTCCCGTTTTGTCCCCCACTCCCATCAGCGGCCCTGCTGGTATGGACAGGACCGGCTTACTTTCACCTCTGGGAGTAGTTCTTGGTCATTATAGAATACTGTGTTTATTAGAAGCCATCTAAATTGACAGGAAGATCAATGAGACACAGAACATATGAAGAATGAATTGAAAAATTTAAAAGGAAGAAAATTTTAGGCTCCCATGAGCTTCGAGGGGACCTAAAAGAACCACAGGAATAATCTATTGAACATTTCCATGTGTATTCAAAATTGTCTTTGTGTTTGCTTTCTTTTTGTAGCAAAACTACGCGAATCCTGCTTTGATCCTGGGAATGTAATGAATGGCACAAGACTTGGAATGGATTATAAACTGGGATCAACAGTCACATATTACTGTGATGCAGGTTATGTTCTTCAAGGGTATTCTACCCTTACCTGTATTATGGGAGATGATGGAAGACCTGGGTGGAACAGAGCACTACCCAGCTGTCATGGTAAGAGCTGTGTTTTCTGCCGTTATTTCATGACTTGAGACACAAGAGTGAAATATAAACATATATTTATATTAAATAATGGATTATATATTATATAATGGAGATGTATATAATTTCACACAAAAGTGAAATATAAACATATTTTTATATTACATAATGATTTTAATAAACTTGATCATATATTTTCCTCTTTAGGATATATATACCTTTTTCTTCAGTGTATCGTAAGCAATACTGTATGAAAGAGTAAATATAATATCCATTGAGAAAAGTTTAGAGATGTGGAGATGTTATTGATTCACTTAGTGCTACCGGATGAATACAGTAGCAAATAATTATTACCGACAATTGTCAGTGGTATTATGTAGGGTGGTAAACATTTGTGTTATTGAGCTCATCAGTCTTTGTCAAATGTATGGTAGAATAGAATATTATGTACACACAATGATGTTTGCTTAAATAGATCACCAAGTTATACTCTTAATTTTAATAGTATTTAAAATATTAGGATACATAATGCATTATTGCTACACTTTTTGTTTATGATCAAAATACTATATTGCATTATTTAATATATTTATGTGAAGTTTCTAGGAAAATTTAATCTAAAAAATTGAAAATACATTATGGGCAGTACTCCCTTGACTATCATGTGCATATGTGTTTGCAGGGTTATGCGGTCCATTTTACCAGTATGGTGCTAACTTTTCAAAGCTATTGACAAGACACTTCAAAGCAAGTCAGTATAGCTTTGACATGTCCTTCACCATTGGACCCAAAATCTGTCTCTCCTTCTGGTGTTACATACATTTTAATTAAATACATTATTTACATCAAAAATGATAAATTATTAAATTGAGGTTGCAGAAAATATAGTTTATATTACATAAAATGAAATGAAATCCCATGCTATTAGATTTGTAGTGTCTCATTTTGAATCTTTTTGCTGACGTGCTTAATTCAGAACTGATGTAAGGAAGTATGAATCCATTGGATTTCAACCCCCTCCCACTAAGTCTGAACTTGATCTATTGGCACATTAACCGAGTCTTGCATGTTTTGTAGGGACAACGATGCTAAATTGTTATTACCACCCCAATGCATATATGCTAAATAGTAATATGTGTTACCAGTGTTGTCTCTTTTTATATCTGTGTATGATGTTATGAACAAGTAGAACACTGCGGGGGTGGGGAGGGGAGCAGGGGAAGAGGAGAAGAAAAAGAAGATGATGATGAACTGACATCAAAACAGAAAAAAAGTGATTACTGTCTGATGAAAGATGGGAAACTACCCATGATTTTTTAGGATTACCCATGATAACATTACAGTATTAAAACACTAGTCTTCACTTCTGGAGCATCGAGGTGCTAATGCTGTGGAATACTGGCCGTAATAAACTCTGTAGGAAAACTGTGTTCCAGCTAGGGAAACATAGAGCAGCGTAGAGCAAACAGAAGTTTCTTCCAAGCAAACCCTTTCTTCGTTTTTAAATGACACTTGGGATTTTTTTTTCAAGTTTCAGAAAGAGAGCGAGAGAAAGAAAAAGGTTTTTCTTGGGTAGAATGGATGGGGCTATAATTGTGGCCATTAGTGCCGCTATACTCTGGTTAATGGTTTGTAACAGCTTCAAAATCTTCCATATTTCCAGGGGGGTTTAACTCAGCATCTCTGTAATGAAGAGAGAGATTGTTTTGCTTGGGAGGAAAAGCTGCAATTTTATTAAAAAACACCCCTATAATAAAATGGGTGATGGTCAGTCCTTGCTCATTCTAACCAAATCTAGTTCTTTAGGTTGGCTGAAGACCTTAAGGTCCTTCAAGCATGCATAGTACTTAGGTCCCATATTACCCTGACATCCCTCCATAGATTCTGGCCACCAGAATGATGCCATATGATAAGCCCAGTGGGAGGTACTTAGCCTTATAGTGGTCAGTTGTGCCTAAACTCCGTGGCCCATTCAAGTATACAGATTTGGCTAGCATACTGGTTTCCTCCCAACTGACAAAGCCTTATCCTATAGCTGTTACTTTGCTTGTGGTGCAGTATGATCTATTTTAGCAACAGATGACTAAGGAGTTCTACCTTTGGTAATTTTATGTAAGAAAATTAGCTTATTTATTTATTTATTTATTTATTTATTTATTTATTTACATGGAGTGTGGGGGAGAAGGCGAAGAGGAGGACAGCAAGGATGGAAGAAGCTTTAAGCTTTAAGTTGTCACCAGGGCTGGGCAGAGGAGAATCAGGGAGCTGTGACTGGATCCCCATCAGTTCCCATTCTTTACTGCACCCGAGCTTTGCTTGGCTGCAGAGGAGAATTGGGCCTCCTCAGTCCTGCCAGCTTTATATTTGAAATTGCATTCGTAAAGATGACGTTGTTTCAGTACAGATAGAGACACAATACATCTGATCAAATATTTTTATGATCTCTAATTATTTCCTTGTAATCTAAACCTTGTATTCAGGGGTTTATAGATTTTTTCCTTCTGTTTTTTTGAATATTTTGCTCAAATGGTTCACTGTATTAGGTATGACTTGCCTTTGGCTAAAAACCTTATTTCAAATGTCCTTGAAACATCTCTAATAGGTGTGGGATATGAACCAAGTCCACAATCTCATTCTATTATGAATGCGTGCAAAGATTATCCAGTCTAATACACTAAGCCATTTGGCATTTGATGATGGCTGTTAAGAACAGGATATGATTAAAGGATGCAGATGAAACATTCATAAAATGAAAGCTGATAAATAATGATTTTTGTCAACTCTACTAAATATAATTTCATCAGCATTACATAATATTTTAACTTTTGCCTGGCTAATATCAGTTGTTTAAAAGTTAGTATGTTGTGCTCAGCACAGTGGACAACCTTATATCTTACTCACAAGAATGCGTGTAATCACCACCATCACACGAGAGCACAAAGACTGTCATATTCAGTTCAATGAAGTCTATCATTTGTATCTTTGAAAGCCTTGACTCCAGACATCCAAATGTCTTCAACCCATGGGAGTAGCTAGCAATTTAAAATATGTTAACGCACAGGCTGCTTCATGGCTAATCATTTCTTGGGTTAATTTTAAAATCTGTATACCTTTTTGTTTTTGTTTTTGCTTTGTTCCCCACTTCTGTAATATAGGGGATATATATACCATATCTACCTCAGATTGGTTTTGTGAGGATTATATGTGATACACTTTTGAGTGGAAGGCTTTCTGGAAGTGCTAAATGATCTTCTTCATGACCTACACTAGATCCATAATAATATAAATCATCACTACTCTTGATATGCTCATGAACACTGTTTGCAATAAGACCTGATGAAAAATCAAAATCAGCAGAACCTGCTGTTATGTCAAAATAGATGTTGTATCCGGGAACTTGTGTGCCATAGTGTAGTATGAAGCACCAGCAGCATTCTTAATTAAGATTGCAGTGGAGTTTCTATTTTAAGTCTAGTTTTGCCCCAACTTTTAAATCAACAAGAAAAAATCAAGTGGTTTTAAACACTGGTAGATTATTATAGGGATTCAGGTAAAATATATAAAAAAAAAAAATCTACGTGAATCAGAGAAGGGGATTTCTGAATTATAACACCCTAAAAATAAAAGATGTAATAGTAGGCTGACATCTCTACAGGGGAGAGATAGGGCAAGGAAAAAACAAAATCAAAAACAACTTTTGCAACCTTGTAGACAAAATAATTGATGAAAATATAAAGTATTAATGGGATGGATCCTGGCAGGTATATGACATATTCTGTATGTACATATGTGTGCAAGTGCGCATACACACACACACACACACACACATGGTATAGACAAGTCATATCACCATCCAAGGTCTCAGAGGGAATCACTGTGCCAATGCTAGAAATCAGGTCTTATAACTCTGAGTCTCTTGGGCCTTACAAACCTATACACAATTAGAGAGCTTAAGGGTAGCTCTGATGGTTTAGGGGTTAAAGACCACTACTGTAAGTCAGGAGTTTTATTTGTTTGTTTTTTAGTTTTTGATCTACACTGACCTCTTGAGTGATCTTGGGTAGGTTCCTACCCTTCTGTGTATTTGTTTTTTATTGCCTGTAGTATGGGGAGAATACTTACCATATCTATCTTGTAAAGGGTTATATGTGATACACTTTTCAGTGGAAAGGCATGCTAAATAATATTTTACTTATTTTAAATAAATTGCTTATTTTATTATATCAGAAAACATTAAATGTGCCAGTAAACAACTGATAACTTCCTCAGCAATACTGAATTATTACCTATTTAATTAGAAGCTCGAAATGTGGCACTTTTATTGAGTGTTTACATAGTGCAACTATGGTACTTACCCGCTACCTTTCTTTGATATAATGACCATATATGCAACACATTATTTGCATCACTAGATTATAGCAGGATATAGTATTTTATGCCACATTCTGTGAAAGGGCTTGAACAAAATATTATTATTTTGGCCCTTATGACCAATTAAAATACAGAGGATCATTAAGACTGAAGAAATGTCCCTGCTTCAGGCAAATATAAGCAAGTAATAAACAGGCATTATGCTAAAATACTTCTCAGCTCAATTTTTACTTAAGGCTGGTAGTTAAAGATGAGACTGAGTTCCTAGATAAACTAATTATAATCCTTAATAATGCTCAACTATATTATAATACACTCCAGATGGAATTTGACATATAGTTTCACCCCTGACAAATGTTGCTTATGAAAGAAACAGAACAGAATTTTCATTGAATTTTATATTATCTTCAAATTAATGTTTTTGACAAAGCGATACACAGAAGCTTGCATTTTCTGTTTCTCTTTCATTCTAGAGTTCAACAGAAGTACATACATTATTATCCCAAATCCAAAACTGCTGTCTTTTTATTATTATTTTTTTATACATAAACAATTCACAGACAGAGTTTCAAAGTCACAAATAGCTGTTAGATGTCTAACAATTACTGACTTACATTTGTTCTTCTGAAAATCAACCCTTTTATAAAAACTTTATATCTCTCTCTATCTCTATTTATATATACACGCATTTATATAGATACACACACACGCACACAATTATGTTAAGCCATCACATGTCTGTTTTGCAGTTGAGAGAATGGACCAAATTCTAATTTCATTTACACCTGTGATCAGACTCAAGCATTATTTTATGTGGTGCAGGTAGAAAAGCTGCCCGATACTTTTTATTACAAGACTCTGTTTTCAGTTCCTTATAACTTTGCCACAATTTAATGATTCAGGCCAAAATGTTACATATGAGGTGTCTGCTAAAGGTGATTTTTTTTTTTAAGTTTCATCTAAACCAATTCAGTTGTTTCCAAGAACAAAGTTAGGGAAAATTAAACATGCTCAGTAAGACTGCAGTTTGGCAGTTAAATTATCTGAGTATTTTGTCTGCCCTGATCATGTTTCATCCCAATAGAACTCCTATGTGGTCACAGGATCGTGTATGCACTGTCCCTACGGAGTGACTAAGCATGTGCCAATCCAGGGATGCAGGGGATGAACAGGACTTTCCCTACATTTGTTCTTCCTGATAATTGAGGCCTCCTGTGTCACCAGACACAGGAACGAGAGCAGGAAGACTGACTCTCCTGTATTCTCAGCGCTCACACTGCTGGTGCCCAAGTAGGGTGGAGGAGGAAGAAGCTGCCACACTGGAGGGGAAACAGGAAAGCAGGTTGCAGGAGCCAAACCAGAGGAGTAAGCAGCAGTGGACAGGAGCTGTTGGGGGTGCATAGGAACAGTGGGGAAGAGGGGTAATAGGCACACAAAGGGGTGAGTTAAGAGGTGGGGATGGAATTTGGATATCAGCAGAAGGGGAGCAGGATTTGTGGGGTGTGGTTTGGATAGGAGCAGAGAAGTCGGGGTGGGGGAGGGGAGGATCTGGAATGGGTGGCTAGGAGCAGAGACAAGCTGGGAACACAGGGACAAGAAGGTTCTATAACTGCTAGAAAACACACCCCTCCAGATCCTGGAATTGAACCCAGGACTCATAAATTTCTCTCTTCCTCTGCTGTTAGTAAGAGATGTCAAACCACTGGCAAAGTGTGTGTCAAATCCTGCTGTAGTGGCTGGTCCACAAAAAGGATAAGAACATTATAATGCTACCAGTTACTTCATTACCTCAAGTGGTAGAAGTCTCTGCTGTGGTTCTAAAGGTAAGAACCTTGATAATGGCCCAAGTGGAGTATGATTCCACATGATGAAATTTCTGGGGGGAGGGGTGTTAATTCAGTTTTTCTTTAAAATATATATATAGTTTGTAAAGTTAAGCATTCAAAAGTTTAGGAAATGCCAGAATTAGGGTTGTCTGTATATCCTTAATTCATATCCCTTTTGTATATGATCTACGATAGTCTTTAATTGCATTATTACGCACTATTTCCCCCACAGAACCTCTGTCTCATTCAAAGCACAGAACCGACTGTGCTCTGGGAGTGAATGAAGCTGTTGTTTGTAAGACCCTCGGCTTATTTGTTATAGGAGTTGGAAGGAGTAGTGAATAAGTCATGGAATTACAGAAAACAAAGGATGGCTTCATGGTTAAGGAAGTTGAATGCCACTCTGAAGAATGGGATTCTGTCCCTGCCACTGTTCCTATGTGAATCTGGATTTAATCATTTAAGCCAAACATTTCAACCAAAATTATCACAGTTAGCTATTAATTATGCATCCCTCATTTTATGGTGCCCAACATGAGATATCTATGGCCAGAAATGCAAAAGAGCATGCACAATTGCAACTGAATTCAGTTGGACCTATGCATTGAACATAAAAAATATTATGAAAATTATAAAATAAGAGAAATGTAGGACTGGAAGGAATCTGGAGAGGTCATCTACTCCATCCTCCTGCTCTGAGGCAGGATAAAGTGCACATAGTCCATTCCTGACAGGTGTTTGTCTAAACAATTCTTAAAATGCTAAGTACTCTGGAAAGTCAGGTTCAAGGGGCCAGATTGCTAAAGATATTTAGTCTCCTAGACTAAAGTTTCACATAGACACATAGTGGGATTTTGATTTCAGTGGGAGTTAGGTGTCTAGAGACTTTAGAAAATCTCGCTAGGTGCCTATCTGAATCTTTGTGCGTAAATACCTTTTAAAATATGAGCTTAGATTTCTCTGGTAGGGCACCTGAAAGTAGTCAACACTTTCACTGAATGAAGCAGAAGTCCTGTGGAAAAAACCAGTATGTGTTGATTTAATTGAAGACTGTGTTTTAAATGCATAAATACAAAAAGGGCAAATTCTGGCATTTGCTAACATCAAAGGGTTTGATTTTGCAAGATTAACATTCTTTTAACATACTTGTTTCATTGATGTGTATGGGTGAAATATATATATATATATATATATATATATATATATATATATATATATATATATATATATATATATATATATATATATATATATATATATATATATATATATATATATATAAAGTGATTATGTAAGAATCTCAACTCTTATAATAATAGGTGATAATAAAAATCAACCCTGTATGCTGGCAGCAAAAACCTTGAAAATGTGATTAGAGTATACCCTAAAGATTGAAAGAAAAAAATAAGTTAAATATAAAGTAGGAAATTAAAATAATTTCAAAAACCTTATGATTTTAAAGTCAATATCATGGTTTTGGGGCCTGATTCATGATTTTAATAATGCTTTATAATATTTTACAGAATAGGAAACTCCCATTAAAGAATATGCTAATGTAATATAATGGCAAATAAACATGTAATGAAGAATACTAATTTGTTACAACTATCATTTTAATATTAGCTGTCAGTGTATTCAAATTTCCAAGATATATAAGGGATCTGTTTTATACAATATATTATAAAATATTACATGGTTTATTTTCTGTTGACATTCTCTCACTATTTTTCTGGAAGCATAATTTAATAAAGGAAATGTAAGATAGAAGGAGAAATAGCTCAAGCTATGTATTAATTTTGATTTTTAGTAGCCATTTTCCCTCCTATTCCCTAACATAATAATGAATCTGAAAATTAAACTTGCATATCAAAGTTTAAAGTTCAAGATATCTGTGTGGACAGATAAAGCTGCTACTTTGACAAAAAATGCTGCTACTAAGAAATAAAAATGTAATATGTAGCTTTTGTCATATTGAGACTAGTGCACAGCTGCTGTACTATAGAGATTAGGTACTGACCTGCTTCTTGTTAACTTGGGGATAAAGCACTTACAAAACATGAAATAAATTATGTAATTGATTTAGATAGGGACTATTCTGTGTTGGCACTGGATTTGTTTGTTTGTTTGCCAGAAGCAGATGGAAGGGAATTTCTGTGTAGAGTCATCATTCACATTTTTCAGTTGTATGTTTCCTGTAGATAGAAGCAGTCCTTAGCATTATTTACAGAAGATCTTCCATAGAAAGGTATACTCACACATGCAGCACTTTGAGTACTGTTTTTGCAAGAAGACGACCAAGGACAGGGTAGGTCTGTTACTCAATGAGGAGGGGTGTGAAGGTGGAAGAATAACAGAAAACGTGAAATACTCTCATGAGTGGTGTGGAGAAAGTGAATAAGGAAAAGTTATTTACTTGTTCTCATAATATAAGAACTAGGGGCCACCAAATGAAATTAATGGGCAGCAGGTTTAAAACAAATAAAAGGAAGTTCTTCACACAATGCACAGTCAACGTGTGGAACTCCTTGCCTGAGGAGGTTGTGACCGCTAGGATTATAACAGGGTTTAAAAGAGAACTAGATAAATTCATGGAAGTTAAGTCCATTAATGGCTATTAGCCAGGATCGGTAAGGAATAGTGTCCCTTGCCTCTGTTTGTCAGAGGGTAGAGATGGATGGCAGTAGAGAGATCACTTGATCATTACCTGTTAGGTTCACTCCCTCTGGTGCACCTGGCATTGGCTACTGTTGATAGACAAGATACTGGGCTGGATGGGCCTTTGGTCTGACCCAGTATGGCCATTCTTATGTTCTTATGTTAAAGCTTTTCATAGAATCATAGAATCATAGAATCTCAGGGTTGGAAGGGACCTCAGGAGGTCATCTAGTCCAACCCCCTGCTCAAAGCAGGACCAACCCCAACTAGATCATCCCAGCCAGGGCTTTGTCAAGCCTGACCTTAAAAACCTCTAAGGAAGGAGATTCCACCACCTCCCTAGGTAACCCTGTTTTGATACTGTCTTGCATAACCTTCTCATAAACAAACTAGGGAAATGCAATGTACATGGAGCTACTATAAGGTGGGTGCAAAACCAGTTGGAAAACCATTTCCAGAGAGTAATCATCAGTGATTCACAGTCATGCTGGAAGGGCATAAAGAGTGGGGTCCCTCAAGGATCAGTTCTGTTCAATATCTTCATCAATGATTTAGATAATGTCACACATTATAAAGTTTGTGGATGATACCAAGATGGGAGGGTTTGGAAGTGGTTTGGAGGATAGGATTAAAATTCAAAATTATCTGGAAAAAGAGAGAAATGGACTGGAGAAATGGTCTGAAGCAAATAGGATGAAATTCAATAAGGACAAATACAATGTGTACTCCATGTAGGAAGGAACAGTCAGTTTCACATGTACAAAATGGGAAATAACTGCCTAGGAAGGAGTACTGTGGAAAAGGATCTGGGGGTGATAGTGGACTAAATATGAGTCAACAGTGTAACACTGTTGCACAAAAAGCAAACATCCTTCAGGTATGTATTAGCAGGAGTGTTTTAAGCAAGACACGAGAAGTTATTCTTCTGCTTTACTCTGCACTGATTGAAAAAAATGAGTTTGTTTAGTCTGGAAAAGAGAAGACTGAGAGGGGACATGATAACAGTTTTCAGGTATATAAAAGATTGTTACAAGGAGGAGGGAGAAACATTGTTTTTCTTAATCTCTGAGGATAGGACAAGAAGCAATGGGCTTAAATTGGAGCAAGGGAGTTTTAGGTTGAACATTAGGAAAAACTTCCTGTCAGGGAGGTTAAGCACTGGAATAAATTGCCTAGGGAGATTGTGGAATCTCCATCTTTGGAGATTTTTAAGAGCAGGTTAAACAAACACCTGTCAGGGATGGTCTAGATCAGTGGTTCCCAAACTGGGTCAGCGGCTTGCTCAGGGCAAGACCCTGGCGCACCTGGCTGGTTTGTTTACCTGCTGCCTCTGCAGGTATGGCCGCTCGCAGCTCCTACTGGCCGTGGTTTGCCATTCCCGGCCAATGGGAGCTGCGGGAAGCAGAGCGGGCCGGCCACGGCCAGTGGAAGCCGCAAGCAGCCGTACCTGCGGAGGCAGCAGGTAAACAAACCAGCCTGGTGCGCCAGGGGCTTATCCTGAGCAAGCTGCGGACCCAGTTTGAGAACCAATGGTCTAGATAATACTTAGTCATGCCACAAGTGTAGGGGCCTGGACTAGATGACCCCTCAAGGTCCTTTCCAGTTCTATGATTCTATGATTTTATGATTTTAGGTTCAAAGTGTTTCCTGCAGTTTTTGTAGAACAGATGTGTTGGTCCAGAGTATTGTGCTCCTAGAATGTGACAAATACTCTGTGAATACATTGTAGCTTTACAAAGTCTAGCCCAGGGATCGGCAGCCTTTGGCATGTGGCCTGTCAGGGGAATCTGCTGGTGGGCCGGGCCGGTTTGTTTACCTGCCGCGTTCCCTTCCTCTGCGTCCCCACTTCTGATCCACCCACAGCCCCATCTCCATTCCACCCGTTCCCCCTTGGCCCCGCCCTATTCTGCCCCCACTCCTCCTCTTCCCCCCCAAGGCCCCACCCCCAACTCGCTCCTTGCCCCCTCCCCTGCTGTGGCTCCAAGATCAGAAAAGCTCCACTATCCCCCAGGCTGTGGTGGGGGGATATTTTTCCAAGGGCCCAAAATCCGCCACTGCCCCCCATCCCACCAGCATGAAGTTTGGGTATGTTTAGCCTCCCCCACTCCCCATTATGCTCTGCCCATGAGCGGCAGAGCTGGAGCAGCTTCAAGCCCTTTGTCCCTTTCCCTCCCGCCAGGGTATATTTAGTAAAAACCAGGGACAGCCTGTGGGCTTCTGAGAAATGTGGTTCATTGCCAACCTGTCTGTGGCTGTTACTAAAAATATCTGTGACAGAATTGTAGCCTTACAGATGATATTTTGTCCTAAAGATGGTAGGGGAAGAAAGGTTGGGGGAAGAGAGACAGAAAAAGTATAAGGACCTCAGAGACACAAGGAGAAAATGATTAGACATGGAGAGTTTGAAAAGAGTTTTGTCTGCTCAATTTAGCGCAAAGATAAATAAGAAGGGACATCATAGCTGTATACACAATGATGAATGATATAGAGAAGGTAAAAGTGTTATTTTTAAATCTCCTAATACAAGAACAAGGTGAAAGTCAATGAAGTTGAAAGGCATCATATTTTAAACTGAAAAAAGAACACAATTTTATGCAGTCCACAATTAGCCAGTGTGACTCATTACCACAAGATACGATGGAGTCCAAGAGCAAAGTATAATTTGAAATGATTTACACATGTATATGAGTTATGAGAACATTCAGCATCACATTAGAGAGGTTTCTTTTTTTTTTAGAAGGGATACTCACCCTTATACATCAGGATATAAGGCAACTATTAACTTCCCCTACAGTCAGGTTATGCTGTAATTTTCTACTGCAGAGTTTCTTATAGCATCTGGTAGATAAACTTCTCATCTGAACCAGTATAATAGTTCCTATTTATGGTAAAAAATGCAGCTGGATTTTTTCAGATCCACAGAAATAAATATTACTTAGGAAATAGTAATTTGGACACCCGGAATAAAACAATCGATTAAACATCAAGTAAATGTAAATAAGCAAGCACATTTTATTACCAAGAATTTTAAGTATAAGGAAACAGATTTATAGTTTCAACTATTGGAGCTGAGTGTATATGGAATGACTCAAATAACAAAAATAATTTCCAGACAGAAGCACTTTAATACATTCTATGGACTAGCTAAAGTTCATAAAGCAAAGGACAGTTAAATAAAGATTTTTAGGAAGATGTAACATCACTGAAGCATTTCAATTTATTAATTATTTCTTTACTGGTAATCACAAAAAACAAAATAGTTGTCTACGCTTTGAAGATTTCATGTTTCTCCATCACTATGCAGATGAACACACAAGATTATATAACACTGACAGAACCCCGGTGGCGGCGGGCAGGATGGGACCTTTGGAGCTTAGTGCATGAGCTAAAAGCCATGTGGCTCTTAGCTAAGGCTGTAGAGCAGACTCATTCATCTCTCTCTAAGTGATTTCGGTGCCACTAAATGAGACAGAACACCACACCCAGGAGGTGTGTGAGTTACAACTACATTAAGTGTATGTTTAAAGTAGGGTGACCAGACAGCGAGTGTGAAAAACTGGGACGGGGTGGGGGGTAATAGGAGCATGTATAAGAAAAAGACCCCAAAATTGGGACTGTCCCTATAAAATCGGGGCATCTGGTCACCCTAGTTTAAAGAATTGACCATCTTCTTCCACACAAGATGGTCCTGATAAATAATAGGTATTCTGGTGAGATGTTATAAACACCCAAAAAACTTTGTTAACATGGAAGTAGGGTTAAAGAGCTCACCAGCAATGTTCCCTCTAATTTTTGACAGACCGAGTGCGCAAAAAAATGTCTTCTGTGCAAATTGTTGACAGGCCGTGTGCGCAAACAATTTCTTCTATGCAAATTGTTATGTTTCTGCGCAAATTTTTGTGCACGCAGTGTTTCTCTGTGCGCGCGGGGTTTAGGATGTATGTGCGTGTGCGCACGCATGCAACTTAGAGGGAACAGTGCTCACCAGTGCCCTGTGTTCCTCAAGTCCTTTCAGAACAGGACAGTTTAATTCCCAAAAGCAAAACTCAAACTTTATCAAACTAGAAAAGAGCAGTTAAGATCCTCTACACACACTGTAAAAATGAAAAACAAAACGCAAATACTGGAAAACCAGGAAATGCAGAGTTCAGGTAATACTTCCTACGCAACCCAGTCCACAGCCCTTAAGTCTGCTCTCTTGATCTCAGTCCTGAAGAGTCACTCAGGGAGAGCCCAATTCATTATCCTTCCCTCAGCCAAGCTGCAGCAAGTACTTTCCACAGCAATAGTAATGTGGAAGTAGTAAAGGCGGCTGGGGGGACCTTCGGGGCACGGGCTTGATGAAAAGGTCCAAAGACCAGGGATGAGGGGTGGGCATGGAGCACCCTCCTGCAGGCCCTGCTCAAGGAAGGACCAAGAGGTGAGTGATAAGGCTCCCCTCAACTCCTGCAGTATGCACGGTGGGGGTTGAAGGGTGGAGCGTATGCACTGGCCAAGCACCAGGGATCCACCAGGTCCCCCTGGTCATAGCTAGGAGGTCTCCAGTTCTGGTGGTTTCTGCCAGGACCAACCTCTGGCACACCTAGGATTGTATATCAGGGGCTCCATGAGGAGATCTGTCCCCTCAGCAGCTGCCATGAACCTGGTTGGCAAAATCAGCTTCCAGGTCCCAAGGATGTCCTGACAGAAGACAGGCAGCTCAGAGAGGACTCATGGAAGACACCTCTGATGGATGTAAAAGAACTGCCAGTCATGTTGGAGCCCTCCGAGGTGGCAGAGGAAGGTGTGTGCCAACGTGCTCCACACTGGACTACCTGCACCATTATGGAGTACCTGCCGGGTCTGGAGATGGACGACATGGGCGAGGCAACATAGCAACGGATGATGTGGAAAAAGCTGAAATACTCAATGTGTTTTTTTTTGCCTCAGTTTTCACAGACAAGGTCAGCTCCCAGACTGCTGCACTGGGCAACACAGTATGGGGAGGAGGTGAGCAGCCCTCAGTGGTAAAAGAACAGGTTAAGAACTATTTAGAAAAACTGGACATGCACAAGTCCATGGGTCCAGATCTAATGTACCCAGGGGTGCTGAGAGAGTTAGCTGATGTGATTGCAGAGCCATTGGCCATTATCTTTGAATATTCATGGCAATAGGGGGAGGTCCAGGATGATTGGAAAAGGGCAAATATAGTGCCCATATTTAAAAAAGGGAAGAAAGAGAACCTGGGGAACTACAGACCAGTCAGCCTCACTTCAGTCCCTGGCAAAATCATGGAGCAAGTCCTTAAGGAATCAATTTTGAAGCACTTGGAGGAGAGGAAGATGAAAAGGAACAGTCAACATGGATTCACCAAGGGCAAATCATGCCTGACCAACCTGATTGCCTTCTATGATGAGATAACTGGCTCTATGGATATGGGGAAAGCAGTGGATGTGATGTATCCTGACTTTAGCAAAGCTTTTGATACTGTCTCCCACAGTATTCTTGCCAGTAAGTTAAAAAAGTATGGATTGGATGAATGGACTATAAGGTGGATAGAAAGCTCGCTAGATTGTCGGGCTCAACAGGTAATGATAAACGTCTTGATGTCTAGTTGGTGGCTGTTATCAAGCGGAGTGCCCGAGGGGTCGATCCTGGGGCTGGGTTTTTTCAACATCTTTATCAATAATCTGGATAATGGGATTAATTGCACCCTCAGCAAGTTCACAGATGACAATAAAATGAGGGGAGAGGTAAATACACTGGAGTGTAGGGATAGGGTCCAGAGTGACCTAGACAAATTGGAGGATTGGGCCAAAAGAAATCTGATGAGTTTCAACAAGTACAAGTGCAGAGTCCTGCACTTAGGAAGGAAGAATCCCATGCACTGCCACAGGCTGGGGACCGACTGGCTAAGCAGCAGTTCTGCAGAAAAGGACCTGGGGATTACAGTGGACAAGAAGCTGGATATGAGTCAGCAGTGTGCCCTTGCTGCCAAGAAGCCAATGGCATATTGGGCTGTATTAGTAGGAGCATTGCCAGCAGATTGAGGGAAGTGATTATTCCCCTCTATTCGGCACTGGTGAGGCCACACCTGGAGTATTGCATCCAGTTTTGGTCCCCCCACCACAGATGGGATGTGGACAAATTGGAGAGAGCCCTGCAGAGGGCAACAAAAATGATTAGGGGGCTGGGGCACATGCCTTATGAGGAGATACTGAGGGAATTGAGGTTATTTAGTCTGCAGAAGAGAAGAGTGAGGGGGGATTTGATAGCAGCCTTCAGGTACCTGAAGGGTGGTTCCAAAGAGGATGGAGCTAGGCTGTTCTCAGTGGTTGCAGATGACAGAACAAGAAGCAATGGTCTCAAGTTGCAGTGGGGGAGGTCTACGTTGGATATTAGGAAACACTATTTAACTAGGAGGATGGTGAGGCGCTGAAATGGGTTATCTAGGAAGGTGGTGGACTCTCCATCCTTAGAGGTTTTTAAGGTTTGACAATGGCTTAGTTTAACAAAGGCTTGGCTGGGATGATTTAGTTGGTGTTGGTCCTGCTTTGAGCAGGGAATTGGACTAGATGCCCTCCTGAGGTCTCTTCCAATTCTAATCTTCTATTATGTTATGACATGGATCTGACTGCGGAGGCAGAGCAGGCCCTGTCCTTCCTCCTGCAGGGGGACTTGGCAAAAGTAGCTAAGCCCGCACTTTGGTCACTGAAGCTGTAATTAATTACTCCAGAGCAGAGTAGACCTCATTAAGAAGAGTTGCACATAATTGATAGGCTGAGGAGAACTGAGAGGCGAATTAGGCCATTAGGCAGATAGTACACAAGGCATAGGAAGGAAATATCATCATAAAAAGAGGAAAAAAAGTATACTTCAAAATAGGTAATGTATTAACATGGCTCTTACCAAAGAAACTGCATTCCTAAAGGGCAATTCAAAAATGCCCTACTCACTCATCCACTATATCTTATTGTCCTTTTGAGTTTTTGGTTTAATTATAGATCATAATTCTCTGTGTCCAGACACCTTGGGTCAGTTCCTCACGTAGTGTAAATTGATTTATACCTGTTGAATTCAACACCCCTTGTAATCTCTAAAATGCCACGTATACCCAGGTGCTTATGAATAACTAATAATTGTGTAAATTCCAGTCCAGGGCTATATTGAATTGAGTCTGGTCATGACATAAAGTTGAAAGTCCTACACAATTTGAAACAGCAATGTTTTGTTCCTAGAGTTATTTTGAAATAGCTGATTTGCATCAGGTGAGATGAGACAAGCAAGTATTTTTGAGACACTACCATGAAGAATTTTTTTTATTCTTCTTTGAGTGATTGCACATGTCCATGTAGGTGTATGTGTGCCCCATGCACAGTTGTCAGAAATCTTTTTCCTTCAGTGGTACCCTTCATGGCAGCTAGAATGCCCTCAGCTGCTGCATGCCACTGCATGCAAGTATAAGAGGATGGAACCACCCCTCAAACTTGACTCTCAATACTGGTACCAGAACCATGCCATGCCCTCAAGGGTTTAAGTCCTGTTGGTTGTGTGCCAGGCTGAAGACGTTCAGAAACCCACACCCCAGCTGTCTAAAATGTTTGGGGCAGTCCCACATCAATTATATATGTGACAGTTGTAAAGGAGTTAAGCCTCACTCTAAAAAAAAGATGGATCAGTGAGAGTTAAGTGTATACTTATAGAGGCAACACTCCACCAGGGTCGTCAGGATCAGAGCATATTCCGAACGCTGCACCTTCTGTACAGAGCATGCCACCTGAGATGGCTTCAGCACCTCATTTGTGTCTCTGGTACAAAAAGAAGAGACAGAGATCTTCCAAGGACCCAGTTTCCCGTACAGCAAGATCATCAGTACTGAGGTCATCTATTGGCAAAGACTCTGGGAGAGACTCTGATGTGAAGCATTCCCCAGAGCATTCTTCTAGTGAACCTCTTCCAGGTTCTTCAAGACTGACCCCTTAAATTCCTATGCAAAGACCTCAAACTGAAGACCCTGTTCTGTTACTGACAACATTGGAGGCAGACACAGCCACTAGACAGTTAGTTACTCAACCTTTTGGTACTGGTGTCCCCAGTGGTACAGGAAGTTTTTCAGCTAGTACCGGTGACTGCGGTTCTTACACCAGCTCAGAAAGACCATGCAGTACTGATGCCCTCTCTACGTCTGGTATCTAAGAAGCCAGTTCATTCCAGGGGCAAACCACTGTTAATATCCCCAGATCTGCTACCACCAGATTCAGCTTATCTATCTCCTGTCCACACAGAATCCTGTCCACACAGATCCTGTCCACACAGAATCTGCTCCACCGTCTCCCGCAGCCCTGCGCTCCCCTCCTCCCCCCCGCCCACCCCGGGCCCTGGCATTTTTATAGCATATTGAGGGAGGCCTCAGCAAGAAAAAGGCTGAGAACCCCTGATCTATCCCACTTTCTCCGTGCTTGGACTCACATCACATCAGATCAGTGGGTCCTAGGCAGGATGGCTCTGAGCTATTCCCTTCAATTTGTTTCTATCCTCATCCTTCCCATCACCTTTCCTTGTGCCTCTTCAGGGACCACTCTCATGAGACCATTCTCAGGAGTTCCAATCTCCCCTTTCAGCAGGGGCCATAGAGGAAGCTCCCCTTAGGGTAAAGGTTTTTATTCCTGCTATTTTATTATTCCCAAAGGAAAAAGCAGTGTCAGTCCTATTTTAGATCTAAGAGTTAAACAAATACATGAAGAAGATAAAGTCCTGCATAGCTACCCTAGTTTCCATTATTCCTTCTCAGGAACAAGAGGACTGATATGCTGCCCTCAGCTTAAAAGATGCTTACCTTCGTATAGTGATCTACCCAGACCACCAGAAGTTTCTCAGTTTCATAGTGAATGGAACCCACTACCAATTCACTTCCATCTGGCCTGTCAGCAGCCCTTGAATTTTCACAAAGAACATGGCAGTGGTAGCTGTGTATCTTAGGAGGTTGGGAATCCATGTGTTCACTTACCTGGACAACTGGCTAGTGAGAGCAAGCTGAGTCTCAAGTATTGTCCAGTGTGACTTTGATCCAGTCCACCTTCAATGAACTGTGGCTATTACTCAGTCTGGATTAATCAATTCTGAAACCTGTGCAAAGAATAGAATTTATCAGAGCATTTGTCAAATTTATCAAAGCCATTTTTTCTGCCTCAGTCAAAGTTCCAAGTACTCTAGGGCCTGGTCTAAAAGCACATCCTGTCACCACAGTGGACATTTCTCTCAATCTCCTGGGGCACATAGCAGCATGTACGTACATAGCACAGAACGCCAGACTATGCCTCAGGAGGCTTCAGGGATGACTAGCATGACTAGTGTGTGCTCCCAGTCAGCATCATGTAGACAAAATTGTTCATGTACCAAAGGTAATTTTTTTGTAATTGTTCATGTACCAAAGGTGATTTTGTTCTCTCTCAGAAAGTTTGAACAGGAGTTCACATTCTTTCCCTGCATCCATTTCTTATGTTGATAATGAAAGCCCCTAGATTGGGTGGCACACATAGGTACCCTGCAAACTCAAGATTTGTGGTCTTTGCGGAATCTAAGGACTCATATAAACATTGGGGAGCTACATGCTGTCCACCTAGCCTGTTCAGTCACATATTGTGAGGAAAAATCTGTTAGTGCCCATAAGCAACACAGCAACTATATTCTATGTAAACAGAGAGGGAGAGGCACTGTCTCACAACTGTTTCAGGAGGCTATTCTGTATGGGAGTTCTGTATAATCCAGTCCATTCACCTCATAGGCTTACATTCCAGGAGAGCAAAACACATTGGCAGATCACCTGTGCAGGTCTTTTTTTCCTAATGGACACATGGTGTGCTAACAACAAAAGCCAATAGAAAATGCCATACGTTCTGCTCCCAGGGATGTCATAGCCTGGATTGATGGTCGCTTTTCTGCTACCCTGGAATAACTCCCTGCTGTATGCCTTTCCTCCAGTACTCTTACTGCCCAGAGACTTGTTCAAGACCAAGCAGGACCATGCATGCCTCATACTAGTACCAACATGGCCTCAGGGCCTCAGTAACATTGGTTCTCAACCCTACTAGCTTTGTCATTGAGACTTCCTCTGACTTTTCCATTGGATCCAGACATGATTTCTCAGCACCATTTCTGTCTGCTCCACCCCAATCTGCAAGCATTCCACTTGACAGCATGCATGCTTCATGGCTAGCATCACTGAAAAGGACTTGCTCAAATGTTGGTCAGAAAGTGCTTCTGAATAGCAGAAAGCCTATAACTAGGCTTACTTACCTGGCCAAATAAAAAAGATTTTCTATCTGCTCTCACCAAAAATGTCTCTCCAGTGAAAACTTCCATTAACCATGTTTTGCACAATCTGTTGCACCTAAAACATCAAGGTCTGACAGTTCTATTAAAGTATATTTAGCAGCTATTTGAGCTTTCTATCCTTCAGTGGATAATAAATCGCTTTTTTCCAACCCTATAACTATCATATTTCTAAAAGGGTTAGACAGGTTATATCTACAGGTGCAAGAACCTGTTTCCCCCTGTTTCAACCTGGTGCTAGCAAACTTAATGGTACTATCCTTTGAACCTCTTTCATCTTGCTCCCTTCTCCACCTCTCTGTGAAAATGACATTTCTGATTGTGATAACAAGTGAGGGCTTGATTTTCAGCCTGATTTCAACTTGACTCACATTTATTTTTAACACTCAATTATTAATGGGTGCAATATATGCAATTTTGTTGTCTAACTTATTATGGCTGACAATCAGATAACATCTAAGCATTACAAACTATAATTGCTGATTTGAAACTACCCTCAACTATTTAGGTATGGAAATTGTGATTGTGAAAAAGGAGACTGGCTTTTAAAAATCTATTTTTTAGGCTTTGAGAATAAATTTAGGATCATGGCAGTTTTCTTTTGTGCTGCATGAATAACTACATCAATTTTAAAAAGTCTTTGGGGCCTGTATTTTAAACATTTATAAAACATATATATTTAAAGAACTTTAGTGGGCTATTTTATATGAACGGAACTAAAGATCCTAAATCCTGTACTTCCACAACACAAGGAAGAGAGATAAATAACCACAATGGTTGCAATTAATTTTAAAAAATAGGCACTCGGAATGTCTCAGGGAAATTAAGTACTGTAATTTGCTAAGAAATCTTGAGAAAAGTGATTGCATAATTTAGTGTTAATCTACTTTAGCTTTTGCAACTGAATTTGATCAATGTTTTCACATGCAGAAGGTGATGTGTAACTGAATGGTTCCTCCAGTGTATTGGAAGTAAACAAATTTCGTATTCTCCCAATTTCTTCTTCCAGCTCTTTTCCTGGAACAAGTGCCTTCAGCTGTGGCCCTGCTTGTTAATTGATCCTCTTTTGAGGTCCCAAACTCATGTATTTCACCCAGTTACCCCTATATGAAGCCTGAAGACTTCAATTAACCAAAACATTTCAGTCCTCAGGAAACTAAACTGTGTGCCACAGGCAAAGAACAGGAGAGACCAGTGCCTGAGGATATCTGGAATAGCAGGAAAGTGAGATAAATCCAGATGATCCCATCAAGCAAACCATGTTCCACATTGAAGAGGAAAGCAACCCTCATCTCCCCCCGACCCACCCACCACAGGCTTTCTGTTAATCTGACCTTGAATAAAATTACTTCCCAACCCCACATGTGACAATCAGTATGACTCCAAGCATGGGAGTAAGACTCACCAGTCAGACAACTAGAATGGATTATCTGTACCATATCAGAACACTGGTCCCAACTTACCTGGTATTCCATCTCCAGTTGTGGCCAATCCCTGATTTGTCAGAAGAAGGGGGTAAAAAACCAGATTACATCTATTCAATTGTGCATTGTGGAAAACAAAATCCTTTCTGACTCCTGTGGGTGACAGGTTAAAGCCCTTAAGCATGACATTTGATTATCTATAGTAGAGCACACTAGGTCCTTCAAGAGCACATGCTGCTAGATCAGGTATTATTGGAACTTGACCCTTCATGACAATCGAATGCTAGGAGATGTAGTGCCAGAGAGATCAGGAAGCCAAGTGGCTTAATGTGACTAGGCATGGACTACATAAACAGTTGCTACTGCCTCAGAAGGGGAGAGCCCAGGTTTCACCTTAACCTGAAGAAGGGTTCTCTACTAAGAAAGTTAGGGAAACAATGAGCCCAGAAAGGAGGTTGATGGACAAACCTGAGAGGAGACAGGACTTAGAAAGACACCAGAGATAAGGAAGAAAGAAAGAGACGTGTATAGCAGTATGGCACTGGGGTGGGATAGAGGCACAGTGTTGGGCTGGTCTTTATTTAGGGGACTCAGGTTGAAGGCCTCCATCAAGGTGGGAGAAGCGAAGAAATTCCTCCTTTAAAACCTGCAGCATCAGGGTAAAGAACCATTGAATTTGTGAAGAAAAAGACTATTGATTAAACCCAGAGAGAGAGAGAGGAATACTCCTACTGAAGTCCAGGGAATGAAGTCGTAGCCCAGGAAGGGCAAATTAATCATTTATCCCCAGGCAGGCAGGTGATTTTGCACCAACAGGGTGATTGTGGTTTGTTTTGTTTTTTGTTTTTTTTTTCTATTTGGTTGATAGCTGTGGGGGAAGAGGGAGCTTGTTGCATGAGCTTGTTGCAGCAAACAGTGTGATCTGTTTCTTCCATTTTCCATTGGTATTACTGACAACAATGAATACTGGTTGCTGTGGGTCACTGTTATATGGCACACAGATTTCTATGACACACTGTGACAGATGCAAAGCTTTATGAAATGGCTGAACATTGTACACAATAATTTGCCAAGAAACAAGCAGCATGTATGAGTAGTCAATATGTATAAATTACTGGAATTCATAACTATTGAATTTTATTCTAAATTTTGAACCCATCAATATATAAGGAGTCATCATGTGGGGTTACAGGACCTGATTTTGATCTCACAGTATTTTACATGAGTTTAACTTCACTGATTTCAATTGAGTTATTTCTGATTTGCATGAAATCTGAATCAGGCTAATAAGGGTAATTCCTATTAACTGTTTTAGGACTGAAGAAACAGGTACACTCAATCTTCACATGCCAGGAGGTTAATACGTTTTTGTGTTTATTTTGTTTTGGGTTTTTTAGTTTTGGAACAAAATGTTGGAAAAACAGTAAAACATGGAAATTTGCATTTATAGTATCTTAAATCTAAGGATCAGAAATCATGTTACTAATATTAATGAATCAAGTTTCCTATCAGAAGCAACCCCAGCATCTGGGAACAGACAAATGGAGAGGAAGGAAGCCCTGGAAAGGGGGGGTGGAGAGCCTGAAGGAAGGCAGAGTTGGTTCCTGTTAGTGTAACCCACACACCTTCTGGGTGTGGTGTTCTGTCCCATCTAGTGGCACTGAGGCCACTTAGAGAGAGAGAGAGAGAGAGAGAAAATGAGTCTGCACTACAGTCTTAGCTAATAGCCAGGTGGATTTTTGCTCATGCTGTAGAGGCTCATGCACTAAGCTCCAGAGGTTTCCGGTTTAATCCCGCCTGCCAATGACCAGGTTCTGTCAGCATTACACTAGTACTGCTCCCTTTCTCCCCAGAAGTAAGAGGGGTCACTGACTGAGACTTATAAATAGTGCTACAGGCAATGGCCTGCTAGAACACTATAATAAAGCATGGTGGCAATGAAGGTGGCCTTATGGTTTGTGCTGAAAGTGAGAGAGGCTCACAGGGGACCGCTCTGTGACAATGAGGTTAGATTAGATAATCTGGTGGTCCCTTCTCACCTTAACTCTATGGAACTATAGCATTGTTTGCTACCAATACATATTCATTACTGTATTGATAGCTCAAGAAGGTTTTATGGCCAGGGTTTTCATGTAGTTGTACATATAAACTGTCCCTTCAGATGTTCAGCAGCTTTTTAGCATAGCACATTCTAGAGTCCCCAGCAGGGATTATCCTGAGATAATATGGAGAGGCTGGATTTTGGTACAATGAAGAATCACTGGCTTCCAGAGAAATACAGAATGCCAGAGCATGTAACGGTTAGTTGGAAGGCATTTACACTGGGCATGAAAGAGGTGGGTAACATGGAAGGATATCAAGCAAAGGTGTTATTGGTTTCATGCTGAAAACCAGTCAGCTATTTTCTTTCTTAACGACTTTCAATATATGCATACTATTGTTTGTTGAGAAGGACAAAGAGAATGTACATTAGGAAGGAAGATCCGGGGAACTACAGGCCAGTCAGTCTCACCTCAGTCCCTGGAAAAATCATGGAACAGGTCCTCAAGGAATCAATTCTGAACCACTTAAAGGAGGGGAAAGTGATCAGGAACAGTCAGCATGGATTCACCAAGGGCAAGTCATGCCTGACTAACCTAATTGCCTTCTATGATGAGATAACCGGCTCTTGGATGAGGGGAAAGCAGTGGATGTGCTATTTCTTGACTTTAGCAAAGCTTTTGATACAGTCTCCCACAGTATTCTTGCCAGCAAGTTAAAGACGTATGGGCTGGATGAATGGACGGTAAGGTGGATAGAAAACTGGGTAGATGGTCGGGCTCAATGGGTAGTGATCAATGGCTCCATGTCTAGTTGGCAGCCGGTATCAAGTGGAGTGCCCCAAGGGTCGGTGCTGGGGCTGGTTTTGTTCAATATCTTCATTAACGATCTGGAGGATGGTGTGGACTGCACCCTTAGCAAATTTGCAGATGACACTAAACTGGGAGGAGTGGTTGATATGCTGGAGGGTAGGGCTAGGATACAGAGGGACCTAGACAAATTAGGGGATTGGGCCAAAATAAATCTGATGAGGTTCAACAAGGAGAAGTGCAGAGTCCTGCACTTAGGATGGAAGAATCCCATGCACTGCTACAGACTAGGGACCGAATGGCTGGGCAGCAGTTCTGCAGAAAAGGACCTAGGGGTTATGGTGGACGAAAAGCTGAATATGAGTCAACAGTGTGCCCTTGTTGTCAAGAAGGCTAATGGCATTTTGGGTTGTATAAGTAGGGGCATTTCCAGCAGATCGAGGGACGTGATCATTCCCCTCTATTCGGCACTGGTGAGGCCTCATTTGGAGTACTGTGTCCAGTTTTGGGCCCCACAGTACAAGAAGGATGTGGATACATTGGAAAGGTTCCAGCGGAGGGCAACAAAAATGATTAGGGGGCTGGAGCACATGACTTATGAGGAGAGGCTGAGGGAACTGGGATTGTTTAGCCTGCAGAAGAGCAGAATGAGCGGGGATTTGATAGCTGCTTTCAACTACCTAAAAGGGGGTTCCAAAGTGGATGGATCTAGACTGTTCTCAGTGGTGGTAGAAGACAGAACAAGGAGTAATGGTCTCAAGTTGCAGAGGGGGAGGTTTAGGTTGGACATTAGGAAAAACTTTTTCACTAGTAGGGTGGTGAAGAACTGGAATGGGTTACCTAGGGAGGTGGTGGAATCTCCTTCCTTAGAGGTTTTTAAGGTCAGGCTTGACAAAGCCCTGGCTGGGACGATTTAGTTGGGTTTGGTCCTGCTTTGAGCAGGGGGTTGGACTAGATGACCTCCTGAGGTCCCTTCCAACCCTGAGATTCTATAATTCTATGATGAGGCCAAAAATATTAGCTTCATTAGTAGGGAGCTGGCACTTTGCAGACAACATAATTGAGAAGTTGGTAGGACAAGTTAGTATCTCAGAACGGTTTCTTGCTTTCAGATATCTTTTTGTTTTATTGTGAGTGATTATATGAAATGTGTTATGAGGTTACATAAGAGTTTTCATACCCTCCATCCTCTCAGCTATGGATTATATTTGTATTTGTGAGAAGAAAAGGAACTGGAGACGTGTTGGTCCCTTTATACCCTCGGTTTGGAGCAAGAAGATAACAACTGTGCATGTGCGGACCAACAGACACTGTTTACTAAAAATCTCCAGACTCAGGTGCATGGTGCACATGTGCATCCCCATGTGGAATGCAGGTAAGGCCTACACATCTCTAGGGGGAAAGGTGGTGACCACACACTGGCTGACTGAAAGAAGGGAAAGGAGGGAGCTGCTTCATCACTGCTGCCACACCCACTGTATCTCCTGGGACCCTGGACCTTCTTTATCCTAATCCTGAGAGATGTCTTGGTGAGAGTAAGCCAGAGAAAGGGAGCCAAATGACACTGCCTCCTCCACTGTCGCTGGCTAAATCCCAAACACCATCTGGGATGTGAGACTTTGTTTCTCCCTCCCTCCTCCCAATGCGATCTTTTCCTTTCCCTACCTTATTTCTTCTCTTTCCCATCTCTCTACTTTTGTCCTTCTGTCTAATAAGAGTGTGGCTCAGCTGTCCAAAAACTGTCTTCTGTGACATGCAGCTAAAAGCAATGCCCTAAACAGCCTGGGCAAAATTCCCAGATTCATCTAATAAGAATGAAAGTGTGACCCCTGTTACAGTATGACTCAGCATGGAAACACAAGTATTTTGTTGGTTGGGGTTTTTCTTTTGTTTTGTTTTTTTCTGGCCTTTGGTGATGCAGACTGGATTGTGGTAGAGCGGTGGTCCTCAGCTGTGGTCCACCACTTCTTCAGAGAAAGCCCCTGGCGTGCCGGGCCGGTGTGTTTACCTGCTGTGTCCGCAGATTTGGCCGGTCGCAGCTCCCATTGGCCGCGGTTCGCCGCTCCAGGCCAATGGAGTCTGCGGGATGTGGCAGACAGCACATCCCTCACACGTCCCGCAGCCCGCATTGGCCTGGAGCGGCGAACCGCGGCCAGTGGGAGCTGTGACCGGCCGAACCTGCGGACGTGTCAGGTAAACACACCAGCCCGGCGCACCAGGGGCTTTCCCTGAAGAAGCGGTGGACCACAGTTGAGAACCACTGTGGTAGAGGCACATTTTAAATATCATTCCAGAACAACAGACAGTCATTCCTTCCCTGAGGTCATTAGATAGAGAATAGAGTGTAATGAGGGAAATGCATTATGATCACTAACGTGATTATGTTCACGTGATTGGGCTTTTTAAGCATTTTGAAATTTGGAATGCTTTATTTCTATCATTTGATTTTGCTGGAAATTGGAAAAATTACATTAAAAATATCACATACTGATAGGGCTGTCAATGATTCACAGTTAATGCATGTTATTAACTCAAAATAAATTAACGTTTTTTTTTAACTAGTGTTAATTGCTAGTTGTTTTTTTAAACTAGTCCTCTGGAGACAGGACTTGGCAGCAGCCTGCACCATCCCCTCCCCACTGGACAGGGCCGGCCTTAGGGGTAGGGTGGGGTGTCCATCATCCAGGGTGCCGTGCTCATGGGGGCACCACTGTGTGCCTCTGGGGCAGGGGTGCCAATTCTCCCACCACCCTGCTCTACTGCTGCTCCTGCCTCCTGTCCCCTCCACCCCATGGAGCCGCCCCTGGTCAATCTGCTTGGGACCAGGAGCCTGCCTCCTGTCCGCTGCGCAGTGCGGGGGCACGGGGGACAGAGGGGCTGATGTTCGGGTGTCCCCCTCCCCCCACCTGTGTACCCAGTCGCCACTGAGTTGGGGTCGGGGAATAGGGGGAGCCTGTCTGCTGATGTTGCTGGTGGTGGTGGTGGTTTAGGAGTGAGTGCTGCCGACAGCAGCTGCTGCTGGCTGAAAAAGCGTTCAGGCTCCTTAGTACTCTGCTTAAATAGACAGTTTTCCCCCAGTGCATGCATGCGTACACACACACACACACACACACACACACACACACACACAAACTTCCCCCATCTCACACACACCCACTTCTCCCCAACACACACACGTGCTCACACTCCCGCACACGTCCCCTGCAAGACACACACTCTCTCACACAAAACCAAAATCTGAAATGGAGCTCCTGGTGAGCGCCAGGCACCACAAGTTGCAGCAGCAGTGCAGAAGTAAGGGTCTGTTGTAATTAAAATCAATATATTTGAACAGTAGAAAACATCCAAAATAGTTAAATGAATGGTATTCTATTAGTGTTTAACAGTGCGATTAAAACTGTGATTAATCACAACTATTTTAAAACTCACAATTAATTGCAATTAAGTTTTTTAATTGTTTGACAGCCCTACATATTGATCATTAACAAGTCTTTATAAGGAAGACTGCTTACTTTATATGTCTTACTTCCTACCTCAAAACTCTTTGAGATGTGCTTACCACCCTCACACTTTTCTTTAAACCTTTATCTAGCAATATTCATCTCAAAGTTATCTTCCAGCAGCTAATGTATAGGTAATTTGGTAATAATGGGAATTAGAAGGTGAAAATGTGATTATTTTATCTTTTTCATCTGTTGACTTTTCCTTTGCATGATAAATTGTTCATTTCTTACATGAGTATAAATGTCACTATACGTGCTCGTTTTTGATGGTAAAAAAAAACAAAACAAAAAAACTCCCAAAAATCTAAAAAAAAATCAACCCCCTCAAAATGAGGATATCTGCAATACCTACAAATAACAAACACAAATCCTTTTGATTAATTTATATATCTCAACTTTTATTCAAATATGAAGCCTACATTTTTTTAAATATATTGCTAAGTATACATGTTTATTATCTAGAACATACAGAGTCATAATTTCCTTCAAAATTAGTTTTGCTCCTCTGTACTGTCATCAGATATGCTCTTAGGAAAACAATAAATTTTAAAACAGAACATTATGATGTTAAAATTAAATCATAAGCATGGAAGACTAAAGCAGATCAATTGATTTAAATTACATAGTAATTCAACAAGTTGTTTTCAATTTAGGTGATAGCTGCATCAGGTAGTGAAGAGGGCAGCAACAAAGAAACCTATTTAGTAGACTTGTATTGAATTAAAAATGTTGTGTTTTTTAAGGTGCCCGTGGGACACAAGGAGAATATTAATGTATTATCTTCAAATTTATTTATAATCCTGACACATTTACATGAATACATTAATTTTGATAATATTGTTTTAATTTAACATCACTCAAGTAGCTATCCAATCATTGTCTCACTGTCTTTGAAAGAATAAATGAAGTGATCTTAGCAAATGGAAATATTATTCTGGCCATACAGATAAATAACACAGGTAAACAATACACTGACACAGGCATAATATGAACAAACTACATACAGGTCACCAAAGTGACGTGGAAAAAACAAAAACAGGATTACCTACCTTCTCTCTATATTGTTTAACTCTAGCCTTTAGTGTCTTGCAAAAGTATAATGTTATCAAGAAATTTATCTCTTCAGTTTAATCATATAAAGTAGGTATCTAAAGGGCCCTCAGATATCAATTACTTTTCTACACTAGGCTGGGTTTAACCAGTGACCTATTAGTGAACAAATCATTACTGCTTTATGATTCTCCTGAGTCATCTGGTCTTTCTTCTTAGCAGTATTTATGAAGTATTACACTTTTTATTAATTACTATTATTGTTGTTATTTATTTATTATTATATTTGCAGTTGTTTAATCAAATGTATCTGCATGACATAAAGCTGTCTTGCACCATCCAGTGGGAAATGTTGCTTTAAAGTGGATGGTACAATATGGTGCTTAGATTCTGTACTTAGAATGAAATAGTATTAGATCTCTTGCTAGAGGTGTTAGAAAGTAGGTAATCTCCAGGCAATACTAGGAACTAAAAAGTATCAGTTTCAAGAGGAAAAACAAAAACTGAAGTGAAAAAAATCAGTTCTTAGGAAGAATGATACTCTGTTTTGTGCCTGTGTATTTGTTCTTCACAGTTCTTAATCAAGGTAGGTTACGTACATAACGTAGAGCAGTGGTGGGAAACCTGCGGTCCACGGGCTGCATGCAGCCCGTCAGGGTAATCCGCTGGCGGGCCACAAGACAGTTTGTTTACATTGACAGTCCGCAGGTACAGCTGCCTGCAGCTCCCAGTGACCGCGGTTCACCATTCCCAGCCAATGGGAGCTGCGGACGCGGCAGCCAGCACGTCCCTGCGGCCCTCCACTTCCCACAGCTCCCATTGGCCAGGAACAGCGAACCGCAGCCACTAGGAGCTGCGGAGGGCCATGCCTGCGAATGTCAATGTCAGCAAAATGTTTACAATCAGATTATCCTGGTGGGCCGCTTGCAGCTCGCCGGCCGCAAGTTGCCCACCACTGAGAAAACCCACAGGCAGAGAAGTGCAAGGTGGATGCTCTGCAATCACATCAGCCAACTCCCTCAGCACCCTCGGATATATTAGAACTGGACCCATGGACTTGTGCATGCCCAGCTTTTCAGGAGTCTAATTTGTCTTGCATACCCCCAAGTTTCACCTCACTTAAAAACAACTTGATTACAAAATCAGACATAAAAATACAAACGTGTCACAGCACACTGTTACTGAAAAATTTCCTACTTTCTCATTTCTACCATATAATTATAAAATAAATCAATTGGGATATAAATGTTGTACTTACTTTTCAGTGTATAGTATATAGAGCAATATAAACAAGTCATTGTTTGTATGAAATTTTAGTGTGTACTGAATTTGCTAGTGATTTTTATGTACGCCGTTGTAAAACTAGGCAAATATCTATATGAGGTGATGTACCTCTTGGAAGACCTCTGCGTACCCCCAGGGGTACATGTACCCCTGATTGAGAACCACTGATCTAAAGCATGGGGTCTGGGTCACTTGCTGGTTTGAACTAGAGTAAATGGTGGATTCTCTGTAATTTGAAGTCTTTAAATCACAATTGGAGGACTTCACTAATTCAGCCGAGATTATGGGTCTATTACAGGAGTGGGTGAGTGAGGTTTTGTGGTTGCCATATGCAGGAAGTCAGATTAGATTATCACAGCCATCCCTTGGCCTTAAAGTATATGAATCTATGAGTAAACTGCACTAACACGGCTAGTGCTATGTTAAAAAACCAGTATAGTTAATTTGTTACAATCTCTTATTCTTTCATATCATGGGGTGAGACAAACAAAAATTGAAATAAAAAGCACACTACCTCACAATCAACCTTGTGTTCACAATATCACCCTTGTCTCCTTCCTCCTCCAGTTCCTTATGCCTTTCATTCCATCCAAGTCATAACTCATCCCTATTTAGGCCTGAATCTTGTACAGATTTACCCATAGGTACAGCTTTATACATATGAATAATGCCACTGGAGTTTTACGTCTTGCAAGAAATTGACTTAAAACTAAATCCTTTAAGGAGGGACTTAACTTTTATTTTTGTTTGTACAGCACCCAACATAATGGGGCCATGTTTTTATTAGGGCTTCTGGTTGCTGTTGTAGTACTACTACTACTAATATTAATAGCTGCATATAGATTTTTTTGTTTAATCTGCCTATTAACTGTCCAATTTAAAAGTACTCTTCTATTTCAGAGAATCAGTTTCCAGTCACATGTCTGTGTTAATCAGGGACATTATTTATGGCACCCACGATGTCTTCCCCTGTGATTTTTTTAGCTTAAATAAATTGACAGTGGCAAAAAATAACCTTTTCCTCCCCTCTTCTCATTTTAGATCTTACAACTATAATTAAGTGTGTTTATTGTTTTAAATCAGCACTATATTTTAGGTGCTACACAGAAGTTAAAACCAATGGGTCCAGTTCTGACATTTTTAATAAGGCTGGTTCCCATTAAACTCAATGACCTAACGTCCTAATCCAGCCATGAACTTGAGCGCATATGTAACTTCAAATATATGAGTAGTCCTGTTGTACTGGAACCTATGTAAATGTTTCAGGATTATGCCCTACAATAATTAAAGCTGGAACCAATGGTCAACAAAGGAGCAGGCACTTTTCTAAAGAAGGGAGGTGGGGGGAAGGAATGAAGGAATAGTGACAAAATAGACAAATATTAGCTAACCTGACCAGGAAGGTATATTGAGTTTTAAACAGAGCTGTAAAGGGGCTCCAAGAAACATACTTACATACTGATGGCATGCTGTGACTACATACTACTGCATATGAAACCTCAGAAAGCAGAACAAAGACACCTCTATTTGCCTCAAAATATTTGGAAGGGATGTGGGAGAGAGTTGATCATTCAGGTACCATTGACTCCAATTATTAAGATTTTATATGCCATCTATTAGGACCTGGAATTCAGTCTGTTATAAATAACCCATGCAGACTAAGACGGTAGACCAGGAGTGGCCAACCTGTGGCTCCGGAGCCACATTTGGCTCTTCGGACGTTAATACGCAGCTCCATGTATAGGCACCGACTCTGGGGCTGGAGCTACAGCCGCCAACTTTCCAATGTGCCGGGGGGTGCTCACTGCTCAACCCCTGGCTCTGCCACAGGTCCTGCCCCCACTCCACCCCTTCTTGACCCCTCCCCTGAGCCTGTTATGCCCTCGCTCCTCCCCTTCCCCCCAGAGCCTCCTGCACACCTTGAAACAGCTGATCGGGAGGTGTGGGGATGGAGGGAGAGGAGCTGATTGGCAAGGCTGATGGTGGGGGGGAGACACTGGGAGTGGGGGGAGAGCTGATGGGGGAGTGCTGACGTATTACTGTGACTCTTTGGCAATGTACATTGGTAAATTCTGGCTCCTTCTCCAGCTCAGGACACCCCTGGGGTAGACATTACCAGTTCCCTACCACTGTACCCAGAAGCATAGGCTGCCATGTTCTGCAACTACTCCAGATTCTGGATCAACTTCAAGGGTATCCAAGTTAGAGGCAATTTACTAAAAAACACAGTATAGATTATGGAGGCATGAATTATTACAGAGTTCACTATTACTGGGTGAATTCTCATTCTTAAAATTGTGTGAGAGCTAAACTAATAATAATTGTAAATTAAATAGTGGGAGCTAAACTAATACTTTTCTAGGAATGACAGTGGGAATAGTACATTAATACCCATTTATTTTGAATGATTAATTTTAGTCTGCACCTCATATTTAATTTTATGGTAGAAAACGAATTAGACACTTTGAAAAGAAAGGGTCGGGTAAGTAAGGATTTGCTGTTCTTAAATGTCAGAATGCAAAAGAGATTACTATACTTTGACAACCTATCACAAAAATAAATAGCATTAGTATTTTCAATATTTGGTAAACTCTACCTTAATAAGGCACATAATCCGCATTTTGCAGAGTCATTAGAAGTCTCTTTTAAAAGAAAAGATGTAATGGTTTGTTAAGTGTACAATCCCATTAGACTAGTTTAAAGTGGGTTTTATTTTCTATGTATATAAGAAACAGGCCCTAGGTAAACCGCTTGAAATATACATAGGAAATTACTTCATAGTGGATTTATATTGTTTTATATAATTGCTTCTGAAACTCTGTTTACATAGCATTTGGAGAATTTATCTCTAACTTGACACATATGAATTATATTAAATGAAAACTTGTATTGCCAGTTTTAGAAATCTACATTGATACTGCAAATATAATTTGTTTAGCTTGTTGTTAATGTGCTTAAATATTAATGTTATTAGCAAGATATATTTGGAAACAAGGGGCCAGCCTCTCAACTAATGTAAATCAGTGTAGCTCCATTGCAGTCAATATCAAGTCAAGAAGTCTCAACTTTACTACTCCTTGATAAATAATTTGAATTGTTCTATACTTTTCTTTCGCATTGTGAGTTTATTGGAATAAATGCTCACTGAGGTAAGGACTGCATAAACTGCCTCTTTAAGAGATTGTCAAATATCTGAGAAATGAATAATAGCATTCAGTGGAATGAATAATGGCATGCTGCATATACAGAAGATTGTTATCTTAAGACTGTTGATAAGTGATATAGAAACATAATGATTCAAACAGCAGAGAGCTCTCAATACAAGTGACATATAAGGGAGTTGAAGGCACTCATCCTCCCAGGTGCGGGCCCTGAATACACAAATTAAATCTAGTGTAAACATTAAGATAATGTACTGCAGTACATTATAACGGCATGCAGCAAATTAAATCAGTGTTAGACATATTTAAGTTGATCACCCTTTGAATGTTACATAATTCAGTACTATACATTTTTACTTTCTAGCACCATGTGGGAGCCGGTCGACAGGCTCTGAAGGCACGGTATTATCACCAAATTACCCAAAAAACTACAGTGTTGGACACAACTGTGTTTACTCTATTGCGGTTCCCAAGGAGTTTGGTAAGTAGGATGTCTCATTTTTTAACTGTTTATTTCATACTTGTAATTGCTTCTGCACTACTTAGCTCTTTGGATGGATTTTGTAATTACTTATATTTTGAAAATATATATAGTACACTTAAACTATTGTAAACTGCTATGCTGGTGAAAGTTTTGACAATCAGTAATTTTCTGTCATGTGTTTCGATCTTTAGTTCATATATTCATACATATCTGGGTCACAATATTTGTAAAAATTACATCTTTTTGAAAATATTAGTGATTTAGTTTTAATCCACTATAAATGCTGACGCAATATAGATATGTTATTCTCAAAATAATAGGCCACATTTAGCACTTATGCAAGTTAGTCTGACTATTTGGTAGTGATTCTGTGCTGAACCTTGAGGAGATGCAGCACAGAACTGGTGAGGGAAGGGGTATGGTGTCATTAAGCCACTATTGCACCCTCCCAATCTTGGGCAGCTCTGTATTTCCAGATGTAATATAGGCACTTATGGAGCCCCATCTGATTTACAGCAGCCTATCTCTACCTGACTATCAGTTGCAGCACTGCCCAGACTTTCTGCAGTACCTTGCCCAGCAGCCCCACCCCCAACATGATCCGTATGTGAGGGTTTGTGAGGAGGTCCACAGTGGGCCACCTTACAGATATCTTCTGCAGTTTGTACACCAGAGGAATCCCCCCAAAGCTGGATCCAGGCCTTTTAGAGCCCCTTTATGCCACCCAGGGCCTGTACCTGACATAAAGTGGCTGCAGAGAGAGTGAGGATTTCAGCCTTTAACTTTATTGGACTTGGTCACATGAAAGACTGATTGTGCAGTGTTTGATAACCAAAGGGTTAATATACAGGATGGAAAGCTTCTGGTATACCACAATATTGAAAAGAAAGATCAGTAGAAAGACTGGTTGGGAGTTAGAGAGATAAAATGGGATACAGAAATATGATAACTAAAGCTTGGTAGATATTATATACTTACTTCAGTATAACTACATCGCTCAAGGATGTGAAACATCCAACCCTTTGTAGACAGCACTACTTCAGCGTGAAAGCTCCCCTTGCTAACATAACTACGGATGTGGCCTTGCTAACATAGCTACGGATGTGGAGTTATTAAACTGAAAGAAGAGCTCTCCCCCGTTGGCTTAGAGTGTCTTTCTCCTGACGTTGTACCATAAGAGTAAGGAAATGATTTCACTGTGTGAAGGATATAATGAAAATTTGGGCAAAACAAAAGGGAAGATCAGTGACAGAATATTGTAACAAGGTTCTACCAACCACAACATTATGTCCAGTCATTGAACTGGAGACTAGATAGCTCAAACTATTATTGATTTCTGAGTCATTAGATCAAATCTGGGCAAGGCTCCTAGTGACTGAAATTATCATCACATTCTGATTTGCTGTCTAATTAGTAATTAATGAAAGTTCCAAATCAAATTCCTTGCAGTTTCTGCAAATCTCAACAGACATCCAGTTTTGAAGAGGCAGAGAGAAGCAACTGCCTTTCTCCCATTAGCAGTGTATCCTGCTATATCAAGTTATTGGTTAAATGGCAGAAAATGAGTCTCCTTATTGTTCATCCTTTCCAGATAAATAGAGAACTTCTGTTTCCAGTTATGTCTATCTAGCACCTTTTACAAGTACTGAGGAGGAGAGAGGATGCCTGATAGAAATATCACATATGTTGAATGAAATAAGATAGTATAATTCAGTTTAGTGATAAGATGAAGAGGAGGAAAGAGCTGTAGGATGGATAAATATGATGAATATTCCCTCAAAATATTATAGTCTTGGCTCTACACGTATATCATACTGTTCAATGAACACCAATTTCATCTTAACTTTCTCCAGTCTGTATTGAAAGCATATAGCATCTACAATACTACCATAAAACTCTATTTCCTAAGGCATGCTGTAACATTAAGTAGATGGTTTAAATTTTCCATAGAAGACGGTTGCATTTTATGTGTAAACATTTCAAGGATGTGTTCAAATAGGGAAGTGCTTAAAATAGAAGATGAGATAATAATGAAATCCTTTGATAGTGTGTCATTTATTTTGTAGTTCCCTAGATGAAGAGTTGAAGGTTGTTTAAACACTTTATCAAAACAGTTTCTGCCTGTATTAAGAGAAGAAGAAAATGGGCTCTGAGAAAGGAGGAGTGGGTGGTGTTTGGTTAATTGTAGAGTTAAAGGAGTTTCTTAGAACAACACACTGTTGTAACAATTTGTTTCTCATTACTTTTTTTTTTTTTTAAGGCATTTTGTACCAGAAAAACTCTTATTTTTTTGTGTTGTGAATTTACCATAATCAGGAGGAGTAGTGGCATATTGAGGGGGGGTATTTTAAGAAAGTCTGAAGAATAAGTTATACAAATAATAATAATTATTATTATTTATTGCTAATTAATTAATTAATTAATAATAATTGTTGTTGTTAATTAATTAGCAATACTAATACTAATCAAGTTTAACACACTATTGAGCTTCTAAATAGGAAGCTATAAAAAACAAATGTGATTTTCTGTTATCCAGAATATGATCTGGCATTTAATTATGTTCCATATTGAATTGATACAATTACCTGTGCAATGATTATAGGTTAATGTATAATGTGGTGTTTTCCATTTAATGTTGTTTACCATGACTAAACAATGTAGGGAAATTATTTAGCCTGACTTTGAAATGTCATGATTTTCTGGTTTGTCTCTCAAACTTAGGTTTATCTAGAATAAACATGCTTTTGTGTGTGCTATAGTGGGTTTTATACTATAGAAATTATGAACTTTAAAAACACACCCTACTGCCTTTATTAAAGTTTCTCCATACTTATAGAGAATTCTATAGAAGCGACAAAGGGTCCTGTGGCACCTTATAGACTAACAGAGGTATTGATACCTCTGTTAGTCTATACCTCTGTTAGTCTATAAGGTGCCACAGGACCCTTTGTCGCTTCTACAGATCCAGACTAACGCGGCTACCCTTCTGATACAAGAGAATTCTAGTATAAAAAAATAATAATACAGTGGATAAAAAGAAACTAGCAGCTGGAGCACTAATGGTACTTTGGTCCCATTATAGGGGCCAGTGCAAGACACACCCTGCTGGAGCCAATGTCTTAACATTTTGTGTGGAGAGTTCCCAGCTTGATCACTGGCAATTACATGATCCAGAAGTGAAGCTCTTGTGTGATATGTGCCTTTATATATAAAGTAGACTTCAGTAATCTGAGTACAGTGGGCTCGCTTAAAAAGTTCACTCTGTATTTAGAGATCTTGCAGCTTTAAATTGGGGAATGCTATTAGAACTGGTAATATTTGTATAATTGAGGTGAACTACAATGTGAACTACTGTACAGATCACTTGTTGCTTTTGTTAACTAAACAATGTTTATTCAAACTTGTTAATCATCCATCATAACAGAATTTTGTTTCCTAAGCGTACGAGGCCATATTCCCTCCCTCTGTTACAGCCACTTTGCATTGTCTGAGCCATGCAAAGGATCCAGAATCTGGCTGCAAATTCTCTGAGGATGGAGGAACACTCACATGGTCTAAAGCCACTACAGCTGACTCCATAGGAACTGCTACACTCTCTCCAGCATAAGTGACATGCCAGGAGAGAGAGTAATTTAGGGGTGGCAGAAAAAGGGGTGAGGCAGAATCTAGTTCCTCTTCACCAATTCTTAGCAAACATATGGCCCCGTATCCAGGTAGCATACATTAATGCAGTCAGGAGCAGCTGTGCCTTGAGAATGAGAGAACTGTCACTGGCTCTTTGACAGCCTTCCCCAACCTCACTCTCCAAGCAGACCTCAGAACAAAATCTGGCCCTTTATATTTGGTCATAGTTGAAAAGAATATCAGAGTCACATGAACTGTCCTGTGTCTCAAATATACTGTAACATGATATACATTCAAAACCAGTTTTCTAATCATAGAATATCAGGGTTGGAAGGGACCTTAGGAGGTCATCTAGTCCAACCCCCTGCTCAAAGCAGGACCAATCCCCAATTTTTGCCCCAGATCCCTAAATGGCCCCTTCAAGGATTGAACTCACAATCCTGGGTTTAGCAGGCCAATGCTCAAACCACTGAGCTATCCCTCCCCCCCCTAATAGTAGAGGCATCTCTCCAGTTATTTTCTTGTGAATGTGTGGATGATTTGCCACAGAATAACAAGTATGAAATCAGTGCTTTGAGCGATGCATTATGTCAGACAATGCACCTTTTCTGTTCTAACAAAATTATTTGGGCATTTATTTGAAAGCTTATGCCCAAATAAATTTGTTAGTCTCTAAGGTGCCACAAGGACTCCTTGTTGTTTTTGCTGATACAGGCTAACATGGCTGCCACTCTGAAACTTTTATGTTCTGTTATGATATCTGATTAGCTTATTGCTTGTTTTCATTCCTTTGTAAATGGTTTTGTGCTCCATGCTGAATACCATGTGGGTTTATATCTTGGTGGCTTCAGATCTATGCTCTTTGTCTGAATGCACATGACTTTACTCATTCCACACATGCTCATTTGACTCACCAGTCACAGTGGGTTGGCCCAATAATAGGTGTCTGGAAATGTGGATCGGGTTGTACAAGAGTTTCTTCACATAGGCCCTGCAACACATAGGGCTTAATCTGAATGAAAGATAATGTTTGAACTGCACTGTACCCGAGTGTAATATTTATGCTGTAGAAACTCCCCTAATATGCAATTAGTTTATGCCTCGGCTTGGGACAGGAGTGCATGAGCCAGTATGCAATAAATTGGTATTGGAATCCTATTCTCTAAGCCATGAACATTTTTTTTATTCCAAGTGAGCTCTATCACTCTCATGTAAAGTACTAAGCATGTAATCACATACTCAATTTTTTTTTCCCAAAAGTCAGTGCTTCATCTGTGAACAACACAAGCTTTTTTGTTCCCTTGAATGATACTGCTTTCATCCCACAAGCTAGCAATACAGGCAGTGTAAGAATTGCTCATCTTCTCCATGACATAAACTACAATACAGAGAGTAAGAATGTGTGTGGTACTATATGTCTGTTTGCAGCTAAGTGATTGATTATTGAAAGATAAAAGTTGAGCTTGTGGCAAAATGTTCTGGTATAGTAAGACTGATGTAGAACTAGACTATTATAAAACTTTGTTTGTGTATACAGGTGCATGATAATCCACTCAGTTTTTTACCTTGTTACTTGTGGGACTAGAAACATACCTCATTTGCATGTGAAGGAAGAGGGAAAAAGAAAGTTGAATCAATGGAGTGCACTTTGGAAAACATATCCTAAATGCTACAGTTGTTTTAACATGAATAATTAACAGAAATTTGATTGAAACAAAATTATTTCAAAAGTGAAAATAAATACAAAACTTATAAATGAAATTTCCCTTAAATGAAGTTGACACTAGATAATGTTGTTACATGGACTGAATTGAGTTGATACAATATTTTCATATGGAGTCATGATTGGTTTTTTTTGCTTTTGCTTTCCATAGTTTCAACAAAACCAAACGAGGAGTTTGGTTTGACTGTGTTCTCTCCAGCTGAGTTTTACTTTAGACGTCTGTGTTTGTAAGAACCTGAAAACTGAATAGAACCCCAGGGAAAAAATTGAAAATCATCCCACTTTCATAAGGAAATCAATGAGTTTTTCAACCCTTCCTTGTTTCTCAATAAGCTATCTATGAACATCAACCATTACCTTCATTTACCTGCAATTCCCTTTCCCCCATTTTCTTATTGCTTAGTGGGCAGATGACCAGATGGACCCTTCCTGAGCTCTTCAGGACGTAGCTCGCTTGTTCTCTCATTCTCTCTCTCCTGGAACCAGCAACTAGGGCTGCTTCCCTCTTAGTCCTTAGAAAAGATCTCAGCGGGATCCCTGATTCAGCAACACCATTACCAGGAAAGCTGCTCTTTCTCTTGCTGCTGCAGCTGTTATAAAGGCATTTTACCTCATGATTACAGCCACCTCAACCACTGAATATTTTACAAGAAGGTTTAGGCTGGGGGGGTTAGTTGCCTAGTTCCCAAATAATATTAATTTAGATCCCTTAGAATATTTTGAAGACCTCAGCCTTTGGAAAGAGTGGGTTTACCCTGCTGGACTCCAAAAGAATTGGGTTGGGAAGAGAATATCCTGCTACTGTCTGAAGACAACTGAAGCAGAAAGGGGATGCAATGAACTGAATACCCTACAGGACTTCTGAAAGTAAAAGGTAGAGCTTCTTAAGCAAAAAGATGTATGAGCGTGGAGGGAGTTGGCATTGAGTGACTGAAGGGGACTGGACTAGATGACCTCTTGAGGTCCCTTCGAGTTCTACAATTCTATGTGGCCTGCTCTAAGGGTGGATTTTTTGTCTGTGCGGCAAAGTGGGAGGAGGTCCCATGCTGGCCTGCATCAGCCCAAGACTTATGTACACAAACCTCAGAGATTCTGGAACTTGCATTGTAATCGAAAGCACATTTGTACAGCTTTAGATTTATTCCTGTACATTTTAAGATTATACTTTAGACCTAGCAAAACTGTCTAGATATATTGGATTTTCCGTCACCTGCAGTACCTGTCACAATTCAAAGTTGATACTTACTAGTTAATCACAGTGATGCTGACATATGAAGAGTTACAATTACTATAACAAATAATTTATTTAAAACATACAAGGTCTGTATTTTACAGGTTTTCTGACATTTTGGCTGGGAATTTAATAGTTATTTCCTAAAACTAGATTAGAAATTATTAGAAACCGAATTTCAAAAACAAAGTAAATAGAACGGAAACTAAAATAATGTCATTTACTCCAGGTATAAATATGCAGAAGCATATCTATTTAAAGTAGTTTTACATATACTCATTGTCATTCAATACTAATAATGTTAAATATGTTTGGAGACCCATTTGGTACCTTACATTTAATGTGCTGTGTTTTGTTTTATAATGTTATTGATTAATTCAGGTTACAGCTGTTTTGTTGTTTGTGTAAGCAGAGTCAGGATGAGCTCTACCCTGACATCTGGTGGTGAGTTGTGGAAAGGGATGTCAGGGGCTAATCTTGTTTGCATGGACACACCCACCCTGCAAAGCATGATGGACCGCTTGCCCAAATGGTCACCTTGACTGCTGTGGGAGCCCCAGTTTCTCTGTTATTGGGACAGGAAGAATAAAGTGTTGTTACCCTGATTATGTGAATCAAGGACAGTGGGCTTTTGTTATGATGAAGGGACTCGCCCTTAGCTAAGCAGCACTTGCTAGGCGAGGGACATGGATTCCAAAACCCAGTGAATGGAGAGAGGTTGGGGACAGGTATTTGTATCTGGTGGCATGGGCCTATTCTGAGGGTCCTAAATGTCCGTTACACCTCCTTCTCTCTCTCCACTGTGGAATATCAGAGCTAATTTTGAGTTCCTTAGGAGTCTAATCACAGGCTGCTGAGTTGGAATTACTCTGGACTAAGTGTGCAAATGAGCACGAAGGCTCCCCTAACTACAAGCTGAAATCACTAAAAAGCTGAAATTGTTATGAGCTGAAATCACTGAGCACCGTGTTAAGTAGTGGGGGAGCCAGAAGATATATTGCTGAGCGGCTGGTGGAGCGGAGCTGCTGACGGAGCGGAGCACTTGGCGGGACAGCCGGAGCGGCTTGCAGGCCAGCTGACGGAGCGGAGCTGCTGGCGGAGCGGGACAGTTGGCGGGACAGCCGGAGCGGCTTGCGGGACGGCTGAGCGGAGTGACTCGTGGGATGGCTGGCGGAGCCGAGCAGAGCGAAGCCCCATGAAGGGACGGGGCAGTCAGCTTCGAGCCACGTAAGGTGCCCCTTACCTCTCCCCTCCCCATTTCTACCCAGACTGGAGGGGGTGTAACACTCTGCAGATGAACTTTTGAACTCTGGGTCTGGACTTTTGGGTTGTTGGACTTTTGGGACTTTGGGTGATTTTTGGGGTTGCTGGACTCAAGAACCAAAGGGAAAGGACATGGCCAATTTGCTGGGGTGGGTCGTTGCTCACAGTTTGGTTTACAAATCCTAGATGTGGTGTTTCCCCAGCAAAAGGCCGCATTGTTTCTCTCTGTCATTAAAAGGTTTTCTACACTCAGACTCTGTGCTTGCGAGAGGGGAAGTACTGCCTCTTAGAGGCACCCAGGGGGGGTGATATATATTTGTCCCAGGTCACTGGGTGGGGGCTTGAGCCGGTTTTGCATTGTGTTATTGGAATGGAACCCCTAGATACGGAACCCGGCCCTTGTTGCTGCCGACTCTGACTGGCAGAAGGGTTACATTTGTACTAATTTTAGTTGTATATTTTTGTCCGTCACCTAAAGTGATATATTTATAAGACAATGGATATATCACAGGTATCAGACTGTCCCAGTCTATGTTATTGTTCTTAGCAAATCATACCACTGAGACTCCTCGTACTACTACTACTATGTAGTTTTCTATGAGTGAAATTTGCTTCAAAAACTGTTGGTCTGTTTATTACGTGTTTGCCATATACTGTGGATTGCATTTACAGTACTATATTATAAGAAAGTTAATGGATTTATTTTTAATTTAAATGTCAACAACAGCTGTTTCTCTAACACTGGTGTAAATCTTCAAGGCATATCCTGTAAATTCTATCATATTGATCTACGTGAAGGGGATGTGTGTGAGGGGTGTACAGGACATCCATGTGTGTACAGGACAAAGAGCTATGCATACTTGACAGTGAACAGTGTGTATTATGGAAATATTTCCAAAACTTATGGATGACCTTACCTAAAGTGGCCAAGCAAAAATTGATGGTTGAACTTTCCATTGCTTCATTTTTAGGGGCTTTCTAGCTGTTTGCAATGGAAAGGGTGTGGGGGGGGATAGGAATTCAGCAGAATGAGAGAGACTGCCTGAACATAATGGATTTGTTTTTATGCCATTAACATTTTGATGTATTGGCTAACCTGCTCTCTTCCCACAAATCTACCTCTACCAACATTCTACCTCTTCTAACATTCTAAAAATCAGAACTGCTTCTAACAATGACTATTACAAAATAAAACACACCTTCCAATAAAATGTTTCCTTCTCAACTCCTCAACCTCTCAGATAAATTGTTTGGTCCCACTTTATTTTTAAAAAGCCATCTCCAAATTTTAGATAGTTTCCACAGCTTGATATCTAGAACACTTCTGTTATTGATGTGTTTGATCAACCAGCTAACTTCTCTAATTTGTCAAATTGCACTCAAATGGAATTGCAGAAAAGGGTTGATATATAATTTTAATTAAAAGTATTTGAAGTTTTATGTTGAAAATTGATTATGCATCATTGCATATATTTTGTGTCTAGTATCAGGTATACAATACCTTATATTAATAAAGTAGTCCTCATCATTGAGGGTGACAAAGTACTTTGAACAGAATGTATAGGGATCACTCGCTGCAAGATTAATTCATAAATGATCTTGTTGCTCTCAATTCTCAGCACTAACTCTGATTTAATCTTGAATCCAAATCCCCATCTAAACTTAATATGGATCTGAATGCCATCTTAGTTCATCTCTATACAGGACACATATTAAATACTGAGTTGGTCCTAGCCATGCATCTTCCTTTTAAATTCTGAAGGAGCTGCATGACTGCCCAAAGATTTGACAGGGAGTATGACAAAGCAAGATGCAAAGCAAGGTGTACAGATCAGCTTTGTAGACAGTGGAGGAGTATTCAAACCATATTGCTGACACAAAATATTTCTGAGTCAGGTACCAAGGAGAATGGCAAGGCATATTTTTTCATTATTTTGAGTGTATTTGTACTCTTCTTCTCCCAAAGAGTGTTGGGACACATTGGATATGGTGCTGTAGGGATTTATATATATATGTTATATATATATACGTACATACATATATATCATATATACACACAAGAGAGAGAGACTTTGAATGGAACCATGTACAATTCAGAATGCTGCAAGGACCACTTGTACATTCCCACAACATATAATGTGTTCTAATACAGTATAATTTAAGGTCATTTAAACCAATATCAATATAGAAACAAAAAGCAGCAATGCAATAGTGTTTTGAATCTGTAGAAAGAAACAACAGGTCTTTTAACCAGAGTATTCGATTGAAAAAAGTTTTTGATGGACTGAAAAGAAAAGCTATTTCATGTGCAGTTTTTCAACTTCTCATGGCTAAATTTCTATGGAAAAATCACTGCAGTGTAGCCTTTTTTCGATGTTTCATTATTCTGTCATGCAGAATCACAGCTGCAATATTTCATACTATGACAGGCTTAAGCTAGAAGATAAATGGTTCACAAAAGCACACAGCATGCCACAGGCAGAGTCTTTTGTAAACACAGACGACTCATCATCTCTGACACTCTCCCACTGATATTTCAAAATAGTGTAATGATCACTAATTGTTTAATACGCAATCCAGCTCTGATTACAATTAAAATTCAGGAATTTAATATTTTGTTTCGTTTTGCTGACTCGCATGATTTAATTTGTATGCTCTGCATTTCATAATTAGGTTTATATTTGCATTTTAAAATAATTTAATTATTAGTAAAAATATATATAAATAAATAAATAGTTCAGCTCAAATAGCCTAAGAGAATGAATAGGGTTTTGTTTGACTGAAACAGTAAAACATATTGTATGCTGCAGAATGCAAAAGTGTAATCATATTTTTATATGGCATGTCAGCAGAAAACATATTTTTTCACTCTCAGTGGCTGATGTGGAGCCTATTATTTCAATCATACCCCCTTTTCCTACCCTGAAGCCTAATAGGCACATGTATAACTGGGACATTATCCAAATTCATTTGGGGTGTTACATGTTGCACATTTACTGCTAAATACAGTGTTCTTTTTATTCACTGACAACTTGTCTGTAATATTTTCAATGTTGTTGGTAACAGAAGTAAAAATACAGCATTTTTTGCCAGACTTGGCCACTGGTGGCTTTTCCGTTTCTAGTAAGAGTAGAGAGAGACATTTGTTTCAGTTGTTCTGCTTCAGTCCTGAATGATGATAAAAAGCTCATACTTTCACACCCTTAAGTGTGTCCATACATATCTTACTAACACACAATACTGCAATTTTTTAAGTCGGTTTGCATGTGAGGTGCTTTTCCAGTATTTTGTAGGTAGTCTGATGTGGCACATGAAATTGCTCTGCAGAAGGAGATGGGAACGGAGGATAAGAGCCAAGCAACAATTTGTTTTTGAGAATAGTCTTTAAAATATTTATTCTTGCAATCTATGGAAGATATTGATATGAGTTTTATTCTGGGAGCTGGACCAAACATAGAGCAAACAATGTCGCCCAACACATATTTTCCATTTTAGACAGTTCATTGAACCTGGAATCTGCAATCAGTTTAAAAGGAATGTGATGCCAGAGTTGCTTCAATAGAGTCTGTTGTACTTTCAAATTCAGTTCACACTTTCAAAGGTAATAACCTAGGCTTGGATATCTGATTAAGTGGCAGAACTTCACAAGAAACTATCTCAATAAGGAGGGAAGGGGAACTAAGTTGGCTTTGTTATTATAATTAGTTGCATTAAAGTATAACATTTGCTTTTCTTGGTTTATATCCTTAAGCACTGTTGAATAGAGGGTTGTGGGGTTTTTAAAGGAACCTCTGAGGCATAGTCTGGTTGAGATTTTTAAAGCAATGCAGGGGGTTTAGCTACACATCTTCTGTTAAAACCAACTGCCCCCGGTTCGCTCCTTTACTGAACACCTCTTTTTAAGTCCTTTTCCAAGCCATTTATGCAGTCACTGTATACCTTTCCCATAGAGTACCTGCACTGGACATCCACCTGACACTTAAATAATGAGTTGCGACATATAGCCTACCACCATTCATGCCATGCACAAACAAAGCCCACCTGAACCCACTGTGGGGGGGGGGAGGGAAGGTGAAAGACCCCCAACTCCACCTAGGCCAATATGGTGGCAAGGGAAAAATTCCTTCCCAGCTCCTTTCAACAAACGGGAGGTTAGTGTAATGCCCACAGCAAGTCTAGACCAAACCTAGTATTTTACAACATAAAGGGGAAGGAGGGTGGGTGACGCCTCAGTATGCTCCATACAAAAGGGAGGGTTAAGGCATAGGGCTGCCCCTTTTAAACACCTCATTCCCAGGGGATGAGTCAGCGACCACACTGACCCTTTAGCAGCAGTTTTCATCTCTCTCCCCCAAGCCATAAAACACAGTTCCTTCACTGTGCCAGCCAACCTAATACTTCCCCCGTTCACCCCCCACCCAGTTAAAGGTGCAGGGTGGTCATTGTCCTTAGAAGACTGAAACATTAATGTAACTAATTTGATGCTACCTCTTGTGTAGCACTGATGGATTCTTTAGGAGGATAATATTGCCTGTAGAAATTGGTTTAAACAATCTTGATTTGCTGTTATATATTGAGTTTTGCCCATCGTTTAGAACTGGTATTGTTAATGATTTTTATTTTCTCCTCCATATTATCCCTTCCTTTCCATCCATTAGACTTAAGTACATTTGCCTCAGGTCCGTTAAATTATTCTTGCTAATATTTGTTTGTATGATGGTAGCACCTAAAACTCCTCATCAGGATTGAGGCCCCATTGTGCTGATGCTATACAAACAAAGAGTAAAAGATGGTCTCTGGCCCAAAGATCATAGCGTTGATTAAGATAAGATGCAATTGGCCATGCTATAACACAGTGCTGTTGTTGTGTGTACTAATAGCAATAGAAGCACAGATACTGGAAAGGAAACACTTTCAGCACAAGTAGAAGTACTCTTTGCTTAGCTCTATTGTTTTCAAGCAGTTTTGCTTTCTATCAAAGACTTTGAAAGTACTTTGAGAGGACTGACCCATGGTACATTTCTTTGTGATTCACTCTGTTTCATCATGTCACTTGTTGAAAGAAAGTATAGTATTTGTGTGTGTGTGTGTGTGTGCATGCGCGCGCCTAAAGAACAGGAAAAAAGGTAGATATATATATAGACTGGTAGCTAGGAACAAATATAACATCCTTTCACAAAAATAAAAGTTGAGTAATATTGCTGTTTGTTTGTTTGTTTTGAATTGTTTTGAGTTGGATACATGATTCAAAGACTCCAGTTAGTATTCACTGTATAATAAAGCCATGTGATATGGTAGGTGGTGTGGTAAAAGAAGTGTTTAAGTTGTTGAATGCCAAGTAATTTTATCTCAAAAATATTAACATGTATAGTCCAGAAAAACAAGAAATAGTAGGCCAAATCGTAATAATTCTCTCTGTTAATGCTGATTCGGGGATTTGACTCTCACGATTTTAGTCACATGGGATTCTGTTGTAATAATTGGGCCAACAACCTTACCCCGATTTTCAGCTCAATTGTAGAAAGTGAGTAAAGCATTATGACATGTTCCAGTAACCTATAACAATAAGTTTGAATGGCAAAGGTGTAACAGGGAGACAGAATGTCTGAATTAGTCCAACAAACAAAAAGGCCTTCTAACAAAAGAACATAAGAAAGGCTATATTGGGTCAGACCAATGGTCTGTCTAGCCCTGTATCCTGTCTTCCAACCGGTGCTGGTGACAGATATTTCAGAGGGAGTGAGCAGAACAGATTAGTTTATCGAGTGATCTATCCCGTCATCGATTCGCAGTTTCTAACAGTCAGAGGTTTATGGACACCCGGAGCATGGAGTTGCACCACTGACAGTCATGGCTAATAGCCATTGATGGACCCATCCTCCCTGGACTGATCTACAGTAGAATTTCAGAGTTACGGATATATCGGGAATGGAGGTTGTTCGTAACTCTGAAATGTTCCGTAACTCTGAACAAGATGTTACAGACATCAGCCATGGGGGTTTGGGGCTGCAGCCGCAGGGTGTAGAGGGTCAGGTCTCCAGGCAGAAGGGGAGGGGGTGTCAGGTCTTCTGCCCCATGGGAGCACCAGGGCTCAGGGCTTGATAGCTGGGGGGACTGCTGGGCTCAGGGCTTCAGCCTCGCAGCTCCGTTCACGGCTTCAGCCCCGTGAGGGCGGGGCAGGCTTGGGGCTCCCTATGGCTCCACTCTCGGTTTCAGCTGCCGGGTGGGGGAGGGGAGGCGTGTGATGGAGCTCGGGGCTTTAGCTACAGGGGAAGCACTGGGGCTGAAACCATTATTCACCTAGTAGCTGAAGCCCGGAGCTTTGGTGCCCCCTTGGTGCCTGGAGTCGTGGGGTTGAAGCCCCGATCCCCAGCGATCTCCACAGTCTAAAGCCCTGGGCCCTGGTGTTCCCGAGGGTCAGAAGCCCCGAGCGCACACACACCTGGAGTCCCAGCCCCCGCTCCACCTGATGGCTGCAGTCCCAACTCCCCTGTGGCTAAAGCCCTGAGCCACAGGACTGAAGCCCCGAGGCAGAATGTATTTGCTGATGGGTTTTGTTTGTCTCCCCTGCTGCCTGACTGAATACTTCCAGTTCCACAGGGTGTCTGATTGAACAGTAAGTCCATAACTCTCATGTTCATATCCTTGAGGTTCTACTGTAATTCTTTTTTGAACCCAGTTACAGATTTGACCTTCACAATATCCCCTGGCAATGAGTTCCACAGATTAGCTGCATGTTGTGTGAAGAAGTGCTTTCCTTATGTTTGTTTTAAACTTGATAGCTATTAATTTCATTGGGTGACCCCTAGTTCTTGTGTTATGTGAAAGGGTAAATAACACTTCCTTGTTTACTTTCTCCACATCATTCATGATTTTATAGGGACCTTGTCAAAGGCTTTCTGAAATTCCAAATAGTACACTATATCCACAAGATCACACTTGTTCACATATAATTCAAGGACTGTATTAAGATTACGCCTTTAAACAATAAAACTGGGGGCCCAGAAATCAATGAACCAAAATTGATATGTCAGAAATTGTTTAATTGTTGGACAGAATAATAAAAGTATGGACTGTTCTGCCCATCACTTCCTTTTGGGGTTCTTAAAAATAAAAGACTTTGGGGAGGAAATTATCAGAAGCTTTTGTCGGCCAACAACTGAGCTTTACCATTAATGCTGCTACCCCCACCATCTCCTGGGATCCTGAGATCTACCATAACACTGTTGGGCCTTCCTGTCCTGATCTTGAAAGCCATCCTGACCAGGTTGGGCAAAGAGAAGGACCCAGGTGACTTTGCCCCCTCCAGTGACATCTGAATCTGAAACTTCACTTAGCATGTAACATTGTCACTCTTCCTCCCCTTATGTGTCCTTTCCTTCCTTCCTTATGTCTTCTCTTTTCTATCCCTCTCCTATTTCTTTCTGTTTAATAAGTGTCTGGCTTAGCTGGCCAAGACTGAATATTTTGCAACACTGCCGTGAGCCTGTGACTAGAAGGAGACAGCTAAAAGTAATGCCCTAAACAGCTTGATGCTGGTACAGGTTTGCCAGGTCTTGGAGTGGCTGATGAGACCATATGCCATGTCTGTGTATCTCCAGCAATGAGGCTGCAAGTGAGAGTCAACACCAGAGACAGAAGTTGCATTTTCTATGTTTTCTGTTCTTTTCTCTCCCCTCTTGTGTGTCTTTTTACTTTTAGTCAATTTTAGGAAATGAGATTGAATTTTAGCAATAGCTCCATCCCAACTCAACTAACTGCTTCTCTTTTCCCCATAAAGGACAGCTATGATCATTTTTAATACCATCTAAGAGACTCTCAATTAGTCCCCCCACCTTCTAAAGACTCTTTACAGTTAAGGAGAAAAAGAATAAGAAAAGTTGTTAAAATGAAAGCCTCATTTAATACTTTGAATTTCAAGTGTTTTAATGGTTTTTCTCCCCTTCTTTTCGGTATATTTAATAAAAGGTTAAAATGTTTTTTTAAAAATGTGTTTGCCATGATACTAAACTGGCTGAGGTCTCAGTATCCTGCAGGCCATCTAGAACCTCCCTGCAACCCATTGGTGGGTCCTTTGAGAAACACTGCTTTCAAAAACACTTTAATTTAAAACAAGCAACATAATCAGAATTACCAATAGCTATTTTATTACTAAGGAAAGGGGGGGATAATTAAAAACTTAACAGAATGTAAACCATAAACAATGATTACTTTAGTTACAATCTCTTCTGTATGTTTCTCTGTGGAGGGCTTTTAACAGAGATTACCTGTTTGAGAGTGAGAAATTTTGGAGGGCACTCTTCTCCTAGTAAGTTATGGCCAAAGTTTATTATTTCCCCAAATAGTAATATGAGTTCTGTTTCAATGTGTTACAGATAACTAAAACAGTTCATAGATGGTCAAAAGAAATTTATTTAAGTGTAGGTGAATCCTATTTGGTATATCCTGGATAACTAAAATAGTTCATAAATGGTGAGTAAAGACGAATTAACTTAACTAATCCCTATGAAACAAAGTATTTAAATTAGTTAGTCAAAGAAAATCATTCATTGAGTAGTCTTGAGATTGGCAAATTAATGAATATTAAGGATCTTATATTTAACTTAAATGGCATTGTTTCTCTCTGTTTACAATTTTAGCATATGTCTGCTCTCCAGGAATACATTGTCTAAAAACAGTGTGGTATTTAATAGGAGAAGCTGGCAATATCTTATATTACAAAATGTTAATATTGCTTTAAATCATTTCAAGAAGAATTTAAATCTAGTCCCCTGGCAGTATTCTACAACTTCATCTCACCAATACATTGTGATTTCTTGGTGATGTTGTCATGTTGCTTCTTGATGCTGCTCTATGTTTGCTTTCTTCTTAGCTGTCTTTCCTGTAGAGACAGTCTTGGTGTGATACGTGATCACAGAGGTGTGATATGTGATGTGAGCAGGGAGTGAAGCTTGATCAGTTTGGAGAGACTTTATATCCACCTGTTTTCTCCAATTTAATGGAAGGAGGAAAACACACCTTTCAGGTGTGGCTGGATTAAAAATGTACAGCTGTTATTATTTCATTTTTAGCACCTTTGTGAATTGGTCTTAGTACTATCTTGAGCTCATGAATATGTAGTCTGTTTATGCATACGTAGTGGTTTCTAATTGCTTCTGTTCTTCTGGCGTAAACTTCTCAGAGCATCTTTAAAGTTAGAGTTTTAACTTTGTCTTCTTTTATTCAGTCCATTTTCTGAGCTATCCCTCAAGTTCCATGGGGGCTTTATAGTAATTGAAAATCTGCTTAAAATGGGCCCACACATCCCTATGCCAACTAATTCTTAAAGAGGGACTTTAAATTTAAACCTACATCTGAGACAGCATTGTCTCATGTTATTAATAGTCTTTGGAGAAGTGGCTCTTATCTTTCTGAGATTGGTAAGGAAATTGCTTAAGCATTGCCAGATAACTAACTAATTCCCCAATTAATATAAATTGCAAGTTATTGCAAGGTCATTTGGCTCCATATTGGTAGCTACAACATCTTACTATTTACATAGCAATGATATTAGGAAGTTATTGCATTAGATGTTTGCATGTGAATGCAAAATGTTTGCAAATATACATCTGCAAAAGAGGCCCATACTCTATTCAAGCATCTAAAGAATTACAAGGTTTTCACCTTTAAGAGGGAACATGAATTTAGAAGTTACAAAGGTTTTCTACAAAACATTTCCAAACCATAAAGCTTTAGCATACTGCTAAAATAAATTATTTTGAACAGTCTATAATTCTGCATGGGAGCAAAGTGGGTAAAGAAAAGCTCACTTTTACAAAGTAGTTTTATAACGTTTAATAACATCTGTTATGCTTCACTACTTTGTGCATCCTTACATTTTTTTTGAAGTCAGGACTCTTCCTAAAACATTAATATTTTGCAAAGTTCTACCAGACTAGTGTGTCTTTGTTTTTGATAAGATAATTCATTGGCTGTTTGCCTTTTAACCAAAATGGTCCTTAGAATGAAGATATGCCATTTACAGCATTTGCAATTTGCAAATAAAACTTCTATCAAATATATTATTCAGACAACAGCACAATAACTAATTCTTATATACACCTTTCAAAATATAGTGTAAATGAAAATATTATAGAAAATTACAGTAAAATAGAAGTTATAAAGACATTTTAGAATCTGTATAAACACTCTTGATTGTTTTATGGTCTAGGATGTTATCACCTTCAACGCTTGAAACTTGTCCTGAGTGACAAAAAGCAGATGCCTCATAGATTTTATTTAATTAGCTTCAACATATCATTTAATAAAATAAGCAACCAAAAACATAAGTAGTGGTATTATATTCTCCAAGCAGCATGGGTATAAAAATAATTGTAGGTATCTCAAAAATTTAGTAATGATGCAAACAAGTTTTCAGTGACTAAGCATTATAATTATAAATTGCAATAATTTTATGAATAGCCATTTTTGCACCAATATTGATGTCTATTCCCTGCAAAGCTCAAAGGACTTGTTTTTGCTCTCACAATGATGTTAATCAGAAGTAAATACATTTAAGGTATTGGTATTACATTATAGTTAAATCAGCATAAGTAAGAGCAGAATCAGGCCCATGTGTAGTCAGACTTTTAGCCAGGGAGAGGATTTCAAGATGATCACCAAGAACCATAAGACAGATAATTATGGTTCCATCAAGGGTTTTCTGCACTGGAGAAACATCTAGGGGATTGAGATGGAATAAATCCTCTCTCCCAAGCAGTAGACATTTAGCAGCTGATGCAGTCATATCTTTTCTATCATGATTCTTTGACATCTCTGGAGCCAAGCAGGGCTAATCTGAGTGCATGGATGGGAGAACTTCTTAGGAACATCTAGATTTTCCCAAAAGTATTGCTGATTTTTTTAAAGAATATTTTTGTTAGGGGGATGATGTAAATAATATATGTATATATTTGTATACATCTTGTCTAATATATGGAAGGAAGCTCTTTGACTGTGAAGAAGGAAAGACAAACTCATTATAGATAGCTGCTTACTTTTATCACATTTGTTCAGCTTGCTACAGCTGGTTATGTAAATTAGAGGGGAGTTTTACTTTGCTGAAACCTAGATCTACTAATATTCAGTGGTGAAATTGCACCTACTTATCATTCTGCTTTCAGCTGGTGGGTGTACAAGAACCCTGGCAAACCAGATATGTTTGAGCTTTTATTTGTTCAGGAGACTTGAGCTTGGACAGCACAAATTCAAGCCACACTCTAGGTGCTCTTCCATCAGCACTGGTACTGGAGAAAAATGCTGTCTTATTATTAAAGGAAGATCCGGCCAATCTTTTTCCTAGTTGTTCTCTATCTCCTCGGAGATCCATTACAGTAAAATTGTTGTTGTTATTTTATTATATGTTTATATTGGAATAATGCCTAAAGGCTAAAACGAGGTGGAACCCCCTTGTGCTATGTGCCCTACAAACATATATAATAAATGGTGGTCACCGCCCAGAGAGTTTTTAATAATTTAATAAATAAACCAAGATGCAACCAATGGATGAGGCAAACTAGCAGACCAAGCTGAAATGGGGAAGTTTGGGTTAGAAATTATGGAGGCACTGGTTGTGACTCCATAGTTAAGGGCTGTGTTACAGAGTTCAGCTTAACTGGAGCTTTCAACCTTTCTTTTCTATTTAAAAAAATTATCATTGACATTTGGCAAAACCAAAACATAGAATATAAACTTTGAGCACTATTTTAACATTTCATGAAGGTTGAATGTATTGAAACAGATAGAATAAGAAGAGTTTCAAAATCACCACTTTTAGCAAGTTTTCACTAGATTATCTCACTTGTCTTTGTACCCCTTTTTCAAGAAATCTAAAATACTTTGTAATTAACCCTTTGATCGCCTTGTTGCTGCTCTTGTGCTGATTCATAGAATATCATATATATTGTCCTTAGATCATTTTATAATATTTAACTATAATGGGAAATATGTGCACAAAGATGAACTGAGAAATTGTGGGAGAGAGGGAAAAAAAGAGACTGACACTCTGTCTTCTACCTCTCCAAACACCCCTGCAGGTTAGGGGACAGTCCCCTGTGCTTAGAAAGAGGAGACTAGTAGCTCAAGTATCAGTCCTTCTAAGTGCTGTCTAAAGTCTCATGCAATTTATTACCCTTATTATTGACTAAGGTCAAATACTCTATCCTAGAAGATAGTTAGGGAAAAGCTGCTGAACACTCTCCCCCACCAAATTTTAAATTAAGTTCTCACAGATCTTTTGCAAGATCACGGCAGTCCCCAAACTCAGGTATCTTATATGATAAGCCCCAGACTTATCTACTGGACTACATTTCACTTCCTTTTGGAATGATTAAACCAGTTTGGTTTGTCATAACTTGCATTATAAACCACACTCACCTCCCAGAGCCATGCATAGAATCCAGGATTCCTAATCACCAATACAAAGAGGGTAGAAGTTACTCCTGGAGCTTAGAGAATAAAGAAGGATTCTGCTTATCAGAGTCTTCAGAACCTCTTGCTGCTTTATGCGGGTGAATGGTATGGTAACATGTGATTCAAACAATGAGAAGACCATTTTAAAACAGATGTACTTAAAAACTATTATAATGTATACATAATGGTGTGAATCACCAAACTATGTTTCCCATTTTAGTCATTTTTCATATATATGCTTGTGTAAGCCATTGGTCATGCAGATATCCTAGGTCTGATGTTAGCACCACATTCGTAAGGATTAGGTCTTTGTCTTCAGGTGATGCCCCATCATGATAGAAGTGATACAAACTCCTAGGAAAACATGTTCCATGCTCTGAAGAGTTTACAGTGTGAATCTGGCTGTATGCCGGGGAGATATGAAAAAGAATACCTATAAGAAAAGTTTTTAAAAAAACTTAATAAAAGTAAAAGGTAACTTTGCTCTAAAATGTGGCAATATATACCAGGGTATGTATACACATTTTCAATATACAGTATAGGTAATAGGTACAGTATAGTAATAAAATTTAGGCATTTAAATTCAGTATTAGATAGATACATTTTGGAATTTGTTCCCCTTTGATTTCAAACAGATAAGATTTTTTGAGCTTCAGAGCAGTATTTGAATCCCATGTCTTATGAGTCTTTTGAGGAAGGAGGGTTTTGCTAAAAATTGGGATTTGTGAATTGAGGGTTGAATCTATGGCTATAGTATAATATTATTCCACTTCTTGGATTAGGACAGATTGTTGCATTTATTTTTGTTTGTATTTTAATACGAAGAAAAGACATAGAATTAGACTATTGAAACTACAATTCATGCCAATATTTGATAGATGGTTAATATCTCTTTACCATAATTATAAACTGTATAAGAAAGAAAGAATTGTTATTCTAACTGCTTTCCATAATATAGTTTGTATGAACATTCAATTTAAGTGCTTAGGAGAATGCCAATGTGCATAAGCTACATAACTACTGTATTCTGTTTTGTTTTTCAAGTTCACAGTCAACTTTGTGTTGCTCAGATGCTGACTGTATAATTTAAAGAAGTATCATGAGGACATTTCATATCACTTTTCTCTTATATGTGAATCTTCTAGGTATATAGGAGCAGGGACTGGCAGATATTATATATGCAGATCATAACTCACAGCTGGGGAATATTTAATTCACTGATTCAATGCTTGACATGTATGCCAAGTGAGCAGATTCCTATGAAGAAGTCAGGATAGGGTGACTTCTACAGGAGATTAAATTATTCAGTGTATTTTTGTAATAAGGATTTAAGGGATTGGAAACCTTCTTCTAGTTGCTATAATATGTTTTTAAGTTTCAGGGGAGGGTCACAAGTTTGACCTAAACATGAGCCACATTTGAGAGGAGAGTGACAAACCACAGTAGGTCAAAACGAAAATAAGAAAGAAAAACTTGTAGCACCTTAGAGACTAACAAATTTATTTCAGCATAAGCTGTCATGGGTTAGTACCCACTTCATCGGATGCATGGAATGAAACATGCAGTAGGTCAGTGTACATTAGAACAGCCTACAGCTGCTCTATATTATGCCAGTAAAAGAACCACTGGAGAACCAGCCTTATGATCAGGGAGCTGCAAGTAGCTTTTTTCAGATATCCCCTCTCAGCTATACCCAGCGTTTATTGAGCACAACTCAGGACTGATCCCAAATAGTTAGTAATGATACTCATTTATCACCTTTCCCCTCCATTATATTCCCTTGGACATGAAGCATTCCTCTTTCCAGTAACCTTGTCTTTGTTGATTAACTGAGATGTTAGTGCTACATACTCTGTGTACATAGATACAATCTTCACGGATATAGGATTTATCTCAGTGCTCTCCCTGTTACTACATTTGTTTTAAGAATGAAAAAATTGTATTTGTAGTCCTCACTAAACTTGATCTTTGTGTTTCTCCCTAATTGAGTATGCAATTCTGACAATGGGGAATGACTGATTATGCTGCACCATTACAGTTGAGTCTACGAACAGTGTTTTTTTTTTTAATGGGATCTTTTTGTTTGTTTGTTGGGTGACTATTGTTTTAAATTACTTTTTCTAGTTCTGTTACTTATTTATAATAATTTAAAATAACTTTCTAATAAAAATGAGTTCTAGCTAAAATGCCTATCTAACTTGGTGGTATTTGCTGTTCCACAAAAATATCTACAGCATATCAAAACATATGGGGAATAATTCAACACTTGCCTCTATTTTGCAGCCTCCTTTAAAAACTTGTGTGAATTGTCACATTTTTTTGACACAGGAAGGTGGAACTATCTGGATGCACTCTGTCCCTCCCCAGCTGTAGCTTCTGTTCTAACAATTCCTGTTGTGTTTCAGTCCCAATGAATCATGGTTACTGCCTCTGTCAGCTTCTTTCTTGCCTCCCTCCAGGGATTCAGCTCTAAGATTTTCCACACCTGTTTGCCCCTCTGACAGTTGGTTGGATATTCCTTGCAAATCTGAACTATCATTTCTCTTCTAGTCATGAGAATACACCAAGATGTCTGGCTCTGTCTGTTCTTCAGTGGCGTGCTGCCTTTCTTTGAATAGCTCAACATTTGTGTTGATTTGTGTGGGTGGTAAATAAGGGATATGTGTGTTTGTAATTGTGTGTGCTAGTTGTGTTGTTGTGTAGATGGTTTGGTACTGTAGCCATTGGGTCAAGTAATCAATCTGTGTCTGAGCAGATATCTGAGACATTAGTGATTATCTTTGAAAACTCATGGAAAACAGGAAATATTCAAGAGGACTGGAAGAGGACAAATATAGTGCCAGTCTATAAAAAGGGGAATAAGGACCTCCCAGGGAATTACAGACTTGTCATCTTAACTTCAGTACCCGGAAAGATAATAGAGCAAATAATCAAGCAATCAATTTGAAAACACCTAGATGGTAATATAGTGATACGTTTCAGTCAACATGAAGTTGTCAAGAACAAATCATATTAAACCAACTTCATAGCTTTCTTTGACAGAGTAACAAGCCTGGTGGATAAGGGGGAAGTGGTAAACGTGGTATATCTTGACTTTAGTAAGGCTTTTGGTAGTATCTTGTATTACCTTTTCATAAACAAACTTGGGAAATATAGCTTAGATGCAGCACCTATAAGGTGGTTGCATAACTGGTTGGAAAACCATTCCCAGAGAGTAGTTATCAATGGGTCAAAATCAAGGCATATTGAGTGAGGTCCTATTGGGATCAGTCCTAGGTCTGGCTCTGTTCAACATCTTCATAAGTGATTTAGATAATGGCATAAAGGGTACACAAGCTTGCAGATGATACCAAACTGGCAGGGGTTGTAAGTGCTTTGGAGAATAGGATTAAAATTCAAAACGATCTGGATAAACTGGAGAAATGGTCTGAAGTAAATAGGATGGAATTCAATAATGACAAATGAAAAGTACTCCACTTAGAAAGGAGCAATTGCACACATACAAAATGGGAAATGACTTCTGAGAAAGGAGTACTGCAGAAAGGGATCTGGAAGTCATAGTGGATCATAAGCTAAATATAAGTCAACAGTGTAACACTGTTGCAAAAAAAGTGAGCATCATTCTGAGATATATTAGCAGGAGTGTTGTAAGCAAGACCCGAGAAGTAATTCTTCCACTCTATTCCACGCTGATAAGGCCTCAGCACTGCATTTCAGGAAAGATTTGAACAAATTGGAGAAAGTCCAGAAGAGAACAATAAACATGATGAAAGCTCTAGAAAGCATGACCTATGAGGAAAGATTGGAAAAATGGGTTTATATAGTCTGTACATAAAATGTTACAAGGAGGAGACTGAAAATTTTTTCTTAACCTCTGAAGGTAGCACAAGAAACAATGGGCTTAAATTGCAGCAAGGAAGGTTTAGGTTAGACACTAGGAAAAAAATCCTAACTGTCTGGGTAGTTAAGCACTGGAACAAATTGCCCAGGGAGGTTGTGGAATCTCCATCTTTGGAGAGTTTTAAAAACAGGTTAGAGAAACACCTGGCAGGAAAAGTCTAGTGATTACTTAGGCTATGTCTTCACTACCCGCCGGATCGGCGGGTAGCAATCGATCTATCGGGGATCGATTTTTCGCGTCTCATTAAGACGCGCTTAATCGATCCCCGATCGCGCTCCCCGTCGGCGCCGGAAAACCACGTCATCGACCGGCGCAAGCGGAGTCGACGGGGGAGCTGCAGTGATCGACGCGCCGCCGTCTTCATGGTCAGGTAAGCCGATTACGATACGCCGATTTCAGCTACGTTATTCACGTAGCTGAATCTGCGTATCGTAGATCGACCCCCCTCCCCTAGTGTAGCCCAGGGCTTAGTCCTTTCTTGAGTGCAGGGGACTGGACTAGATGATCTGTTGAGGTCCCTTCCAGTTCTGCACATCTATGATTCTCCTTTATACAGTCAATGAAATTGTAGCATGCTAATTAGCTGCAGAATAAGGATGATGATTGGTTAAGTTAACTCTGATAGCATCCTGGTTTAGTACTCTTGACATGGCATAGAAACATGCCTCCTGTTACTGGAAGTCCGGGTTGTCGCACAGATGGAATTTGTAAAGTCAAAGTGGTTGAAAAAAACTGAATTGTAACAGACTGTGAATCTCAGTGATAATTCAAGTTTGTGATATTCTGAGCAAAAAGAGTTCTCTACCATATGTATAGCTGTTTCCACCACTTCAGACTGACTCAACAGGCATTCTAGGCTTCAGAATGATACACAGAGTGACAATCTTGGAATCTCAACATATAGATGAGCCACTATTTGAGAATGTGGACTTTGGTCTGAGTTCTAATGCTAATTAGTTTTATAGGTGTTTAGATTTGAGGTTTTAGTTTGTCCCATTTATTTTATTACAAATGTATTAATGTTCTCACCCAGCTCCAAAAATGCTCCAAATCTGCATTTTGATTTGCATGCAGGTTTCCCCCCCCCCCTCTTGTAGTTATGGTGGCTTTAGCAACTGATTTAAAGTTTTTTATAGTACCTATCACCATAATATAAGAAGTGCTGCAGGTGAATTAGATCACTACGGTGGTGATGTACACAATTTATATTTTGGCTTACTCAGGCTTTTCTAAGTTCTGCTTTTGTGTGTGTATTTTTGAAGCATTTTTGGTTAAAGTAGAAAGGTTTTTTTTTAAAAAAAGGCAGCCTTGCATTATGTAGTAGAATAAAATAGTTTTTGGCTCAGCCTAGTGTATATGGTGGCTCACTCCATAGCCAAATTCCCTTAATCTAATTTCTGTTGGTTCATCCTGGGGTTTGTGAGCTGTGTAGTCCTAGAGGAAAGGAACTGACTTTGCAGGTGTGACACTAAACACCCCTGTATTCACACTCTACACACTATTGTAGTAATCTTTATAGGAAATATGCCTTTGGAGGTACCATTTGAAAACTAATAACTCACTGATCATTAGTATTCTGGAATAATATATGTGTGCAGTGGGTATTACGAGTTATGGATATATACTATATTTTTACTATAGAGTGTTTAAACCACTCATGTCAGGAGAATTTCGTAAACAGGTCTGCACTAAACAAAATAATGTGTTTCTTCCACCTGGGAGGTGAAGTACTCTGAAAGACAATTAAAATGTATTTACATATCACCTAAACAGACCCATCAAGTTAGGAAGGGAAGGAGGCAAACCTCACACTAAAAAATGGGGAAGGAGACAGGATGGTTTCATCTACACCCACCAGGAAAGTGAAGCTTAGGGTGGATTTTAACTTTTTCAGAAGAATCCATTTAAAAGGTTTACTGGTCTATAAAGACAGGGGGCTGAACATCCAGTAATAAGCAACTGAATTAACTGATTGTATATAACATGACTATATTATAGAAGTGTATAGAGTGAGGTCGTTTCTGAAAGCTAATGACAAGCTGGTGATTAATATAATTGGGAAATCCATGTATTAACACTATATAAGGAATTATGGCTACTTGTTGCTATTAGGTTTTACAGACTCCCCAGACAGGAGGGAATGCCACAGCTATCTACCAGTTTTCTATGTGCATTAGGCGTGGTGGAATCAGAAACAATGGAAACCTCATTTACATAGAAATCAGACAGGGGGATGGGAAACCCACAGGAAGGGAAGAACAGCAAGAGGTTATCCTGCCTCTTGAACCAAGGTTATTGAATTTTGGAAGATATAAGCAAGGACAGAAGCCATCTTTGACATCCATGACTACCCAGACACAAGAGAACAGATCTCTTGCAAGCTGGGAAAGATGGGTCCTTCAATCATGGGTGGGGGGAAATGTTGAAGCCTCTGGAACCTAAATATAGTTGAGAAACCAGCGTAGGCAAAGACCGTACCTTGCTAGATTAAGCTTTAGATTTTTTAATTCATGTTTTCACTTTTCTTTTACCTGTAACTCTTTCTATCTTTATACATTTTATTTGGCATCATTTAACCTAAGTTCTATTGTAAATAAATGTGTTTTATTCTTACTATAAACCAACTCATTGCTGTGTTTAAATGGAAGAGTATATTTAGTTAATAAGCTGTGATGAGTTTTGTGTCTTTAGAGGAACAAACAAATTATATTATTTCTCGGAACTGTCCAGGGCTGGACGTTGCAGAACATCTTTTGGGAAAATTCAGGACTGGGATGGTGTTGGGGTCACCTTTCTCCTTTTAACTAAGACTGCTGGAAGTCAGAATGTGGCTATTGGCAGGCTGCTGAGGTCAGAGCTGCTGAACCAGGGCTGTGCAAGCACACATACACTTCAGTGTGTGACCTGCATGTCTGTAGGCTGGTTGTTAGTATCCCATCAGAGAGGTACAACAGCAAAACATCTGGAGGGACCCAGGCTAACAGGGTTAGCATTGACAGAACACATCACTGTTTTGGATTGCACACCAAACCACCATCACAGGATGTCATGGTTGGAAAGGCATTTCATTCTACTTTTGTATTTGTCCAGTGAAAATTGCTTTTGTCTATACCAGCTGAAGAAGAGAAAAAGGATTCTTTGAGTTATTTAAATATGCATTTCATCTAGACCATTTATTTAGCCAAAGTAAGAATTTGTTTCAGATGAATGAACTAATGATTCATCTGTTCTAAACAATAGCATTTACTAGAGGATAATAAGAAATAATAATTACACTCACAAAGCTGCTATGTTAATTATTAGTTTTAAATTAGTTGGGAGGTGAATGCAGAAACAAACCATCTTTTCCAACGTGACTTTTCTTGAAATCTTAAACCCATGCAATGTGTCAAGTTACTTAATCGATAGGATGACTTAAATTCTGATATTCCGGCAAGACGTATTTGATAACTGTACTAGCTTGTGTGCAACAAAATAAATATTACTAGATTTTGTTTGCTCATTAGTAAAAATATCTCATTTTAGGTTTGTGACAGTGCCCTCCAAATCATGGAGAAGGCATGGATTACTGCTGTTCCATCATCCTACATCTTTAACAAATGGACTCAAGTTTATTAATCTCTCACACTAAAGAAATTAATAGTGTTTCAACTAATTTCTCTAACTTTTTGATTTTTACTCAAATATTCAAAGTGAACTTTTATAAATAAGAAATTTAAAATAGTGTTACAGATTGAACCTGATACTCACTTATTTGCGTGTGAGTTTGTTTAATGTTAAACATATGGTTATTCATCCTCATCCTCATTGCTATTATGCCTCTGGCGTTTAGGGCAGTGATGAAGCTCCTCTACTCCTGTCTGTTTCTGGCAAGTCTTTCAATGGTTCCCCAGCTGTGCCCCAGGTTTTTCATCTCCGCTTCCACAGCTCTTCACCATGTTGTTTTTGGGTGGCCTAGTTTTCGCTTGCCTTCAGGTGTCCATCTTATTGCTGCTCTGGTGATGGAATCAGTTTCCATTCAAAGCACATGACCAATCCTTCTCCAACGCCTCCTGGCAATGATGGTTCTCAGATTCTCTGGTTGCACTGTGTAAATAGATCTTGGTTTGAGATTGTTCTGGGCCAAAAGATATGAAGGATTTTTCTGAGGCCGGTTGAATGGAATGTGGACAGTTTGGACATGTCATACTTCCTCATTCCCCAGCATTCTGCACGCAGATGATGTCTCTCTCCTGTCACATACCTAACACCATATACAAGAAAAAATAACTCAACTCAACGCATTCAGCCAGCAAATTGGACTGAAAATCAACCGCATTAAGACAGATATCATGACCTTTAATATTGCCTCACCATCACCAGTATGGATAGAGGATTACATTCTCACCAGTGTAGAAACATTCTCATACTTGGGTAGCACCATCAGCCAGGACGGTGGAACAAGTCAGGACATCCGGAACAAAATCAATAAAGCCAGGAACTCTCTCAGGAGCTTAAATACAGTCTGGAAATAATCAAAGTACAATACCAAAACCAAACTCAAGATTTATCAGAGCTGCATACTTTCAACACTACTTTATATGGTTATTAGATTTTTGTTATTGTAGTTCTCTCATTTATATTGGATCAGTTCCAACTAAAATTCAATTCTTGGTAGATATACAATGAAAAGGCTTGTAAATTTTAGTTACATAGAGCTGTTGGCCTTCATGTTGTTTATTTCATTACAGACAATATCAGTTTTCTGACTACAGTTTCCATAACCCAACAACTACTATTGTTCTTCAAGATGTGGGTACAGACATGTATTCCACAAACCACCTTCATTTCCTCTGCATTGGAGTCTCTGCTTTTAATATTCGGTATGAAGAAACTGAAGAGGTTTGGTGGAGCTGTGCCCTTAAATAGCCATGGGAGAGGCTATGAGTGGCCAAAGGGTGTGAGCACAGCCCCTATGGGTATTGAGAGCCAAAGTTCTCCAGTTTTGGTGCTCTGGGTGTGTGCACACACCTGGATGGAATACACATCTGCACCCACATCTCAAAAAAGTACTGGTGAGTAACTTGTTTTTTTCCTGGCTTATCTTCCTTGAGGGTATTAATTCATTCTATTATATATGTGCAACTGTTGAAGTCTACAGGGACACAATAAAAATGTGTGTGTGTGTGTGTGTGTTTAATTATCTTCCTCATCCCAGATACTATCATATAAAAGTGAGGACAACACCCTTCAGGTGCTGTTTGATAATCCTACCAATACACCTCTCTCTCTCTCAATAATAATAATAATAATTAATAATAAATTAATAATGATAATAATTATTAATAAAAGGTGAGATCTTGCCATAAAGGGTATTCTGCTTGTAGTATAAGGAAGGCAATCTGGACAACAGAGAAAACCCACAAAACTGAGCATGTGCTGAAGTTTAAAAAGTTTAACATCCACTAGGTCTGGATGTTCCATTGACTACAATGGAGCTATGCAAATGTACATTAGCTGAAAATCTAGCCCAAGATTCAATATGAGGATGCAAGAACTCTACATGTATATCCTGGGAAAGAGCTATCCATTTCCTACTAGAATAGGAGAGTCAATGATGTGGAAATTGACTTTGGTGGAGGAGAGGGAAAAAAGTAGTAGTAGTTACACAATAGTATTTACAAAGCTTAATAGTGTTTATATTATTCAATAAGGAATTTAATTGAATCCAGGAAAAGAAGATCATAAAGTGACCCACCCTCAGTCACCTCAATTCAGATAGAAGCTATGCAGTCAGTTCCCCTTCTTTGTGGTCCTCAGGAAATTTATGTGAATAAGAATAATATTTTAACTCATTCACGTGAACAAATATGCCTTCAAGATAATTTGAGAAGTTTTCTGGGCTGGCAGCATTTCTTTACTGATCATGTTTGATATGGAAATTAAGAGACAATAAAACTGGAATTCCAATATAGAATTTTTACTCGGTCAATTTTTCAGAATAGAACCATACTTTAAAATAAAAAGTTAATGAAATAAATGGTTAGAAAAATCATTCTGCATACAACAGCCCAATGTGACATAGCCAATGAAAAGTCAGGGATTGTGGTGGTGAAAATGTGGTGGTCTTCAGTGAACAACAAAGTATTTTAGGGGAGTGGAAGACAAGTGATTTTCCCCTGAGAGCTGTGAATGGACTCTTCAACTGTGAGATGCATGAGACTCACGAAGTCGCTTGTCTCTTTTTGACTGGGTTGAGCAAATTGTGACTAATTAGGGATTTCTGTTAAAATCAGCTTTCTTCTTTTTCACATAGCTACTCCTCTGGTTGTAATATTGCAAGAACTTAATAAGAATAACATGAATGAATCAGGGATGAAGCAGAGATCATTTTATTGGATGTTGGGTAAACCACTTAACCTCTTGAATCTCTGCTTATTTATCTGTAAAATGGAATAATAACATCTACCTCAAAGGAATGTTGTGAAAATTATTCAGATAATACTTGAACAGTGTTTTGTGCACCCATAGTGATATATAAGTGTTATACATTATTATACAACAGAGAAGTCATGTGGAATTTGGTAGGAAGTGATAAATCATTCTATATAATCACAGATACAGATTTCCAAATACTACCAGATCTCCATTTCTTTGTGATTAACACAATACTGATTTAGCAATTATGGGAGCATTACGATGTGATTTAGGGTTTGTTAGCAAATGAAAGCTGATATTTGGATCTAAGGAAATTACAGAGAGAATAAGGAAACAGGTAACCCTATTTCTAATTAGGAGAAATTAAAAAAAAAATGTTGTGAGGACAGAAACTTTTGAAGTCGGACCATATTACATTCTGATTTCTCCAAAATTAATATTCGTAATCCTCCAAAATTCATATTCTTAATAGTTTTTCACAGTGATCTTAGTGCAGAACTGAATGTTTATTGATCTATTATGGAAGAACTGTACAAACAGCACTGCTTTTCCTGACTAGTTTCATAAACTTGTCAGTCAGCTAGAGATACTTTTTAAACTGGTAAAGATATGAATAGTGAAATAGGAGAATTGAGGGCAGAGAGGCTTTTGAACATTATTCTCCAAATTTTTTTTTCCTCAGTAGAAAGAAGGAAGAGATGGTAATTTAAAATGAAAACATATTGAACTGACCACTGAGAGGTCAGGAACATTTTGTATTTCTGGAGGAAGATCCTCAACTGGTGTAAACTATCTTAGGGCTGGTCTACACTAAACCCCCCTGTCGAACTAAGATAAGCAACTTCAGCTACGTTAATAATGTAGCTGAAGTCGAAGTCTCTTAGTTCGAACTTACCTGTGGTCCACACGCAGCGCACATGCTCCCCCGTCGACTCCGCCTGCTCCGTTCGTGGAGCAGGATTACCAGCGTCGACGGGGGAGCACTTCCTGGTTCGATTTATCGCGTCTAGACAAGACACGATAAATCGAACCCAGAAGATCGATTGGACTCCTCCGACGCGATGGGTGAGTATAGACGTACCCTTAGCTTTGTTGACTTCAGTGGAGCTATAACAATATGCACCAGCAAGGAATTTTCCCTTGGAGTGCAACTTGCACAACAAATTTAATTAATCAACAGAGTATAAAGATAAAACTAAGCGTGTTTGATTGTAGAATTTGCAGTTTGTGTTTTGTTAATTACATATTCCTTCCAACTGAAGAAGAGAAATTATATAACTGGCAGCACCCAACAAATTGCAGATTTTGAAATAGAATAAATATACAATATAGTATTTGCCTTCAGAAAATATTCATGAACGAAATATGTTAGCTAAAAATTCACTATTTGTGAGAAGTCACACTACTGAAGACTGAGTGCATATTTGTAGAAAGAAAATATGAAAGGATTGCAACTTGGTCAAATGTGCAATGATTGAAAGCTAGGGCTAGGATTCAGACTAGATACAAGGAAGAAAACTTTTAACAGTCAGTGTTACTAAATTTACGTAAGGATGTGGTAGTCTTTATTCCTTGAATACTTTAAACCAAGACTATTTAGTCTTGCTAAAAGATATATTATGGCTCAAATAGAAGTTATGGGCTTGATGCAGATATTACTAGGTGAAATTCTATGGCCAGTGTTTTGCTGGTCAGATTAGATTATCATAATTAGGTTTGGCAGAATTTCATTTCTAATTTTTTAAATAATTTCAAAGGATAATATTGATACTTATTTTAAAGCATTTTAGATGTATATCAATTTAAATCTTCACAGTTTTGCGAAATTATGGGCCATAAGCATTTTTTTCTAATTTTATCAATTTAAACACTCACAGTTGTGGATTATTATGAGAGGAGAGGCTTCACAGTTTGAATGGCACTGTTAAACAATAGAATACCAATTGAAATTTATTAAATATTTTAGATGTTTTTTCTACACCTTTTAAATATAGTGATTTCAATTACAACACAGAATACAAAGTGTACAGTGCTTACTTTATATTATTTTTATTACAAATATTTGCACTCTAAAAATGATAAAAGAAATTGTATTTTTCAGTTCATCTCATACAAGTACTGCACTGCAATCTCTTTATCGTGAAAGCACAATTTACAAATTTAGATTTTTTTCTGTGGATAATGCTGCCTGCTTCTTATTTACAATGTCACCTGAAAGTGAGAACAGGTATTTGCATGGCACTTTTGTAGCTTGTGTTGCAAGGTATTTACATGCCAGATGTGCTAAAGATTCATATGCTCCTTCATGTTTCAACCTCCATTCCAGAGGACATGCTTCCATGGGACGTGCTTCCATAGGACATGTTTCCATTCTCTCCATGGGGAAGAATCATATGTCTCCTGCTCAGTGTTTTATCCGCATTCTGCCATATATTTCATGTTATAGCAGTCTCGGATGATGACCCAGCAAGTTGTTCGTTTTAAGAACATTTTCACTGCAGATTTGACAGTACGCAAAGCAGGTACCAATGTAAGATTTCTAAAGATAGCTATAGCACTCACCCCACAATTTAAGAATCTGAAGTGCCTTCCAAAATCTGATTGGGATGGGATGTAGAGCATGCTTTCATAAGTCTTAAAAGAGCAATACTCCGATGCGGAAACCACAGAACCCAAACCACCAATAAAGAAAACCAACCTTCTGCTAGTGGCATCTGACTCAGATGATGTAAATGAACATGCGTTGGTCTGCACTGCTTTGGATTGTTATTGAGCAGAACCCATCATCAGCATGGATGCATGTCCTCTGGAATGCGGTTGAAGCATGAACGACAAATAAATCTTTAGCGCATCTGGCACGTAAATATCTTGCAACGCCATGCAAACGCCATGCTACAACAGTGCCATGCAAATGCGTGTTCTCACTTTCAGGTGACATTGTAAACAAGCAGTGGGCAGCATTATCTCCTGCAAATGTAAACAAACTTGTTTGAGCAATTGGCTGAAGAAGAAGTAGGACTGAGTGGAGTTGTAGTCTCTAAAGTTTTAAATTGTTTTATTTTTGAATGCAGTTATCTTTTCTACATAATTCTACACTTGTAAATTCAACTTTAATGATAAAGAGATTGCACTACAGTACTTGTATTAAGTGAATTGAAAAATACTATTTCTTTTATTATTACAGTGTAAAATATCCATAATAAAAATAAATATAAAGTGAGCACTGTACACTTTGTATACTGTGTTGTAACTAAAATCAATATATTTGAAAATGTGGAAAACATCCAAAAATATTTATATAAATAGTATTCTATTATTGTTTAACAGCGTGATTAATCGTGATACATTTTTTTATCACACGATTAATTATAATTAATTTTTAATCGCTTGACAGCCCTAGTTAAAATACAAATTGTCAATATCACGTGTTAAAATATTTGAATATTCTTAAATCATATCTATTTTTTACTGTTGATTCACTAGTCCATTTGTAGCAAGCCTAATCCAAAATTCCAAATAACTGGATTTTGACTCTAAGAAGTTCTCAAGCAGCATTTTTCAGACATTTTTCTTATTTTGTCTATCTGTAAATTTAGATTATTATTCTTGGAAATATTTTTGTCAATTTATATATGAATGGTGAAATCTACATTTATCAATAAAAAGCCAGTCAAGCCCAGTCATAATGGTTCCTTCTAGCTTTGACATCCATAAATTTTAAAAAGTCAATATTCCCTTTTTGCATCTGAACGAATTTTTGTGATTTTTTCCTCCAACTATTAATTCTGATTTAATCAAGTTGTGGTTTTTTTTTCCTGATATTTGTGAACATCTGGGCCCCTGGGAGCAGGGTCGGTGCAAGGATATTTTGCGCCCTAGGCAAAACCTCCACCTTGTGCCCCCCCCCCCCCTCCAATTTCCAGCCCCCACCTTCCTACAGCCAAGTTCCCCCCAGCTTCTCTGTCAGAAGAGCAGAGCGCAGCTGTGCCGCCTTCCCCACACCGTGGGCCCAGCCAGGCTCCCCGCCGCTCGCGGGGCTCTCGGGGCAGCAGCAAGCTCCCTGCACTGCAGGCTGAGCCGGGCTGCCTCCCACCCGCGGGGCTCTCCACGGCGGTACGGGCAGCCAGACGCCCTGCGGGCCGAGCCGGGCTCCCCGCCGCTCGCGGGGCTCTCAGCAGCGGTGGCGGCAGCCGCTGCTGAGAGCCTCGGGGGCAGCAGGGAGCCCGGTATGGCCCCGGGGGGCTGGCTGCCCGCGCCGGCAGGGAAGAAGGTGCAGCTGCTAGCGGCAGCCTCCGAGGGCGCGGGGGGTGGCTGCCTGCAGCATGTGAGCCAGGAGGCATGTGAAACAGCGGCAGCTTTGTGCTCCACTGTTTAAAAACAAATTGGGGGCGGGGCACCGCTTTTTGACGCCCCCAACCACTTGGCGCCCTAGGCGGCAGCCTAGTCCACCTAGTGATTGCACCGGCCCTGCCAGTGCCACTGCCCATGCCGCCATGACTACACTACTGTTGTTAGTGGAACTAGCTTTGATCTAGTTAGTATGCCCACGGGAGCTTCAGTCACACCTCCTGATTGCAATATAGACGTACCCTCAAAGGCTTTATCTATACGAGTGTAGACACAACCAAAAGGTTACTTCGTCCAAGCCCCAATGCATGACAAAAGAACAACTGAGAATGAGTTGCCCTCCGCATCTATAGCTGTGTTATAATACAAAAGGAAACCTGTTTGAAGTTTATTACTTTTCCTCTTCATACATTCACAAGCCTTTACTCTCCTCACAATTAAACCAACTCAATTACAAAGCAGAAGGATCTTAGTGGCTCTTAAAATTGTATAGACAAAGGGGACTCATATTGTAGGATAACCCATTAATTAGCCTATTAAAATAAATGTATTTTTTCATATTTTTATAACTTTTGTTAGCATGTCTTTATATAAGGCCACCAAACCTCTAGTAAGCGACTACAGGAGAATTTAACTCCACCGTGTCTGCAATTCCCTGGGAAATAAAAATCTTTTCAGCATGTAGTACAACTCATCTCTGCCTTGAGTAGCATAACAATATTGTAAATTTAAAAATCCCTGGCTGATATTTTGATGAGTGAAATGTATGCATGCAGTGATTGCATCTGTATTATTGAAGACTCAGATTCATTTTTAAGATAGCTCTCTAACATCTGGTATCAAGAATTAAAATATAAATACAAATTAAACAGGAAAAAATACTCCTGAGTGTGATTCAAAAGACACTATTGGAAAAAAATATTCCGTTCTCCTGCAGAAGATATGCAGATGATAAAGGAGAGGAAAGCTTTCCAGAACTGTTGCAAAACACATATCACAACAAATTGCACAGACTCAAACTCACCCAGACTTTATGGCTTGTTACCGTTCATGCACACAAACCCGGAACTCTGTATAAATGTAGTCATTAGGACTGCTGACCTCTGCGATTGCTTCACTTGATTGGGGTCAGAGGATCAAATCTTCTAAGACTAGAAGAGATGAAATAGAGTGCAGCTGCATTTTGAATATAACCTAAAACTGTGGTTCTGCCAAGTTGGTGCATTATGGAGGAGATAACCATAGTGTCCTGGTCAAATTTAAGTAATTGCATTCTGCATACATATAAAATACACCCCTAATTTCAAGTAGATAAGGTATTCTATACCTTCTGTTCTAAATTATTCTATTGAAATGCAGTGCAGTGTTAAAAGTGACTTCAGATTAGTAGAGGGTGAAGAGATTCATAAACATAATGTGTGATGGTGGATGTCTTCAGCTGCAATTCTAAGTTAAGGATATGTTTAAATTCCTTAATGGATTGTGGGCAGAATGCTTAGCACCTTACGGGATCATGCTTAATGTGAATGGTACCAATTTCTCAGGGAATGACACAGTATTATGAAGTATTATGAAGTATTTCAAGTATTATGAAATAGTATCAATTGCTTCTTCTAATACAATTGCCATTCACCACTAAATTTTTCAGTGGTAAATCTCTTATTCCACCAGCATAGTCAGCATTCTCAGACATCTTCAAATTATTCTCCCTCATTCTCTCTATATTACATGAAATATAGTTACTGCTTATAATTGTCTAATTAAATATTATATGGTTTACCTCTTCTGCTTTGGCCATATCATCTACATTCTGAGATCTATTGTCCCTGGTGACTGTCAGCAATGCCCCAGAAATTTCAATTATTTGAAGCACACTAAAGTAATGATAATTTTTCAGTTAAATCTCTAAGAGACAGTCATTGTTCAAAAATAAAATGAGAACATTAAAACTCTTCAGAAAATATCATCTGAGGAAACATCTTTAGTGTTATATTCAAATGTCACTGCATGGTTTTTGTCTCTAATTGTATATTGTAAAGTTTATTTTACCTAGTGGAAAGTGTTTACTTTATATTAAGGGTAGAACAGTATTCTCCCCACCCCAAGCTGGCCTGGAATGAACGAGTGACATATACTGTGTTTATCTTTTGCTTAGATTCTTCTCCATGTAGCTTTCTCTGCTTCATTTTTTTCACAAAACGAAAATAAGAAAGAAAAACTTGTAGCACCTTAGAGACTAACAAATTTATTTCAGCATAAGCTTTCGTGGGTTAATACCCACTTCATCGGATGCATGGAATGAAATACACTGTAGACAGATATTTATACAGTCAGAGAAACATGATAAGGTCCAGGTGTATAGACCAATCTTAAGAGGCTAATTAGTTGAGAGGAAACATGACAGCAGGGGGAAAAAAAACTTTTGTTTTTTCTTCCCCTGCTGTCATGTTTCCTCTCAACTAATTAGCCTCTTAAGATTGGTCTATACACCTGGACCTTATCATGTTTCTCTGACTGTATAAATATCTGTCTACAGTGTATTTCATTCCATGCATCCGATGAAGTGGGTATTAACCCACGAAAGCTTATGCTGAAATAAATTTGTTAGTCTCTAAGGTGCTACAAGTTTTTCTTTCTTATTTTCATTTTGCTGACACAGACTAACATGGCTACTACACTTAAACCTATCATTTTTTTCACAGTGGTTTTTGTTTTCCCTTTTGCCTGTGGTGTACTTCTTTTTCACCCCTTTTTTCTCCCAAAAGACTCTTTCCTGCTGTTTTATTTCACAGACTGTCATAAGCAAGAGGAAAGAATATGCATATTGAAGTCAAACTTTCAGAGCTATGATGTTTGAGAGGTTTTAAAATTAGACAAATTAGCTAACATTTGCCTAATTCAAAACAAATGTCAGTTTTCTTACTGAAAAATCTAGCCAATGTTCTCCCCATGAAATGTGAAATCAAAATGGCTAATACATGTGGGGGGGGGGGGAAATGGCACCATGTTACAGATCTATGCCATCAGATCTAGCCCTATTGCATATCTTTCTCTTGACTTGCACTGAGCAGGATATGGGTCATGTCTTCTGTCAATGCCCAGTAACAGGTATGACATTCTAGTGACCATACAGGCTACTCTAAATTGTGCCAAGTGACTGTCCAAATGAAGAGCCATACAGAGTCATCAGCAAAGCAAGGATTGTGCTAAAACACAAGAGAAAAGATCATCCATCCCTCCATCCAAAGACCAAGCTTAAAAAAAGGAAGACCTATTTCCTTATCTTGGTGGTAAGTCCATTGAAAAATTAAAAAGTATTTTTGAAGACAATAAAAGGAAACTACATAAAACATGAGTCTGTTACTTAATCCAGATGCACATGATGTTTTGGTCTTGGTATAGCATAGGTATAGAAGATATTAAACTGATAAGAACAGATACTACGCTTGATCTGGGCTTGAAGAGTAGTCAGTAAACTATGAGCGGGGCAGGAGACTGGAGTGTGGGAAGGGGAAGTGTTGTATGTGTGGAATAAAGTGAGAAACAATAGGTTTGAGGCAGCAATCACTTTGGACTCCTGTAAGATATTTTCTGGATCTGCCATCAGTCCCTGGCCTGTAGATTGCTGATATTGTGCAAAGCTGGTTTTGTTTTGCTTTTGACCAATTCTAAATAGGACTAGTCATATACTTAAGTACACGTGTAAGGCCTTGCAGAATCAGGACATCAGTTATTATTTGATAGATGCCTTATTGTTGCATTCAGCATCAAGTAAGAAAGCATGCATCCCTTTAGGACCCCCACTAATCCATCCTTTGATTCTTGTGCATCCCATCTCTTCTGTTTATGGTTCTTTCCCTCTTCTCTGTCTTTGTGTTTCCACTCCTTTCTTCCCTGAATTCCCCTAATTACTCTAAGCCCAATTTAACTCCCCCTGTCCCAGAACCCTTTGTGCTTGATACATTCTCCATCCTATCTGTTGAAATCATGTTATGAAACAGCAAATGTTGCCATTTAATGTGACATCCTTAGTCTGTGGAATTAATACTTCTGTAAGATCAAGAAGTGGTGTGAGAGTTTGCACGTCTCAGAGTCATTGTTTCGCTCTATCTGTTCCTATTTCATTTCAATAAGACTGTATTATTATTATTTATTTATTTATTACTGTAGCACCTTGGAGTCCTGGTCATCAGCCAACACCCCCACTGTGCTAGACAATATTCAAACGTAGGACAAAAAGATGGTCCCTGCCCCACAGAGCTTACAATCTAAGTATAAGACAAGAGACAACAGATGGATACAGATAGGTAGACGGGGGAGTATAAAGAAACAATTATGTATGAGAAGCTATACAAATATTACTAAAGTGTGAAAAAAAACCCACTCTCCTTTCAGTTATCTGTCAGAGGTAGGTGTGATCCACTTCAGACAGGGCTATACACTGTATTTGGCTCTTGATCTCTTGCATGAAATCCCGACCTCTCTGAATTCAGTGGAAATTTTCCCATTGACTTCACTGGGGGCAGGATTTCACCCTGATGTCTGTTTGCTAGCAGTGCCCTTTCCTCATGCTGTGACAAGTTGCATTAGTTTATATTCTGTTCACATTTGAAGGTTATCTTCTTTAGACTACTAGATTTCATTCATTCATTCATATATCTATTTATTTAAAAAACAAAATTTAGTGTTGAATCTATCTGAATATATCAAACGAACCACACACACACACACACATATATATAGCAAATGTGCAGAATGTGGTCCATGGGCTGGGCATTCGACACCACAGTTCTAGTGGTTATAGCAAAGAACACAGAGTTGCTGTGTGATTTTTGTCAAGACAATTAAGGCCTGATCCAAACCCCATTCAAGTCAAGGGAAAGATTCCCATTAGCATCAAAGGAGTTTGAATGCCTGTGGTCCCTCTCTGCAGCAGTTTCCTCTTCTGAAAAATTGAAATATTGATATTACATTATGTATCGCACAGGGACGTTTTGAAGTATAATTCATTAATATATGTAAATTGCTTTGAGATCCTCAGATGGAAGATTCTATTGAAGTTAAGAACTATTATTGGTATTCTTGCATAATGCTTCATCATCAAAAGTGAAAAAACGTAAGGTATCTTTGTGAAGTACTATGGAACGTACTTATGTTTAATTTTGTTCTGCATAAGTTAATGCTGTACTTCATATAATTGGCTATAAAACAAACCTTAAACTGGCATGTCTGTAGGGTGCAACCTACTCCTACCTAGAGAGAAAAAGTATATATTTCTTATAGGAATCCTAATGAACTTTTTACCTGCAAAGTGATGGTTCCTGAACATTCAAAGTCATGTTTTACTTAGAGATAATAGATATTACTTTGAGGCAGGGGAGAGGAGGATGCTTATTCAAATCTCATTTCTCCATTTCAAACATGTACCCTCGTATATAAAAATGGAACATGATACTGCACTGTATATAATTATATGTGATACAATTAGCCTCACAATTCATGTAGCATCAGAAATTAACAACTGATTTTACCCTACTAAACCCGTGAATAAAGCAATACAAAAAATAGAACATGGGATCTATTATTGTGCCTTTAAGGGACAGACTTGGGATGGTACTGGCCCACAAAGAGATCCAGAATTAAAACATGTTGAAGGTGAAAATTATAGTTTACCATAAAGTTTAAAAAGTCTCCACAATTTCTATTTGACTTTTTATAAATAAACACTAATTCTACCCCACCAATAACCATACAATTATCCCAAATAAAATATTTTTCATTTGTTTGCTTTATTTTTCAAAATTTACAATTGGGTCAGAATTTATCATGCATGTGAAGATGATTTCTTTAGAAGTGCAAAATCAACTGTTTTTTTCACTTACGTGTGTGGGGCGAAATGTCTTTTTTTTTAAATTACAATGGATAAGATATTATTTTTCGCACATTTTTATATATTAGGAATTTATCTCAAACTTCCTTTAAAAACATTAGAGACTATTCATGGAATGTTTCAAGTGAACAAAAAAGACTCTTTTGAAAAGTTTAACAATATGTAAACCATGGCATTATAACTAACACAGTTTTTTAGCTCTGCAGAGAGACAAAACGTATCAGAAGTCAAGACAGACTAGTGGAAATGATGTTTCTCTGAAAGGGAAATTATCAGTAAGAAGTATGCCATTCCAGTTTCAAGAATAGCATTTGCTACCAGCTGAATGATACATAATAACTCAATGCCAAAAAAATCAGCAGATTATGTTATTTTAATATTTGTGTTATACCAATAAAATAAAAACCAGCAGGATCTTTTTAAGAGGGGATAAGACAGAATGTCACGTTTATTGTGAATACAAAAAGAATCATAGTAAGCAGTCAGTTATAGCTATAACATTTAATTCAGTTTCACATTCATTCATACACACACACACACACACACACACACACACACACAGGTTCTGCATAGATGTCATAGTTACCAGCCTAGAAGTTGCTCATGCCAAGTTACTGGCCAGGTAACCTGGGCATGAGAGTGGAGCCGAGTCCTTGTCAGATTCATCTGATGCTCCTGGAGGTTGGCAGCAGAACCAGAGACTCAAAGTCCTCAGTATTTAGAGGCCATTCTTATAGGGATTTATTCCTATGTCAGTCTATGGGAATTGCTTCATCATGCTGTTGCTGAATCAATCAGCAGATGGCACATTCCTGATGGCATTGCTGGTGGCTCCACGCTGTCCAAAGTTTGTTTTTCTCATCCTTCTAGGTGGTGGGGTGGATCCCAGTTTTACCCTCTGGGGGTTGTATCGGTCCACCTGAAACCTTTCTTCGGCCGATGGATACTCCCTTTCTAGGCTGGCACCTCCCTAGCCATTCATGTATATCATGCATTCATCAACATACATTCTTTATCACAAGTGTTAAAGTATTGCTTTGAGAACAGGCTCTTTGTCTTAGGATGTACCAACACAATCAACAGCTTGCAAGTTTCACATAGTATCTTTCTGAGAACAGATACAATCAATGGTTTACACAGACAGTAGCTTGTAAGTTTAACAAGGGATCCAAGATATCTTTTACTTGGTAATGCTATGAGGTTTAAATTGTGAGGGACAAATTATGGGGAGTTACTTTCACTTGGGGAATCACTTTCAGAACCTTCTTTAATATCCCTACATTTGCACCATGTTAACTCATATAGAGAGTGCAATATTGGACCTGTAGCCTGCAGGACACTAGTTTTCCTTCTTCACCGAAGAAGTTTAATCCTGTACCATTCAAGTAAATTGGATCATTTTGTTTTTGTTTTTCTCCATTGGCTTGAATGGGAGCAGGATATATATCCCTTGGATAGTTGATTGCTACATTGTTCAAAATAACTGATATAAGGGTCTCTGTGTGAATATTTGTTTTAAGAAGTACAAAAAGCAGCATCACGGCAAAGATTAATTAACAGTTGCAGCACAAAGTATAAGTGTATTTGATAACAAACCAGGAGAAGAAAGAAGAGGAAAGTATGTTGTTCACTGTATGCCTCCTAACTTCTATGTTAAGCATGTTTATTTTATTTTAAATTTATGAACAAGCATACAGAATTCTTACTCATTCAAAAAATAAACGGTACTACAGACTGGAAAAAGAACCAGTGGGTAAGGAAATAATATGAATTTGAAAGGGTGACACTTAAAGACAACTATGGGCAGACTAAAGAGGGAAACACACAAATGAGAGGTTTAAGTGTAGTAGCCATGTTAGTCTGTGTCAGCAAAACGAAAATAAGGTCTCTAAGGTGACACAAATGAGAGTCAATTCTGAGAGGAATCCAGTCCTCAAGAAAGCAGGAATAACTCCATTAACTACATAGGGATGAATTTGATCCACAAATCTTTAAACTGCACTTTCTTCTGTCCTGTCAAGCCTACAGGAGAAGACATTGCACTTTAAGAGGATGTAGCAAACATTAACTTTTCCTTTGAAAGATTTTGTTGTGTGACGTGTACTGTACCTTCTTACCTATTGGATAAAAGCTCAAAAATGTTGATACCCAGAGCCAAAAGTGTTAATGTCAAATGTATTGTGCGGGGAGAGCCTGCAGAAATATATTACATTTATTTGAAGGTCGCAGGTTTCTGCATTCCATAACAAACAAATATAGGCTTTTCATCTTCCTCTGAAGCCTTAGTTGTTTATTATTCATTTTTATTTTCATGGTAGTAGCACATAGGTGTATGATCAGATTACTACTCCACTGTGCTAGGCAGTGTGCAAACACACAGTGGGTGACAGTCCGTGCCCCAGTTTGTAATTGGAATTAAGACACAGTTCAGCACTCTGGTGTAACAAATTAGCAGAAGGAGGTCTGGGAGTGAAGATGATCATAAATATCATTGCTAGCCACCCGCCGTGCCATTTTCATTTGATTTGTGGTCATACTGAGCTCTTCTGGAAGACACTTCAATAGCTTGACAAACCAGTCTCTAAGAATGCACTGTCTTCTGTGCTTACACGTTTTACAGTTGAGGCTGACAGTTCCATTCTTCTGGAGGAACATTGTTGGTTTTGAAGTTGAGGATAAAAACTTTGAATTTGGCTGTATTCAAAGGGGAGCCATTGCAGTGAGTGGCCTACATTGTTCAGATGGGATGCTGCGTTCTGGACTAATAGGTGTATTTTAAAGTTGGTGGGTTCATTCCTAGGTATTCAATGTGCCATACTAATAAAGGTTGGAGTTCTATTTGTTAGGAGTCACTAGTTCCTGTGGGAATGAGGCTCCTAAATACTTAGCTAAATTTTACAATGAAAGCATTACACATTGTAAAAGTTAATGATGTACTTGGTTTATAACTCATTTAAAGTCTCATTTACAAGATGTACTGTTTTATTGAGCAATGTGCACCAAAAAAGTGTGCATGTCATTTTAAAATGTCCTTCAGTAAAAGCTTTGCTTGCTAATGGTAAAATAGCCATGCTTTTTCAATATTTTCCCCCTAAAGTATTGTTTCATCATATATTAATGCAGATTATTTATAGCAGAAAACAGTATTTTTCTAGATACAGATTCTTAAACATGGTCTATTGAAAGAGGCAAAATAAATAGTTGTGAGATTATTGAAACAGATATAATATAATACATTCCTCTGAATAGTGTACAAAGGTTGTCTCTGCTTTAACCTTCATCGATCTAGTATCCTGCTTAGTCCTACCATTGATCCCTCTGTAACATCACCAAAATCTCTCTTTTCCTCTGCATTCTGTGAAAATCACTGTGAAAATCGCTGTGAAAATCACTGTCCATGTGTTAGTTGTCCTTCATTTCAATATCGGAACTGTCTGTAACTCTGTCCTATAACAATATCTGTCCTATCTGTTACTCTCTCTGCTTACTCTCCATTTCTCCTCCTCCCCTCAGTCTTTCGAACATGCTGTTGCTCAAGTAAGCCCTCTCCTTTAAGCCCTTTGCTGTCTTTCTCTCTTGCCCAAAATCACATTGAAGCTCCTCACTGTTGCTTGCAAGGGTCTGCACAATTTCAACTGGGCCATCATCTAACTTCCTCCTACTCTCCCTCCCATTGCTTAGGCTTCTCAGAATCGTCTATCCTTTCTGATCTCTCTGCCTCCTTCTCCAGTTCTTAGTTTCATGTCATGACCTAGCTTTCTTGACATGTCTCCAACTACTTGCCCACTATGCACCCTTCCTTTCCTCAGGACTCAGACTCTTTAAGTCTCCTTTTATGGCCTGGAAGGCCTTGATTTTAGCTTCTTTTTCAACTGCTTCTGTCTATGAACTTCAATCTTCTTATTTGTAAAGCTGAGGAGAGATTTCAGGCTGCATGTCTATGGCTAGGGCCATTGTAGGCTGCATCTGTATGGTTAGAGTCATCCAGACCATAAATATCCAGCGGGTTGACTCTATGGAAAGGTATCTTTTAGAATAGTTCTCCAGCCCACCTATGATAATAAACTTGGAGCTGTGGCAGAAGCAAAGCTGGGGAATGATGTGTCTCTCTCTTGCTACAGTGGCCTGGAGACAATAGCAGGGATGGACCCCTCTTTAACTTCTAATGCACCTGGGGCTGGCACTCAGGAAAGAAAAAAAAAACCTGAGCAATTTTTTGTCAGGGGCAACATTAAATAGCATAACAAATGGCACTCCATCCAGTTTTTATAGTCATCTTTCAGGGTTAGGGTGACCAGATTGCAAGAGTGAAATATCAGGACACATTGGCCAAGCGGGGTGGGTGGGGGCATGGAGATGACAGACACATGTGCACAACCCCACCTGGAGCCATGAGAGGGAGCACACAGCCCTAGGAAGCTGCAAGAGGGGTTGTACGGCCCCTGCTGCAGCCCACACCACAAGCCACAGGGCAAGGACTCATGGCCCCAGCTCCCGCCCCCGGGGGCACAGGGCTCTGGCTCCCAGACAGTCACCATCACACCCTACCCCCTTCCCTGACCACACTCACCAGCTCTGCTGGGACGTCCCTGGCTCCTAGGGTCACAGCTGGGAGGGGAGTCTCCAGACTCTCCACGTGCTGCGCCTGCCACAAGCACGAGCTCCGAGGCGCCTATTGGCCAGGAAAAGCACCAATGGGAGCTGCCGCAGAACAGAGCTTGCAGGTACCAGCAGCACGCAGAGATCCCCCCCTCCCCAAGAACCCTCCACCCCCTAGAGGGACCTGGGGGCAAGGTGGAGAGTCCCGGCCGGCGGTGCTTACCTGGGGCGGCTCCCAGCCCGGGAAGCATCCGCAGGCAGGTGCCTCTAGGGTTGTGTGTCATCTCGGGGAGGCATGGGGGGCTGTCTGCCCGCTCCTGGCACCTGCAAGCCCCGCCCCTGCAGCACGTGGCAACCGCGGAGATCTCCTGGCCAGCGCTGCCTGCATGCCTGCGGGTCAGCGCACGTGGGGGGCTATCTGCCCGGCCCCGCTCCCAGCAGGGGGTGCCTGCAAGCCCTGAAGGGGGCTATCTTCCTGGCCCCGCTCCTGGCAGGGGGTGCCTGCAAGCCCTGCGGTGGGTGCCTGCAAGCCCCGCGGGGGGGCTAGCTGCCTGGCCCCACTCCCGGCAGGGGGTGCGCCACGCCTGCAAGCCCCACTGCACCTCCCCTGCAGGCGCAGCGCGGCAGCCGCTGAGACCTCGTGATCGGCGCTGCCGCTGCCTCTGTGTCTGCCGGCTGCCCTGCCGGCTCCTGCCGGCGGGCGGGCACCAGGAGCTGCCCCGGTCCCGCTGGAAGAAGCGGTGCCGGCAGCAGCGGAGCTGCGGTCCTCTCCAGATATCCCGATATCAGGACAAAGGGCGTCCCGACCGATGCAAGGTCGGGACGCGGAACAAGTCCCCTAAAATCGGGACTGTCCCGATAAAATCGGGACGTCTGGTCACTCTATTCAGGGTAGAACTTCACTTTACAGTGCACATGTGAGTGTGAGCAGTAGATCTGCCAGCATTGTCAGTAAAAACAAGTAGATCTCAAGTGTGCATATTTTTTGCAAAAAAATTTATAATTTTTTAAAAAGAAAATTGCAGAAGCAGGAGGTGGAAGAGGCAGAGACATATGCACGTACAGAATGCACAGGGAGTGAGAGAGATGCAGAAAGTCATGAGGGGAACACAAAAAGGAACTGACTAAAGAACAGTGAGACATAGAGGGTGAAATTATACATTGTGGAAGGTCAGAGTTCAGTTGATTTGGGGGATGGGTGAAGACTGATTAGTTGGGGGAATTGATTGCCTTTCCCCCTAGCTGGGAAGAGAATCACCCATCCTCCCCGTTATTAGTATGTGTCTTTACCCCTCTTTTTACCCATCTCTCTCTCTCCCTTACCCCTACTTCCCCTTCCCTCCCTGATTTCATTCTTTATCTTCTCCTACCTTTAGGGAAACACGTTGCTCTTTTCTTTTCCTTCCCAGGTCTGGGGGTGGGAGCTCTACTGAGGGTTCCCTCCCCATTCTGAACTCTAGGGTACAGACGTGAGGACCCACAAAAAAAACCCCTAAGCTTATTTCTACCAGCTTAGGTTAAAACCCCCAAGGTACAAAATTCCCTGCACCCTGAGAAATGCTTCTCTTGTTGCCACCATCAAGTGTTTTAAACAGGAACCTGGGATAGGAACCACTTGAAGTTCCCCATCCCCCCAAAATACCCTCTCAAACCCATACACCCCCTTTCCTGGGGAGCTTGAGAATAATCTCCTAACCAATTGGTTACACAGTGATCCAAAAACCCACCCCCGGGGTCTTAGAACCATAGTAACCAGTCAGCTTCTTAAAAGAAGGACTTTATTAAAACAAAGAAGGTAAAATCATCTCTGTAAAATCAGGATGGTAACTATTTTACATGCTACTCAATTTCCAAACTCAGAGGGATTCCCCCTCTGGACAAACCCTTAATGTTACAGAAAAACAGGAATAACCCCTCCCTCTAACACAGGGAAAGCTCCCCAAGCAAAACAAACAAAACCTATTTGCAATGCTGACTAACTTACTTTAGAACAGGGAGGTTGGGTTGGAGAAGACTGATTTTCTGCAGGTCCTTTTAGTCCCCCGAGATCACTCTGACTCAGACAAAGAGCCACACACAAAACCTTCCCCCCCACCCAAGATTTGAAAGTATCTTGTCCCCTTATTGGTCAGATGCCAGCCAGGTTACCCGAGTCTTAACCCTTTACAGGTAAGATCATTTTATAGTATTGTATCAGCTCCTTAACCCTTTCCCTTTATATTTATGACAATACCCATCACCCCATATGGGATTGTAGGATTGGGGCGGGAAAAAGGAGAGGGCCAGCAGGCTGGGTAACACATTTTTCCATGAACCAGGGGAGGGAGAAGCAAAAAATGGTTGGAAAATCAGAGCCTGCTTTGCTCACTCTTATTTCCTCCGTTCCTCTGAGCCAACACATTATTTACAGGAGGAAGCAAACAGACACCTTTTTTTTTCATTTGATGGGAAGGAGGAAAAGGGAGCAGAACTTCCTGAAGGAGGGTGAGAGCTATACCTGCCATAGGCAGAAGCTCTGATTTGCTGTTCTTCTCCCGAATGTGATATAAAGCAGCCAATCAGGTGGTAATTTCAGCTGGAAGGTTAGCCCACAAAGGGTAGAAGGGTCTGAAATACATTACTGTATGGAGAAGTACCCTTGGTTTGACTGGGCTAGAGCAGGTACACATGTTTGCCCCTGCAGAGCACAGGGACCCATTTATATATGCCTGGTTTGAAAATCTTTGCCCTTTATATCTTGATCACTGTTGCTAAATACAATCAATACCCTATTAAATGATATTTCAATTACTTCTGATAGCAATATTTTTCAGACCATTGCCAAACTGAGTAAGGATGTTTTGTCAACCTGTATCACTTTATTTTTTTATAAAGTTTGCCTGAGTTGCCAATATTCTCAACATCTTATTTTAAATTTACTGATTTTTATTTTTATTTTCATATTTTTACTTTATCATTTTAGTTTATCTGTTTTCCCCTTCATTTTTAATAACATTCTTATATCAGCTCCATCCAGCTTCAGTTCCTCTGTCAATTCCTCTTGTTTATATTTATCTTCTATAGTATAAGCAGTTAAGTAGTTCTCTTCGCCGGTGTATCTCTTTTAGGGTATGTCTACATTGCAATAAAATGCCTTCAGCTGGCCTGTGTCAGCCATCTTGGGCTCACAGGGTTCAGGCTGACGGGCTATAAAATTGCAATGTGGACGTTTGGGTTCGGGCTCCAGTCCGAGTATCTATACTACAATTTTATAGCCCCACAGTCCAAGCCCGGCGAGCCTGAGCCAGCTGACACAGGCAAGCCAGGGGTGTTTTATTGCAGTGTAGACATGCCCTCTGTGTGTCAGCCATCACTGACCTTATTTTGACATCTTGTTTATAGTGCACCTAACAGGCCTGGTTCAAGGAGTACTAGATAGCTTGTTTCATTTTGACATTTAGCTTCAGAAGGAAAGATAAAGACCTGCCAGAGTAGCACTAGAAAAAGCTCCACTCTGTCTTCACAAACAATTCATATGCTTCAGTTTATATTATGGTGTAGGATAATGATCATGAACTGATACAGATGAATTTAGGCAAGAAGCACAATGGTGAGGTGCATCAATCACACAGATTGTTAATGGAGACTGGCAAGAAACCACAAGATTTGGAAAGGTAGATGGTGAAAAGTACCATACCTGACACCTTTGTTAGTATTTTAATTTAAAACCAAATGCAATAGCCCCTGTAACTCATTGCTCCCACACTAGTTTGCTATGGAAATATCCAACTGAGAATCTTCTGTATAACTGAGAGGTATATTGCACAGTACAGGCGCATGATCCTGCAAACTTTACTCATGTGAATATTCTTTTTCACACAAATTGCGTCACTGAAGTCAGTGTAACTACTCAGATTGAGTATGCACTAAATTATCAGTTCTAACAATGTAACCTTTCACTGTGCACCCCAATGAGTTCTCACTGAATATGGTTCTACTCCTATTTACAACTACTTAATATTCCATCAGTTTATGTTGCAGTTTTTCTATCTGAAATATTTTGAGAAGCATCAATTTGCTGATTTGATTTTTTCATGACTAAAATTTAATTTTAAATAATCAGGTCAATTCATTATTGCAATTTATTCATAATTTAACATGCATACAAAATGAACTATAATAAATTAAAATATGATATTTTTAATTGGGCTGTTTGTTATGAATCTGGGTTGCTAAAAATCAATGAGACAACTTAAAGAGTAAGATAGTGTTCCATATGACTAAGAGTAACAGAATCTGGCCTATAACAATTAATACAAGATTTGACTCTTTTTTTTTAATTTCAAAATTACAAAATTATTTTTTTAATCAATCCTAATTAAAGTCAGACTAGATTATTGTAATGGACACCCTTCTGACATTAAAATCTATGAATCTATGTGTCTACATTATATAAATAAACAGTGGGTTAATTTTTTACTTAGCATGGATAGTTCTCCTGTTAGCTCAAGCATTTTCTTTTTTCTTTAGTGCCACTCCATAGTTTGAATATCATTATGCAGAGATACAAAGGAAGTGGTAAAAGTGTTGAAAACTTGTGTTGACTTCATTTTGATTTCTCACTTTTTTTTGGTACAAATATTGCTGAAACTCATGCAAACAGAAATCAGGTTGGTTTTGCATAGCATAAGTGCAGATCCATTTCTTCCGCTTATTGGCAGAGGCTTCCAGGCAATGGTCTCCTCCTCTGGGAGCAGGGATGTCTGTGGAGAAGTCATTGTTACCTCAGGTCCTGCTTTAGGGCAGCAGATACCTTCTGAGAAACAGATCTTCCCCTCCCGCCTTGTCCCATTTGTTACCTGCTGGCAAGTCTTCACTGGCAGGGGTGGGGGTAGAGGAGAAGCCTAGTCACCTATCCTGACAGATTACCTACAGTGCCAGGTCTAGTTCACTAAAGTGTGTCATGTAGGGTTTCTGCTGAAAGTCTGTGTCACACTTGTCATTATAATCTTTGTGAAATGTATGTGCTGATAATATGTAAGGGGTTATGTATATGTATTTGAAAATACATTTGTAAGGCCTTGAAGTTAAAAGCCAATCACCCAGGTACATGTATTGAGACTGGTTCCACCAGACTGGAGGTGGGAGACCCTTATCTCTCTAGTTGACCATTGTGTGCTGTGTGTCTTACAATAGAACTCAACTTGCATACTGAGTCAAATGCTAATGAAGAGATTAAGGACTTGTCTACACAGGCAATGTTAAAGCGCTGTCGTGGCTTGTGTAGTCATAGAATCATAGAATATCAGGGTTGGAAGGGACCTTAGAAGGTCATCTAGTCCAACCCCCTGCTCAAAGCAGGACCAATCCCCAATTTTTGCCCCAGATCCCTAAATGGCCCCCTCAAGGATTGAACTCACAACCCTGGGTTTAGCAAGCCAATGCTCAAACCACTGAACTATCCCTCCTCCATGGCACAGTGCTGGGAGAGAGCTCTCCTTGCGCTCTGAAAAAGCCACCTCCATGAGGGGCCTAACTACCAGTGCTGGTGCACTGTCTATACTGGCACGTTACAGTGCTGAAACTTGCAGCGCTCAGGCGGGTGTTTTTTCACACCCCTGAGTGAGAAAGTTGCAACGGTGTAAAGTGCCAGTGTAGACAAGCCCTGAGTGTGACTTCAAGAGAAAGAATTAATAGGTAGAGATGAACAGTGGGGAGAACCCTGATCAAAGGTCTGAGCTGATATAGGGGAACTGAGAGATGCTATGTTGTCCTGCTTCTGGAGGTGTCATGTTGCCAGAGGGCTTGATCTCATGAAAGGAGAATCTCAGCTATCTGGCTGAAAAATGCTGTGAAGAAGACTAGGGGTAAACAGTCCCTTATTAGACAAGGGAGTGTTTTGTTAGTTAAGTTTAAGCTTTAAGATAAGTGTTCTGATTGTATTTTATATGACAAACTTTGTTTCCGATATTTCTGTTTGCTATCATTTAAATCTGTGTTCTGTGTTAAACTCATATTTGCTTTTTTTGTAAACAAATGCAAGTGTTGTGTGTTATGCGGGACTGTGTTCTAAGGTGTAACTAGTAAGCTGCGGTGTACTGTTCCTTTGGAAACAGGGAGTCTGGTAATTCTGTGAGAGTCCAGTGGATAAGGGGTTAAACACTCCAAGGGGATGCTTGGAGGGCTTAGGCGTTGGAGTATGCCTATCAGTAACCTGCAGAGAGACAGCAGAGCCCATGTAGGCTGAGAAGGGAGTGCTTGTGTTGGCTGAGCCCAGGAGAGTCAGGGACTCTGACTTCTGATGTGCACAGACTAAACTCCCTCATGCTAAGGGCAGGCGGTAGTGAGGTGCCTCACAACCCTGGGTACCCCAGGTAGCATCACAGACTGCTACCCTCTTCTTTTAGGTATTTGTATCCATCCCTGAGAACACTTTCCCTTCATTTCAGTCACTATCCCTGCTTGCTGAAGGAGTAGTTCTGCTTCTCTCCTTTTCCTTTGAATGCTCTTTCAGTGGCACCTTTTGGAGGGAAGGCAACCTTTTCCATTTCTTCAAAAGCATGACTCCAAACGCTCTGCCAGACAGTAATGCTTTCTGCTGCTTTTCCCCCCCAGGTAGTGCTGATACATGCTGAAGAGTAATGGGCTTATTTCCAAACTCAAGTCAAATGTGAGATCAGTCACCAGGGAGGTTTGTGAGGACTGGGGGATGAAGTACCCTAATGTTTAGAATAGTTTAGATAGGTCTCTGTGATTATGAATATTTTTTTACTGAACTGATCTTAAATTCTGAACCGTTTGAGATTCACCCATCCCTAGTCCCTACATAGGGAATGGTAGCTGATTGGAAGATCATATGGAATGAGTGAGAAGGAGCAGATGCAGAAGGCAAAGGTGTGAGGAATGATAGATGGATATAAAGAGGAATGATAGATGGATAGATGGAAAAATATTTACGAAGAGAGTAGACTGAAAAAACATTTGCATTGGTAATGAGAGTCAGCACATCCTTGGGTATGAAAATATATGGAAACTGCTGCTGAAAATTATAATGGACCTAAAACGTTTATTAGGCATGAAGCTAGAGATTTAACTTGTTGGGGGAAATAAGGGCAGCAGGCACCTGATTCTTTTTACAAATTCCAAAGAGCAACATTCTTATATCCCCGTCTGAACAAATATTGCCAGTAATAGATGTATTTTGGGTTTGGTTTAGTAATATTGAAATAATAGACATGATGGAAAGAAAATAACAGTGAATTACTTAACTAATCTCGGCCAGAAACTAAAAGGCATATATATCCCCATTTAATAGGACATCTTTCCTGTTCTGAAGGAGGTCTTCTATCCTCTAAGCATTAATTTGAAATGGTGAGGAACTCCTCAGAATATCTAATAAGGTCTAGGTATATTACAACTACTATGCCTACTGCATGGTTGAATACCTCCAGGTTTTCATCTGCATTCCAGAGAAGCTCATTGAATCTTTTGGTCTTTTTTTTTTTTTTTTTTAAACATGCAAAGACTTACAGAGATTTTGCGAAAACTTTATGCACAATTCAGCAATTACCATTGATGGCTAATTCATACATATAGTCACGTAGGCTATGTCTACACTACAGCTGCTACAGCAGCACAGCTGTACTCACATTGGCTTAATAATTCCTGCCTCCTCAAGAGGTGGTAGTTATGTTGGTGGGAGAAGCTCTTTGAAGTTCGAAATAAGATACTTCGACTTCAGCTACGTTATTCACTTCGAAGTATCTTACTTCGAATTTCGGGGTTAGTGTAGACCAGCCCATAGACTGAATAGTTTACTAGTTATGCCAAGCCTGTAAATTGCATAAGAAAAATTAAAGGTCGGTGTACAAAGTGATAACTTTAAAATAACCATGTAGCATTATCACTGATATATAATATAACCATGTATATGCATCACTTGATTTCCTCCTGGAATAGATATTACTTGGAGAGGTACGTATATTAAGCAAAATAGGTATTATCTAGGCCTTATTGACGTTAATAGGAATTCTGCCATTAAGTTTGATGGAGCCAGAATTTCCTCTAATGTTTTGTAAGAATCACAGAAGTTATATTATTTTTAAAATGAGATTTGTCAGTAAAATAATGACTAAGGCATTTTCATGGTTTTTTTAAAACCATCCTTTAAACAAACTTCCCGAATCCTTCTATATAAATTATATAGATTGATGCCCTTAGCTGAGGTACCAATTGTTAAGACTAAATTAATCTCCATTGTAATACCATAGATCTCAATATAGTTATATCAGAAATGAATCTGACACTTAAGTTTAGATTGTGCAACTTCTACTGATGTTGGTGAGCACTTACATGAATTATCCCACTGATGTCAATGGAACAACTTATGTAAGTGCTTACCAGCTTGTCCCATTAACATCCCTGGGACAATTTGTGTGAGTGTTTAACTTGAGTAAGAACTGCATAATCTAACCCTTAACGTGATCATCCTTTGACATAATGTATATGTACAAATGAGGCTCAAACATGATTTTAAAAGGGTTTGTTATATCACTGCACACTGTACTGAATGGTGACTGATATGAATTCATACTAATCAGTTCACTCTCCCTTGGTTTATTTTATCTCATATATATGATGCAGTTATTCAGAGTGTCTCTGCAGCTCTGATCAGTGGTGCTGCAATAAACATAAATTATACACAACTTATGCATATGTTTTCACACTGCATTATCAATTATGCTTATATCACCATTGCAGTTTATAAGGGTTTAGTTTTATGGAGTGGGTTAATTCTTTGTTGAGAGAAAAAAGATTGCAATCAGAATAAGGATTTTATTTCATTGTCTAATATTTAAAATATATGCATAATTTCTGTTAATTCTTTGAACTAGGAGGGGAAAACAGCAAAAGCAGAAGTAAGTCTTGTACTATACTCTATCCCTACTCTAGAGGCCCAGCAAAATAACAGAGCTTTGTTGAAAATATCCAGCCAAACTGCTTCTTTCTGCTGCTTTTCCCAGGATTTCCTTCTGTCTGCTGTATATTTGTATCTTAAACTCACTCCAAACTCATTATAGTCATCCAGATGCTACAATAACGAGGTTCACATAAGTACCTGGATAGATAGATACATAGGCAGATATTCAGTGTAGCTGTAGCTGTGTAGGTCCAAGGATATTAGAGAGACAAGGTGGGTGAAATAATATATTTTATTGGACCAACTTCTGTTGGTGAGAGAGACTTAGAAAGATAGACAGACAGACCTGTTCTCCTTCAGGTGATTGTGCACATATCCATTCCACTGTAGATATATGTACTCCTGGTGTGCTTCATTTGCAGAATTGTGGCAGAAGTACTGGTGGGGCAGAGCAAATGTCGTGACTGTTTTCATGCTGTGAGCTGAGGCCACAAAGGGCTGAGGTGTTCTGCCTCCCTCTCAGTTCCTTCTTACTTCCTATGGCAAAAGTTGGGCTCCCTGTTTCTCCTTTCTTCTGAGAGAAAACTTTAGATATTTTTATATAGTTAGTTGTTTAGTATTTAGTGCTTAGTGTTAGTAGGAATATCTTCCTCTTAAGGGAAATGTATTCGGTCCTGTTTTATTTTTACTTGCATTGGATATGCAGAAATCCCCTGGATTTCAGACACATAGTGCAGCATGTGTCTAGTGGCTCGGTCTGCTAATGATAGACATTAAAATTGTCTGTTTTGTCTGTGAGAAGGGCCCTCCCAGGCTAAGTGCTCTATTTGCCAAACAAAAAAAAAAATAGAGAACTTCATCTGAGGGAGCATATTCTTGAAGAGGTGCCTCAGGACTCAGGTGCTTATGAGTGTGACACTTCTTCAACCTAGAGTGCTCCTCCTCCTTGCCCTGAATTTGTCAAGGCAGTATTAGTATATGGAAATTCAGGAACTCTCCATACCGTCTCCAATAATCCTTCTTCTAGTAGATGATCTCCTCATTCAAACACAGGGACAAATCATTCATCCCAATCCTCACACACTGCATTTGCCAGTATGGCTCATCAATGGTTGAACGCAATTGAGATCCTGCTCCCATAAAACCCATATTTTATTATGTAAGAGAAAGTATTTTACAAAAAATACCTACCTTTCTGAGTGGAAGAGGTTTTTGGTTTGGGCATCACCTTCAGGACATCCTGCAATATTTTCTCCATCTCAAATTCAGCCTTTAAATACGTTATTTCAAGGGTTACTTGGCCACTATATCTGTTATGCATCCTTCTATTCAAGGTTACCCGGTGTTCTCTCACCCGAATATGGGCAAATTTATTAAAGGTACTATCAGAAATTACCCTTCAATCAATGATCTGATTTCCCCTTTGGATATCAATGTAGTGCTATCCTGTTTGTTGGATTTGAGCTGCTTGCAACCTGCTCCTTGGCCTCTTTGTCTTACAAGACTGCTGCCTTAGTGGCAATAAAATCTGCTAGGAGAGTATCAAAATATCAAGCCTGGGTGGTTGATCTTCCTTACATCGTATTTCATAAGGACAAGGTATCATTAAGACCTCACCCAAAATAGTTTCAGATTTTTATCTAAACCAAACAATTCATCTGCCTATATTTTTTCTCAAGCGTCACTCTCACAAAGATGAACAGAAACTACATGGAAGTTTGAAGGGCTTTTTTTTTCTATATTGGCAGAACTAAATATTTTATATCTTCACCCAAACTCTTTGTGGCCTTTGCTGAAAAAGTTAAAGGACAACCAGTTACAGCTCAGCAGATCTCTAATGGGATTATGACATGTATTCAAACTTGCAATGAAAATGCAATTTAAAATGTCTACCTAGGATAACATTCATTCATCCAGAGCACAGATTTCATTACTGGCATTCCTACATGGTCTTCAGTGCATTATTCACAAAGCACTATGCCATCATCGAAACCTGCAAAGATTATGCATATTTTGGAAAATCTGTCATCTAGTCCATTTTCCACTAGACTCCGAAGCCCCACCACCATCAATAAACTACTGGGGAATCACCTATGATGGAATGAATATGTGCACAGTCACCTTAAGGAGAACAAAATGGTTACATACCGGTATAGTAACTATTGTTCTTCTTTGAGCGTCCTCTGCGTATTCCCCCTCTTGGGATATGGGGCCAAGAATGAGAATATGCAGAGTCCATCTCAAACAAACAAAAGAACCTGCTATATTTGAATGGAACTCCTGTCTTTGAGGCAATAGATTAGACCATGTGGTAAATATTGTGTAAATTCCCAAATGAAGTACTTTAACCCTCTGTATAATTCTCTACCTCAGCCATTATCTAAAATTTTTCCCTGTTCCTCTTAAATCTGTGACTTAATTTAGTTCTTTCGCCTCTTTACTCCTAGTGCTTGATGAGTTAATCATTGCTATGCTGATGATTGAGAATGGCGCAGTGTTTAACACTAGCCTCTTTTGTGAAAACTCTCTTTATTTGGAGACTGGGTGTAGCAAGAGTGGGAGTGCGACTATAATAGGCACTGGCATTTTTACCAATAAGTTGTCCAGTCTTGCTCAGGGCAGGCCTAGATGAAACACAGTTAAAATAGGGGAGAATAGTGATGCCTTTTCTATAATTTGCTCCCATCATTGCTAGTACCAGTGGAGCTGCATGGGGTGGTAGTACAGTCATGGGAAATCTGCCCCCCAAACCTAAAATTCTAAGTTGAAATAAGTGATTATTTCTAAGGGAAATCCACCAAAGATATGAAGTACTTTAGATAATTATTGTACCTTTGATAATCTTTCAATGGGGAAAAAGGTTAGAATAGAGAAATATTAATCTGATCCATATAGACAGTAAATGAAAGGTTTTATATATTTTTTAAAAATCCTACTAATGCTGGCCTACTAATATCTGATAGAATGATTTAAGCCACAATTTAAAAACCTGAGTGCCTAAAGATAGGCTCCTGAATCCATAAACATAGACAAATTGTAGCTGGATATATTAGTTTTTCTTTGGTATTGCCACAAAATGAAGACTAAGGTCAACATAAATATAGATTCTAATGCCTGACTTTGACATTTTCAAAATGCCTGACTTGGACATTTTCAGGTTTCAGAATTTTGAACCTATGTCTTCTGTCTCAGTTGTCATAATAGCTCTGAAAAAAATAATGCGCTGAGCTTCACTTTCTGTACTGTAACAATGGACAAGATTACATTATGTTGCATAATTCCTACTTTTCAGAGAATTACAATCATGACAACATGAAAATTACCTCAATCTGAACGTTCTGAATGAATCATTTGATCTTTCTTTTTGTTTCAGTAATTAATATTTTTAAAAATATTTTACTTATACAGGATATATTGGATACTCAATACAATATTTTTATTATGTTGAAACACATATTTCCAGAGGGTGTATTTTATACTACAGCCTTTGAATGATGTGTGTATGTTTTGCAAATACTAAACTAAAATTCACGTTAAGATATTATGTAATTAACTGTTAGGGTTAATAAGCTGCAGCTCTGCTGGGAACTTCAAGAGTGACTCAGATTCTTTCCTCCCTGTCTGGGCCTCACAACATGCTAGCATTTGAGTAATGACTCCTCCCTTTTGAGGTTAGATGGGCTATTGGATGCAGGCATCTTGTTGTCTAGCCTGATCAGGGGTTTTCTTGTTCTTCAATAAAGCTGATGTCTTGTCACATCTTATGGGTAGTCCTGGAAGCAAGGCTTACACTGCTGTACTGGTTGTTGTTCAGGGAAATTGGTATGGCTTTTCAATCCTACAGAGACATGGGAGAAGTGAGACATGTTTCCTTCTGAGGAAGACATCAGCTTAACATTTAGTTCCCACTAATGGAATTCCATGTCTCCAAATGAGAGGAAGAGCCTGACTGGCATTGGTAAGGTCATTAAGGTCAGCTGGATTGGCAGCACCCAGTACAGGGCTACCAGCATAAAAGAAAAGTAGAATAGCTACAGTGAGATACCAAGAACTCCCTCTTTTTTTCTGCTGCCAGAACTTCTTCCCTTCCCGTCAGTGTCATAATTTGAGCCCATAGGTGCTGGAACTGCGGGTGCTGCACCCCCTGCTTGCAGTGATTTCCATCATATACAGAGTTTACAGTTTGGTTCAATGGCTCTCAGCACCACTACTATATAAATTGTTCCAGCACCCCTATTTGAGCCTGCCCTTGCATTTTATTATGATGGTATTCTGTCAGTAGGTTTTGTAGAACCTCACTTTTTGATGCCTCTGTGATACTTTCCATCTGAAATCTGTTTACATAAGATTTAATTTGTATTCATTAATTTCATTTTTTGTAACCAGCTCAGAGATATCTATATCTATGATTTATTTTAAAATATACATATTTGAGAACTGAAATAGCAATGATCAAAGATGCTATGATTTGATGAGGATTTTCTTTGCAGTTTTGGTATTATCCTCTGAGGCATGCAGATGCTTAAGGCAAAGCTAAAGGCAACAATCCTGAAATACTTATCAAGTGTTGAAATGAAATATCACCAGTTTTTGAACTGATCTCAATATACAGTATAGTAACTTTTGTATATATTTTACAATAGTCAATTAAAACAGATTTATATGAAAGCAATTCATGGATTCTATTGTTGACAATTTCCTAACTGTTGGTTTGTCAGTATCAATGACATGTATAAGTGACAAAGGGTCCTGTGGCACCTTATAGACTAACAGAGGTATTGAAGCATAAGCTTTCGTGGGTGAATACCCACTTCTTCGGATGCAAGCAGTGGAAAAATGATATGTATGTTCACTGCTGTCAGAGAATGCTTATAAAATCTGAGCATTTAAGGCAAAATCTTGTCATCACTCCATATGTGGAATTGCCATGGAAGTCATGGGGAATTTTGTACTTCGATCAACAGCAGAATGTGGCTCTTGATCTACTACAAAAGCTAAAATCTGAGAAAAGTACCAAAGTTAGTGAGTTGCATAACAGAAGCCATTAGCTCAATCATCTTTAAGGTCAGGCTTGACAAAGCCCTGGCTGGGATGATCTAGTTGGGGTTGGTCCTGCTTTGAGCAGGGGGTTGGACTAGATGACCTCCTGAGGTCCCTTCCAACCCTGAGATTCTATGATTCTATGATCTTTGCTAGCTTCTGTACAAATACAAAAATAGCATACAGTAGGGACAACTAACAACTCTTCTTTTACTAATAGGCAAGTTATATCCTCTGTCCCTTGTAGAAAGAAAACCTCCTCAGACTAGTATTATTTTACTTACTGATAAATGATAAAAGATAATTTTTAAACTACTGTACACTACTTCAACTTTTTAGCAGACTGAAGTTTTGTATCTGCCTTTCATCCTCGCCCCAGGTGTTTTTTTCCAAATTTTGAACATTAGTCTGTATTCTTTTTCTTGAATTTTAGAAACTCTAAATGCTATAATTGAAATTCTGTTACAGTGTATGATCATTTTTAAGTGCCTTTAGCTCTTTTGAAGGTGCAAATTTGAAAACCTTGAGCACTGAAACTGTTTATTCACAGTACATGCATAACATAAGCAGTGGTAGTGTTAGCTGCCCCACACAATCCTACCTATGTTCCTCTGCATTTTTGCTTGTGTGAAAGATTGAATTATCTGTAGGAACGAAAGGGTAATTTGAACTCTGTATTAATTAGCTCTTTGTGATGGTGTTTACAAACCATACACAGAGACTAAGGGAGTGAAGGAACAGTACTGGACTAGGTAGCCCTTGCCCATCAGCAGCTGCAGAGTATGCTCCAAAAGGAGGAGCTGCTCAAAAGGGTACTCTAGTCTGACAGTCAAGCGGGGGGAGAGTGAAAGAGAGGCTATCTGAAGGGAGGAAGCCAGTTTGCAGCTTTTGGGGACAAAGTCATTCACAGAAGAGGGTGTAGACCTGGGGTTCGGGACCCCTCAGAGGGTCACGAGATTATTACATGGGGGGTCACGAGCTGTCAACCTCCACCCCAAACCCTGCTTTGCCTCCAGCATTTATAATGGTGTTAAATATATAAAAAGTGTTTTTAATTTATAAGAGGGGGTCACACTCAGAGGCTTGCTATGTGAAAGGGGTCACCAGTAAAAAAAACTTTGAGAGCCACTGGAGACTGTGGGAAGACCAGGTGGGAGGGTAGGGGCTTGTTTCCATCCCCCACTCCCTGCTGAGGGGAAATAACTGAACATTAGGAAGAGAGCAGGGGAATGCTCAGTGAACTATCTGTGCTGCTGGAACTGATTGGGAACTCCCACTGGGGGGAAGGCATGCTGTGAACGCACCCAAAAACAAAGAGAGTGTGAGGAGGCAGGAAGCAGCCCAGGGGAGGCTGGTAAAGTGACTGAGACACTTGATGCCTTTCCTCTTTGAGCCCCGGGCTGAGACCCAGCAGAAAGGAAGGGCCCAGTCCCCCTACGTCCCCACGTCCGTCCATCCAGAATTGGTGGACCACGGCCTGCCCACTGAACCTGCTGGCCTCTTAGTGAAACCCACTATAAGGTGGAAGGACTGTTGAGCCACAGCCTACCAATTCGGCCTGCTGGCCTCTGAGTGAAAATCCTGTGTTATAGTCTGTCCCTTAAGGTTGCTCAACAAGTTGTTAGTAAGGGTGGCAGTTTTGTGGCCATATCTAGGGTCAGACTAAGACCACCAAGTCATTTCATTTCCTGTCAGTGTATTAGTAGTGCAACAGTCAACATGATTTCTATGGCTGTACACTGCACACCATTGGCAGCAGCATGTAGGGTAAATGTAGCGACACACCACAGTGAAAAGCAGCTCTCTGCACTGGGGAAATGATCCGGCAGCAGGGAGTTAACAGTCTTTCCTTGCTGCCACCCTGCCGCAAGAGCTTTGCAGCAGTGGGGAGGCAGCAGGACACTACACTGATAAAAATTGCAGTGTAGATGGGGGAAGCACTGCTTGGGCATGTACATACTCTAAGGGTTCTGGTGTGTGTTTACTCACCTAAACCAGGCCTCACTGTCTACACTGCTATTTATCTATACTCTACACTCTGCCATACGGAGTATGCAGTATAGACGTGTCCCGCAGGGGCTTCTAAACACTGCATGTCTACATTAGAGCTAGAGGTGTTAATTGCAGCTTGAGGAGACATACGCACTCCAGCTCTGCTATATGTAGCACACTAACAATACAATGTAGCTATGATGGCACTAGCAGTGGGAGTAGCTTGCCGCTCAAAATGTAATCCCATCCGAGATCATAGGTCTGTACACAGGGCAGCTAGCCCCTCTTGCGGCTCATGCCATCATAGCTACAGTTCATTTTTCCATGTAATAGCTCAGTCATAGCTAGCATGGGTATGTCTCATTAAATTAACTCTTACACTTTTCAGTTCTAGTGTAGAGGTACTCATTGGTGCAGAGATATCCTCCTTTAAATTAAGGAATTAATTAATCCCCTGACATATTATTTATTAATAATAGTATTAATAATAATTAATTAAATATTTTATGCTTTAGAATGTACACACCAGGAAGTGTTGGTTTCTTTGAATGTTGTTGCTTCTCCATTCTACACTGGAAAGATGGACTAGATTTTAAGGTGAAGTTTTGAAGAAAAATAAATCATTCCAAAATAAATGAAACTTCCTAAAGGCCTATCAGATTAAGAGAGAGAAAAAAAACAAACCAACAACTCAGGAAGGAGTTGCAAAAAATTATAGTGTAACAAGAAGTATATTGCATTAAACATTTGGCAAAAAAGCTATTTCTTTCAGCTGCAGAATAATTATGATTTTTATCTCTTATGATTAAAATTTTTATAAAAATGAATTTGTGATATCTCTAGATATGCTTTTTTAACTATACAGGATTAGACATTTTGACATCCATTTAATTTTGTTATGATTTAAAAATGACATCACTGTACATTGGTCAGAAAAAATAACCAATAAGTGCTGTTCCTCTTCAATAAAATAGAAAATATGGCATTAACATATCTTCTGTTCCCTCTTTTTCTGTTTTCCTGTTTTGTTGTGTTTTTTTTGTAATCAATTTCTCTTGCTTTTTCTCATTCCTGTTGACCAGTGGTGTTTGGCCAGTTTGTATTTTTCCAGACATCGCTCCATGATGTGGTTGAGGTGTATGATGGCCCAACACAGCAATCATCTTTATTATCCTCCCTCTCGGGATCCCATTCAGGTATTGTTTAATGGAACTGTCATGCATCAATTATTTACTAAAAAGTGATTTAGACTGGTAATATAGCATCTTTTCTTAGAAACAAATTGCATTGAAAATATAATATGAACATTTTGAAAAGAAACAATCAATCAGTAGTGATTCAAAACAGTTTGAGCTGATAAAAAGAATGAAGACTAAATTTAATCTGCAGTTTTCTTTGATTTTTTTGGTAATATTTAACTAATGCAGTTACTTCTTTGGTTTATTACCTTTGTATTTTCTGTCAAAATTTTTGTTTGTTTGTTTTTCAATGTACTATATAAAATGTGATATTAAAATACTTATAAGTGATAATAGAGAATATATAGCAAAATTATAATTTGAGTAGATTATGTGCATGTCAGTAGGGTTTTAAAGACTTAGAGATTCGATTTGAAATCAGAAGGAATACCACTAATGTGAGATGAGAATCAGACTCTAATACTTACAGGAATGTAAGACGAACAATGTTAGACTAATAGTAAAGTTTATAGTATATGTCTCATAAATTAAATTCAAGTAGAGTATATTTTGTGGTTGTTGAGCTTAGTTACTGAAAATTGTTTATGATAATTCACTGTTTGTTTTGTCTGAGTAGGCGAATCCCTTCCACTGAGCTCAGGTAATCAAATCACAATTAGATTTACTTCAGTGGGTCCAATAACAGCTAAAGGATTTCACTTTGTATATCAAGGTAAGTAACACAATAGCCTAGAAAAAATGCTTCAATTAATTCTGTGCATTAATCCCTCCATACTTTCTTTACAAATGAATTATACTAATGTTTTAAGTATTATTTTGACAAATGTATTTGATTGGACAGAGAAATCACTAGGGATGAGCAGGCCTGGAATGTGGTGGAAAATATTAAACTGCTGTAGATGTATAATTTTCCTCCATTTTTGGATTAAAAAATCCTTTTATTTGTTATTGGCATCCTCAATAATACATGATTTTAAATATTCTTTAAAAATAAAATCAGGTATTTGGGAAGCATAAGAAAGGTTTCCAGATTCGAGAAACCAGTTATGAAAACCAAGTCTTTCTATTTTTGTTTATCTGACTTTAAATTTGAGTAACTGGAAATGGTATTACCCTAAATCAGGAGTCTCAAACACGTGGCCTGCGGGCCGCATGCGGCCCACGGAGTTATTTCCTGTGGCCCGCCGTAGGTGCCGACTCCACTGGCAGCCAAGCTCCAGACATTACTGAGTGTTTATATTTTATTAAAACCCCTCTTTGCATTACAGTTTTTAAAAAGTTAATACATTGACTTTTAATAGAATACTATATTACTCTTCATTTTTTTTCATTTTTGACTATACTTTTGTATCATTTTATGAAAAGGTTTCAGGATGCCGCCCTCGGGCTAACTTATTAGTTCTCATGTGGCCCTTGTGGTGATTTGAGTTTGAGATCCCTGCCCTAAACCGAATCAGTAAATTTGCTATTATTAAGATGCTTCAGTTGATTTACATTATTCATCTTTTTAAGGATCAGACACTGAAATGATTACATGTCAACAGTTGTTCCTCTGGTTCATTCTTTTAGAGAATTTGGATCCCAATCTGACCAGCAGAACTCATAATTTTAAATCCGTACCTACTAAATGCAAATATCTAACCAAAAAAGCAATACTGTTTTGAAACTGTATGTTAGCTGAATATTTCATAACAAAATATACAATTTCAGTGCCGTTTTAGGAAGGTCTCAGAATAGATACTATAATGTGGTTGTAAACCTGCAAAGACTATCAATGTTTATACTAATCTGAATAGTAATTTCATTTAGATTTAAAAGTATAGAATCTTTATTTTTGAAGATCCATTTGGGGATTATGCAAATCTTCTTAACTGACAACACAACTGAATGTTTTTAAAGTAATTTTAGACATCTGCATTTGAAAATATCTGTTTCTCTACCAAATATAAAATTAAGAATCCACTATCGTTTTCATGTACGCAGCTGTTCCAAGAACAAGTGCGACGCAGTGCAGCTCTGTGCCTGAACCAAGATTTGGAAAAAGGATTGGAAATGAATTTGCAGTTGGTTCATTGGTTCTTTTTGAGTGTAATCCAGGATACATCCTCTATGGATCAATAGCAATTAGATGTGATTCAGTACCGAATGCTTTGGCACAGTGGAATGATTCCCTCCCTACATGTGTCGGTGAGTAAAGGCTACATTTTTGTATGGGTATAATTATTGCCTACAATGAAGAATGCTATCTTAAGTCTGAATCCACTCCTTTTCTCCCATCCTCTACCTTCGTACTGCTTTTTTGTGTTCTGATATTCTGGCTTGCGCTCACACCATACCTACCCACTGCCCTGAACAGAGAGAGTATGCCAGACGGGTTCCCATTCAGCAAAGTAATACATTAACACAATATTAACTTAGTCTAAATGAGGTCATGAATCCTTTACTTTTCATCTTTCCTTTCTAGCCCAACCTTGCTTTGACATTTCAGTAGCTACATGACAGTACATATCCTGCAGCTATAAATTATATATCAGTTTCTTTTAGACTTACATCAATGTCAGTCCATGACTACTCATTAATCAAGATTCACAAGTTGCCCTGAGTTCCTGCAAGACTAAAATGCTCTCACGCTTGGGAACTCTGACAAGATATTGTATGCTGTTGCCAGAACTACTTTATTAAGGACTTAGAAGTAGTTACTCCAATGTTCTTTAGTAGGTCAGAAATAATGGATTTTTTTCCAGGTTAAAAAGTACATTTAGTCTAACAGTAGACACATTGGAGCAGATTCTCAGCTGGTATAAAACAGTATAAAACCATTGACATCCATAGATCTATGCACATTTTCACTAACTGAGGATCTGATCCATTGGACCAAATTCAGCGTTGCAGATTGCAACTTTTTTTTTTTTTTAGATTATGTATTTACTTCGATTTTCACATAGAATAAACTCAGTTGGCGACAGTGTTGTTTTTGGTCACTGGTTGCAATATTGTATTGCTGTATTAATGGACCATTTAGATATGTGAAAGAGAGCACTGTCTGACTTTAAGCAACTTGAAATGAGAAAGAGTTACAGGCCAAAAGTATCAATGACTCCTTATGTGCACATATCAGTGTGCTAGTAAAAGTCATAAAATATGTATGAGTTGAAAATTGCATTGAACTACATCGGTTTAATAATTGAAGTGCTAGACATGACCATATTAAATTGCCTTCACTCTCTAGTGAATGCTTCAGTGTTTCCTTACAGATATCAGACATCAATCATTCTGTCTGCTCCTGCTTTTACCAGTAATTATTTAAACAGTTTAAGTGACACTGACCTTTAGTTTATCAATGTAGTGTCCGACAGATTCTATCAATTACGTGCAGTACAAAATATAGCTAATGTATTCATTACTGAGATAAATTGTGTTCTTCTACATTTTCTCTAAATCCTCGTATTTGTATCTAGTGAAATCAGCTCAAGCAGTTGATAATGTTACACAAGAATAATGTATTGGCTTCTAATGGTAAAGATAAAACATCTCGTCAATCTTTTCTTCAAGCTATTAAAATACCAGCAGAATACCTGAATCTAGATTAAACTGTAACATTCTTTTATTTGCACTTGTTAGAGCATCAAGTGACCTGAGCAATGTTTTCATTCATCCTGAGCATCAAGAACCAACAGTTTGCACTATTGAATTCCTGTGACTTATTTATTTTATTTTTGTATTTATCATTGGGTCTGGGTATTATGCATGCTATCTTGCAAACACATGAGTTTCTCTACTAACATAAGTAACTCCATGGACTTCACTGAAATTACTTACATAAGCAAACGTGATAGTTTGGGAGTTGGAATAGAAGCCCTCCAGTATTAGAATTAAATTAGTTACTGAAGCAACAAAGTAGTAGTATTGATCATAACCTCGTTTTTATGCCAAGTATTTCCCCTTATATGTTTAGTTATTTAGATCACATATAACTATTTAAAGTTCATTATTAATGAATAACAATGTTTATTTTATTTTTATAAGATTAGTACGACATATTCAAACTGATTTCGCTTTGTTAAAATTCAAATGGCCATGTCTGAGGGATATAAACATGATTTTGTCTGGTAGATAGCTACCCTGTTTTAAATTTTCTTTTATTCTTTTCAAGTAATTTAAAAATAGAATTTGAAGTACAAGGAAGAATTTTATTTTTCTGAGGTCAACATGAATTTCAAAATATAGTATCACTTTACAAGAGTTTGCATCTCTTGTATATTGATCATTGTGTTAGCTTTTATTACATCTTTTCTCTGTTCTAAAGCAGTGCTGTGTCAAACTTCTTTTTTTTCTCCATACATTTCCTTCCAGTACCTTGTGGTGGAATTTTAGCTAAGCGCAAAGGGACCATTTTGTCTCCTGGTTACCCTGAGCCTTATGACAACAATCTGAATTGTGTGTGGAAGATCACAGTGCCAGAGGGAGCTGGAATTCAAGTAAGAATATATATAATTTTCCTGTTATCATAGGTTTGAAGTTGATCTTTGCAGAGATGACAGCATGAAAAGATAATTGATTCATAAACATTTTACCAAGCAATTAACAACTGTCACAATGCAATTTCTAACACAATTCTTTTTAAATATAGGGGTGGAGGAATCTGAAAAGATATATCTACACTCTTTTCCCAAAATAACTTGTTGCTGGAACATTTATGATTGGCAATATATTAATTCAGTAACTCAAAATGATTTGTTGCAGACTGTAGAAATTGAAGTTGTGTTTTACAAATATAACTAAATTTCCTTGTCATGAATAAAAAATGTCTGGATTATATTCTCAAGTGGGTTATGCAGATTTTCCTTTAAAAAAAGTCTGTCTGTGGGGGAAAAAAAAAAATATAGTTTTACTTACTGCAATATGAGCCAGATCCAAAGCCTATTGAAATTAATGAAAAATTCTTATGCCTGTAACCCGAGCCCTGGGCGGCGGGGTTCAGGTTACAGGCCCCCAGCCCAGGGAGGTGGGGTTTGGGCTTGGGCTTTGATCCCCGTCCTGGGATCATGTACTAATTTTTGTTATCAGAAGGGAGTCACAGAGCAATGAATTTTGAGAACCCCTAAATTAATGACTAGAATAGAAAAAGCCAAATATGAGCCTACTCATTGTGTCCTATAATTCAAGAACAAAGAACACAAATTAGATGTAAAAGCAATGTTTAATATGTACAAGAGAAAGTTAAAAAGCAACTGTATAATTAAGGAGGCAATTCTCTTTTTGAGATTTTAAAAAAGGAATAAACTATTGTATGATAATAATAATAGCATCACTAGTGTACAAGCTAATTATTGGATCTCCAACTACTTGACTAGAAAAAATATGTCCGTATTTGGTAGAAGAATATAGGAATTACCATATCAGATCAGATTAGTGCTCCATCTAGTCTAATATCCTGTCTATGACTCTATGAGAGTCAGGGGAGGCATGGCCATGTGTAACCATGGAAGGTTTCCCTACTGCCCCCTTGCAGTTTTTCCTGCCATGCAGGACTGGGGAGATGTTTTATAAACCCTCCCATTAAGTGAGCTGGAGCCAATAGGATTTGCTACCCCTTTTGTCCCACAAGGATCAGGAGGGGGCTGAATGCCCACAAGGGGGTATTGCATAAAGCTGGATGAAATCTGGAATTTCCATTCAATGCGAAATTCGAACATTTTGAAAACATTTTTGTTTTCATTCAGGAAGGTGGGGTACCCCAGAGGGTCCCCCCATGTTGGGGAAGCCTGGGGAGTCATGGTCAGCTCTGGGAGTCTTGAAGCCCTGAGAGCTCCAGCTCAAACTGGGGCGTTTTAGGGTTTCCAGGGCTTTCAGGCTCCCTGCTGTTTAGCAAGGGGCATAGAAACCCTGAGGGCCTGTCTCAAGCTGGGGATCTCAGAGCTTTCATTCTGATTCTGTGGCAGGGAGCCTAGAAGTGCTGGGTTCTCCAGCCCCAGGCTAATCTGTATGGCAGGGCTGCCCCGGAGCTGGACAATCCTGGAAGCCCAGGTTCCTCAGCAGCTTGGTAGATGAGTGGGCATGAAACCAGGGAGTTGGGATCCTGCCCGTCTCCTGGTGAAAGTTTGTTGAAAGGTTTTGACAAGTCTGATATAAAAAAATGTTTGATCAGAAAAGTTCCAACCAGCTCTAGGGGTGTACTCCTTAAAAGATGCCCGTGTTTTTTTTTCCCCTGCCAGCCCATGCTTTTGAGGCCATGGGAGAGGGGCATTTAAAAATTCCACTAGGCACCTGTCTAAGGCCAAAAAAGAATTTGAGGAACAGTTAGCCAAAGACTCAAAAAGTAATAGCAAATTTTCTTTTAAGTACATCGGAAGCAGGAAGCCTGCTAAACAACCAGTGGGGCCACTGGACAGTCACAGTGCTAAAGGAGCACTCAAGGATGATAAGGCCATTGTGGAGAAACTAAATGAATTCTTTGCATCGGTCTTCACGGTTGAGGATGTGAGGGAGATTCCCAAACCTGAGCCATTCTTTTTAGGTGACAGATCTGAGGAACTGTCCCAGATTGAGGTATCCTTAAAGGAGGTTTTGGAACAAATCGATAAATTAAACAGCAATAAGTCACCAGGACCAGATGGTATTTCCCCAAGAGTTCTGAAGAAACTCAAATGTGAAATTGCAGAACTACTAACTGTAGTCTGTAACCTATCATTTAAATCAGCTTCTGTACTAGATGACTGGAGGATAGCTAATGTGACACCAATTTTTAAAAAGGGCTCCAGAGGTGATCCCGGCAATTACAGTCCTGTAAACCTGACTTCAGTACCGGGAAAACTGGTTGAAACTATAATAAAGAACAATATTGTCAGACATATAGATGAACATAATTTGTTGAGGAAGAGTCAACATGGTTTTAGTAAAGGGAAATCATACCTCACCACTCTACTAGAATTCTTTGAGGGGATCAACAAACATGTGGACCAAGGGGATCCAGTGGATATAGTGTACTTACATTTTCAGAAAGCCTTTGACAAGGTCCCGTACCAAAGGCTCTTATGCAAAGTAAGCTGTCATGGGATAAGAGGGAAGGTACTCTCATGGACTGATAACTGGTTAAAAGATAAGAAACAAAGGGTAGGTATAAATGGTCAGTTTTCAGAATGGAGAGAGGTAAATTGTGGTGTCCCCTAGGGTCTGTTCTGAGACCACACCTATTCAACATATTCATAAATGATCTGGAAAAAGGGGTAAAAAGTGAGGTGGCAAAATTTGCAGATGATACAAAATTACTAAAGATAGTTAAGACCCAGGAAGACTGCGAAGAGCTACAAAAGGATCTCTCAAAACTGGGTGACTGGGCAACAAAATGGCAGATTAAATGTAATGTTGATAAATGCAAAGTAATGCACATTGGAAAGCATAATCCCAACTATACATATAAAATGATGAGGTCTAAATTCGCTGTTACCACTCAAGAAAGAGATCTTGGAATCATTGTGGCTAGTTCTCTGAAAACATCCACTCAATGTGCAGCGGCAGAACAGAATGCTGGGAATAATTAAGAAAGGGATAGATAATAGGACAGAAAAGATCATGTTGCCTCTATAAAAATCCATGGTACGCCCACATCTTGAATACTGTGTGAAGATGTGGTCACCCCATCTCGAAAAAGACATATTGGACTTGGAAAAGGTTCAGAAAAGGGCAACAAAAATGATTAGGGGTATGGAGCGGCTTCCATATGAGGAGAGATTAATAAGACTGGGACTTTTCAGCTTGGAAAAGAGATGGCTAAAGGGAGATATATTTGAGGTCTATACAATCATGACTGGTGTAGCGAAAGTAGATAAGGAAGTGTTGTTTACTGCTTCTCATAACAGAAGAACTAGGGGTCACCAAATGGAATTAATAGGCAGCAGGTTTAAAACAAATAAAAGGAAGTATTTCTTCACACAACGCACAGTCAACCTGTGAAACTCCTTGCCAGAGGATGTTGTGAAGGCCAAGGCCATAATAGGGTTCAAAAAAGAACTAGATACATTCCTGGAGGATAGGTCCATCAATGGCTATAAGCCAGGATGGGCAGGGATGGTGTCCCTAGCCTCTGTTTGCAAGAAGCTGGGAATGAGGGACAGGTGATGGATCACTTGATGATTACCTGTTTAGTTCATTACTTCTGGGGCACCTGGCACTGGCCACTGTTAGAAGACAGGATATTGGGCTAGATGGACCTTTGGTCTCACCCAGTAGGGCCATTCTTATGTTCTTATGTACATTTTTATGTGCCTGAATACCTTTAAAAATCCAGCCTTTTGTTCCATTTCCCCCTCAGTGGTCTTCAGATATCATCCATCGAGGCAAATCCTGTCCTCAGCACACAAGGCTCCATGGTTCCTTTCAGAGGCAACATATTGTCCTAGCTAATGGTCACAAAATTTGTCAGAATTAGAGATTTGAAAAACCAGATAAGAAACATTTTTTCATTCCTTCAGAAGCTGGGGTTTTCTACTCCCAATAAAAAGCATAGCTTTACACAACTTTGCATGATTCAAAATCACAACTTGTAACTACAGGATTGCTATTGGCATAAGTAGACACAGACTATAATTTACAGGTTTTTTTCCTGTAAATTAAATCATACTCTGTGACTTCCATTTTCATTCGTAGGTGCAGGTTGTGAGTTTTGCTACAGAGCACAACTGGGACTCTTTGGACTTTTACGATGGTGCTGACAACAATGCTCCAAGGCTTGGAAGTTATTCAGGTGAGTGAGGAGAGTGTATACTAAGTAAATGATAGGGCTGGTTTACACTGGGGCGGGGGATCGATCTAGGATACGCAACTTCAGCTACAAGAATAGCGTAGCTGAAGTAACGTTTCCTAGATCGAAATAAATTTTACTTACTGCGGGTCCACGTGGCACAGGCAGGCTCCCCCGTCGACTGCGCTTCCTCCTCTCGCCGAGCAGGAGTTCCGGAGTCGATGGGGAGTGCTTTTGGGATCGATTTATCGCATCCAGATGAGACGTGATAAATCGATCCCAGAAGATTGATCTCTACCCGCCGAATCGGGCGGGTAGTGTAGACCTACCCATAGATGCATCTCTTTATTTTAAACACAAAACTCTTTGTAGTTCTTTTCTATGTTTCTTCTGAAAGTGACAGTTCACACTTGTTATAGCCTTTGTTCCAGCCAACAGGGCCTTGAATCACAATGCTGAAAACTTGAAAGATTTTTAAAAAGAATATTATGAGTGTAATTTAGAGGGCCTCAAACTATATGCAATATTCCCATTGATGTCATCCCCTACTTCTGCAATGATTCAGTGGTTTCATACATACAGAAAAATAATGGTCGTAGATTACAAAAACACAATCCTGTATTTCTTGGCTAACCTATTCTGGTTTTGGTTTTTTTAATGTTACTATTTATTTAGTCCCCTCTCCTGCAATAGGGTTTGTGAGGGCACAAATCTTACAGAAGTTTTAATAAATATAACTATACTATTCTCTGGCTGCCTCCTCCATTAAATTAAAACAAAACATATATCAGTTTAATATAAAGGACTGCCAATTAATATCCACCATTTCCCCAACCTTCAGCCAACCCTCTCATGAGACGAAAACTCTTAATGCACAAAATGGAAGAGCACAAAAGTCCAGAACCAAAAGAAGTATTTCTCTCTCTGTTTCTTGGCAGAAGAGTTTTGTGTATCAGATTGATTCACTGATTTATCTTTTAAAAAATCTCCATTATCTCTTAAATTATGGCTTTTACTTTCTCTAGATCATCCACGCCCTTTTTGCACTTTCTTCCAATCCACCCCTTCCTTGTTTGTTAAATGTCATCCAGGAACTACTCTTTAAGGCCACTACCCTGTCCTCAAAAATCCTCCTCAGTACCCATGTGTGCTTTGATAGTGACAAGTAATAAGCTGACTATCGATGGAGATGTGTTAAGAATTTAATGTTATATTTAATTGTAACTGTTCAGCTCATAGTGATTATAGTATTTGCACCTTTCTTTTATGCCACTCTTAATAAATAATACTCTTTTCCTAATAAAAGTATATGAGTGGAAACCTGCAAATTAGACCCAACGGCTCTAGTAACTACAGCTCTCACCTCCAAGCTTGTGATACATTGAGCATGTTATCAAAGAGGTACTGGTATACAACAGCACTCCCACAGTGATGCCCTCTAGCTGAAGCTGGTTATACAATACATGCAGTGAACTTCTGTGCCTTTTTTATTTACATTTTTCTGGAAGAATATCATATAGCTACTTATGAATAACTCTGGATTTCAGGTTTTATGCATAGTCAAAATAGAATAATATTTTACTTTCTCTTTTCAGGAACTACAATTCCTCCACTGCTCAACAGCACATCTAACAACTTATACCTAAACTTTCAGTCTGATATTAGTGTTTCAGCTGCTGGGTTTCATCTTGAATATACAGGTAATGCCCATACAATAGTTTAATTCAAAGAGTTTGTTGAAAGTTGTTGTTTTTCAGACATACCTGTATGCTGTGAAGGGGTAAAGTTCAACCTGTTGCACACAATGAGCCAATCACTGATATCTTTGAAGTCAGTGGCAACCTTTGATTCCAATGGGAACAAGACTAGATCTGCAGTCTTTGTTGCTGGGAGTGGCATGTCTAATCCATTTTGCACTCCCCTTATGTTTTCCCATGTGTGAATGCTTTTCTGATTACACCATAGTGAGGAGTAAATGCAGGTAAATGTTTGTACATAACACCTGCACAAAATTTTAAGTCCATAACCCAAGGCAAAAGAGACAAAGAAAGATTAAGTACTTTTTATGCATATTGTTATTACAGTAATTATAATAACCTTGTATTATTGCATTCATGGACTAATTAACAATCATTTATGTAGACACTGCCAATAATTTTAAATATTTTTTAAAATGTATTATTTGGTATAGTGAAAAAACATTCCATTATGTAGATTTGAAAAGAGAACATTCACTTCTGAAATAATCTAGCCAAAGCAGACTAATCTGTTGTGTGATTCCACAACTAGTCAGTGAAGGAACTAAATGCTGTAATTACCTAATCAAATACACAACATTCATTTAAAATAAGTTTTTTACATGGAAGAGAAGAATCAGCAGCATAAGCATCATATTCCATCTAAAAACCTATATAGTTATAGAACATCTCTCAATTTAGGGTCTTCGGTGATTGTGGAAAGCCAGAATGTCCATAGCAAAATTAAATGCTCTTGCACTAAAGCTAACTGCTGTTAATATTGTTATTTTGTTATACTAGTGACTTGTATTACTTCCTCTGCTAATTAAGAACCATCACAACCTTCATCACCTTCTGCTCCAACTGTAAAGTGTACTTCTTCAATCTTGCCTTGTCTAATATAAACACCCGTAAAAGTGTATATATAATTTATTTTAAAAAAACACCAAAACAAAACACTTAATTAAACACATATGTTTCCCTGGGAAAAAGATGAAAGAAAATAAAAGCCACGTGTGGCAGATGGTAGTCATGTTGCTTAATAAACTATTGGAAAGTGTTCAGATATGATGATGAGGATGGTATAAGAACCTGAACAGAATAGAAGAGAATTATCTGAAAAATTCTCATTGTTGATGACAGTAGTAGTAATACAAGCATCTTCTCATTGCTACTTATTTATAACCATAATTATTACAATATTTTATGATTAAATTGGATTGTCTCAGCCAGTCCTCCTGCAGGAATTCTGACAGTCATTGACAGAGTTCTTTACATTTTTCCTAGGTGCACAATTCCCTATGCACTACTTGGTTCTGTTGACTGATATGTATAATTATTGATCTTCTGAGCAGTTTTACAGTATGCAAATCCCATACTTTGATTTTTGAGAATCTATATTCATTAGTCAGGAGGCAGAGTCTTGCACAATCGCTACATGGTCATTTCTCTATCACCGTACACTTGGTATTGGTTACTGTAATTCTTCTGGTCTGGTTACCTTCTGTACTCAGAATTTTCCAGCTGTTTTCCTTCTGAAAGGGTACCACCTCAGCTTCTCACATCTGTAGAGTGATGAAGAAAAACTCCAGAATATAAATAAATACAGCAAAATATGAAAACAAAATTAAATGAGACTGAACCTGATAAAAGGGAAAGTGTTTTATTTGTTTGTTTGTTTGTTTTAATGATTAAACTTTTCTGACCTCCATTATCTCCGTTGTCCCCACAGTAACTTTCATAATGTTTATATTGGTTGGTTACAATGGAATACAAGTTCCTCCTTCCAAATATATTTTTGAAACAATATAAAAATATGTATACCATTAATCTGAAAGAAAGCCTTGCCAGTAAGAAGGGTTATTGGGAAAGATGCATATGAAGGAGAGAGACTGGGAAATAAAGAAGGAGAAAAGGAGGATAAGATGGGGGAGTGAGGAGGATGCACCAAATGCTTTTAAGCATTTATAGTTTATTTTCTTTCATTTTAACTCTTAATATTCTATTAAAAATGTCAGCATAATAATAACAACCCGTGGCTGCCTTCTCTTAACACTGCAGTAATTATATCCTAGGCTAATAAATTCTGAATCCAAAATACCAGGGGAGCCTTGGCCTCCATGTATATTCAGCCCAAGGTGTGGTTATCATCTTGTAAAAAAGAAGCACTTCTTCTGTATATTGCTCGCTGTGCCGTACCCACTCATGCCTTTGGACAGTAAATTATTCAAGGTCTTCTTTACTATTTGTTTTGCTTGGTATTTTTTGCCTGTTCTAAAGTGACATGTTTTAAAAGGATATACATACATACATACATGCATACATACATATATACAAAAACAACATATATGTATTTAAGATTTAGAGGTCATAGTCATTCTTGTTTAAAGGGGTGAATTTAATCTCAATCAATAAAGACTTACAGGATGAATATAATGTACATGTTTTTTGTCAGAAAACACGGTTTCATGGATTTTAGATCTTGTCAAATTAATGTTATGTCATTCTTTGATTAAATTAGAAGTTTGATACAGGTAAATGTGACATAATATATTTAGTCATCTGCAAACTGAATGACTTAGTATAACATGACACTCTGAATTAAAAAGTACTATATAAATGTAATATATTATATACTAAAGGGATTAACAAGTGGCTAATTGATTAATCTCATAATGTAATTCTTAATAGGCAAGCATGGGTGTAATGAAATCTGAAAGGTATTTATGCTCCACCGATTGCTATTTAGTATTTTTATCGATAATGTATAAGAAAACATGAAATCATTGCTGATTAACTTTGCAGGTGACACAAAGGTTAATGCAGTAATAAATTAAAATACAGTAGTAAATTAAAATTTCTATAGATCTAGCTGGAGAGTTTGGTGTGTGAGACACAATTATGCATTTGTTTTAACAGAGCCAAAAGGCAAAGTCATGTCTAGGAACAAAGAACATAGGCCACATTTACAGGGTAGGGGACTGTATCCTGGAAAACAATGTCTCTGAAAAAAAGATTTGTGCGTGATGGTATATAATAAATTGAACATGGCCTTCCAGTGGAATGCTGTGGATTGGAGTGCTAATGTATTCCTTGGATGTAGAAAAAGTGAGAAATGGGTGGGGATAGGTAACTGGAATTACTTCTCCTTTCAATATTGGTGAGGCAGAATACTGGGACAAGTTTTGGTGTCCACAATTTAAACTGGATGTTGAAAAATAGGAGTGTGTTTAGAGAACTCAAAGAATAAACTGGTATCTGGAAAACACAGCTTACATTGAGAGACTTAAAGAGATGAAACTATTATTGTATTGAAGAGGAGATTAAGAGATGACTTGATCAAGATTCAGAAAAGGACCTAGGGGTTATGGTGGATGAGAAGCTGGATTTGAGTCAACAGTGTGCCCTTGTTGCCAAAAAGGCTAACGGCATTTTAGGCTGTATAAGTACAAGCATTGCCAGCTGATCGAGGGACGTGATCATTCTGCTCTATTCGGCATTGGTAAGGCCTCATCTGGAGTAGTGTGTCCAGTTTTGGGTCCCACACTACAATATTGAGGGTCTGTCCATCTCATAATGCTCCAGTATATCTTTTAATTAAATGTTTTCTATGATAACTTATTTTCTCTTGAAGATATGCATTTTAATAATTAAATCAGCAGCCATATACTGTGCAATTTCATTTTAACCAGCAGCATAGACATATGTAGTTGCAATTCTAGAGAGAAATGAATTACAAAGATAACTTAGCTCTTAATTTTATGATCTTTACCCAGCAGTTTTCACTGTTATTCTTAGTTTCTATATTTTAAATCCTGTCCCCTTTAAAGTCAGTGGTGCCAGGATTTCACCCTATAATGGATATGTACAATATACTGTGTATCTTTCATGTAAATGACTTCTATGGAATTGTGACGAATTGGGGTCACAGAAACCACCTTGGTGCTGCCACGTGGTGTGCCAAGGCTACTTCTGCCCCTGCTTTCCTGCCTTTTCCAGCTTGGGACTCCGGAATCCTGTCTGTTTTGACCCCTTCCACACAGCAGCCTAGGCCTGTTATGCTTTTGCTGCTGTGCCAAGCTTCCAGCCTGTTAACCGATATAGGCTGACAGGTAACATGCTTGTAGGACTGTTTGGTCACCATCCCAAGCGTGTACAACAGTTTTTCCCACCAATCAGGTATGTTCCCCATCTTGAAAGGGTTGACCCTCAGTATTAACTCCTTTGTTCTAACCCACAGATGAAGTAGGGAAAGACACAGGATTGCCAACACATCTGTGTACCCTGGTAGGCACTCTGATGCAGATTCTTCTACCTCTTTGGAGAAGGCTCCTGAATCAGGCATGCGTTTGAGGCTTTCGCAAGGAATGGGTGTACTACAACCCAGCCTGCCCTCGGCCCCTCCTTCTGGAATTTCTCTGGGCTGGTTCCCACCCCCTTGTGTGGCTTCACCCATGCAGAGATTCACTCCCTTCTGCTTTGAAGAGAGAGAGGTTTACCTCCTACCAGTGTAGCAAGAACAACCTCTTTCTTGGACACCCCAGTATCTGTTCCCAACAGGTCAGCTGGACGGACTCCCCCCTCCAGGAGGTCTGACCCCCAGCTTTCCCTTCTAACCTGATCCACAGGAGAGGGGTCTGGCATCTTAAATGCAGACTTTTCACCCTCCTCCTGGGCAAGATCCTCCTGATAAAAGGTGGGAGGGCTCTCCGCCTCCCTTCACCTTCCCTCCCTGAGCTTCCCTCTGGGCCAGACACTCCTGTGACCCCCCCGAAGAGAAGGTGACCCTGGTCCAGCTGTGGGCTCACAGCTGCAAGCTAAGACAGACCCTTCAGTGGCCAGCAAAATTCCCCCCTCGCTATGAGGTAGAACATTCCCTTCCCCCGGGGAGATAATTACAGGAGAGGAGCTGGCTTCGTCCAGCCCCTCCTTCTGGGACTTGCCTTGAGCCCCTGGGCTACAGGAACTGGCCACAGCCATCCCTTCCCCCCACAGCTGCAGTCCCTGTGACTTCACCCGCCCTCTGGGGTTTTCAGCACAAGGTTCCTGCTTGCTGCCACCCAACCCTGGGACTGATTCTGCCACATTAAATAAATCATTCCCCAGTAGAAACAGTGCAAAATTGTGTGATACTGTTGCCACAGTTAGCTCAGCCTGCAAATCTTCAGTTTGCATGTGTACTTTTGCTAAAGGTGCAATGACTTTGTAGCCTCCCACCAGTTCCAATTCTGCCACTTTACCTGGCAACCAATCCTTCTCTTGGATCAGGTCCCTCCTGACTATAGAAATTTCAGCACCTGTATCTCTCAACCCACTGATTAATTTCCCATTCAGTTTAACAGCATGCACATGCTCACTGCTTGGTGGTGTAGAAGTCAACTTCACAAACCCTGTGTGGAAAGAGGCAGCAGCCGGACTTTGAGAAGCAGCAGCTTCATGGGCCACTTGATGCCTATTTTCACTCAGCATGGGACACTTATCTCTCAGGTGCATGGTAGACTTACAATGATAGCACCTCCTGGGCTCCTCTGATTGTACAGGGAATTTGGGACAAGTAATAGGGGAATGGGGAGGTGAACGCCCAGCCTCCCTTTTCCCAGGGGTAAAACGGTAACTCTGTTTTCCCCCAACCCTGTACCCCTCTGCCAGTGGGTTATGCTTAATTGCAGCTTGCGCCTGCTCATAAGAGTCTGTATACCCAGCTAACTCACCCACTGCATTTACCTTTTTGTTCCACAAATATTGTTTTACATCATCACTGCACATATTCAGGAATTGTTCCTGAGCAACCAAATCACACATTCCTTCAAAGTTTGTAATGTCTTTTCCCCTCACCCACTTATCCACCAGATCTCTCATTTCATTTTTATAAGTCACATTACTTAATCCATCTCCCCTCTTAAGACTCCTGAATTTAACCCTGTAGGTTTCAGGTGTAACCTGAAACTGTTTCAAAACTAGTTCCTTAAATTTACCATAATTGGAGGCATCACTAATGGGCATTTCATTGAATATGTCCAGAGCTCTGCCAGTCAATTTTGCTATCAAGGTGGTCATCTTTTGATCTTCAGGGATCGCATGAAGGGTGCACAGTCTCTCAAAGGTGATACAATATCCGGCTATATCGTTGGATTCATCATACTGGGGGCATAGACGCTCCCATTTGTGGATTTTTGGGGAAGTGGAGCTGGCAGCTGAAGGGTTTCGACTCTTCAACTCTGCAACAGCCAGTTCATGCTTCTGGGCCTCCCGCTGGGCCTCCATAGCTCTCTTGTGGGCCAACTCCTCCCTGATTCTTTCTGCTTCCATAGCTCTCTTGTGGGCCAACTCCTCCCTTTCTTTTTCTGCTTCAATTTCCAATCTACGTAATTCTATTCATCTCCTATGTTCGTTTTCTTTCTCTGTTGCTTCCAGTCTGGCAAGATCTAGTTTTGCCGTTGTCTCGCTGACGGACATCTTATTGCTGTCTAGTGCTGGGCCACGCCCCTCTGCAGTTCACTGAAACTGGGCTGCACTCAGCTCAGGAGCTTTTCAGTTAAGAGACTTTCCCAGCTCTCCTGGTCTTCTCTCTAACTTATTTTGCTTCTTTTTCTGTCTCTACTTCCCTTACCTGAAATAAGCAAACAGAAAATAACAAACCAGTAACCACTTTCTCTGTTTTCCAGCCACCACACTTAAAACTCACTTAAAATCAGTACCAGTATCTCAAAGCAATCAGCTGTGCACAGATCCTGCTCGACTACACCACTATGATGGGTTGGGGTCACAGAAACCACGTTGGTGCTGCCACCTGGTGTGCCAACGCTACTTTTGCCCCTGCTTTCCTGTCTTTTCCAGCTTGGGACTCCGGAATCGTGTCTGTTTTGAGCCAGATCCACTGATCTGCTGCAAACACAGACCCAGGTCTGAACCACATCCCCCCACAACTGTAAGGCTCCTGGAAGCAGCTCAGGAAGTGCGCTTGCCTTTGACACCCAGGTGCCCAACTCCCAATGAGGTTCAAACCCTTAATAAATCTGTTTTACCCTGTATAAAGCTTATACAGGGTAAACTCATAAATAGTTCACCTTCTATTTCAAAGATAGAAAGATATGCACAGCTGTGTGCCCCCCCACCCCCCAGGTACCAACTCGTACTCCAGGTAACTTAATAAGTAAAAAGTGATTTTAATAAGTACAGAAAGTAGGATTTAAGTGATTCCAAGTAGTGACAGACAGAACAAAGTGAATTACTAAGTAAAATAAAATAAAACACACACATCTATGTCTAATCAAACTTAACACAGATAAAAGCCTCACCAGATTTAAGTCTTTTCCTTTTATAGGCTGTAGAACTAGCCTGGGTCCAGCAATCGCTCACACCCCCTAATGTCTTTGTCCTTTGTCCAGTCTCTCTCAGGTATGTCCTTGGGGGGTGGAGAGCCTCTCTCTTTAGCCAGCTGAAGACAACATGGAGGTGTCTTCCAAGGGCTTTTATAGCCTTTCCCCCACTCCCTGTGTAGCATCATCTTACCCTGGAGTTTTGGGATCACATGGGAAAGTCACTTGTCCATGCACCCTAACCAGTCCAGCCAGTTGCATTCCTGACCAGGCCCAGGTGTGGATTGGGGTCTGCACCTCCTATTGTCTGTGTAAGGGTTTCTTGATTGGTCTCTTTCCACGCACATACCTTTCTCAAGACATGATTCCAGGCTCTTACAAAGGCTATGTACAAAACCAGCAAATATAAAACCAATATTCATAACTCCAACTACAACAATGATACATGCATACAAACAGGAGGAATAGATTCAGTAGGTCATAACTTTCACAGAGATATGTTATATGGCACATGTAGCATAAAACATATTCCAGTTACATCATGTATACATTTATAAGCCTCTCCCCATAAAGCTTTATGGGGTACACCATCACAGGAATATTTATAGGCTATACAGAGGAGTACACAATATTACAAGATGCTATACATTTGTATCTAAAATGTTTAAAATGTTTGATATTAAATTATATAATTTGAGAAAGGGTTAAGGTTACACATGTAACTTTAATGTTTACATTTTCTGACATTTGAATATTTCAGCATACCACCTTGACATTAACATAGTTTTCTCTATGGAATTTTATGTGCAATTTTGAGTCATGTTACATAACGGCTACTATGTACAGAAGAGATCTATCCCATGTGTTTGTGCAATTATGAGGCCTTGAAAAGTCATATAATGAAATTAAGCCAAGATGTGTGTGATAATCAGCCCCTTAAGGCATTCATGGAATTAGTCAGCACACAATTGTTTTAATCCAACATGTCATTTGGTTTATTTTTCAAAGAAATTTCCCCTCTGTATTGAGGCTGTTGTCCTTTTGTTATTTTGGAGGAAGGAATAATTTGCCTATGTTGTATACCGGAGTTTTAATTCTTAGAGTTTTTAGTTTACTTTCCAGGTTTGTGTAGCATGGGATATATTGTATTTGTGTGTGTGTGTGAGAAAGAGTGTGTGTGTGAGAGAGAGAGATGGTGGGGTGTGTGTGTTAATATAACTTATTAAAGCTTTTTAAAATAAAATAATATGTGTTTGACCAAACCTCATTGATGCATTGTGATTTTCACGGGGTAGCAGGATATTTATCAGAAGTAAAAAGGTTGGATCACTTTTCCAGGATTCTAGGAAGGTGGTATATCCATAAGTGTTATCATAAGTTTAGGTGTTATCATACCTTATTTGACTGGGGAGCATTGTGTGACATGAAAAGATTTCCTGTGCCCCAGAATTAAAATTGGACTGATAAAATAATAGTAAAGGGTTGTACTGGAGGACGATAGAGCAGGTGACCTAATAGTGGAGGTCTTTTTGTCTCATGGAATAATCAGTAGTGGACCCGGTGAACCCATTTCTATAATTCTATATTTTAGTAATAAAAACTCAAACCCAAATAACGAGGATTATTTTTTGAGGTTATGACGTATTAATATATCAGAACAGTAAATAAAATTGTGAAATAAAAAGCCATTTCTTAAGTTTCATTACTATATATGTCTTTTTTGTAAAAAAAAGTCTAGTACTGATATCACACTGTCTGGAGTGACTCATGAGCAAGAATATCAACCGGAAGGCAAACTGTTAAGAAGCAGAGCACAAAACCCAAACTGGTTGTAATGTCTATACTTAGATTTCACCAACCAAGTAATGAGTGTAAACTCTTCAGGCACCATAAGAGGTCATTTGTCCTCAAGTAATTTATTGCTTAAGTTAACAGTGACCAGAAGTAGTTACCCTCAGTAATGTGTTTAAGGGCCTATGTTGGTTATATCCAGTTCCTGATGATCAGATGTCCACAACACATAACAGACATCATGGTTGTTACTCTTGGTTGTCTCAGTAAGGAGAACAATGTCTTGAATAGGCATTTGAAGTGGTTTATCCAAGTTAGGCTTCAGGTATGTTTGTGTAGTGAGAAGCTTGCATTGCTGTTGTCTTGTGTTTTACCTGTTGCATGGATAACCAGTCTTCAGGTTCCAGCGGTATTAATCTAGTAATTAAACTAGTAATTTGTTTCTAGCAATATAAGTGCATTTAAAAAGTGATATACTTAACTGCAGCTTACTTTTTTAGGATAAGAATTACAGTCTCAATTATATGTTAAAAATCATCATCTTAGTTCCTAAGTAGCAGGCATTTAAGTTGGATTTTTGTGTTTCTATTTTGGTGTTATCAATAAAACTAACTGATACTATTATAATATTAGGCTGATGACACTTCTCAGTGATATGCAAAATATGTCTCATAAAGGACCTAATTTCTGTGACATATTTTGTATGCCATTAAGAACGTTCAATTTTCATATACTATATAAATGCACTTTTTTAAAGGGAAAAACTAAATTTTCTCTGAAAATTCCAGATGAAACAATCAGTCACTTCAATAGGTTTTCAGACATACAAATGCCAATGATGCCAATATTTTGACAAGGAAATCCCACAAAATTCCTTCCCCGCCCCCCCTTAGCATACATACCAGAAGCATATGTTTATAGTCCCTGATGTAGCAAAGCACTTCATTGTATTCCTGACTTTAAGCCTGTTAGTAGTCAGTAGAATTATTCATGCTTAATTTTAAGAACATGCTTAACTACTTTGCTGGACTGATGCCATGAAGAAAGTCTGTGGAGGCCATTTCTTTTTCCCTCATGACAGTATAAAGACATGTCAGTTTTTGCCAAACATACTTTCTATTACATGCCAACTTTGTGCCTACTTTCTAATCGCACAACACTGAGCACCCTTGCCCCGTCCCTTCTCCGAGACCCCACGCCGTGCATTCCATCCCCTGCTTTGCTTGCTCTCCCCTACCCTCACTCACTCGCTCATTTTCACCGGTCTCTTTTCGACCAGGTGTTCCAGTTGAGAACCAGACACCTGGCAACCCTAATTTACATCTATATTGAAAATGTCTATACTGGTGTTCAGTGTGTCTCCTCTTATTTGTCTCTTCTTTAAACAGTCCCAGTCTTAGCAGCCTCTCATAGAGAAGTTGTTGCAATCATTCTCAATACCCATCTTAAAACACCCATCTATTTCTGCTATATCCTATTGTAGATAGCATGAGAGTATTCACTACAGTGGTGCTGTATTATTTTCTGAAGTATTTGGATATAATGGGGAAAATATTTAACATGAGATGATGGCTTCTGTTTAGTTAAGGCTTGCTTAAATATGACATGTCGTGAAAGACTGCATGGTTGAATAAAAATTACCTAACACTGAGCTAGAGGAGCAGGGCAAGGACCTGCATAGAAAGTTCCTCCTCACTGTGAGGTTTTTTAACACCTTACATTTTGTGCAATCTGCTTCACTTTAAAAGAAAGACATTTTTGTTTTCAGAAGTATTTTTTATGAACCACAAGTCATTGCTGAAAGCTGAAATAAGTCATTGCTGAAAGCTGTATGCACACAGGTTGGCAGAATTTTAACAGTGGGCTCCTGGAGGCACCTGAGAGCCACCTCTCACTTGCCAATATGGGGCATCATCAGATATGCAGAGCAGTTTATCATTGAAAGCAGATGAAGTTTACACTCTAATTGCTAAACTTTTCAACTTTTCACAGCTATAGGTTTGGACTCTTGCCCCGAACCACAGATCCCTGGCAATGGAATTAAAATTGGAGATAGATACATGGTTGGAGATGTGGTGTCTTTCCACTGTGATCAGGGATATTCCCTTCAGGTAGGTCAATTTTACAGTTTCAAAATTTGTCTTTCACTTCTTCAATATTTTTATGTCCAAGTTCTTCTATATCAACTCCACACTGATAATGTCATCATACTAGAATAGATTATGGCTTTGCAGGGCTGATAAGTCTTTGTGTGTCAAATATAAGATTTACCACTATCCAACTGTCCTCCAAAAAGTGTTGATCTCCCTTTCCTCTGCATTAGCAATGGTAGGCGGTTGTTGTTATTATTTCATATTGATGATATGCCCTTGGTGTGCATAAGTTTTAACAAATATAGTGTGTCTTGGTCTCAGCCCTGATAACCTGATAATGTAAATTAAATAATCAAATTGATGAATAATAGCATTAGATTATGATGAGTAGGAGGGAAAGGAAAAGAATTTGGAGAGGAGAAAAAACAGTAAACAAACAATGGGAAGGGAATTCTGCCATTGAGAGATCATTGTTTTCCAGGAAAGCAGATTATACATATGGTTTTGTTTCAGATGTTTCCTGTTTGTTACTTTTTCTACTATTTTTACCCAAAGGAAAGTTTCAAAAATAGGGTGTTTTTTTTCAAAACAAGCTATTCAACGGTACTAAAAAAGATAGGTCTGGAGGAAATTTAGTGAGCATGAATTTCAATTAGTTTTGTAAGGAATAGCTTGTGTATTTGAGCCTCCTCAGGTGTGCACCCAATAGGAAACTGTCTGCCCGCATCAGAGGTTTTGATTTTTTTTTCAGACTTCTTTCAGCTAAACCAGAGAAAAACTGGTACTGTGTGGATTTGTGACAGTCTTTGAAGGACTAAGGGTCCAACTGATATGTTTTTAGAGGAAAATAACCTATTATTTTTTCATCTGACTCTATAGTCTTCATTTTATTTAGTGGTGTAGCCATGATGGTCCCAGGATATTAGAGAGACAAGGAGGCAATATCTTTTATTGGACCAATTTCTGTTAGTGTAAGCTACAAAGCTTGTCTGTGTCACCATCAGAAGTTGGTCCACCTCACCCATTGTGTCTTCATTTTATTTAACTCTTTCAGAGCATAAAAGAGAGAGAACACAACAGAATGTAAATTACCTATAGAAAATGTATTATCTTTCTTAGCTAGTGACATGCATCATGAAGCAAAAAGCTTTCTTGCTGTGATGTAATAACACATTATAAGTTATTAACTAGTTCTTGACACCTTCTGTGCAAAAGTAAAGACCCATTTCTTTGCCTTTCCTTTCCTTAATAACATTGGTCTAACCTTCTGTGCACAAAAATTCTCTCATCAGACACAGATTCTGTGCATTAGAGGGAAGGGTGGCAAACACAAACCATTCCAACTACTGCTTCACACAGTTCTGTTAGGACCCATATGCTATGGTGATTGATGGATTACCAAAAGAAGCTAGACATGTATGAAATTTTATAGACCTTACTGTAAAATAATGCAATCTATATTGTAAACTGAGAGATAATTATTAATAATAGTGTGTCTCTTGATCGTACAAATGGCAGCAAAGCTTTTTCACCCTGTCATGTCAACCAAATTTTATGTATTCTTCATTTCAAGCCAAACCCAGTCCCAGGCACCAGAGCTGAATCCAAACATTGGGGGTCTCTATACAGGGAAAGGAATCAAGAATTCTTCTTAACAAGGGTGTTAAGCTTAAAAGAACACTTCCAGCACCCTCTGTGCAAGGAGTCTCCCTTGGGCTGGGTACAGAGGATGGATATAACTCTGTGGCTATAACTACACTTGGAGCTGGGGGATGTGCTTCACAGCTCATGTAGACATACCCACACTTGCTCGAGCAGACCTACCATTCTAAAAATGGCAATGTCGCTGGGGTAGCATGGCCAGCAGCTCAGCCTAGCTACCTGAGTATGTAAGTAGAGAGTCTGGGTGGGAATGTACTTGGGCGGGTAGCCCAAGCCACTGCCTATGCTCCCCTGGCTACGCTGCTATTTTTAGTGCAGTAGCTTGAGCAGAGCTAGCACAGGTACATCTGTGTGAGCTGGGAATCACACTGCCAGCTCCAAGTGCGGACGTAGCCCAAGATTCTCCCTCATATCCTAACTTCCCTCTGTTGAGGCAGGGGGTCCTTTACACCCTTAATGGTACAACAGGATTTTCCTCTTAATAATAACCACAGTTACTAAGGTCTCTGTTGTTCAGTAAATAAACTATTAGGAATCCTGTTCTATACTGGACAGCCAGAGTGAGTTATATGGGATGACTAGCATGCCTACATTGAGACCATGTGTATATATGGTTGAAATATTTCCTATGGTTGCAGCTCATGAAGATTTAGAAACCACAACCACAGTCAAATCTTTAACATAGATCTGCAAATCTTAAGTAGCAGAATCTGCTTCACTCTCTGGCTTTCGTTATGTAAGTGGTTGCTGTTTCGTTCCTTGCTCCCTCTGTTTAGCAACAGGAGGTAGCATGAATGACAGCAATAGACAATATGTACGCTCAGGATGGCAGAGCTTTTGCAACACGGATGTTTGTTTTCCCTCATTGCCATTATATTCCTTGCTCATCCTCACTCAGTTCTGCAAACTGCTATTTGGGTTTTTGACTTCTGTCCTCATCCTTCCTCATACCACCCTTCCCCAAGCCTTGGGACCATCTTAATGCTGTGGCTTCCCTACCTTTCAAGATTAGATAATGGGGCCTCTGCCTCTCCTAATGCTTTTCTTTCAGCTTCGACTGTGACCTTCTGGAGGTCTCAGTTTATTCCTCATGTTGCCTAGAAAAGGAAGGAAGCATGAGGATGGTTGTAGGAGGCCTCCATTAAGGAGCAACCCAACAATTATTTCTGTGTATTTTCACCTTTGTTTTATTTCATACAAAAATACTGGAGTGTGAACAGATGAGTCACACTGAAGATGTGTAATAATTCACAGCATAGACCATACAAATACACACACACACACACAAATCCCATTGGACTGTTTTGCAGTCACATACAGTATGATGTTGTCACTTTGGTTTTGTGTCAACTCTGAGCCGATAGCATTGCGGTAAGAAGGAAATGCTTTTTTTTCTCTACTGGGGAGAAGATAAGTGGTCCGCAGGCTCATTAATAAATTGCCCTAAATTACTGTTTGTGGGCTTTACAAATACTCAATTCCTACAGATACTGTAGGCTTTGAACTGCAATACAGCTTTAACAATAAAAGTAGCTCATTTCAAATCAAGGTTGCACAAATCAAGATCATCTTGAAATATATGCTCTATAATTTTCCAGCAGAGCCCAGATGCATTATACTTCTTTTAACTTTCTGTTTGATACTCCATCCCAGACATTCATGATTACATGAGAGATGCTGAGCCAGATAGTGGCTGTCTCTAGGTGTGTCTTGGAACCATCTTGATTTGGATTGTCTTGATATACCAAAGGAGCCACTTTAGAACATTTATGGCACATATTTTGTTGTAAAAGAGCACTGCTTCTTAGAGAGAACAGTACTGTAACTCTAATGTTTTAATTTCTGGACACTTAAACCAACTTGTTTTTCTGTCAGGAGTGGCTTAATCCTTTAGAATACATTTTTCGTGACCCAAATGTAAATATCTTTGCCAAATCTGCTAAAGCATCAGCATTGGAATATACTAATAATTAAACAATACTGAATTGCTTTAGTTGGGTTTAGATCTTGAGTTTTTAAACTTTACAGTACTATTCAGCTCATGAAAATGTTATGGCTAGTATCACAGAATTCAAGCCTATATTCTTAGTACCAGCAATAAAATTACAAACCATGGAGCCATTTTGTTAAAGGGGTGAATAATCACATAAGTAAGGGTTACATGGTCTGGTAAAGTACAAACTACAAAATAACAATAGAGTTAAACCTTTTTATAAGCTTTTCCTTTTTATTCATATTGATGTTGTCAAGGAATATCACTGCATGTTATTTTTTTTATGACTATAAAGAAGTATTGTACTGTATTTGTAAAATGCATTAATATATGTCTTGTCTTGTCATTGTAGGGACATTCACATATTACTTGTATGCCTGGACCAGTGAGAAGATGGAATTACCCTATTCCAATATGTTTAGGTATGTTCATTGTATATAAAATTTGCTTCTTCAGTTTGCCAGACTGAAAATTATGCAAGACCTGGAGATAAAGCACTCTCAGTCAAGGGTGTTTGATTATGGAATAAGCATCCAAAGGAGATCAGACCAATCTGTAGTCTGTCAGTGTGCACTGCAAAACTGTCCTCTTTGGCAAAGGTTTCCCACAATAGTCAAATATGTAGAAGAAAGGAGGAAATATGTCCCAATTACCAGGAAAGGGAGAAGAGCAGAAGACTTATCAAGTTCTCCAGGGACCTCTTTAGGCAGAGTTAATGTATCTCAAAGATACGACACTGATGAGCTGGGGCCGGTTTTGTTCAATATCTTCATCAACGATCTGGAGGATGGTGTGGACTGCACCCTTAGCAAGTTTGCAGATGACACTAAACTGGGAGGAGTGGTTGATACACTGGAGGGTAGGGACAGGATACAGAGGGACCTAGACAAATTAGAGGATTGGGCCAAAAGAAATCTGATGAGGTTCAACAAGGACAAGTGCAGAGCCCTGCACTTAGGATGGAAGAATCCCATGCACTGCTACAGACTAGGGACCGAATGGCTGGGCAGCAGTTCTGCAGAAAAGGACCTAGGGGTTAGAGTGGACGAAAAGCTGAATATGAGTCAACAGTGTGCCCTTGTTGCCAAGAAGGCTAACGGCATTTTGGGCTGTATAAGTAGGGGCATTTCCAGCAGATCGAGGGACGTGATTATTCCCCTCTATTTGGCACTGGTGAGGCCTCATTTGGAGTACTGTGTCCAGTTTTGGGCCCCACACTACAAGAAGGATGTGGATAAATTGGAAAGAGTCCAATGGAGGGCAACAAAAATGATTAGGGGGCTGGAGCACATGACTTATGAGGATAGGCTGAGGGAACTGGGATTGTTTAGCCTGCAGAAGAGAAGAGTGAGGGGGGATTTGATAGCTGCTTTCAACTACCTAAAAGGGGGTTCCAAAGAGGATGGATCTAGACTGTTCTCAGTAGTAGAAGATGACAGAACAAGGAGTAATGGTCTCAAGTTGCGGAGGGGGAGGTTTAGTTTGGATATTAGGAAAAACGTTTTCACTAGTAGGGTTGTGAAGCACTGGAATGGGTTACCTAGGGAGGTGGTGGAATCTCCTTCCTTAGAGGTTTTTAAGGTCAGGCTTGACAAAGCCCTGGCTGGGATGATCTAGTTGGGGTTGGTCCTGTTTTGAGCAGGGGGTTGGACTAGATGACCTCCTGAGGTCCCTTCCAACCCTGAGATTCTATGATTCTATGAGTTCTGTAGAAAACTATGAGAGAGAGAGAGAGAGAAAAAGTATAATGTGATTAAAATTGAAAAGATTCTAAATAGTATGCCTTGGTTTTATTTCACCTGTAACTACCACCTACAAGTATCTCCCTCTTTTTGCAGCACAATGTGGTGGTGCTATGTCTGACTTCAGTGGAGTGATTCTTAGCCCTGGATTTCCTGGAAACTATCCCAGCAGTTTAGATTGCACATGGACAATAAAGCTGCCTATTGGGTTTGGTATGTATCCTTTCAAGAATTATCTTGTCTCTTGTGTTTATGGCTTTAAAATACTTAAAACATTTTTTAAATATTTTATATATTTATATTGCCCCACAGATTTCTGTCAGTGGATTTGAAATACGTTGTAAAGATTAGCAGTGTCATAAAACTGAGAATCAGGTTATAGAGGGCTTGTGCATAAAGAAAACAAGCATACAATTCCCACAACTACTGTCACTTGCTTGTATCTGCTTTTAAATATACAGTTTACTATTTTTAAAGTTTACCCCATCCTTATAGTCATTTTATATTTATAATATGTATGTTATTATATGCATGTAGCACAGAATACTAAATAAATAAAGCTAGAAACAAAACAGTATGAAATAAAAAAATACTGACAAAAGTTTAGCACTAAATTAATTCGCCAGCACACTTTCTGTACTTATCTTCAGTGTTGCAAAACCCACTGACTGTGACACATATGCCATCTATGTTTGTGGCCAGAATCTTTTACTTCTAAGAGTGGATCTGCAAAAATGCGGTGTTAAATGGATGCCAATTAATTATCCAGTAATTATAGACTTCTGGTCAGAGAAGGGAATTCTCCTCCCTTCCCTGCCAGACCGATTAGTAGCAGGGCAGGAATTTTTCTCCCCATCCAAGCACTAGTAAAAGCACAACCTCTGTTCAGTTATCATTTAAATAGAAGATCTAGACAACGGACTCAGTGGTATAATAGACTTTATCAAAATGTCCAATGGAATTCAATAGGGATGAAGCTAATAGGGTTCTATGGAAAATAAATATTTCTTTCGAACTTACTGTTAAACACCAAATAAATTTACCCATGAAGTATCATTGGGCCAGAGAGAGACTGCCCTGATGTCCTATCAATTCTTACACTCATTTGGGAGGTTGGAGATCCAGCTCAAGTTCCTTCTCCAATGAATATGTATTTATACAAAAGGTGAGAAAGAATCCCACTCCAGAATAGCCCGGGCATTCACATGGGATGCATGAACAAGGCAGAGTACAGAGTTGAACCAAGGTCTCCGATATTCAAGGTGACTGCCCTCATCACCTGGCTATTTTGGTTTCTTGCTCTCAAAATTTATTTCTATTTTTTTTTTAAACTCCGTAAGTGCTCAGTTTTGTCCCGATGCTAAATGGGAAAAGTTTTGAAATCTTGAAATGTTTTGTGGGACATGAAAACTATTTCCCACACAGTTCTATATATTCAAGAATATTAAACTCATCGTAATTCTTCCTGAACAAAACATATCTTTGGGGCCTGGGCACACATTATCTTCTGCTACATGATAGATGTATCCAAATAAAATAATTTGAAAACCATTTTTTTCCAGAAAATACCAGAAAACAGTGCCTGTCACCCATATTATTCATTGTCTAGTGTTGTCCCTTTGCTGTCATTTCATATTAATGAGTTAAGAGCTATTTCACCTTTAAAAATATACTTAGTATGTTGTATACAAATTACTTCTAATTAATATATTTACAGATTACTCACACAGAAACACACACACACACAAAAGAACAGCATTAAGGTTGTAAAGTCAAGCACTCAAAAGTTAGGAAATGCCAGAATTAAGGATGCCACTTGTGCATTATGCATTATGATTCAGTCTTTAAATTACATGACCACATACTATTTTTTCTACAGCACCCCTGCCATTCAATAGGACTTAAGCACCTGATTAAGTACTTTTTGAAAAAGGGTATTTTCCTGAGTTGGGAGTGGAGGCTAGACACTGGAGGCTAGAGTGGAGGAAATGGCACTTATCAAGCAATGGCACTTATCAAGCAATCATCCATGATTATGAGCATTTGTAGTTTTAGGTCTGTGAACTGAAATAAATTACCAACTCTAGAAATGTTACAGAACAAGAACGAGGCAAGATTTGGACACAGCCTGGTTGCATGGTGTGAGAGAAAGAGAGTTTATGAGCCTGAATGACTGGACGGAAGGTGGTTTTGCTAAGAGGAACAGAGGATGGGGGAAATGGATGTTATTTTAGAGGGGAAAAACAGGGGGGTTAGATTTAGTCATGTTAACCAAAACTTGGAAGGATGGCAGAACCAAAGAAGGAGAGAACAAATTTATAATGGAAGAAGTCTATATGTTGTTATGAGATTTTCTCCATAACAAACAGAGCATAGGTACAGAGGCAGAAGTAATTGAAATTAAATCATGTACTACACTTCTTCCTATAGAATATACATGTTACATGACTCAGAAAACTACTCACAAGGCTTTCATTATATCCAGAAACAAATCTCTAGAGATTGCAGTGACAAACACTATTTAAATATTAAGATTTAGCTACTTACAAAATTATTAATGATTATTCAATAATTATATTGACATTATATGTCTGAATTGAACATTATATGAAATCATGATGAATGCCTTTGGCAGAACCACCAAAGGGGCTCAATCATCTTCGTAATGAAAGCACTGCATTATCATTGTACAGTGGCATTAAATCACTTCAGACAAAACAGAAATGCTGTTTTATTGTACCTTATTCAGAACAGCATAAAAAGGGAAAATGTTTAACGGGTCCAGTATCCTCTATTTTGGTTGAGCAGTTCCTCCTCCTGCTGTCCCCTAATAATTGTAACAAATCATTTGGAGGGGACAGATAATCTGCAACTCATCTCGTAAACTCTTTTGTTGTTCCTCATTGAATCAAAAATGCAGACATGTCTCGTTATTTACAAGAGCATCCTTCAGCACAGTATGTGGGGAATTAAGTATAAGAACTGCACTTCTAATTCCTAGTGTGAAGTGCTGAAAAATGTATCCCATAATGTTAGAGTACACCCTTTTTTGAAAGACTAAAATAAATTATGTATATGGTATTTATTGATTTGTACCTAGTGTCCCCTTTACAAAAATCAAAGCACTCTGAAGTATATTATTTAGAGATCACTTTATCTACCATTGAAATGCATATTTTTCTTGGATGGAACACAACTGAAATGAAAGGTACAATTGAGGTTATTAGACTGTAATTACAAAAAGTGGAATTTGGCAAAGATATTAGGAATAAAACCCTTAGTTTTGCAAAACATGCCATGGAATCTATAACTACCTCAAAGGTCCAGGCCTTGGTTTGTATGTCTTTGGACAGACAGCACTTTCAACATCAGTATTCTTTCTTTTGCTGGGGCATTAGGTTTAGTAATTACTGTACGAAGAGGAAAGACTGTTTTGTACTGAGTAACCTACATGACATCCTGCAGTATAATTGTAATTGTTTAATACCACCAATGCATGAATTTCTAATGTTCATCTGTATATAATTTGCATAATTGGTCTTTATTCATTGGATATCAAATGCTTTCGTTTGCCCATATTGTTTTTCAGGTGTGCATTTGCAATTCGTAAATTTCTCAACTGAGACAATACATGATTACTTAGAAGTAAGAAGTGGATCTACAGAAACTAGTACTGTTATTGGGAGACTTAGTGGTCCTCAGTTACCATCTTCTCTGTTTAGTACAACTCATGAAACCAGCTTATATTTTCACAGTGACTATTCACAGAACAAACAAGGATTTCATATTATATACCAAGGTGAGTGATTTGATACACTTATGTGTGAACAAGCTGGTTGTTAAAGGCTATTTTTTCATTGTTAGCAAATAAATATGAAGGATTATTCTGGAAAAGATTTTTGCATGATTCAAAAACAAAGTGTTATGCGTAATTTAATAAATGTGGCACTGTGGTGGGATGCAGAGGCTACTTAACAATTTAGAGCAAATAATCGTTCCGGGGAAAAATGAAGATGAGTAATATACCCATTTAAAGTGCAGTGGGAATCTATGAAGACAAATAATTGCCTGTGTTGGCAGTGGACAGTACATTGTAGATCATATTCCTACTCCTTTGGAAATAAGGTGTAGGATATTTAACAGTACAATGGACCTTAATACTATTGTTTGGCTTTGCCAGAAGAAGGACAGGAGACACTGGATGTTGTTTAATTAGGCCATAACTTTTTTCCTAAATATCAGGGGGTACTTGGCGGATAAAAGTGCAGGATGCAGGTAATTCTATAATCATTTACATATACCGGGGGGCGGGGGAGACTGCTGACATCCCTCCCCCTTTACTCATATTGGTCCCCAGCCAACTCTTTGCTGGGACCCAGCTCTCCCCCCCCCCCCATCGAATGAGGGTTGAGGGGAGTGAGAAAGGAAAAAAGGTTGTCTACCTTCCATACCAGTCATAGGAGCCCTGAACTCCCCCTGTTTCTGCTCCTTTAAAGACTACCTCATATAAATCCTTTACCAACCCATTTTATCTGACCACTATATATATTCCTTCCCTTTCAAGTACCTGCTATGGACACCTACCCCATACTCACATAATGAGTTGCAACATCGTAGCCTAATCCCCATTTCATGTATGCCCCAAACCAGCTGTGGGGAAGGCAAAAAACCTCCACCTTGCCTTCCCAGCCCCCCAAGAAAGGAGCATAAGAACATAAGCATGGCTATACTGGGACTGACCAATGGTCCATCAAGCCTATTATCCTGTCTTCTGGCAGTGGCTGCTGCCAGATACTTCACAGGCAATGAACAGAACAGGGCAATTTATTGAGCGATCTAGCCCTTATTGTCCAGTCCCAGCTTCTGGCAGTCGGTTGCTTATCGATACCCAGAGCACGGGGTTACTTCCCCAGCCTTTGATGGACCTATCCTCCACTAACGTATGTAATTTTTTTCTGAACCCAGTTATATGTTTGGCCTTCACAATATCCCCTGGCAGTGAGATTCACAGGTTGACAGAGTGCTGTGTGAAAAAGCACTTCATTATGTTTGTTTTAAACCTGCTGCCTATTAATTTCACTGGGCGACCCCTAGTTCTTGTGTTACATGAAGGGGATAAATAACACTTCCTTATTTACTTTCTCCACACCAGTCATGATTTTATAGATTTCTATCATATCCCTGCCACCCCTTAACTGTCTCTATTCTAAGCTGAACAGTCGCTTATGAGGAGAGATTTTAATTTCTCCTCATATGGAAGCTGTTCCATACCCCTCATTTTTTTTTTTGCCCTTCTCTATGTTTTTTTCAATTCTAATATATCTGTTTTGAGGTGGACTGACCAGAATTGCACCTAATATTCCAGGGGTGGGGGCACAATTATGTGACTAATGCCCATAGACGATCATGACAAAGCATGGTATTTAACTGCTTATATATCTATATTGCTACTTTGCTTGTTCCAGGCAAAAGAGGGCTTTTCCTACACTCACATGGACCTAAATAGCCCCCTTTCTCTTCCAGTCACCTGTGGGAGGATGGTAGGCAAGCATCCTCACACTGACCTATTTTGAAGCTGCTGGATTCTCTGGCTATCTCTAGCCTTTATAGGGGCTTATGCACCTTTTCCTACAAGCTAGAAAATGGCCCCCATTGCTTAATGTGCAGTGATGTCATTCTGGGACATAGGTTTGATATAGACTAAGAGGGAACAATGCCATGCTGTGAATCATCAGATCCACTTTCTGCATCAGCCTGTGATTTCTTTGGAAAACTCCTACACAAGTGCTAGGCAGGCCAGCCCTGTAGAGCTTGTGAAGACTGATAAAAACTAAGTCGTTGGTAACATAGCCACAAGCTCATTCCAAAGGAATTGGGTCAGCAGGAAAGGCCTACATATTTAAAAAACAATAACAATTTTCATAGTATGGCTTATGTGAGATGCATGATCTAGCCACTCTCTGAGTTGGAAAAGATCCAGACTAACCTGAATACCCCATGTTATTATAGAAACCACCCTGCAGTAATGCTTCTTAGAAAATGTTAGACTGACAAGAATCACACCCCATAACCCAAATCTTGAAATCTCTTCGAACATGTTCCTAACTCCACGTTTAGGCAAATTCTAGTTGGCTTCTTTGGGAATCTAGATTTAGTGCCATATGAACAAAATAATATACCATTTGCTAAGGTGCACTTTGAGATCTACTACCACAAAAGTGTGATAAAATGTTATATAAAGGGAGATTATTATTATTTATTAATTAATCAGAGCTACATCTATTAAATATATTTTGGAAGAGACACTGCATGTGTGATGAAGGGTTCTGAAAAATTGCTCTTAATGCTTTAAACATTTTAGAGAGATATTAATACTCACATATATATATAAGGGTCCAAAAAATTGTCTCCAAATTGGGGTCTTCAAATTGTCCAGATTTGGTGGAACACCTCTGTCCTCAACAAGTCTACAGTACAAGGCAGAGAAAGTGTCGGTATTTCATGACTTCCTGAAAAAGGCCACCTGAAATTGTGAAATAGGTTTATACTCTTTACACTTAAACCAGTAAATATGTAATGTTAAATCTCAGTGTTGGGACCTTTTATACTTTTAGACTTGCTAGGGAAAAAAGAGTAGAGATGAAGATAAGTAGCCTTAATGTCAGCTTTCTCTTTCAGCATATGTAATGCATTGGGCAGCAGTTAGTAATCATCGACAGAGCCAGGAGTGGCCTGACTCCATAAGTTCATGGCAAGAGGTCATAAGGAGCATATTCTGTCACTCTCTTCTCCTCCTGAGCAGGAGTTGGACAAAACTGCAGTTGTTGTGCATTCTAAAGTGCAAGAATATCTCCCATTAGTGCATGGGTAGGGGCGATACATTCCAAAATATTCAAAATGTTCAAACCCATGGTATACTGTTGCTTTTTTGCACATACCAGCAAAAGGGAGAGGTTACTGAACACCTCAAGACATGTAGCAGTGACTGCTTCCTGTGTGAATGAATGAGCTCCAGGTGGTGTTGTGTGGTTACTTCCTACCGCCCTGGCTAAAGTATAGCTCCACAATCCCCCCCCACATGCAGATCAGATGGTCTTTGATTATTACCGTGTCATAAGGTGACTAAATGACTATAAGGCTTTATATTCTTCTTCCTTTGGTGGAATTTGAGAGAAGAGCAAGGACTTTCCTTTTGTCACCCCAAATGTAAAGCTTCTAATACTAAAGCAATAAAATACAGATCAGAACTGATATTACATTTTAGGACTATTTTTTAAAATTATTATTATTTATTTCAGCTTATCAGTTGCAAAGCTGTCCTGACCCCCGGCCATTCCGTAATGGTTTTGTGATTGGAAGTGACTTTACTGTAGGACAAACAATTTCATTTGAGTGTTTTCCTGGGTACACCTTAATTGGAAATTCAGCACTGACTTGTCTACATGGAGTCAGTCGTAATTGGAACCATCCTCTCCCCAGGTGTGAAGGTATGTATTGTTTAAAGATATGCCATCCCATATTTCTCTTCCCTTTACTTCATCAAATCAGACCTCTCTTACTATTTAACAGTTTGTTGTCCGTCTATGGGCTGGACTGAAAAGCCTTACTTTACTTATTACTACTGCCAGAGACAGCTCCTTGAGATTTCTCTTTCAGCTCGGTTGGTAGAGTCCTGTGTTTTTTAGAGCAGAAGGTAGTCTCAGAAAAGAGCTGGTTGGAATAGGGCTGTTTTGTCTAAACCAAAACATTTCATGGAGGTGTATCAATTTCCACAAAATCCCATAGGAGAGAGTCCATAACTAGGTGGCTAGATTACTGGGATGGGATTTGGAAGACCTAGGGTTAAATCCCTGCTCTGCCTGATTTGGAATGAAAAACTCTGCTCTGAATAAGGCTAATCAGGGATTTGAACCTGAGTCAGAAACACATATGTTTTTTTTTCTCTTTCTGCAACAGAAAAATAAATAAATTTAGAAACCTTAAAAGTTGTTGCAAAACAGAATTGTCCTCCTTTGGTCAGCTCTGTTTGTGAGTTTATTTTGCCGTGCCACTTAAATTGTTTGGAATTTGAGGATATAGAGATAGAAAGATATCCAGGCTAGCTTTACTTGTGGACTCACATATGAAGTGAGCAGCTGCAAAGGACTTTGATTTGAGTGAGCTTTTCCTGCATTTGAGCCCAGAAGGAAATAGAATGGCTATGCTGCTTACAGAAGGTTTTCCTGCATCTATTTCTGTGGTGAAAAAAGTTTCCTGAGGAAACCAAGTAAAAGGACACCAGACCGACTGTGTCAGCTAGGTTTCTGTGATGCAGATAAGGTTGGGTGACTAGTTGGCAATAAGATAATGGAGAAAAAAAAAACGTATTGACCACAGATTGTGTTGTTGAAGTCCTGGTGTTTGTCTGTTTGCCGAGTGGATGTAACTGTCTAGTGATCTTCTTTACAGGCAGTGTCTGACATTTCCTGTATTCATTAAGAAGGGATGCAGATGGGTGATCAACCTAATTGGCAGTGGTTATGATCTAATGTACTAGATAACTAGGGAATGGCAAGATGGCTCAACTTGCAGAGGAATTGCATCTGTTCATTTTTTGTGCAAGCATCTGAAGTAATATCTTTACTAAGTAAATTTGTTAACATTTTGCCATGTCATGATTTTTTTAAAGATAATTAGGTATCTTCTACCTGCATTTGTTTTTATTTGACATTAAAGTTCTCCAAAGCATGAAAATAAATTGGTATTTTTTGTTTTGTTTTGTTTTTCTTGTATGCTTAACTGGAGAGAACACGTTTTAAAATTTGTAGCAATATTTAATGTAATATATTTGTTTAAACATACTATAAATGTATGACTTATCAAATAATGCCTACCTCCTTGAAGCAAACAACCTGAATCAGATCTCACTAAACAGAGTTTTTTTAATCATTTTTGCTACCATGCCTAAAAAGGAGAAAAATTTTTCCAAGATATTTGACTCTGATAAAGCCCTTCTAAATTCCACTTGTTGTTCTTCGTCCTAGCATAGTTAAGACATTGTCCCAAATCCTTTGCTTGTTTCTGTGGACACATTAAATGTAAAAGCAGCAGAAATGCAATGTGTCCATCGTGTGGCTTGCTTGGCTGTGGAGAACATAGGCATAGATCTCCATATAGCCCTGCATGCCAAGTAGAATGCTGAAAATCTCCATACTGCACCACTAAGGATGATGTTGGCATATAGAGGGCATCGCAAGTAAACCCATACACATAGCAATCCCCTTAGGACAATAGTGTTACACTCCTCCATATCCTGCCGCAGCTGGTCACATCTAGTTTGAAGGCCCTTAAGCATGTTTTGGGGCTAATGATTCTTTGCCTCAGCCCCACTATTCGTCAGGAAATTTATTCTGAATAAAGTGTATTTATGTGGGCTTTTCTCTGTTTCCCAGGATTTGGCCTCATTGTTACTTTTTTGGATAATATGCCATAATCCCTCAATGTTGTCTATAAAGAAATAGGAAAAAATAGAGTTTAGCAGTCTGCTTTAGACATTATTATGTAATGCATATATTTAACTAAAAACTTTAGAGCCAGGATGAAGGGTTGAGGGGGCACACTTTGTCAGGAAACTGTAGGATGAATTCTTGCTTACTTAGCTAGAACCACTCTTGGGAAATGCAAAATTGCTTTCCTTCTTGTTCTGCATTGCATACTTTCTACCCTTTCTCTCCTTCCACACCCACATCAAGCCAATTCCATCTATCCATCATCACCCCCAATGCATTTTGTGTAGCTACCCCGTGAGGACACTATGCGGAAGCAATTCCTGCACTCCTATGTAACTGTCCCTGCCCTCTACACAGGGCCACAAGAAGAAGGTCATGTTTTCCTCATTTTGTGCATCCACACATGATCAGGTAGAATTTAGCCTATTATCTAAAAATGTATTTGGGAGCCAGTCTTCGAGCCTTCTCTTAGTCAGAACTACTATGTTCTTTTTTTTCTGGGAGATTCAACTGAGTAAGGACTTCAGGATTGGGCCTCTTCCTATTTGTAAAAGCTCAATAGTTTTTTCGTTTTCCATATACAGCTGACATACTTTAGTTTTCTATAACACAGTTCAACTATGTACATGCTGAATGTATTCACAAATAAGGATTTCACACTATCTAAAAAGAATGGAAAAGTTATTGAGTGCTCCTGCAGTGAAAATAAGTGTGCTTGTTGTTGTTGGTTTTTTGTTTTGTTTTGTTTTTAAGCGCTCTGTGGAGGAAATATAACTGCAATGAATGGCACCATATATTCTCCTGGATACCCTGATGAGTACCCAAACTTTCAGGACTGCTTTTGGCTTGTCCGAGTACCACCTGGTAATGGAATCTACATCAATTTTACTGTTCTTCAAACAGAACCAATATATGATTTCATAACTGTATGGTAAGTAGACACAACTATTGATTTATTCTACTCCATGTGAGAGTGTAACAAGTCAGAGATTAAAAGTAACATCTATGTGTCATAGATTTCTGCTTAATGTCTGAATTCTATATACTGACAATGATGGATTTGCAAGACTAGACCAATGATAAAATCGGCATATTATATTTTCTTTCATGAAGTACCTAAATAGGGATAAAATAAACTTAATGAATGAAGGCAATCCTTTTCCCATTTAAGTCAATGTCAAAACTTCTACTGGCATCAATGGTATAGGATCAGTAGTTTGATATTGTACTTGTTGGGAGAGTTTAGTCAAGTTATAAAGCATTCCATGTAAAGAGGACTCTCACTGAATATTAACTTAGTCCATTAGAGTACAAGTTGAATAAGGTAATGTCTTTTATTGGACCAACTTCTGCTGGTGTGAGAGACAAGCTTTCAAACTTAAACAGAATTCTTCATCAGGCCTGGGAAATGTACTCAGAGTGTCACAGCTAAATACAAGATGGAGCAGATTGTTAAGCATAAGGAGTTAACATGTATGCCCGGGAACCATTCAAGGTGAAGTGACCAGTTAACACCTCTCCAGTCATAGGGTAGAAGGAAGAAGAAAAAAATATGGGGTGAACAAGTTAGTGGGTTATAGATTGTTGTAATAAGCCACCAATCCAGTGTCTCTATTCAGTCTGTGATTTTTACTGTCTAGCAATGTTATGAATTTAACCTTTCAGGCTTGTCTTTTGAAAGTGTTGTGCAGGTCCCCTTTAAGAAAGGGGACTGATAGATCGGATATAGAGCGATCACTTAGTGAAAAGTGTTCACCCACAAGTGAAATGCTGGCTTTGTCTGTATGAGTGCATTTGAGAGCATAGTGATTGTCTCATTTTTTCCAGATAGTTGTTACTGGAGCATTTAATGGTGTGTGGTTGCGGATGTTGATCATCATAGCAGTGGAGATATGTCTGCAGGTTTTGCATCTATTATGGCAGGGACTGCTGCTGCATATTGTTGGTATGTCCTGATCTATGGGGAGCTTGCTTCTGACGATGAGCTGGCAAGGTTGAGGGATTCTTTGAAGATCAAAATAGACTCATAGACTCATAGATTTTAAGATCAGAAGGGACCATTATGATCATCTAGTCTGACCTCCTGCACAATGCAGGCCACAGGGGATTCAGGAAAGATTTCTTTCAGAATGGGTTACAAGTATGGGTTGAAATTGTGTAATGGTAGTCTGTGTGGGTTCCAATGTGAGGTGGTAGGTGAGAACTAGGGGTGTGCAGTCAGAGGGGGGTTCATTTCTATGTTGAAGCAGGTTCTCTCAGAGGACTTGGGTGACCCATTCCGAGATGCAATCTGCTTTTTTGTTGGAGTGTGCTTGCTTGGTGAATTAAGGTGTATATCCTGGACTTTCTCCTCAAAGCATATTCTGTGACATCAGAGTGCCCGGCTGTGAATAACAGATTTCTTGGTTTGTTTGGGGTGGTTACTGGATCTGTGAAGGTGTGTGTGGTGATCCATGGGTTTCTTGTATATAGTTGTCTGCAGGGTTCTATTGCTGAAGCTGATTGTGATGTCTGGGAAACTGATACTGGTGAGGGAGTGTTCGAGAGAAAATTTAATGCAAGGATAATTATTATTGAAGTTGTGGTGGAAATCTAAGAGAGAGTTTAGGTCGTCTGTCCAGAGGATGAAAATATCATTGATGTATCTTTGGTATATCATTGTTTTTGTTGTGCATTTATCCAGAAATTCTTCCTCAAGGTGGCTCATGAAGAGGGTGGCATATTGCGGAACCATCTATTTACCCATGGCTGTTCCCTTGGTTTGGATAAAATGTGTGTTGTTGAATGTGAAATTAGTATGGGTGATGATGAAATGGATGAGATTGGCAGTGTATTTTGCAGGGTGGATATCAGAGTTTTGTCCATTGTCTTGTAGATATTTGAGACAGGTATTGATGCTGTCATTGTGAAGGATGTTGATGTATATCCCATCTCATGAGAATAAAAATAATATCCTTTTCTTGATCAGGAGATTACTAGCATAAATTTAGGAGAATGAGTGCACAGTGTTGACAAAGATCAAAGAGGCAACTGTGTTTAATAAAAGAGTGATAACACGCAAGGTCAACTATGCACATATGAACTGTTCCAATTTCATATTAGGACAAGATTTAAAGAAGCAATTTCTTAGCATCTTACATGGTTGCTTTGTGGAATCATCAGTTCTAGAGCATATAGAGCACTTGATTTAGTTGTAATTAAAATATAGGAGTTGGACAGACAAGTTGGGTGAGGTAATATCTTTTATTAGTCTAGCTTTAGTTATTGGGAGAAACAAGCTTTGAGCTACACAGAGCTCTTCTTTGGGTCTGGGAAAGATACTAAGAATGTCACAGCTAAATACAAGATCAAACAAATAGTTTAGCATATGTAGTTAGTACATAGGGACCTAGCCTGATTCTTGCTTGCATATTTATACCTGCCTCTGGAAATTTCCACAACATGCATCTGAAGAAGTGGGTATTCACCCACGAAAGCTTATGCTCCATCTTTCTCCCTGGTATCCCAGACTTTCACCTTGCTGCTTCCTTCAGTCTTTCCAACATGCCACCAAAAACATTGTCTCCCCTGCCTGCTGCTCTTAGCATGTTCAGGTGCTCTAGAAAATTCCTTTACTTTCTCCCAGACACCTTCTGCATCAAATTTATGGTGCTTTTCCCAGCCTTCACAGCCCTCAATAACTTTAATTCTGCTTGTGTTTACTCTCTTGTCTCCTCTCACTCATCCATCACATATTTAACTTTTCCCAAACTGCATAATTGCTACCCCATCTAGTCTTCCTCTCACTATCCCCTACCTACATGCATCCTGCCATGTGACCTCATGTACCTGCCGTTTCCTCCGTGACCTAGTTCACCCTGCATCCTCCTCATTGTCTCTCCTTAAATTCACTTAGAAACAGTCTCCCAAGGCCCCCAACGCAGTAATAAAAGTAAGCCTCAGTGCTCATTAGATTGTTATCATTATAATCCTCATTCCTTTCCTTTTACTCCATTTTTATGTTGTCTTGACCATGTAACTAAAATATCTAGTATACTGTTTTTGTTGTTATATAAATAAATAATACACTAAAGTGATGTAATTAAAAAAACCTGACATTGTGAAGAATGTGGTGCTTGGAGCTTGTCAGAAAAACTCTGAGTGAAGTTTTCTTTTGGAAAATTCAGTTCCCATCCAAATTTAAATTCTTCACAAAATCATGTCAGTTTTACCAAAAAATTGTTCTGAGAAAAATGGAAGACAAAAAATCCAACAATGTTGAAATGTCCTGTTTCGACATTTTCAGAACAAAATGTTTTTACTTTTTTGTTTCTTTTAAAAATGCTTTATTATAGTTTATAATATAATATTTTTAAATGTCAGAATGTTTTGATTGATCCATTCTAAAAAACCACAATATTTTGTGGGGAATTTTTGATTTTTTGGGGGGATTTTATTCTGATATGAAATGAAGCCACAATTTGAAATCTCGAAATTCTCCACAAGATGGGATTTCTGTCTTCCACACAGCTCTAGTGCCAGGTGATATGAATCTTGACATGAATTTACTACTGAACCAAGTAGCTCAGCAAGGAGTGGGGAGGTAATGGTTTCAATTTGTCACTAGCATGTGTACAGTTTTAAGAATATCAGTATAAAATAATGTTATTAATAAATCCAAGATAAAGAAATAGTCATATCATGAAAAGACTTAGTTCAATAGCTTGGAAGGGTGAAGGCCTGGTAGTAGAACTAGAATATGAAATAGAATTAAAATATGAAATAGTGTCCCGAGGTCAGTTATGGGAGATCCATCACTAAAGATATTGAAAGTCAGGCTAGACAAAGCACACATGAATAGTCATTAGGAACTATCTTGCAAATTTCAGAGGGTGGACTAGATGACCTGCCAGGTTTTTCCCATTTCGAATATTTATTATTCAACTCATCCAATACATTTTAGGTTTCTACTAGCCTGCCTATTTCCAGATGAATTGCTAGGCTAGTCATGAAACAAAGATGCACAGAGTTACATAGCTTCAACAATGCAGAAAGAACAAGACATTTTGAAATAAATAGTTACATGATGCAGACCATGAACTGTTCTAAAGTAGCTATTATTTAAACATTGGAACAGAGAACAATAATTTATGTTAAGCACCCCTTTTTGTTTAAGACTCTTGAAGTAAATATTATAAGAAAAACATGTGAAATTGTGCATATGCCATAATTAATTATATATCTTTATCTTTAAACTCTTTCTTTTCAGTGAGGACCTTTGTTACCTAACTTTAAAACTGCAGTGAAAACAAGAAAATTCATTAAAAACTAGGAAGCTGTTTACATTAATGATTAAATGAGCCCTTTTAAATGCCCTATATTTTTATGCCCATTCTTAATTTTAGGTGCAAACGATAACGCTTTGACGTCTAATTCTGCCTACAAGTTCAATTGTTAGATATTGAAATGCTGTCATCTGAAGCTCCTTTAAAAAACGGCCCTCAAAAGAATAAATATCAGTAACATTTATATGTATAATAGTTCATATACAGTTTTAGGATGAAATTCTGATGCCATTTATGTCAATAGGAGTTTTGCCTTTGACTGCAGTGAGGCTAGGATTTCACCCTAAGTTTTTATATACATTATATGTGGTACATTATTTAACCCATCCAGAAATACCTGAATCATGCCAAACTAACTTGTTTTCCTTCTTTTATTAGGTAATTAGTTTGGTGCATAAAGGGAATGCTGGGGACATAATATACCTGTACTTTAGCAAGGCTTTTGACATAGTTCCCCATTACATTCTCATGAGTTAGCTGAAGAAATGCAGGCTCAGCGTTACTAACATTAAGAAAAGAAAAGAGAAACTATTAATGGAATGATGTCTGACTGGAAGGAGTTCTCTAGTGGGGTTCCACAGGCATCTGTTCTGGGTTTGGTTTTATTTAAAATCTTTATTAATGACCTGGATGTGAGAATAGAGAGCATACTGATCAAATTTGCAGATGACTCAAAGCTAGAAGGTTTTGCAAACACTATGGAAGATAGGCTAAAATTCTAAGAGATCTTGCTAAATTGGACTATAAATAACAAAATGAAATTCAACAAATACAAATGTAAGGTGCTTCACTTAGGGAAAAAATCAAATGCACAAATACAGAATCGGGAGGATAACTGGCTTGGCAGCAGCACTGCTAAGAAGGATCTGAAAGCTGAGGTGGATCACAACCTCAACATGAGTCAACCATTGGATGCTGTTGCAAAAAAAGAAAATGCAATTTAGGGTTACGTTAACAAAGTCACAGGAGGTGAAAGTACCACTCTACTAAGTGCCGGTTAGGTCTCAGATGATGTACTGTGTCTAATTATGCTCACCAATACATAGAAAGGTTGTAGAGAACTGGAAAGGTTAGCAACAAAAATGATCAAAGGGATGGAATGCAAGTCCTATGAGCAAAGGCTGAAGGATGTTTAGTATGTTTAATTTGGAAAGAGGAGATTAAGGGGGGATGGGATAGTGGTCTTCAAGTACTTGAAAGGCTGCCATAAAAAAGATGGAGAAAAATTCTGTCTTGACACAGAGGGTAGGAGAAGAGGCAATGGGTTCAAACATTAGCACAGCAGATTTAGATTAAATCTCAGGAAAAACTTCCTAATGGTAAGAACAGTCAGACAATCGAACAGACTGCCTAGAGAAGTTGTGGAAGCTCCTTCACTGGAGGTTTTCAAAAGGAGACTGGATAGCCATCTGTCTTGGATGGTTTGGATACATCTTGGCAGGGGATTAGACTCGATGGCTCGTGTGGTCCCTTGTAACCCTATGGTTCTATGATTCTATGAATCAACAGAAAATGTGTGGTTCCTCTTCTATAATACTGCTAGAAATTGATGGGAGGGGAACAGCAGTATGGCCTATGAATCTAATGTCCATATTTGTCATCTTGGCATGTTTCATGTGAGCATGTTTCAAGGCAAAAATGTACCATCCAAACCCACCCAGATTCAGGATACCACAATCTGCAGGGAGAAAACAGAGCATTTATTCCAATAGGTAGTAAGTGGAGAAACTTATATTCAGAAATTCTGAAGCACCCTAAAGCATCTTCTGTCATGAGGCATTTTCCACCTTACCATTCAAGTTACACATTTCCTCCTCAAAGGAGCATTCAGCGCATTAATATTCCTTTTTTATTTAAATGCAAGGAATACATCTAAACTTTTACAGTATTTTTTTTTAGAAAATTTAAATATATGCCCATTTTAGGACAGACAAAAAATACCGCATTACACCTAGCAAAAATTACCCACCTAGCAAAAATACCACATCATTCCTCAACATAGCACATTTACCTAAAATTAATGGTGAAATATTATTTTTCTTTTGATATTGTTTTTCTTAGGGATGGGCCAGACCAAATTTCTCCTCAGATTGGCCAGTTTAGTGGCAACACTGCGTTGGAGTCTGTCTACAGTACTTCAAACCAGATTCTCATCAAGTTCCACAGTGACTTCACAACAAGTGGTTTCTTTGTGTTAAGTTATCATGGTAAGTTCAATACATTTATCTATATTTATTGATGATTGTATAGTTGATGCTTAAGGAAAAATGTTTTAACTTACTATTACTAAAATAAACTTTAAATCCTTTGGAACAATTAGTTTATTTTTTGTTAATCCCTGAATGTTAACCACTATTAATAGACAAGCAAAGAAGATATACCATGAACACATTGTCAGTATAAACAAACAGAACCAGTAAACCTTCCAAAAACTAGCATCCAGTTCAGGTTAGACATAAGTATCTCTTTATGGCTTACATTACTTTAAAAGGTGGGATCCAAAATTCAATTTTTGTTTAAATTGTGTGCGATCAGTGCAGTTACACCAGCATTGCCAGTGATAAACCCATGCAATTGAATGTAGTTTGTTATCCATTCTGTTCATGGGAGAAGAATCAATGGAGATCTGTACCTGTATTGACCTAGAGGGTGCCAAATCCTTTGCATATTTTTATTTTGAAATGTAAGGGAATATGTTTTCATAGCAGTATGTCTGTATTTTTATGGAATTTACAAAAATTTACTTCTCCACCAAGAATGTGCCTCTTGGGAGTACACATCTTGCTACCAGGAAATTAATTGACAATCAAAGACCTTCTAGAAATCAGAAAAGGATGAGGGCAGTTCATATACCCTCATACAGACCCTAAGGGACACTAATTTCTTATCATGATAAACAACAGATCTCAGAATTTCTGCTTGCTAGAAGTTGCAGTGCACTTCTATTTCTTTTTCCTTGTCAGAGTTTCAATTTTGTAGATCAATTTTACTTTTAATGAATTAATCTGCATTAATACTGGTATTGTAGTTAGGAGCCAGATTCTTCACCCAGATCCAAGCTCACTTCACCTAGAAGCATGGGTCTTGGCACCCTGATAAATGAGTGATACAATTCTCACATGAGCTGAAACAGATTATTTTGTAATTGAGAAAGCCACCTCCCTGAAAGCCATGTACACTAAAATGGAAATCATCTGGGCTTTGTGTGTCAGAGTTCCACAGCCAGGCACTCTTCACCTGTCACCATCTCTGGCAAGCTCTGTTGTGGATGGATACTGAGAATTACATCATATCTATGGACTGTAGTATCTTAGAAGTGGCATTTTGTGTGTTCAGATTTGTATGGGCTATGACACAAAGAACCAGTACATTTAATTCGTTCCATTGTCGAATGGGTGTAGTGGGCAGAGTACTTATGTTTCATTTTCCTGTTAAGATATGGGCTTCTGAAATTGGGCCCATCTTTGGTGTTGTATAGCTTCCATTCTCTGACCCAGGAAAAAAGCATTTCAGTACTTCAGCTGCGAAATAACAAAGGCATGGAGCGCTATCTCCAGGACTTCCTCTGCGAGGAGCAGGCACAGTTTTCTTACCAGTTAGAGGTGGTAAAAGTCCTGGTGTCCCAGCACAATGTGGCTGCCAGACTGCAACTCTCTGACAATGAATATTCAGATACCATCATCAGAAGAGCAGTCATGGATTCTGCAAGGCCCTCTGAATATGTCCTTTGGCCTACCAAAATCACTTCCATCTGACTTTGGTTGAATTTGAATCATATATTATTATTTATGCAAGTGCTTTTTTCTTCTAGTCACGGAGGTAGCTGTATGACAAATGGTTGTCTGCCTCTGATAAGAATGATATGTGTCACTGTGTATCATAAGCATATTGCTGGCATTTGACTTGTAGCTTTTCAAATATTTGCTAGCGGCATAATATAGATGCTGAACAAGCTGGTTCATGCCACCCATCATTGGCATGAAGCAACCAAAGCTACACAAAGAAATTTGGCAACTTCTCTATGTCCTGAGGCTCATGATTTTGAGGTCATTTTTTATTCCTCTCATTCTCTCCCTAAATGAATGCTGTCTCTAAATCCTGCAGGTTTTCTACTCTACATCTTATCTAGCATGCAATATTTCCAAAATCCGATGTTAGTTCTCTGTTCTCTCTTATAGAGCCCTTGCCCAACCCCTAATCACTCTGACCTTGACTACTGCAGCCTCCTCATTGTTGGCCTCCCCATTTTTATTAATTCCATCCAGGATGTTTTAGCAAATATTCATCTATTTTGTCTGATGTTCTGATGATCTTCTGTCTCTCTTTCACTGACTCCACCACACCTTCCTGTTTAGGTTTAAGTTTCTTGTGCCCAAGTTGGAAGACCTGGTGCAAGTTAACTGAAAACTTGCCTCTCAACTTTCATTGCCTTCCACATATTTCTGTACCCCATCTTCCAATAAGTAAAGTTTCCTTTACCAGTGTAATATATTAAATACAATTGAAAGGGAGGGAACTGTTTAAATTGCATGTGTCCATGTCTAGCTGTAAAGTGACTTTTAGGGGCTTCCTCTTGCTGCCCTCAGTTTCTCTCTTTTACTGTGCATCTAGACCATACCTCTCATCTGACAGGGCCTAAATGTGGGCTGCGGTGCTTGATGAAGATCAAGATTGAGGGACACAAAATATTTGTCCTATAACAAATTTAAAACACTGGGACTAATCTCTTCCGAATAAATACCTCTCTCTGTATCTTCAAATTCATGATTCTTTCTATCTGCTGTAAATCATTTGCAACAATAAAAGTGTAGAGGACACCACATTGGTGTGGGATATAGGTAGTTTTGGGACTAATATGAGTGCTGTCTCTAATCAGAGACATTTCAGAGGTATGACCTAGATTCATTGTTAAAGGCATTTGATCACAGTGGACCCAATCCTGTTCTTATTAAAGGACTAAATAATGGCTAAGCGAGCACAGTGGTGCACGGGCATAAGAGCAATGTGGCATGTTACATTCCTGGTCCAGCTAACTGTACCACAGGTAGCAGCATGGGAGATGAAGCAGGCTTCAAGGAGCTTCTAGAGCCTCCCTTTGCACAGGTAGACAAGAGGGATCAGAATGGGTGGGAACTGGCTGGAACCTTGCCTCTGCTCTCAATGCTTAAAGACCATAGCTGCACTGTCATAGTCTATTAAGAGCAGAAGCAATATCAATATCTTCATAATATTTGTTGTTATTTATATGTCTACTGTTATTCTTAGCAATTATTAAGTATTATAGTAGCATCCAAAGACCCCAACCCGATGGCGGTTCTGTTCTGCTAGTTGCTAGCCAAACACATAGTACAAGATAATCCAGGCCAGATCCTCATCTGGTGTCAACTGCAGTGAAACCAGTAACTTCAATGGAATCAAGCCTCTTTATATCAGCTGAGAATTTAACCCGTAGGTTTTTAGTCTATGTGAATTCAAGAATTTCCAAATCCTGATGTTTTTGGAAAGTAGCTGATACGTGGCACTGATAGTCAAACTGAGACCTAAGCTTTCTTGCAGAGCCCCTTTTTGGAAGACTTATTTGTATTTTTGTGACTGCTTCATTTTTGCAATCCTGACAGTTGCATTGTAGATTCATGCACACTGTCAGAAAGGGTAGGCGTGGCACCTGTATAAAGAGGAGAAATACAGCAGTGCAAAGCTGAAGTTACTAATATGTATTTACTTTGTACCTACTCTATATAATTCCACATGCTCACCGCATTTCCTTTATAAGGAATCCCCATGATCGCTGACAAATCTATGGCTGAGTTTTCACAAAGCTTGACAACTTCTCAACAGGAATCATTTGTATACATCAGGATATCTTTGTATATGGTCCTGCATTCCTTGCAAACAAACTCACAAGCAAGGGAATAGGACCTGGGGTGGGGACAAGGAGGAAAGTAGGATATTGGGCCTTTACAGTATTTCTGTATGACACAATAAACGAGTAATTACTGGGTACAGCTGAAAGGAAATCTGCATAGGAACCATTTGTTGTTCCCTGATTATGGGGCTGGTTTTCCACTGTTGCTCCTCCTTCTATTCATTAGAGCAGGCTCAGGGTTACTCTAAATTACGGTAAAGGAAGGCGTTTGAAGGCATGATTCTCCCACTGCCTCATACTGTTGATAATCATTTACATCTGTGCAAATTGGTTGTGAACCCAGGTGCTGGCTTCTAATTTTCCCTGGGGGTGCTAAACCCCAGCTTAGCCCCAGGCACAGCTCCCTCTCCACCCCCTTCTCTAAGCCCCCAATCTGGCCCCGCCCCCACTCCACCTTTTCCCCCAAGGCCCCACCCCCACCCTGACTCTTCCCTCCCCCACTCCACCCCCACCCCACCTCTTCCATGCCTCTTTCCACCCCCTCCCCTGAGCGTGTCCCATCCCTGCTCCTCCCAGAACCTCCTGCACGCCACAGAACATCTGTTCCACATCGTTCAGGAGGTACTGGGTGGAGGGAGTGGAGTTGATCAGTGGGGCCATGGGTGGGCAGGAATGGGGGAGAGGGAGGAGAGTTTGGCTGCTGTTGGGTGCTAAGCACCCACTAATTTTCTCCAGAGATGGAGAACTGATGGAGTCAGCGCCTATGCTGTGAACAATCTCTTCTAAAACAGAATGATAGTGTTTTACACTTGTGTAAGCAGAGTCAGGATGAGCTCCACCCTGACATCTGGTGGGGAGTCATGGCAAAGCACGCCAGGGGCTGATCCAATTTGCATAGGCACACCCACCCTGCCTGGTATGAACCATAGTGACCCAAATGGGCATGTTGGGCTGCTGTAGGATCCCCAGTTTTCTGTATTGGGGCAGGAATTTCTGTTATTGGGGCAGGAAGAATAAACCGTTGTTATACTGCTTATGTAAATCATGGACAGTGGAACTGTACTTGGCCTTTTGTCATGTTAAAGGGGAACTTGCCATTAACTTAACAGCACTCACCAGCCAAGGGACATGGGTTCCAAAGCCCAGTGAATTGAGAGAGGCTGGGGACAGGTATTAATGCCTGGTGGTGTAGGGCCCCTGTGAGGGTCTGAGACACCAATTGCAGCATCTCCTCCTCTCTCCACTGTGGAATATCAGAGCTAATGTTGAGTTCTAGAGAGTCTGGTTTCAGGCTGCTGAATTGAAATCACTCTGGGCTAATAGTGGCAAATGAGCACTAGGGCTCCCCTAAACTACAAGCTGAAATCACTGAAGAGCTAAAAGCATTATGAGCTGAAATCACTGAGCTGAAATCACTGAGCACTGTGTTAAGTAGTGGGGGAGCCTGAAGATAAATTGCTGAGTGGCTGGTGGAGCAGTTGGCAAGACAGCTGATGGTGTGGCGCTGCTGGCAGAGCGGCGCAGTTCGTGAGGACAGTCGGAGCGGTGCTGCTGGCAGAGCGGCGCAGTTCGTGAGGACAGTCGGAGCGGTGCTGCTGGCAGAGCGGCGCAGTTCGTGAGGACAGTCGGAGCGGTGCTGCTGGCAGAGCGGAGCAGTTCGTGGTTGCAGTCGGAGCAGCTTGCAGGACGGCTGGTGGAGCGGCGCTGTTGTCGGGGCAGAGCAGTTCGTGGGGACAGCTGTAGCGGCTTGCGGGACAGCTGGCGGAGCAGAGCGGCCTGTGAGACGGCTGGCGGAGCAGAGTGAAGCCCCACGGAGGGGTGAGGCAATCATCTTCACGCTACGTAAGGTGCCCCTTACCCCCCCCTTCCCATTGCTGCCCAGGCGGGTGGCGTGTAGCACCCTGCAGATGAACTTTTGAACTCTGGGACTGGACTTTTGGGTTCTTGGACTTTTGGGGACTTTGGGTGACTTTTGGGCTGCTGGACTCAAGAACCCAAGGGACAGGGCATGGCCCAATTGGCTGTGGTGGGTCTTGCTCACAGTTTGGCTTATGGAGCCTAGTTGCAATGTTTTCCCAATTTAAGGCTGGTATCGTTTACCTACTGATTAAAGATTCCTGTTACCCTGAGGCTCTGTGCTTACGAGAGGGGAAGTATTGCCTCTTTGAGGCGCCCAGGGGGTGTGTATAAGATTTTCCCAGGTTACTGGGTGGGGGCTCGAGCTGGTTTTGCATTGCATTGTTGAGAAGGGAACCCCTATGTACTGAACCTGGCCCTTGCTGCTGTCAACTTGTCCTGGCAGAAGGGTTACACTTGCATAAATTAAATGATTACAAAAGGTGCCAAGACCACAGTGAATCAGACCTTCCGAACTGTAATTTTGTAACTGAACCTAGAGATCTAAGGTTTGATCCTGCAGTCTTAATATAAGCAAAACTGCCACTAAATACACATTTCCCTGTGTAAGAAACTGCAGGATTGGTCGCTGGAAAAAATAACTAATTGGTGTATTTTTTTTTTTTGGTGACAGTTTCATCAGGACCTCACTAGGGCATATGGTTTGAGGGAATTGTCATCCTCTGTTTTGAAACTGTTAACATTCTTTCCAGTAGGGGAAAGGCGTGGCTTGAAAGTGGTACCAGTGTTGCCATACCCATCTGTTCAAAATTCATGTGTCAAGCCACAAAAAAATGAGGGGGTTTTGTTTGTTTTTTGTTGTGATTTTTTTTTTTTAGTTATGAGATTTTTAAAAAGTAAAATACATTGAGGCTTTTTTTTTCTTTGTCTTCTATTTTCTGAGCCTTTGGGGATACACTCAACTCACATTTTTCAAGCTTTTCCCCACAACCATAAGGGCTAAAAGCTTATTTTTTAAATGAAATCTGAGATTCTCATGTCATTTTAATCTGTTGACTCCAGGAGATGGAGTTTTAAGTAAAACAACAAACATAACAAGCCTCAAGATAAAATCACAGGAGTCATCTAAACTGTGGTAATGGTTGCTATTGAAGACTTAATCTCAGTTGTACAGCAATTGATCCAATTCAAAGACTGTAGTAACTTTAAGTAAAATTTTCAAAAGAAGTTATGTGACTTAAGAGCTTTTGTCCCACTGAGCTTCACTGAGGAGGCTTAGGCTTCTCAGTGCATAAGGCCTGCTCTACACTTAAAAAATTAGATCAATCCAGTTATGTCATTCAGGGCTGTGAAAAAATTTCACACCCTTAGCGCCACGGTTAGGTGGACCTACCCCCCCCCCCCCCCAGTGCGGACCTAACTCCCTGCTAGGTTGACAGAAGATTTGTGTTGAACTAGTTACCAGCTCTCAGAGAGAGGGATTAACTACATTGATGGGAAAACCCCTTCTGACGATGTAGAAAGCATCTACGCAAGGGTACTACAGCAGCACAGCTGCAGCATCTTAGCTGTGCTGCTCTATCTCCTGTAGTGTAGACATGACCTAAGTCATATTTGAAAATAGGAATTATGCTCCTAAGCCACTTCATTTCTTTTGAAAATGTTACTCCTGGTAAAGTACACATGACTGAAACTAGTGTTAACCTGCTGTGGGATGGAAGCCCAAACAGAACTGATCCATCCAATAGCGATGCAGTAATTGTATTTCATTGCATATCGGTTCTTATGCCACCCTTAATATAGTGGTATCTGAGTGCCTTCTAGTAGTTCTTTAGCTGTGTGTCAAAAATCTGTCAAATGTTATTAATTCGTTCTCTCTCTCATCCTCTTCCAGGGGACAATTGTGTGTGTAGTGTAGGGTTTTGTTGTAAATGTACATGTTGCTATGCATTTGGTAGAGAAGGCAAGGTCAAAGAAGTGTCTTACACTTGGAGGAGAAGGTGGGGAAGTTTGTGATGGTCCTTAGTTCCTGTGGGAGTTCATTCTACAATCTGGGACTGGCCCTTAAGGAAGCTCTGTCATACGCACCGATGAGACCCTTTACCCTTTTGGTAGCATGTTCCATTGTACCTGAGGAGCAAAGTTCTTAAGCCTGATCTTCATTCAGAAGCTTTAAGGGATCTTTTAGATATTGCTAGGACCAGGCCCTTGAGCACCTTGAGGATAAAGATCTTGAATTTGAATCAATATCCTATGGGAAGCCACTGTAGAGAACAGGCTGTATGTGCTTGTGGTAGCCAATGTTAATGAGGAGATAAACTGCAGCATTCTGTACTAGTCAGAGTTTCCTAAGGGCTGATGGCTTCATGCCCAGGTATATTGCTGTACTCCAGACAGGAGATGATAAAGCCATGTATAACTGTGGCTAGGTCATCGTCTGCCAGAATGGGACAATGATTGTCTCCTAACCAACTAGAAGTAATTGACTGACCGAGTTGACCGTTGTGGGTGATCACCTTCAACAAGGAGACTGCACCATTGTTGAAAACTCTTCATTGTGCTTTCTTCTGCCCACCAGCATCACCTCTGTCTTGCTCTGGTTCAGCTTCAACTAGCTGCTCTTCATCCATGAGCTGATCTGGGCCAAGCACCGGGTGGCCATCTTGATGGTAGTGATGTGGCTGTGTGTGGTGAAGGAAAGGCAGAGTTGTGTGTTATCTGCATATTGCGTGCACACGAGCCCATGTCATCTGATCAGTTCGCCTAGTGGCTACATATTGATATTGAACAGGACCAGACAGAGAACTGATCCTTGTGGTCAACAAGGTAAAAAATAGCTTCCAAGCATTACTCTAAATCCACATAATGGATAAAATCCTGGCTCCTTGAACTCCTTGAACAGTGGCAAAAACTCCCATTGATGTCAATGCAGCCAAGGTTTCACCTAGTGTTCTTAAGTGCTTTTGTATTTGCTAATATGACATACCTATGAAAATTCCTGGTCATGGGATACTGCTGTACTGCCTGAGATGTGGCATGGATCTAGGGGAATAATCTAAAATGGTTTAAGTCCTATCTGGAGGGATGCATCCAAAGAATAATGATGGGAAAATGCACTGCCATTAGCGCCCCACCTGCCCCTTACTTGTAGAGTCCCACAATGATAAATTCTCTCTGTGATCATATTCAGTATCTATATACATTCATTTTCTGGGATATTTCACACCTGGAGAGGCTGCTTCATAATGGTTTTTTCTACCTTTGAATGGAATAATGTTTTTCTCTTGAATGGGCTTCATTTAAGATGGTCTCAAAACAGGAAGAGTTTGGAGGTAAAAAGACATTTTGCTCAGCATACTGTGAACTAAACATTTGTGCTTTGCAGACAAGATTAGTTCCTTGCAGATAATTCACAAGTACCTCTGATCTTCCCTGAATATGTGTGAGCAGGATTTTGCCATTAAGACTCATCTGAAATCTTTAACGTGAGAGATCCTTTCTTCATCTTTGCATTTTTAACGTTCAAAACCCCATGTATATTTTTCTGTTACATTCCATTGAACCTTTCAATGCAGAGCTATAAATGTTGTTTGTTGTTATCTTGTGAAGTTGAGCAACATATTAATCACTATACCTTCTGTGTTTTATAGCTTATCAGCTTCGAGTGTGTCAACCTCCACCAACTATACCAAATGCTGAAATTTTGACTGAGGATGATGAATTTGAAATAGGTAATGTCTGTAAAAGTATGAGCACTAACCTATTTCAAGGAGAGATCACAAATACATTTACATTTTTCAAGAAAAATATTTAAAAAGTTTGTCTTCCTTCTTGTACTTGCTGAATCCTAGTTAAGTCTCACAGGCAGTACTATTGAGGGACACATGAACTGCTTTCCCAAACACCTTTTTCTAATATGTATTTATTTGCAATATTCTAATAAAGTCATAAAGTCTCAAAATAAATTGTAATTATAAGCACTTTTTAAAAATAGTTTAGTTTAAAGGGTTGCTTATATATTATATAAATGACTCCAACTTTTAAAAATAGAGTTAATATTATTATTTTCCAATTCTTTGGGTTTTTGGTGTTGGTGTTTTTTTTTTAAATAAATTGAAAGAGGTGCTTGAACTACATTTCCGTGAGTTAGTAAAAATAAACAGAATGGAGGAAACAGGACTGTCCAACTGAACATAGTTTTGGGGCTGCCTAGGTTTTTTGTTTGTTTTATTTTTTCTAGTTGTTTAATATATGTATATATGTTTGTGAACCAACAGATACAGAAGTTTCTGTTTTGAGTCTGTCCATTTTGCCTGAATAATTAGTACCATTATCCTTTTAATTAATACCATGACAACTACACAATAAATTACAGAGATTTTAAAGTCTACCAACGTGTGGTTTGCTCAGAAATGTAACAAAAATCAAAGGTAACAAACATCAAATAAATAATCATGCTAATACTATGATTGGAAACAGTGATAAATGTGGTACAGTGTGCAGCAGAATTCTTATTTACCACAACATTTCCTCTGCCTAATCGAAGCTTTTCATGCCAGTGATCATATAACACATTATATAGGGCAGCAAGTGTACTTCATGAATCAATACTGTTTTCAAAACTAAAAATCTCTGTTAATTGCTGTTTAACCATTCTCTTCTTTTTTATCAAATAGGGGACATAATAAGGTACCAGTGTCATCCAGGCTTTACATTGGTTGGTAATGAAATTCTAACATGTAGATTGGGAGAAAGACTTCAGATGGATGGAGTGCCACCTTCTTGTCAAGGTTTTCTATTCTTATTATTATTATTTATTGCTTTCATAATGTACCAGCTGAATGGTGTTTGCAGAACTAAGCTTTGCTTTTAATTGATATATGGAGTCATACTTAAAATCTTTCCAACCCTCCCTCTGTATTTCCAATGTTCCAGGATGGTGAATACCTTAGAGAGTACTGAAATTAGATTATTATTAATGATCTATGGTATTTAGTGAGTTTTTAGTGCTACTATTATGCAGGTCAAGCTTTCGGTTACATCGTATGAGGGTAAATTGCTTATTTCACATTCATGCTCTAAGGTGGAAGGGGGCAGTCTAAATCAAATAAATACAAATGAACTTGTTTCTCAGATATAATTTTATCTAAATATTTCTTAATGTAATGGTATCAAAAATTATTAAGGAAATGAATAGATTGATGTAGATAAATCATACAAAATAGCATAGTGGGAATGAATAACACCATAAAATGTCATTGTTTTAAGTGAAACAGTCATATAAGGAGTTTGTTTTTTATTTGATTTTGTTTTACAGCATTTTGGAGTGTATTTGGTTTTGCTCTTTTGCTTCAGTGCATAAATATCATGGAGAGTCACATCATCACTCCATTGTTAAGTTAAAGCTAGATTATAAAATTGACAACCATTAATTTATCCTAAATTAAACCAATCTTTCTTACCTTTGACATACATGACATTATACTAAGGCAGAATATTTTGGTGACATTTGAAGGTAATTTGAGATGGCTTTTGTGGGATTTAAAAGGTTATACAAATGAGGAGTTTTCTACCTTTTGTAGTTTCTATAGGGATTTGTTTTTTTCTTGTCAGTCAGGGGTGTTTGGATGGGAAGGAGCTTGCTCATCATATATCAATAAGTAGAAACCCCACTGTAACTGTTCTGGATAGGAGACTGATGTTTTTGAGTAGTTTTGAATGAATACTAATTTAGGTCAGATTGTGGCTGGCCTCTATGAGCTATGTGGGAAAATAAGTGTCCAGAAACCATGAAGATGGGCATGATATGAGAAGATGAATAGAAAATAATAGGTAAATCCCAAAGAGCCTTCCCTCTACACTTGCATGGCTTACAAAAGGACAAGACACAGTAGAAGTGCTTGCACTCAGAGGAAACTCCCATTCATTTAAATTGACCATGAGTGAACCATCCTAGAGAATACTTCATCCAGTGTGCATGACTTCTCTGGAAGAAACATAATTCCTTAACATGTTCCATAAGATGGCTCAAAAATCCTACAGACATTTTTCTAGTACATTCTATAGGACTTTTCTATAAGGAGTGGAGTATCGGCCTCTACAACATCTTAAGCGTAAACCTTCTTCTCAGAATGCATGAGGTGGGGATGTACCCCAGTATGATTCTTCTGCCCTCTGCATCCTTGTGCAATAAGAACAAGGGGTTTATGTGGGGCCCTGCAGTAGGGTGATTTCCAGGGTCAGATTTACACCTTATGCACCCTTAGACACAGCATCTTCAGTGCCCCTCTGCCTGCAGCTGACTTTCATGTTTTCCATAAAAATGAAACTTTTAACCCACTTTTAACCTGTAGGCGCCTCTAGAACACCAGTGCCCCATGGCACATGCCTACTGTGCCTAATTGGAAATATGGCACTGGTGATTTCAACTCCTAAAAAATCTTTCTCTTTTATTTAATAATATTGGGTAAATATAATGTGTTTCATTGCTGTCTCATCAGTGCTTTAAGAGATGTGTTTAACATCCCACACTAACAAATATTTATGTGACAGCTTAGAGATAAAAAAGAATAACTGGCATCGGAAAATGGTGATTTATGGAAATGAGTTGGAAATATTTGAGGGCCTGATCCTGCAAGATGCTGAACAGCTCCTCCATAGTACCTCAACTTCAATGGTAGTGGAGGGACCTCATTATCTAGCAGGATGTGTGAACCATCTTGCCAGATCAGGCACATAAACACAATATTTATTTAAATTTGCATTAAATGGGGGACGTTACCATCTGGTTTTGCTTTAAAGTTTTGCATTCTAACTTAGAAACAGATTTATATAATCTCTCTCCTTCTCATCAGATGTTTTGTTGCCCAAGAAGCAATTTGAGTTAATTGGCATTTTTAGAAAACACTCCCAATCAAAGTATATTTTTGGAATAGTGGCAAGTTATGAATTGTGAATAAATTCACTGCTGCTAAATGTTAATGCTTTAATATGTGAAAGCTTCTTTGGTAATTCCAAAAGAGTTTCAGACTAAATGCACAATTTAGTTGTTAGAAATGTAATTGTTTATATAATTAATGTTTACAACTCAGTGATAACTACAGTATTCATATTTCAGTTGTGAGTTGAAAAATTACTGACATACATATTTTTTTATTTTTTTCCCTTCCTAATTTAAAAGCAGAAGGGCCCACTCCTGCTCTTGAAAGAATCATGCCCTCACATTTTTATACACTTGAAGAAATAAGAATCAATCTAATTTCCAAACATTGTCTTGGAAAATGTTGAGTACCCTCACCTCCTGTGAACTTCAATAGGAAATGCAGATGCCCTGGGCATGCTTTCTGAAAAGGCCATTTACTTATGTGCCTACTAGTAAATATGGATTTGGCACCTAACCTAAGCCATCCGCTAAAAAATTCCTACCAAAGTCACACATGCATTCTTTGGAAGATCTGAGATAAAAACCTAGGACTCTTCACGTCATTACCCTGACTAATAAATACATTCTCAAATATAAATACTAAATACTTTAATACCCTCTAGTTTAGTCCACCTCCTGTTTTCAGCCTCAACCAGAATCAGATAAACATAATCTCACCATTTATCAGCCTGAGAAAACACAAAAATTCCGAGGAATAAAAAAGAAAATAGAATACCTATTCAGGCTGGCTGCCTAGAACAACAGATAACTTACTTCTCTCATTTCTGTTTTTGTGTGGAAGTTATAAGATATATATCCCTGTGTATCAGACCTATAGGCAACTTCATATTTCCCCATCAGTTATCTCCTTTATTGTGGAACCTAAAGGCAGTATGGATAAGAGGTATAGTAACTCCTATAGCATGCAAGGATTATTTGCTATACTCCACTGTTTGATTTACGCACTATCATCATTTAATTATGCAGGATATAATCCACTATGTATGAGTCACCCTGAAGGAATAAACTTAATTTCTGTCAAAACTGCTACTGATTCATCTTATACACCTGGAGGAATTCTGCACCACTGCGCATATGCAGATTTTATGTCCCCCCCCACAGATTTCTTTGCTTCCCAACAGAAAACTGACTTTCTGATAGGGAACCAAAGAGAAGCCACAAGAGTGGTCATGCGACCCTCCCAAGCAGTATGTTTCGGGTGCCCAGGGCAACTGGCAGAGAAGTGGGGCAGGGGCCGGAAGGGGAGAAAACCTTGCTGGTGGCTCCTACCTGCGCCGGGTTCAGCTGCTAGTCCCAGCTGGGCTGGGGAGGACAGAACTTATTCTTCCCCAGCACGACATTTGGGGACATGTCAGACCCACCCCCAGATTTCTCCATGGCTGTAGGAAGCTCTGCAAACTTCCCTCCCACGACACTTCCTGCACCCATCACTGCTCAGCTACAGGGGGAGGGATCACTGTACAGGGAGCTACTCCCTCATCCACCAAACCCCCGTGCATCCAGACCTTCCCTCATACACTGACCCTCCCACACTTGGTGCAGGTGGCATGGAGTGGGAGGGCCCTGGGGTGTTTCTGGGACAGGCCCGTGCCTTGTGCTGTGTCAGGGTTGAGTGCAGCCTCACCGCTGAGTCCATGTCCTGGGAGGCAGCTGCACATTAATCTCCCACCTCTGTGCAGCCAGTGGCCTGTGCTCCACAGTGCCATGCTGAAGCCTCCACATTTATTTGACAAATAAAATTTGCAGAATTTTAAAATATTGTGTGCAGAATTTTCAATTTTTTGGCACAGAATGCCCTCAGAAGTAATGTTAGTTTCAAGTAAAAAATATTGATTGAGAGTGACACAATAGCTTTTTACAGAGAAAAACATATGTTTTGTTATTAGACACTATGGTTCTGATTTTCAGCTTGTGCAGATTTTTAGCCAGTGCAATGTGAGTATTAACCACTATATTCTTACTTGGTTTCATTTTACATTCACTTTTCACTTATATCAATTAATACACACGATGCAGGATAATGGAGAACTATGCCCAACATTTAGTATTTTTTAAAAACTGTGTGGGTCAGTTGAACATGTATTAGTTTTAGTAAAAAATATTTTGGTTTTGTCTATAAATTAGGACTGAAAAGCGATTAAGGGGGGAGGGATAGCTTAGTGGTTTGAGCATTGGCCTGCTAAACCCAGGGTTGTGAGTTCAATCCTTGAGGGGGCCATTTAGGGATCTGGGGCAAAAATTGGGGATTGGTCCTGCTTTGAGGAGGGGGTTGGACTAGATGACCTCCTAAGGTCCCTTCCAACCCTGATATTCTATGATTCTATGAATCACGGTGTCAAACAATAATAGAATACTATTTATATAAATATTTTTGGCTGTTTATATTTTATATAATATTTTGATATTGAATTCAGTTACAACACAGAATACAAAGTGTACAGTGCTCACTTTATATTTATCACCTTGATCGATCGGACTTCAGCTGTCGTTAAGACTGCACCGATCACAACACGTCTGCCATTCTTCTCCACGTTCGTCCGAAACGTTTAACGATGTCATCTTGCCATCTTCTTGGAGGCTGACCGGGGGGTCTTTTCTGTTCTCGCGGGTACCACTCAGCAATGATTGTGGTCCACCTGTTATCCGTGAGCCGTGCTGTGTGGCCCGCCCATCGCATCTTGTTATGTCTGCTTTCCACAACAATATCTTTCACACCGCTGCGTTCTCTGATGATTTCATTTGGTATACGATCCAGAAGGGAGATTTCCAACATAGCTCGTTCCATTGCCCTTTCAGCTACCAACAGCTGTTGCTCTTCTCTCTTCGTCAGTGCCCACGTTTCACTGCCATACAGCATGGCTGGCAGTACTGCTGAATTGAAAATATTTTTACGTGTGGTCTTGTCAATTTTTCCTTTGAGGACGTCCTTGATGGAATTAAATGCACACCATCCTGCCCGAATCCTTCGCGAGAGTTCTCCGTTCAGGTCTTGGCGCATATTAACTTCTTGGCCCAAATATATGTACTGTTCCACTTCTTCGATGTCTTCTCCTGTTAGCGTTATTCGGGCTTTTCGTAAGACGTCTGATTGCATATATTTCATTTTGCAGCAGTTCATTTTCAGGCCGACCTGACTACTTTTCTTGTCAAGTCTTCGTAGCATGCTCTGCAGTTGGTTGGTGCTTTCGGCAATTAGTACAATGTCGTCTGCAAATCTGAGATGAGATAATCTCTCTCCATTTATGTTGACACCACTCCTCCAATTGATCTTGTTCATAACCATTTCGAGGCAGGCGGTGAATAGTTTCAGTGAAATTGTATCTCCTTGCTTTACGCCTTTCTCGATTGGGATGCGGAGGGAAGTTTCGAGGAGAGTAATGTCTGTTGTACATCCAGTATTCGCTTCCTTCAACAAACTAATGTACTGCGTGTTAATGCCCTGCTCTGCGAGCGCCTTTAATATTGTGTTAAACTCAACGCTATCGAAGGCCTTTTCATAGTCGACTATAGTATCTTTGCTGACAAGTTGAGTTGTTGCATAAAAGCAGCTGAAATTAAAAAGCTGAAGAAGGCGAAGGGAAGAATCTCGATTGAAATGAAAAGCTTGTTGGAGAAGTGGAGAAACATGAAATGGAGCTCGGATAACAACCTCGAGTACTCCATTCTGTGCAAGCTTATATGGCGAAAACTGAAGGATGATTTTGAGAACTTCTGGAAAGAAAAGCTCCTTAAAACAGCTGAAACACGCAATAGCCTCAGGACATGCAAGCGGGAATTGACGCAGTATAGATTGAACATAACAGCACTGAAGAACAAGGATGGAGAGACAGTAATCGACAGAGCAGGGATGGAGGAGGTCTGCAAGGACTTCTATACAGAACTGTTCAAATCAAGAATCAATGTCCCCCTCCCAACCCTCGAAGAGTCAGAAGAACGCGTCCCCCCAATAATCGTCAGCAAAGTCCGAAGCGCACTACACCAGATGAAGAAGGGAAAAGCTCCAGGCAAAGATGGAATAACGTCAGAAATGATTTATGCAGGAGGCAAAAAACTTTGGAAGGCCCTCGCTTTAAGATTCAGTCGATATCTTGAAGAAGGAAAAATACCATCAAGCTGGAAGGAGTCGAATACCATCTTGCTGCACAAGAAGGGTGATCGAGAAAATCTTAAGAACTACCGCCCTATATGCCTGCTCTCTCACATCTACAAGCTCTTCACAAAGGTGATAATGAATTGACTTTCGCAGAGTCTGGATAAACAACAGCCGAGAGAGCAGGCAGGGTTTCGAAGAAATTTCAGTACAATTGACCATATATTTACCCTTAGCCAGCTCCTAGAAAGAGCGAGGGAATACAAACTCCCGCTGTGCCTTGCTTTTATATTTATATTTTATTATAAGTATTTGCACCGTAAAAATAAAAGAAATAGTATTTTTTAATTCACTTAATTCACGTACTGTTGTGCAATCTCTTTCTTATGAAATTTGAACTTACAAATGCAGAATTATGTACAGAAAATAACTGAAAATCAAAAATAAAACAATGTAAAACTTTAAAGCCTACAAATCTACTCAGTCCTACTTCTTGTTTAGCCAATCGCAAAGACAAACAAGTTTGTTTCCATGTGCAGGAGATAAAGCTTCCCCCTTCTTGTTTACAATGTCACCTGAAAGTGGGAATAGACGTTCACATGGCACTTTTGTAGCCGGCATTGCAAGATATTTACAGGTCAGATGTGGTAAAGATTCATGTGTTCCTTCATGCTTTGGCCCCCATTCCAGAGGACATGCATTCATGCTGATGATGCGTTCTGCCTGATAACTATCCAAAGCATTGTAGACCAACGCATGTTCATTTTCATCATCAGAGTCAAATGCCACCAGTGGAAGATGATTTTCTTTTTTGGTGTTTTGGGTTCTGTAGTTTCTGCATCGGAGTATTGCCCTTTAAAGACTTCTGAAAGCATGTTCCCCACCATGTTCCAATCAGATTTTGGAAGGCACTTCATATTCTTAAATCTTGGGTCAAGTGTTGTATCTATCTTTAGAAATATCACATTAATATCTTCTTTGCGTTTTGTCAAATCTGCAGTGAACGTGTTCTTAAAAGGAACAATATATGCTGGGCCATCATCTGAGACTGCTATAACATGAAATATATGGTGGAATGCAGGTAAAACACTGAGCAGGAGACATACAGTTCTCCCCCAAGAAGTTCAGTCACAAATTTAATTAAACGCATACTTTTTTAATGAGCATCATCAGCCTGGAAGCATGTCCTCTGGAATGGTGGCCAAAGCATGAAAGGACATACAAATGTTTAGCATATCTGGCACGTAAATACCTTACAATGCCGGCTACAAAAGTGCCATGCGAACATCTGGTCTCACTTTCAGGTGACATTGTAAATAAGCAGTGGGCAGCATTATCTCCCGTAAATGTAAACAAACTTGTTTGTCTGAGCGATTGTCTGAACAAGAAGTAGGGCTAAGTGGACTTGTAGGCTCTAAGGTTTTACATGGTTTTGTGCAGTTATGTAACAAAAAAATCTACATTTGTAAGTTGTGCTTTCATGATAAAGAGATTGCACTATGGTACTTGTATGAGGTGAATTGAAAAGTACTATTTCTTTTATCATTTTTACAGTGTAAGTATTTGTAATAAAAATAATATAAAATGAGCACTGTACACTTTGTATTCTGTGTTGTAATTGAAATCAATATATTTGAAAATGTAGAAAAACATCCAAAATATTTAATACATTTCAATTGGTATTCTATTGTTTAACAGTGTGATTAAAACTGCAATTAAGCACAATACAATTTTTTAATTGTGATTTTTTTTTTAGTTAATCAAGTGAGTTAACTGTGATTAATTGACAGGCCTACTATAAATATATTGGTTGCAATAAATATACAGGTGTCAGTAAAATGCCCCATTAGGAGGAAATCTGGAGAAAAAATCAGATAGAGTTTGTGTAGAAACTGAATAAAAGCCTCAGATTTGGTTACCAAAAATTATTGTATTTGTTATTTGTTTTAAATTTTGTTTTTGTTTTTGTTTTAAAGTTTTTTATAGTAGTGCTTCAGACTCCTCCACGTGGATTCATTTTCAGTCAGACAGGTGGGCAGCTCAACAGTGTGGTTCTATGGGCTTGTGATCGAGGTTTTAGGCTTGTTTGGAAAAAAATGGCTTGCGCTTATGTTTGGTGGTTTGAATTGAAACAGAATGGTTTGTGCGGAGATGCAATGTCATCATTTTATACTATACTGATCAATGCAGTATTGTTGAAGCTGTGTTGGTCCCAGGATATTAGAGAAACACGGTGGGTGAGGTATTACCTTTTACTTGACCCAACTTCTGTTGGTGAGAGAGACAAGCTGTCAAGGTTATACAGAGCTCTTTTTCAGATCTGGGAAACTAACTCAAAGTGTCACTGCTAGATATAGGGTTTGAAAATATTGTTTAGAATAAGTAGTTAACACATATTTCAAGGGATCATTCAAGGTGAAGTGGCCTATTAACATCCTTCCAGTCATAGGGAGGAAAGGAAGGGGGTGGGTGGGAAACAGCTGGTGAGGGGTTGTTAGTGAATTACAGCTTGTTGTAATAAGCCATAAATCCAGTGTCTCTATTGAGTACACGATTTGTAGTGTCTAGCAAAGGTATGAATTTAAGCTTCCAGATTCGTCTTTTGAAAGTGCCAGGCAAGTTTCCTTTTAGGATGAGGACTGATATGTCATGTATAGAGTGATTGCTTTGAGAAAAGTCTTCATACATGGATGCTATAGGTGCTTTTGTCTTTATCATTTTCTTGTGAAAGTTCATTCGAGAGTGTAGTGACTGTCTGGTTCCACCCACATAATTGGTATTGGGGCATTTAATGCGCTGGATGAGGTACATCAAAGTGTGGCTGGCCCCAGGGCTGCCCCAGCTGCTGGATTGGCCCTGGGGTCAGCTGCACCAGCTGCTGCATCTGCGGAAGTCATGAAGATCCTGGAAAGTCACAGAATCCATGACTTCCGTGACCTCTGTGGCAGATTCGCAGTCTTACCTATGAAGAGGTTGGTGTATTGGGGAGCCATCCTAGTACCCATGGCTGTTCTCATGATTTGGACAAAGTGTTTGTTATTGAATGTAAAATTGTTATGGATGAGGATGAATAAGTTTTGCAATGTGTTTGGTCTGGATATTTGAGGGTTATCCATTGTCTTGTAAATATTTGAAACCGGGAGCTATTCCATCATTGTGAGGGATGTTGGTGTATAGAGAAGGTCATATCTCTGGTGGCAAGGACGGTGTTCTGAGGGAGGCTGTTGATGTTGCAGAGTTTGTGGAGGAAGTTGTTTGTGTCTTGGAGGAAGCTGGCTCTTTGTGTGGTGAGTGGTTTGAGGATGGTTTCTATGAAGGCTCGATATTCTTTCAATAAATCAGGGGTTCTCAAACTGGGGGTTGTGACCCCTCAGGGGGTCACGAGGTTATTACATTGGGCTTGCAAGCTGTCAGCCTCCACCCCCAAACCCCACTTCACCTGCAGCATGTATTAGTGTTTAATATAAAAAAAATAAAAAATGTTTTTAATTTTAAGAGGGGAGGGGGGTCACAGTCAGAGGCTTGCTATGTGAAAGGGGTCACCAATACAAAAGCTGGAGAACCACGGAGTAAGACTGGCCAGATATGACCTGCCTAAGAGCTGTGTGTTTTCCTCTGATATTCATCAATTGGAATAGAAGTTCCCAATCTTTGCCCCCCTTCCCTTAGATCAGTAAATGTACACTGGCCTACACTGGCTCATATATATGTATATAATATTTCTCTCCTTCACTGAAGTAGTATCCTCAGCCTACCCTTCTCCGTTTCCTTTCTTCTTCTCAGCTTGGGTTGAGAGCCAGGAGGCCCAAGTTCTATTCCTGACTCTGCCACTGACTTGTGTGACCTTATGTATAACTCTTAAGACACAGTATCAAACATGACTGCCAAAGATTAGGTACCTAAATTCATACATGGTCACCTAAATAAATAGCCTGACGCTGAGCATCCAGAGCTCCCATTTACTTCACTGGGAATTATGTTCACTGGGCCTCTTTTATTTAGGCGCCTTAGTATGAATGTAAGTGCAAACTTTAAGCATCCTGTTAACAACCCTAAAATGTGTGTGATCTGTAGGTCATTGATTCTTATACCATGAAGAAGAAAGAGGCAGAAGAAAAGAAAAGAAAAAACAAACAAATGGGTACATTAAAAATATAAGAGGAAAAGACAGATTTACTGACAAAAATGGTTAACTCGGAGTTACGGTTGCCTAGAGGTTAAGGCAAATGCATAATATCTTTCTTCTTTTCCTTGGCTGACTTCATGAACAGAGCTGACAGTAGTGGAGAACTTGAGACTTTCAGGCTGAATTTCTTTAATTTTTTTTCTGCAGTTGACTGACATTCATTCATCCAGGAAGCAACCTGTCTTTGTTAGAAAGGAGGAAAATTCAGTTTTATTTGAACTTCAGAGTTTTCCACACTGGAACGAAATGCACATCTAAATATCACTAGTGTACACATCTTTTAAGAGGATTAAAAATGTGACTTAAGGGTATATATGATTATGTGTGGATAATGAATCCATCTCATGGCATCTTTATCAGTTGTATATAAAGAAAAATAATGTGATATTTGGAGTTCAACAAAACCTGTCTTCTGTTATTGATACCTTTTAAGTAAACGTTGGTAGAACTTATTTTAACTTTCCCTTCTTAATTTTAAACCCTGTTTTATAAGGAGGGACTCATTGCTTGGTTGGACTCATTATCCTCATTTGAAGGATTTCTTGATTGCCAGTCTTAGGTCTCACCCAGCAGAAAATACTTCTTCTCTACCTTTCCACTAGTAGTTTGAGACATTTAAGCAAAGAAGGGGCACTACGTCTATACAGTGGCATGACAGTGATTTCATGTCATTCTTACAGCAGGTAGAGGCAATGAGAAATCTAGGAGTTGTAAAATTGTACAAGGTTAAATTGTAAGACCAAATACCAGAAACGGTGTATTTTGCCATCCTGGATGTATGAGTATGGTACATGCTCACCAAAACAAACATGTTTTTAAAAATAAATAACTATGTGCTTCTAATAAATAATAGAGTGATTTCTTGCTATTTACAGCCTAATAATCAGAGACCACAACTGATTCCTTTAACTTGGTTCACATGAGACTTTATCTTCCATCATCATTATTATTAAAGGAAAGGAATAAAACCTGTGGTTTCCTATCTGAACAATTCAGCCTGGCTCACTTAATGTGCAGTCTGAAAGAACAAAGGGTCTTCCAGATAATGTAAGGAGAATAAAACCCATTAGTCGGTGATTTCTCAGCCTTAGTGTGTTTATTTTCCATAACATAATTTATTGTAGGAAATGCTGGCTAACACAAACTTTGTCTGCTATCCCTTAATTAAGTGTTCTTGTTCCATATTCATAGAAATAAAGTAAGTAATGCAGCTCTTTAACTTAGAAAAAAATTAAGTCATACAAAATTATATGTATAGTGGTAATTAGAGTTTTTGAAATAATCTCTGTGTTTCACAGTGCTTTGCCCGGCCAATGAAATGCGTCTGGATTCAACAGGAGTCATATTGAGCCCAGGCTACCCTGACAGCTACCCAAACCTCCAAATGTGCGCTTGGACCATTACTGTGGAAAAGGGTTATAATATCAGCATGTTCTTTGAATTCTTCCAGACAGAAAAGGAATTTGATATACTTGAGGTGTTTGATGGTAACTACAGGATACACAACTTTGGATGCTTTTATATTTATGCCTTGTCACCCCTGCCCCCCCTCCCCCGCCATTTGGACATATAATAGAAATACTCTTTTTTGTCTAAATAAGTCATTACTTAAGTTTGTTAGCATAAGTATTGATATTAGATTGCATTGCTTTTCCAGATTGTATTGCATTACTAATCAGTTTGACTGTGTGAGTGTGTGTGTGATATATATATTTAATTAAATATTACATATATATATATATATGTGTGTGTGTGTGTATGTATATATATATATATATGTATGTGTATATATATATATATATATGTGTGTGTGTAATATAATTAAATATTATATATATATATATATATATAATATTTAATTATAATATTTAATTATCTTTTATGATCCATTCAATAATATGTAGCATGTGGTTAATGTAAATTCCACTGTTAAATCTATTTAATTTACTATTACTCAAGGAACATTTCATACACGTCTAATTTTAATCTTTATATTTTCATTTTTTCTCCTCCTGTATCAAGGACCAAATAGTCATAGTTCATTGCTTATTTCCCTAAGTGGGGATTACTCATCCTCTCTAAATATATCCAGTAATGGCCATGAAGTGTTTCTTCGGTGGTCAGCAGATCACGGCACCAACAAAAGAGGTTTCAGGATAAGATACATAGGTATGTAAATCGAATGTGACCTTTTCTATCTGCTTAAAATTTCAATATGGAATGTATTCATGTATGTACAAGGATAATGTGAGCTACTTTATTAGACACTAAGCTTCTAAAACTGAAAAGAAAATCAGATCTCTTTTATATTTGAACCAGATAACTGATTCTGTATAAAATATCTTTATAAAATATATTTCTTATTTAGTATAGTATGACAAATACTCAACATAAAGAGTTAATTAATTTCTGCTGCTCAGAATAGAAAACTAGTTGAAACCTAGGGTCAAGTTCTGCATCACAGCTCTATACAACTCCATTTAACTACCAACCAAGTGCTGCACAATGCCTTAAAATGTGGGGAGAGGGATGGAGGGGGGAGGAGAACAACTGTGAACTTGCCTATATATGATGGTCAGACCCCAGATATGGTAACTATTGCTACCACTTTCTGATAAATAAGTATCAAATTGGTTGAACCCCCAGTATGGCTACTAGTCCTGTCCACTCTTTGGGGCAACAAATTGAATAAACATGAAATGAAAGAAGAGTAGGTATACCAAGGCAGCCTCTGCCACCAGGCCATTGATGAAGGGTTCTGTCCATTCTTGGTGGCATCCTGATGGGATGTAGCAACATGAGCCCTTTCAGAAACCAGAGTTTACATTTTGGAATATCACTAAATGCCTGCAAGTTAGTAGTGCTGAATATCTATGAAGTTATTGAAATACTGATCCACCCAGATCTAATTTTAGCATCTTGTGATTTGGGGGAGTTTCCAGCCAAAAGTTGGAAAAGAATGAAGAAATGCAGTGATTTAGGTTGTTTGAGCCCCTACATTCAAAACTGAAAAAAGCAAAAATGCACCCTATATATGATAGTATACTTTGTAAGTAGAGTAGAGCAATGAATGTATCACAAGGAAAGGTAAAAAATTCTGTTTCACTGATCTGTTGACTGTCAACTGAGAGTCGAAACTGATACCTAACACTTTAATATTATATTTACATACAATATACTTATTACCTCAAACCAAGGGATTCTCATCAGAGAAATTAACTGCTACTGTGTTGGGCTACTGTTACTGTACAACCACGGGGATGTTAAATCGAATTATATTATAGTCACTATTGCCAAGCGCTTCAGCTATATTCACCTCTTGGTCCAGATCCTGTTTCACTTAGGACTAAATCAAGAATTGCCTCTCCTCTTGTGGGTTCCAGGACTAGCTGCTCCACGAAGCAGTCATTTAAGATGTCTGGATACTTTGTCTCTGCATCCCGTCCTGAAGTGACATGTATTCAGTCAATATGGGGATGGCTGAAATCCCCCATTATTATTATTATTTTTTAATTATAGCCTCTCTAATCACCCTGAGCATTTCACAGTCACTATCCTCATCCTGGGCAGATGATTGGTACTATATCCCTACTGCTATATTCTTGTTGTTCATGAATTACTATCCATAGAAATTCTATGGTACAGTTTGGTTCATTTAAGACTTTTACTTCATTTGACTCTACGCTTTCTTTCACATATAGCGCCACTCTCCCACCAGCATGACCTGTTCTGTCCTTCTGATATATTTTGTACCCTGGTATTATTGTGTCCCATTGATAATCCTCATTCCACCAAATTTCTGTGATGCCTACTATATTAATATCCTCATTTAATATGAGGCACAGGAGTTCACCCATCTTATTATTTAGACTTCTAGCATTTCTACATAAGCTCTTTAAAAATATGTCACTTTTCAGCTGTCTGCCATTTTGTGATGTAATTGAATGGAACTCTTTTTCATTTGACTGTTTCTCATCCAAACCTACCCATATTTTATCTTTCATCTTCTCCTCCTTACTAGGACATAGATAATCTCCATTAATATATCCTACCTTAAGCTATGTCTCTGTCCAAACCACGTACTCCTCCGCACCAGTCAGCTTTCCCCCAGCCCTTAGTTTAAAAACTGCTCTATGGCCTTTTTAATTTTAAGTGCCAGAAATCTGGTTTCATTTTGGTTTAAGTGGAGCCCATCCTTCCTGTACAGGTTCCCTCTTACCCCAAAGGTTCCCCAGTTCCCAATAATTCTAAACCCCTCTTCCCTACACCATTGTCTCATCCACACATTGAGACCCTGCAGTTCTGCCTAGCTGACTGACCCTTCGTGTGGAACTGGAAGCATTTCAGAGAATGCTCCCATGAGGTCCTGGACTTCAATCTCTTACCTAGCAGCCTACATTTGGACTCCAGGACCTCTCTCCCCTGTCCTTCCCTATGTCATTGGTACCAAATGTACCATGACCACTGGCTCCTCCCCAGCACTACACATAAGTCTATCTAGTGTCTTGAGAGATCCACAACCTACTCACCGAGAAGCCAAGTCACCATATGATTCTCCTGGTCATCGCAAACCTAACTATCTATGTTTCTAATGATCAAATCCCCATAACTATTACCTGTCTCTTCCTAATAACTGGAGTTCCATCCCCCGGAGAGGTATCCTCAGAGTAAGAGGATACCACAACATCATCTGGAAGGAGGGTCCCAAGTATGGGATCACTTCCCTCTGCTCCAGTTTGATGTTCTCCTTCCCTGAGACTTCAATCCACCTCAACAGCACAGAGGTTTTCAGACCAGGGTTGGGACCATTCTACTGTGTTCTGTAAAGTCTCCTCCATGTACCTCTGTCTCCCTTAGCTCCTTCAGTTCAGCCACTCTGATCTCCTGAGCCTGTACACGGTCTCTCAGGGCCAGGAGCTCCTTTCTCCGAATGCACACATACACCACCTGCCCATAGGATAGATAGTCGTACATGCTGCATTGAATGCAATAAATTGGATAGCCCCCACTCTGTTGCCAGACTTCTACCTGCATTCTGTTTTTAGCCCTGAAGCTCTTTCCTTTGTTGTATTGTTTTTATTGGGAGGGGGGTGTTTATTGTTTTAACTTTAAAGCATGTTAAGTGTATCTAGCCCCCGCACCCTATACTTCCCCTCTAAACTCCCTTGCAAAACTCTTGTTAGCTGCCGCTGTACGCTAGCTCCTCTGGTTGCTTAGGAGCCGGCTTTTTAAAGCCCTGGTCTTCTTGAGTAGCCCCGCCCTCAGGTTAAGGGTTGATGGGTGCTAAAAGGCTTAGGGATCAAAGCATCGTTAAGAAGCTCTTAACCTTGCCTAGCAGGCTGCTAGGCTCAGCACATGGTCCTCCAAACAAAACAAGCTCAGTCTTGAAGCCAGCTAGGATTTTTGCCCCTACTGCTCCCCTTGGAAGGCTGTTCCAGAACTTCACTCCTCTGATGGTTAGGAACCTTTGTCTAATTTCAAGCCTAAACTTGATGACCAGTTTTTGTTCTTGTGTCCAAATAATCAACTAATCTCCCTGCCTGGTATTTATCCCTCTGCTGTATTTATAGAGAGCAATCATATCTCCCCTCAACCTTCTTTTGGTTAGGCTAAACAAGCCAACCTCTTTGAGTCTCCTCTCATAAGGTAAAACAAGTAAATTAAAAATGTATCAGAATGATATATAACTGCCACTGGAAGTTAACCACCTAAATATCTTTAAGAATCTGGGCCAAAATCATATCAGATTATTAAAACCTTATTTCTAAACCTTATCATCTCCCCCCACACTTATAATGATCTGTAGAGATGCTTTCCTTGTCTTCAACATTTTGCATATCCTCTAGGATTTCTGGGGAATTTCAAAGAGAGAAAAATGCAGCTGCAAAGTAACTGATGCAGGTTCATTGGGGCACTCAGAAGTACAGTTAAGATTGTGGTACTGTAATTTTTAAGAATTCACTTTTAGTTCACACATGGTTGACTTTTGTAGAAATGATTTTTGATGTGAACACAAAAAATACAATAATCTGAAAAAGAAAATCTTTGGTCTATATACTTGGTTTTGATTTATTAAGGGCATTTTTTCATAGTAAATATTAATGCAGTTGAGTTTCTTTAAGCTATCATGGAACAAAAAATACTTTCTTGTACATTGTTCAACAGAGAAGTTATTATAATAACAGTTGTTCTTTATTTCACATTTGCCATCTGAGAACCAAATCCTGAAGTCCTTATTAGGCCTTATTCTGCCACCTTTACTCTCTGAATAACGCACTACTGAATGTAGATAAGGGTGCCAGAATCAGAATCTTAATGTTTTTTTTCAGTCATTACACAGGCAAGTTCTCAAAGAATTCAGGTAGCGTTACTGTAGAAACTGAATAAAACACTCATATTTGGCTACCGAACATTAACAAAGGAGGGAAAATTGTTGTGTTTTGTGTTTTCCAAAGCTCTTTATTGTAGTACTCCAGAGTCCCCTCCACATGGATTCATTGTAAGTCAGACAGGTGGACAGCTCAACAGTATGGTTCGCTGGGCTTGTGATCGAGGATTTAGGCTTGTTGGGAAAAGTACCGCTGTATGCAGGAAATCTCCATATGGATATCATGCATGGGATGCACCAGTCCCAGCTTGTCAAGGTAAATATGTTTAATCACACATTAAGTGACACATTTTAGCAGACTATTTTCTCCTCTTCTGATTTAGGCCATCAGTTTTTCTGATTTAAAATAAATAAAATAAAACTGTTTAATTTTCATTCATGGGAACCAAAATCTTCCTGCCAATACAGCCCTACAAACAAAACTAATAAATCAAATATTGTAACAGAATCTGCTAAGGTTAGAAACTATTGATTATATGACTTGGAAGTCATTTTGGATCACATTTTGTGTAGTTGTGAGCAACTTGACCTAGACAAAATGTAATCTTACCTGAATCTTCACTTAAAACTGAAGCTAGCTTTATTTTTATTTATTTTTTGGATGTTCTGAAAAGTTTCCTTAATTTATATTGTTGGTTTGTTTTTCATTTCCACATTTCTCAGTGTTATATGTTTCTATTAGGATTAGAATTAGAAGTGCCAAATAACTATTCCATATTTATTCATGCTTATTCATGATCCACCAACTATAAAGAACCAGAAAGTAGTAGAACTCATGAGCTTTCTAATGAAAAGTAAATGGGATTTTTTTAAGTAAACAGTCTGATGATTTTGATATCTAAATTAATATTTTGAGCCTCAAATTGATTTTTAAACTTAATCATTTGGGAAAGAACTCTTCAGATTAACATTATATTTAGCATCTGCTGTCTTTGAAATAGCATGCCAAGGTACAGTATGATTCCTTAACCACACAATCATTTCCATTTCCTTATTAACAGTTTGGTTTACAACATATATTTTCTTAAGAAGAATGCTATTGTGTCAGAAACGTGTATCTTATTGTATAGTAAACTATTAGGACTATATATGAAACATGAAATGTGCTCTGTCTACACTTTGTTTTCTTTAAAAACAAGACATTTATATTCTTCTGTTGTATAGACTTGGACAAAATGATAATTCTATTTTGCTATTCATGCAAGGTTCTCAAACCTTATTAATCACACAAGTACAGAAGCAGCAGACCTTCATTAGGGATGTGCCATCCAAGTACTTTAGCTGCTTATATGCATGCAGACACGATGTTCCTGCTGACCTATGGAGAGAAGTGAAATTCAAGTTCCTTCCATGTTAATTTTCCACAAGTAGTTTTGGGGCGTTAAACCTTTCAACTGAACATTTTTGAAACATAAGAGTTCTGTGTCTGTAGTTTGCACAATATAATATATATAAGCAAACCCCATGTCAAAAGCTGTGATTGCTCAGTGTCCATTAAAATATTAAAAGCATTAATGTTTTCCAAAGTTTCAAGTGCTCAAAATGAAGTGCAGGTGTTACATGTGCGGTGTTATATTCTTTTAACCTTCCTGATTGTCAGGGGATAAAAATGTATGAGGAATATCTTCATGAGAGCTAGTATGGATCTTGATCAGATTTTTAACTACATATCTCAAATAAGTAACTTTGTGTTAAGAAAATAGTTAAATCTATTAAATGGAAATACAAGTTGATTTTAGTAACTATACGTTTTAAATACTTTATTAACAGAAGTTGTTGCATAACAGGTAACTAGTTGTAAAGAACTAGTTGAAAAAATATTTATTAATTGCTTGGTATTCATTCATTGCACCCACTGATGATGTATTCCAAAATTTAATAAGATGTTAATGTTAATTACATACCAATTAACTAAGCATTTAATGAAGGTTAACTATAATTCAATTTATGGACTTGATTTGCCCCTTGGTTCTATCTGCTTCCATCAAGTCCCTGTTTGTAGAAGGTGGTTGCAGCAGTGTTATGTGCCTGTAACTCACACTCCATCAGAGAGTTTACATCCTGCCAATGTAGCCCGAAAAGTAGTTGTTGCTGGTTACGCTTTGGCCAGAGCACCCAGAAGATGAGCTGATTTAGTGCAATTTGTGGACATCACCACATGCCCTCAACTAGGGGTGAACCCTTGCTAGTATAAAGCTGATCCCATTTACTCTAGTGAATTTGTAACCCCTGGCACTAATGGCCCATAGATACCAAACACAGTTAATAAACTTCTCTAACGTTCTTTAATAATCAGTATGTACTTGGAGCAAGATTATGCGTTTCCCACTGTTCCATGGAGTAGTAGCACTACCCTAACAACAGTAGCTGCAGCTTCTCTGCCTAACGGATCATGTTTTTTTCAGAGCTCTCTGGCACTCAGAAGGAATAGAAACAGTCCTGCTATCCTCTTAAGGATGTGCCCACCTCCATGGACAGCCAGCTATGCTGGTTGGTGAGGATGGATGATGAGTTTATGGTCCTGTCTCTTGCCCTACCTTCTCTTCCATTTATAGGGTGCCTATCCGAGCTAGTCTCACTCAGTTCTTATATTCATCCAAATTTAGCAACTACAATGAAGACCAGTAACTGCACACAGACAGTGGACTGGAAGCCCTTCTATGCACTGCCCTTCTTGCATACCAGTGCAGGAGCAAGAACATATACTCACCCATGGCATGCTATCCTATCTAAGGCAATGCAGCTCCTGCAGCTTCATTGTACACTGCTATACACCTCCTATTCCACATGAATCCTAAACAACTCTTGATTGGACATTGTCATTCAAGTCAAATTGTGACAAATTATAACAACAACTTGTTTGTGTAAACATCTACTGAGAATCAGGATTATGCAGCTGTCAGGGTTCCCTCCCCACTCTGAACTCTAGGGTACAGTCATGAGGACCCGCATGAAAGACCCCCTAAGCATATTTCTACCAGCATAGGTTAAAAACTCCCCAAGGCACAAAATCTTCCCTTTGCCCTAATAAAAGTTAATCACTGCCACTACCAAGTGATTTAAACAAGAACCAGGGAAAAGGACCACTTGGAGTTCTCCTTCCCCCCAAAATATCCCCTCAAGCCCATACACCCTATACACCCCCTTTCCTGGGGAGGCTTGAGAATAATCTCCTAGCCAGTTGGTACAAAGTGATCAAAGACCCAACCTCTGGTCTAAGGAAAAATGGAAAAAAGTCAGGTTCTTAAAAGAAGGATTTTATTAAAACAAGAAAGATAAAATCATCTCTGTAAAATCAGGATGGTAAATATTTTACAGGGTACTCAATTTCCAAACTCAGAGGGATTCCCCCTCTGGGCAAAACCTTAAAGTTACAGAAAAACAGGAATAATACCTCCTTTTTAACACAGGGAAACTTTACAAGCAAAACAAAAACAAAACCTATTCACAGTGCCTGACTAACTTTCGTTGTAATATTGGAGGTTTGGAGGAGGATCGGTCGGAGGAGATTGATTTCTGCCCGGTCCTCTTAGTCCCAAGAGAGAATGAACTAACTAACTCACAAACAAAAGCCTTCCCCTCCCCTCAGGATTTGAAAATATCTTCTTTCTTCATTGGTCCTTGTGGTCAGGTGCCAACTGGGCTATGAGTTTCTTAACCCCTTACAGGTAAGGAGGAATTTTAGGCTTCCCTTAGCTGTATGATTGTGACAGCAGCCAAACACATCATCAGTTATGGCACAAGTAGAATATGAATCCAAATCTCCAGAACAGTTTCACAATTCTTTATTGTTGTTCTTCTGTTATCCTCTTCCATTCTTACCAATAGTCTGTCCACAACTACTCAGATATTTTTACTTTCTACAAAATCTATGCACAACAGATTATTTAAATCCATGTCTTCTCTAGACTCACCTTCATTTTGAAGATGTGCAAAAGTTGAGACATTACTGTAGCATTTTGTCTTGTGGCTAATTAAATGAGTCCCAGTAGTCTTAGCAGTCCTTTCAGTAGTGGTTTTGTGTGTGTGTGTGTGTGTGAAGAATGTGACACACCCTGATACTAGGTAAAGGGGGATATAGTTCTCAATATCCTTAATCTTCACTTGTCTGTGAATAAAATAGCTCTGGGTCCAATGTTCTAAATAGATGATACCACCACATTCTTCATGTCACTTCATAATGTGGCACTTTGCTGTGGAATCCAGACACACAATTGTTAACATTAGAGTAAACATTTTTTTCTTTATTTCTGTACTGTATTTATATTTAAAATATGTACACTTGATAGCAAAGACCCAGTGTAGCAGCAGTGGATTAAAAAAACAGCCCTACCTCAAACTGAAAAGTGTGGCAATTTACTGAATCCCTGCTTTGAAGCTAATATGAAAACATCCTTTCTCTGGCCTGAAGAGGAGCAGAGGAATCCTGTCTTAGACATTAAGATTATAAGAAATTTCAGGCAAATAAATCTTGTGCATTTCTAAAGTACACTACAGAAATTAGAATGTGAAATGATTGTCTGAGTGGCTGGCCCAATTTTTAGTGACACAAATCCTCTGCATCCTGTATAAATCAGTAAAACTTCCTACAATTTACTAAAACCGATAATGATAAGAAAGCTTTGAAAGAGCAAGCAGGACTACAATGGCCTTTTGGAATACAATTATTATCTTGCTTCAAGTGTGAAAATTTGTGTATGTTTACAAGAAATCATAGATCCTCAACTTTTTCTGAGTTTTTTTTGTTTAAATAGGGGTTTTTTTCCACTCGGTTATTGATTACATTTCTTGAATGTTAGACACTTTATACCAACATTACTTGATGTTTGGCTTTATTTATTTATTTAGCTATTTATCTCACTGATAAATGTTGCTTTGCACGGACCTCTCCACAAATCAATATTATTGTTAATTTGCATAATTTCTTGTGCTGGTGTCGGGCATGATGCCTTGGGGCTGAAATCTAGAGAAAATGTGTTGAGCAAACAAAGCAAATGTCATAAAAGAATATATAGTGGAATCCCTTAACTTCTCAGTGTAATACATTGTCATGTCTGCAGTGGCTGGTATGCCAAAGATGCAAAACCATAAAAGAAAAAAAGAATTTTCAGGATTTATTAACCTTACTGTTAAAATTACACTGTTCATTGTTCTATGCTGCAGCAATGCATATTTTTCTCAGATGAATAGCATATTTGACAGGCAAAATACTGAACAACCTTTATACTGGTATCAACAAATATCTGGGGTGCAGCAGTGTCTGACAAATATTAGTATCTATTTCTAGAATTCTTTAGATATAAAGTTGTTTCTGGTTTACAAGAGTTGAATCTTCTTTTTATAGAATATGAAAAAAATATATAATATTTGAGCTATTCCTATCTTTTGTAAAGTGTAGTACATTTATTCCAGATCACACAACTGCACATGAGCAGTTGGACAGATTGTCTGATTGCATCCCAGATGCCTAAGACATGTCTGATAATTTTAACAGTGGTTAGCAAGATAATTTACAGGAGATTTCTTTTTCTTTAAAATTAACATTAATTTAGTGAAAGTAAAAGACCAGTGTTCCTGTATTTGGTTAGTGCAGAAAATAATGTTCTACTCTTAACTCTATCTTGCAACTAATGGTTCCAGCAAAAAGGAAAACCACATAAAATCCACTTAAGTGACAAGAGTTATAAGTAAAAGAGAAATATAAATACAGCTTTTTCATTATCTTAAACTTATGAACAAAATCTCCATTCAGGGCTGGACCTATTGTACTTTTGAGGTTATATATTTTTCTGATTTAGTTGTCTAACCACTTGTCAGATCAAATTGTACTTAAGACGATGAGAGAGAGGCCTACATGTTGTTATTGGTTCTGTATGTGCAGTCCATGTTAAACTGCAGTGCCTTCTGGCGGTCTGTGGTTGTTCTCCATAAGGAAGCTACATGTTCAAGATGGAGCCCCATGTACATGACAAAAGCACAGATCATGCTAGCAAGGTTTGCATTCTTAAGAAAAGTTCACAATATCCTGGACAGATGGAGAAAAGCAGTTTTACTCACTTCTGTTTTTTGGTGATCTAAAAGCAAATAGGAATTTAACCTGACCTTAACTTACAAATAATGGCAGAACAATCTTAATGAGGGACAGAGATAACCTACAACAACAACTTTTGTTCTTTCCCTGGCCCTTCATGCTCACCTTGGTCTTTCCAGTATGAAATCTCGGTCAGCTTGCCCTTTTCCATAAATCTGAACAGAAATGGAAGACTAGACACTGGTTAATAGTTGGACAGATTATCAGTGTGATGAGATGGCTTTCTGTGCAGAAGCCGAACAGATGCTTCCATTAAACCAACTATTACCTAGCCTTCCTTAAGGAAGGTGTTTACAGTCTAAATCAGCAAAGGACTCACTGCTACTCCACTGGACTTCACTAGCCAGAAATATAAGGATTTGATTTATCTCTGTGCTGATTGGTGCTTAGATTCAACAATAACAGGGGCTACATAAAGACCTACATAGTGGTTGGGTTTTTTTCCCCCTTTTTCCTTAACTGTAAATTCATTGTAATGATGCGCGTCCATTTTTGGAAAGCACGCTGAGATTCAAGGATGAAAATTATTGTACAATTATTAAGTATAACACAATTTTTGTGTTCACAGATTATGTGGTAAATGAGATGAAATTGAGAGGACAGCCAAGTCCAGAATGTCGAGGAATGCTATTCATATAACAATGTGAAACATGGCTTTTTAATTCTTTAAAAATACATTAATAAAGTGAAGTTTAATTATCCTAATGAGTTAAAGTGGTATTATGAATCAACATTGCTTAATTGGCTATATTGCTTTTCCCATGATGGACCAAAATGAAAATGATTCTGTATGATTGAATTGATTTTCATTTCCTCTGAAGAAAGGAAAGCAATGGAGCAGTCACATTTATTTTAGTATCTTCCTCTATTTGCCTTACAAATTTATTTGACAAAACTAGTCTGCTTCACACAAAACCCTCGCCCCTTGCACCTCCCCCAGAAAAAGATGAAGAAGAAGCAAGTCTGTTTATAGTACAAACTGAACACCAGCAACAGGTTACAAAGAGTGGAAGGATGGTCTACTGGTTAGGGCATTGACCAGGACTCAGAAGACCTAGGTTTAATTTCTTGTTCTGCCACAGACTGTCTGCGTTACCTTGGGCAAATAATTCTCAGTTCCTCATCTGTAAAATGAGGATAGTAGTACTTCCCTAAGTCACAAAAGTGTTGTGAAGATAAATACATAAAAGATTATGAGGAACTCAGATACAATGGTAATGGGGGCCAGATAGGTACCTAAATAGATATAATATAGTGCAACTAGAAAATAACTTTGCCTTCACTACCAAGGAAATTTTATTTTTGGTGTCAAGGCCTACCTGGATGTTTCTTAGAGGTTTATTCTTCTCAGGAATGTAAGGGAGGCCTAGCCTAGTGACAGCTCTGTGCATTGTCACATGGGAGATTTAGTTTATATTTTTTTCTTTTATTTTCCCTTCCAAAATCATCTGAGATTCCTTTGAAGATAAAGTGTTCTGCACCTGCATGGGAAGAAGTGTCTTATTACATTGATTCCTCCATCTTGTTAAGATCAGCATTTACAAGGTTATAGTTTGCAATGAGGTTTGCTTGTTTGATCATGTGTTGTTTTTTTTTAATTCACTGATTCTCAAAATACAATGAGCCACAATGGATCTTCCAGCCATTAGTTCAAATTAGTGAGATTTTTTTGTGTGTAGCATGTTTTTGAAATAATATGAAACCACCAAATGTAAGGAAGTTTTAATGTCTGAGAGTCAGTCAAGTATTTTGAACATCCTAAACTATTTTTACACCAGTAGTCATCACATCTGACAAATCAGTCACTCCTGGAAGAACAGTACTGTTTCTGAAATTGTGACAACGCGGGATTGATGAGCACTGATCAGTAAAGAATTGCCATCTTTCTAAAAGTTTTAGGGCCAGATTGTGCCACCTTGCTACTGCCTTCAACCCGGGGATGGGGGTGGGGGTGAAAGCTGCACTGCTCCTGGAGCAACTCCAGAAGGAATTATGCACCAGGAAGCACAGTCCCTTGCAGAGCTACGAGCAGCACATCATCCCTCTTCTCTAAACACCGCACTGGCTCTCAATGTTGTTCTAGTGCCAATTCCAGACTCTGGGATGGCTCTTCAGAACCACCAATAGATAGTAGTGACCCAGCTTCAACAGACATCCTCTCTATCCATGATCTGACAATCAGGGCCGGCTCCAGCTTTTCAGCTGCCCCAAGCAAAAAAAAAAAAAAAAGGCCGCCGCTGAAGTCCCGAAGGGAAAAAAATCCAGCCGAAGCAAAAAAAATGGCCGCCACCAAAGTGGAAGCAAAAATAAAAAATGCCGCCCCAGAATCCCCGGACGTCCGCCCCCTAGAGGGCGCCGCCCCAGGCACGTGCTTGGCCGTCTGGTGCCTGGAGCCGGCCTTGCTGACAATACAGTTATTCCCCTCTGAGACAATACAGATAACAAATCCCAGGACACAGCATATGAAAGCCAGAGATAAACAAGTCTCAATCAAGAGGGGTTGATCCTTCAGAAGATATTAGACTAAGCCAAATTTCACCAATTGTGGAGCTAGCTATACTATCTATTTTTTTTCTAAATCATTCCACCATAGCTACTGTTCATAAAAATAAACAAAAAACCTACTAGCACTTCCTGGAACTTGGAAAAGGTAAAAGGAGACTAATGACCACTTTGGACATCATCATGCAGATCTGATTAGTCACTTCATTGAATGCTTAGATGCTCTCATAAGAAGCACTTCAGAAAACTTCAGGTATTCCTATTAGAAAATTATTCTACAGTAATGGCGTATTCATCAAAATGGTAACATACATTTTACAAGATGAGCAGCATTATTTAGATGCAGTGAAACATCTTCCATTTCAAGTCTGTCACCAGTTTCTGTAAGTACAATTCTATCAGTAACTTTGTGTGTTAAATTGATGGGGTTATTTCAAGGGGAAACTACTACATCAACATCAGGTTTGTGTTTGACACTTTATTAAAACTCAGAAAGCTAGGAATTAGCCTCTTGAGACTCAAAGGTAGTTATAGTAATGTGGTTTTTTTCTTCTCATGGACAAAAATTTCCATTTTTACATATACAGGATTTATGTTCACTGAATGCTTGGAAAGTGGTAGACGAGATATGACTTTCATGTGTCTCATATTGCATGTGGGTCTTTATTTACTCATAATGTTATTCCTATCACTGTTCTAATTTACAGTGTTTTCTGTGGAAAGAAAGCATGCATAGATAGTATGCAAGGTTACTAAAGAAATGTGGAATCTAAAGAAAATATTTTCTTTAAAAATAGTGTTTTAATCAGAAAATATACATATTAAGTAAAAATATTTCTTAATTTAATGTTTTATATTTAACACTATCAAATAACACATTAAAATATGGAAATCTCAGCACCTTAAAGCTTAGCACTACAAATGTACATCTTTACTCTGAATGTTTGTGACTGGGTAATTTCTTTGCACTCTGTATGCTTTTTCTTTCCTCCCATTTTCTGCTTCCAAGCTCTCTCTCATCAGATCTCTCTGATTCTCTATCTTGATCTCTAGTTTTGCTCTTCTGGGTCCCCACTATCTTTTTACCTTAAAATTCAGCATTTAGTATAATCCACTTATGTCAGTTTGGTCTGCTCCTGTTAACAGAGTCAATAAGAGATACAGATTTTTCTTTATGAATTATCTCATATACTGTATAGAGTGAAATGACTAAATATGCGAGGTAAAAATATGATGTTTCTTCAACAAACTGAGGGAGACTTTCACCTTTAAAACACTATTGTAAAAAGGAGAAAACAGGGTTAGTTAAAGAGCTCACTCAGGGAGATTGCTGGTGCCTGTAATTAAGGTAGTTTGGCATTTTTACCCATGCAGCAAGTGTGAGTTACAAAACCATCAATGGATCTAATGGTTTTTGCAATACTCAACCCAGATGATACCATTTTGACTGCCCATACTTTTGTTTTATTTATATATATGTAATTCATATATGTAATATTTTCATCAAATAAAGATCATCTTATGATCCTTGAAATGATCAACTAGACTCTCAGACAGAGATTAGATCAGAGCTTTCCAAACTGTGTGTCGTGACACGTTAGTGTGTCGGCGGCAGTGTGTAGGTGTGTCGCGGGGCGGCAGGTGTGCTCCGCTCCCCGGCCGGGGCAGCGGGGCGGCAGGCGTGCTCCGCTCCCCCCCCGGTGTTTTGGCGGGGCGGCTTTGTTGGGTGGGGGGGTGTTTCGGCCGGCGTTGGGCGGGGGGGCACTTGGGTTTGTTTGTTTTTTTGCTTGGGGCAGCTGGCCCTGGGTACTGCGCATGCGCAGTATGTGTAATCCGGGCGGAATTGATTCCGCGTCACTTCCGGTGTGTCGCGAAATGATGCATGTCTAAAAAGTGTGTCACCAACATGAAAAGTTTGGAAAGCTCTGGATTAGATGCTAGGCTGTATAAATCATGTGATCAACTATACATGACTTAGGAAGCCAGACAAATAGTATATGAAGGATGCAAATTATATCAAGAAATCTGAAATGCCAAATGGGAAAAAGAAATAATAAAATTATTTTAACACCTGAATTCAAAGACCATGCCACACAGAGGCTGCTGAAGACAAGAAGAGATTCAGAATTGGTTTCTTAGCAAAAGAAACAGCATTGGGCTATCTGTTCTTCTCCGACCCCTCCCGGCCTTGCTTTTTAAAAATAACAATACTTAGCATTTATACAATTCTTTTCATCTGTTGATTTTAAAGTATCTTACAAAAGGTGAGAAAGCATTGTTATTCCCATTTTACAAGTGGAGAAACTGAAATGTAGAAAGTTTACTGCAGTGGTCCCCAAACATTTTACCTCATGTCCCCCGCCCCTTATCCCTTTCCACCCCCTCTCCCCCAAGGTGGGACTGGGAGCAGGGCTTCAGCTCAGGGGCGGGGGGATGTGGATGGGGAAAAGGTGCTGAGGCTGGGGCCAGCAGCCATGGCCAGGGCCAGGAGTAGAGCTGGTGGGTGGCGCTCCTTTCTCAGCCCCAGCCGTGGCCCACCCCCAAACTTTCCTCCATGCCTTCCTAGGGGAGCACACCCCACAGTTTGGGGACCTCTGGTTTACTATAAGTGTCTTGCTCAAGGTCACACAGCACATCAGTGGAAGAGCCAGGAAAAGAACCAGATCTCTAGAGTCTCAGTCTAGTATCCTATCCATAGGATCGTGCTGCTCCTCTTATTCTTCTCTTCCCTACTGCATCATCATTCATCATTCTCTATAATCTAAAAGGATAGCTAGAGGGTTACTGAACAATAATTCTCATTTCCTCCCCAACCCCAGATACCTTTAAAAGGACAGATTAATGAGCCATAAACCTCCCAAGGTTTAGTTCCTTTAAAAATTTAGAACCCATGAAGTCTGTGTGGTCTTAAAATATATGCTAATAAATTACTAATCCCTCTTCACAAGTATATGAATGTTGTGGTATGATACTTAAAGCATTTGAGACAAGATAAACTTACCACAAAGAGGTAAATAACATGTTGCTTGTGTTTCTTTTAATTCAGCAATATCTTGTGGAATTCCCAAAGCTCCATTAAATGGTGGAATCTTAACTACAGATTACTTAGTTGGCACCCGCGTTACTTACTTTTGCAATGATGGGTATAGACTATCATCCAAGGAGCTTACTACTGCAGTCTGCCAGCCAGATGGTACATGGAGCAATCATAATAAAACACCTCGCTGTGTAGGTATGTAGCATTGAGAAATTCTCTCTAAGAACTTTCCTGAATTTTATTTTCATTGATCAAAGGAGCTCTGTTTCAAATTATTTAAGAGTTCTGCTTTTGGATAATTAATACGGTGAGCCATTTGAGTACATTAAACTTGTTTTGATCATATATATATATAATAAACCTGCTGTGACAGTTGGAAAATAAACACATTATAGAATGCATTAAAGTTAATAACTCAGTTCCATGTCCTTGGCATTCCTGCTTCAGCAGCTGGCAGGAGCCTCATGGCTAAGTCAGAATCTAAGGCCATGGAGTCTTAAGCAGATCTTAGACTCTTCTTATTACTTTCTGCCTGGTCCTCAGAGACAGCTGTGTAGCACCAATACAGATTGCAAATCACCCACCCCCATGCTGATGACCCCACACCACCTAGACTCTAGGAGATGACACTGAGGAGAAAATGTACATGCAATTTCCCAGGGACATGTGGATACCTCTCTGGCTATAAATTAGCTATGAAAATCCAAATGAGCCACCATGCTGAAGCAGAAATCTCAGCCTAGGAGAGGTTAGGTGTCCATCCAGATGTGGATCATTTCCCATTCAATGGAGTTTTGGAAACGGGAAAAGATAGGTGCCTCTAGAGACACATGACACATGATGGATCATTCAGTAATCAAACCCTCTTGATTGAGACTTATTAATCTAAAGTACCCGGCAAGGTAAATTTAAGAACCTTTCCTGATATCTCTTTGTCCCTCAGGAAAAGGGGAGCAGCAGCAAGAGAAGACTTCTTGTGAGTCTTGGGAATCTAGTGTGCAAAACCCTGCAGAGCATGGAGTAACTATGGTGCTCCCTCACCATGCTGGCCCTGGGGATGGCAGGAGGTTAGGAAAGTGGTGGGGGACTCTCATTTGTTGTGGGGAGAAAGGACATAGGATCCAGAGATGGGGAAAAAGTTCCTTTCACCAAGAAAGATCCAAAGTGGTTATGACCACATACATAAGGATTACAGCTCAGCCCTAGGCAGGTTATGAAATCTGACACAGACTCCAAATATGAAGCTGTTATGATTAAAATTTGACACTGAATTCATAAGAACAAATATCCTTTATTTCATATTCTGGTTAACTTTTACTTCCTGAGCCACAAATACTGGTCTCATAGGGTTTTGGTGTTGATTTGTTTTGTTTTGTTTTGTAAGTTGTTACATGTCCAAGCATCAATTCCTTTACTCTGGAACATGGGAGATGGCGAATAGTGAATGGCTCACATTATGAGTACAAAACAAAAGTTGTTTTTAGCTGCGATCCAGGATACTACGGTTTGGGACCAGCATCCATTGAGTGTCTTGCTAATGGAACATGGAGTTGGAGAAATGAGAGGCCTTACTGCCAAAGTGAGTATGCATTGTGTGTACACTTTTCTTGTAGGTGGCACATAGAAAAACATTTCCCCCCAGGTTAGTGGAATAGCAGAACCCTTCCTGGGACACAAGTCCCTGGATAGGCCCAAGGCCAATCTTTGTAAAGTAATGTCCATTATTGTTAATGAAATTCAAGATGATTAAATTTATGCACTGCTACAGACTAGGGACCGAATGGCTGGGCAGCAGTTCTGCAGAAAAGGACCTAGGGGTTACAGTGGACGAAAAGCTGAATATGAGTCAACAGTGTGCCCTTGTTGCCAAGAAGGCTAACGGCATTTTGGGCTGTATAAGTAGGGGCATTTCCAGCAGATCGAGGGACGTGATTATTCCCCTCTATTCGGCACTGGTGAGGCCTCATTTGGAGTACTGTGTCCAGTTTTGGGCCCCACACTACAAGAAGGATGTGGATAAATTGGAAAGAGTCCAACGGAGGGCAACAAAAATGATTAGGGGGCTGGAGCACATGACTTATGAGGAGAGGCTGAGGGAACTGAGATTGTTTAGCCTGCAGAAGAGAAGAGTGAGGGGGGATTTGATAGCTGCTTTCAACTACCTAAAAGGGGGTTCCAAAGAGGATGGATCTAGACTGTTCTCAGTGGTAGAAGATGACAGAACAAGGAGTAATGGTCTCAAGTTGCAGAGGGGGAGGTTTAGGTTGGATATTAGGAAAAACTTTTTCACTAGTAGGGTGGTGAAGCACTGGAATGGGTTACCTAGGGAGGTGGTGGAGTCTCCTTCCTTGGAGGTTTTTAAGGTCAGGCTTGACAAAGCCCTGGCTGGGATGATCTAGTTGGGGTTGGTCCTGCTTTGAGCAGGGGGTTGGACTAGATGACCTCCTGAGGTCCCTTCCAACCCTGAGATTCTATGATTCTATGATTCTAAGGTAATAGGACTTTGCACACCCAACTGCCCTCTTGAGATGTCTGTCACTAGTATAGGTACACAGAGGGGGATGAATAGAGCACAAGGTTTCTCTCCACCCTACCCTGCACACCCCATGCAAGGATCAGACAGAATAGCGTTCTGTCTTTAGTGAAGTATAGGGACTGTTTTCTCCTATAGCCAACAATGGTACAAGCTATCCCAAAAGGGCCAAGAACTCTGACTAGTTGCACTAGGAACATGGTACAGCTTTCACACTCACCTGGGACAGCAGAGAAGTAGGGAGGGATTTTTCTTTAGGAGCTTCCTTGGAGTGGTGAGGATCTGCATCATCTTCCCCACAAGCTGCTATCCTAATGGCACCACCTGGCTGCATGGGCTTTAAGAGAATATGAAGTAGTGAATATGAAGTATAATGGAGACAGGTACTTTTAAAGAAGGAGACTAAAATATTTAACCTTGTGTGTCTAAATATAGGCACCTATGAGAATCAGGCCACTTTTATAAAGGTGGTTTATGCCCCCATGTTTGAAAGGTTTGGACTTATATGAATATCTGGGGACTACACAACCAGTATTTCATTGTTTTCCCCTTCTAAATAACCAAATAACTACCATTCTTCTGGAAAGGGGTCAAAATTAGTGTTTATGTACATATAAAATCTGTAACAAAATGTACAGATTAGCTAATACACAATATTTATAGTAATTCCTATTTAGGAGAGAATACAGCTTCAACTATTAATAGATAAAGGACTCCAAAATACAGTCTAAGATATTTAATAATTTAGACATTTAATAATTAAAAATTACTTTCATCTTCTTGGACATTCCAGATTTAATTTGATGGGGGGGGGGGGGGTTTCCCCATCCTAAATGGGAGTTATTTTAAAATAATTTAGGTCTCTGTGTGTTGAAATATTGTATGTAAATCCTGCTTTGACTCTTCCAAAGAGAAAGTAATAATTCATCGCCACTTTGGAGTGCTCTCTATAGCAAAATCCCATCCTTCTATATTGTGCTAAGGCCTCATTCATCTAATTGTACACCTAAAGCTTTTCAGAGGTAGCACTGAAGTTAATTTTCCTAATGGCACTATTTCTATTTATTTTAATTTTTTTAAGGGAAAACATTATCTTCTTCTAAATAAGAAAATTCTCTGAATCGTGACTAAAATAATGGGCTCACTGAACATAATTCATCCAATATTAAGCCTCTGTGTTTATAAATGCTAAGGCATGTGATGTACAATGACTACAAGATACAAATTAAATATAACCTCTGTCCAAAACCCCTCAAATATACTGTTTTACAAAAATAATAACAAAGTGAGCATAGAAATGTTTATATTTCCTTCAAAAAAACTAGATAATTAAATATCACAGTTTAAAAAAAAATTACAGTGATAGTTTAAAATATTCTTCAAATGTTGAGCATGAGTCCTCATGACATATTCTTTATTTTACACACAGATTTCTGTATCCATTTCTCCCACAGATCAGTATAGACTATCCTCCAATATTTATTTTAACCAGTTGAAAATATGTATTAAATATTTTTAGTGCAATGCTCAATATAAAGTGTGTATTTTTTTCCTTAAAGTTATTTCTTGTGGAGAACTTCCTGTACCTCCCAATGGGAATAAGATTGGAACTCAAATCACATATGGATCTACAGCTATATTTATTTGTGATTCCGGATTCATGCTAGTTGGCTCTACTGTAAGGGAATGTCTCTCTTCTGGACTCTGGAGAGGAACTGAGACCAGATGCTTAGGTATGAAAACTGTAATAATGGCCTGTCTGCCTTCTTTTACACATTTTCTTTAGCAGGCATCAGCAAGCGGGCTAAGTCAACAAAGGCCTCTTGTTCCATGCACAGAACTTTTATGACTATGATGAGTCCTATTTTTTTTCTTAACAATAGATATCTATGGGGGGAAACCTACAGTCCAATTAGTGTTTATTGATTCTATCCATCCTTATGCTTTACAAGAGTCTCAAGTTTAAACTAAAGGACCAAAATGTACCTACATTCCTATTAATGGACCTAGATATCCATGTTTGTCTCTTTCAAAATCTACTCCCCAACCCCGCACATTGTGAGCAGAATTGAGATGCTTTTTGCGGCTTTCTTCTGTGCTCAGTGGAATAAGTTCAAGGACCCATTTCATTGGATTATGATTCAGCATGTTTTGTTCTTCATTATTTTGTTGACTTTATTAGGAATGCATGCAATTAACATTTTCTTTTCCACTGAGGTCAAAGTGGTGACAGTGTTTTGATTTTTGAATATAGAATTATAGTCCCATTTTCTCTTATTATCCTTGAGGTAGCAGATAAGGGATATTAAAATATCCATAAAGTGGGATTTTCAGAACTATCCAGTGTGAAGGAAAACCTGGGGGGCCCAAGCCTTTGGCCAAGCTGTGTGGGCCTTAAAACTTTGGATAAGCTTGTGTCTAGGCTGTGCTGAACTTTGATTCAGCTTGTTTCTGTGTATAGGAGGAACGAGGGGGAGGCAGACGTGGAAAAGTCCCCAAATAGAACAATTTGCAATAGCAGAAGTTTAAGAAATAGATAACTGCAGTTAGGAAAAAGGTTAGCAGTGAATAACAGGAAAAGCCTAAATATGGAAAATGCTCGTTTTGCTGGATTTACTTTTGACCTGCATTGAATTTGCAATGTATTATAAATAAGGTAATTAATATGGAAGTATGTGTAATTTGTCTACGGTTTTAACCTTTATAAGCTGGTTAAAGTTTAAGGAGGGCAGAGCATCTTGCCACCTTGCATGGGGCTATGCTGACTCTCCTTGCATATATGCTCGTTTAAAATAAAGGAGCCTCAGGTGATTCTGATCCAAACACAACATGTGATTAATTTTCCACAACACCAGACTAGTATCCTTCAGTAAAAATACAGTACATTTAAGGACTGGGCCAGCATACCAGTGGGAGGATTCCTTGTGTACAGTTTGCTGATACATTTGTACACTATTTTTTTTCTTTGAGATAGCTGAATTTCTGTAGCTCAAATTTTCTTCTAGTGCCAGTCTTCAGCAAAAACACCTCTAGGCTTCAAATGATTCATGGATAAGCAAAAGAGTTCCCTGTATATCCATAAATCTCTAGTAGAAACATTTTTGCTGACTCATAGATGAGGGGAATGTGTTATTTTTATTTGTCTTTCCTTTCAGTTTAATATGCATACCACTTGACAAAGAAGAAAGAGGATGCCGTTATTTGATAAATGTTTGTTTTTATTTAAGTTAAAAGATATAATGAGGCAGAATATTTAAAAACTAAAAGCCATACATACCTATACCATGTATAGATTCAAAATCTACTGAATTTTTCTTCCATAATTACCTGCTTGTTTGTTAAGGTCACAGCTATTATAGATTTGGAGAAATGAGAAATGATTATAAGAGAATCATTAGTCTCAAAAATGCTAACTTCTTAGAAAAAGCGTAGAAAAGCTTGGCTGTTACTTTTGCAGAGTCTCTTGAACAGATTCTTTTTAATCAATTTAAGCAAAACAACTTCTTGCCAAGTAAGGTAGTAAGTATTTCAAGTCCCACATTTATTTAACTTTTCTTAATTTTTGCCTGTAGAAACATAGGAAATTGCTAATAATGAGCTTGAAAATATTAACAGGTTATACAATCTGTAATGAAAAATTCAAAGGGATAACCTGAGTGGACCAGTCTTATATGAAATATGCAGTGACACTTTTTTCCCTGAGTTGTATTTGTTATTGTTAAGTGACAACACTTTAATATCCCATAGTAATAAGTTATTAACAAGGGGTATGAAAAGAACAGTATCAAAACAGTGTAGAATAATCAAAAAGGTAATAGCTGAGTCAGAGTAACATAAGCACCAAAGTATGTTCGCAAATGCATATTTTCAAAACTTTAATTCTGTCAATGGGACGTTTGCAAAGGAGGAGGGGCAAAATTTTACTGATAGAAATGGCAGACTGAGCACAATGTTACTGTAAAATTTGACAATGGTAACAGAAGCTGGGGATAGGAGAAATATACAAAATGGAGACAAGTAACACTCACTAAACTTTCAGAGGGGTAGCCATGTTAGTCTGGATCTGGATCACTCAACTTTGTTGTTCTCAGTGCAGTGCCCCTTCTGGGTGCTTTTTTAATTGCATCTGTTTGTGAGACTCTAGTGCTGAGAATTGATTGAAAGCCAGAGATTTGATTAATTAAGGTGGGAAAGATAGTAAACAGATGGTTTGGGAGAAAATGGAAAAAATAGAGGGAGGCAAATAATGAGCTATGACAGTCCCAGAAGGCAAAAAGAGAGAAGATAAAAGGATGGTTGGCCAAGAGAACAAAATATGGTCATGGACAAAAGAAGACAGAACATAGCAGAGAGAAAGAAATATGAGCTGATATAAAAGAGAAGAGTTAATAGGGAACTGGACTTTTCAATCTCACAGAAAAGGCATAACAAAAACCAGTGTCTGGAAGTTAAAGTTAGAAATAATAATAAACTGAAATGATGTAATTTCTTAGTGGAAAGGGTAATTAAACATTAGAACAGTTTACCAGGTGTGGTGGTGGTGGTCTCACTCTTGCTTGGAGTCTTCTAAATAAGACTAGATATTTTTTTCTAAAAAATATGTTTTAATGCAGTTTTGGGTTGGATGGTCATGGTAGTACTTTCTGACCATGTAATCTATCAACTGTCTCCTTTGTTCATCAGCCAGGGGGAGAACAGGATTGCCTGTATTATCTTCAACATGCTAAAAACACTTGCAGCTCTGCATTAAGACAAAGACAATAATCAAATCTCATGTTTCAGGGCTCCAGTGGTCATCTGCAGAGGTCACAAAAGATTTTTTTCTCCAGTACACAGTTGGTCAGATATATTCTGGGTTTGTTGTTTGTTTGTTTTCACCTTCCTCTTGAAGCATCATATTTTGCACACAGCTGGAAATGGGGCATTGGATGGAGTGAATCAGTGCTGTGAGGTGGTACAGAGAACCTTCTTTCTTAGGGTACGTCTATACTCATGCGTCCTGTCAGAGGAGTCCAATCGATCTTCTGGGTTCGATTTATCACGTCTTGTCTAGACGCGATAAATCGAACCACAAAGTGCTCCCCAGTCGACGCTTGTAATCCTGCTCGACGAACGGAGTAGGCAGAGTCGACGGGGGAGCCTGTGCGCCGCGTGTGGACCCCGGGTAAGTACCTTTTCATTCGAACTAAGATAGTTCGACTTCAGCTACGTTATTCACGTAGCTGAAGTTGCGTATCTTAGTTCGAATTGGGGGGTTAGTGTAGACCAGCCCTTAGATGCCTGGTTGGTGTCTCTTGCTCATGTGAGGAAAAACTTCCTAACTGTCAGAGTGGTTAAGCACTGGAATAAATTGCCTAGGGAGGTTGTGGAATCTCCATCATTAGAGATTTTTGAGAGCAGGTTGGACAAACACCTGTCAGGGATGGTCTAGATTACCTCTCAAGGTCCCTTCCAGTTCTATGATTCTATGTTCATCGTCAAATTGATCATCAGATTTGGGGTTGAGAAGGAATTATTCTCCACGTCAGATTGGCAGAGGCCTTGCGCGTTTCACCTTCCTCTCCTGCTGGCATCATCTGGGTATATCTCACCTAATAAATTTCATTGACATTGCATGGGCCTCAGGCATTGGTGGCACCCAGATCTCTCCTGTTCTCTGATAGTGGCACACAACAGTTTAGTCCTCCTGAGCACTGAAATGCTTTAGTCTCACTAAAATCATTGGGCTCAATGTAGGGGCATATGGGTGAAATCTAATAATCTGTAATACAGAGGAGGTCAGACTAGGTGATCTACTAATCCTCTCTGGCCCAAAGGCGCCGACTACGTGGGTGTCTGCCCGCTCTGCACCCACTGTCAGCCAAGCTCCCCTTCCCCCCTCTCCCAACCTCTTCCTCCCCTGAGCGTGCTGCATCCCCACTCCTCCACCTACCTCCCAGCACTTCTTGCCCGGCCGCTGCCAAACAGCTGTTTGGAAGCATTAGCATGCTCTGGGAGGGAGGAGGAGGAGTGGGAATGTGTCATGCTCAGGGGAAGAGGCGGGGCTGTGGCAGGGATTTGTTGAAGGAATTGGAATAGGGGCAGGGAAGGGGCAAAGTTGGGGCAGGGACTTTGGGGATGGGGTTGGAATATGGGGCGGGGCCTTATGGAAGAGGTGGAGTGGGGGTGAGGCCAGAGGTAGAGGGGGGGTTGAGCACTCACGGGAAAGAGGGGAAGTCGGCGCCTATGCTCTGCCCTTAAACTTTGTGAAACTGAGTGTGCAGTGGGAGGGAAAGCAAGAGGGAGTAGCTAATTCATTGTGGAAGGGAAAGAGGTAAGTGAGCTGGGAGTGAGTAAACTGGGTGAGGTGGAGATAGGAATGACAGGAGAGAAGGGAGAAAGAAAGGTTGGGCTAATTTCTCCATTACCTGACCTCTTGCACAGTCTTTTAAATTTGTGCCAGGTGGCTATGAATCATTGCAAGAAACAGGTGTTTTGCGCGCAGCAAGCCTGGGAAGGAGGAGAAAGAAGTGGAGCGGCCGCGGCGCACTCAGGGCAACAGGCATAGGTGGAGCAGAGGCGAGCTGGGGTGGCAGGAGCACATTTCTAGGGGTGGCATGGCCGGCGCTGGAATGCCGCTCTTAGAAATGTGCTGCCCCAAGCACCTGCTTGTTTTGCTGGTGCCTAGAGCCGGCCCTGGTGAGTAGTCTCCCATTATTGTGAATAAAGAGGGGCCCATTCCTGCCTGGTCTTATCACCATGTATACCCTCACAGCCTTTACAGGGCAGATCCAGGGCTTGCCACTTTCCTGCAGATTAATGAATTCAGCCCAGCCTCCTTGAGCCAGCTTTGACTTTTTCAAGGTTAGTATAACCAATCACCCCTCGCAGTGTATAACCCTCAGTTCCAAAGCCCTTCCAGAAGAATCCCTACAGGACCCAGATACTAGCTCGCTTATCTGAAAAACTAAAAAAAAAAAAAAAATGCTACCAGAAATGCTGCCCTGAACAAAGCCACTTCCTGTCCACAATGACATATGGGTTCCAGATTGCACCAGATTCCTAAGCATATTAACCATGATGGGACCAACATGCATCCTCCATAGGATTGGTGCATCAAGACTGCCCTGTTAAAACCTTCAAACTAAATAACTGCTGCAAGGATCTGGGTAATCGTTCAGCCTACTGATAAATGTAAGGGCCAATAGGCGAGTGGAGATGGTTGGGTTCCTCTGTAATGGGCCATACTGGTGACAGGCCTTCCAGATCCTGCAATTGCACAAAAACATTAAAACTCCTACTATAGCTCCATAATGCTCACAAAGCCACCAACCTCTGTGCTACACTAACAGCCATCATACGCCAAGGTTCCACAGAGCTAGTGGCATCGTTTTGGGTTCCTTGCTGGCTCCTGGTGCCAGCTCCTGAAATCTGTCGGTCTGAAAATGAGACGTTGGATTTCGTATGCCACTGTCAGCCCCAGGCACATGCTTGGAAGTGAAACAGATGTTAAAGCTTAAACATTATAATACATAACTATAACTGTACTTCCATTTTAATGGAAACCTTTAAAAGTGGGTTGTGCTTAAGTCCTGTTGCATAAAGCAATGCCTTTCCCCAAAGCAGCCAGGTTGGGGACCCCAACCATTTCCCAACATATTTACCTAAAACTGACTTATGATTTAATCACCCTGTTAGACAACTTCATGTCCCCTCCAGCAGCATAAAAATTGCAAAAATTTACAAAAATAGTGCAAACCAGGACCAAAACAATTACTATATATCCCACAACCACACAGCACTGAAGTTGATATGATACAGAAGAAAGAGAATCCAACCAGCTAGTGCAAATTGCAATACATAACAAAACTTTACAGCACCACAAATAATGGTAATATAGTGCAAACTATAAGATTATTGTACCCACCTACCAATACACTGCTCAGCACAAGAGAGAACACTTCCAAACAGCAATGATAACAGATAGCTGAAGTTGTATTGGTTGTCACTGGTTATGGATGTCATATGTTGGTTTTGTTTGTTTCTGTTCACATAATGGATCAGTGTAACTTTATTTACCAGGAGAAGTGATTGTAGATACACTTAGGGAGAGGTAACTGATAAGTAGAATTAGGATGTTTAAGAAACAAATAAACCTTTACCTATGTGGGAAACATAAATATCCAACACATCCTTCCTAGAAAAATTAGGCTATTGCAAGATTTGTTGTCTGGGTGCAGATATGGTGTGAGATCACCTAATGGAAGGGCAGGAGAGGCATAAAGGGGTCTAAAATTCCCATTTTTGGCTGGGGAAGGATTCTGCACAATGCAGGCACTGTGGAAGAGAGCTGTGAGACACCCTCAGAGGCTCCCCTTGCAAGCCCTACAACAGGAGGCATTTTGGACATAGAAGTGGCATTTAGGTGCTGGGGCTGCATTACATAGTGTTATTGAGTGTCTGTAGTCCTGAAGCCTATAGATTAGCCTCAAGAAACTGCTGTAACTTAGACAGGCCTTCTGGGCTAATTGCACAGTTCTAATTGAAAAGGGTGTGGTAATTCCCATGTATAAATAGTCCAATTATCTCTGTGCCAGGGCTATGACAATGAATATTCAGAGTCTCTCCTCCTATATTGAACTGTATCCCATCTCATCTTGAATATTTCAAGTGCAATGTTGTATTGTGTGAATATTCATATTAAAGAATCACCTCGGTGGTTCAAATATACACAGAAGGTGAATGCAAAAGGGAATGGCTATAGGACATTCATTTTGTTAATTAGTATCTTTGCTCACAAAACATTTTTTTGCGGTTTTAAAGCTAAATTGTCCATTAAGGAGGGATAAGTGAGTCTGATTTAATGTGGATGGCATAACAGAGCACTTCTAAGAAAAAACAGTGTTCCAAAACATTTTTTAAAAATACCTTAAGCAGGTCTAGTATGGAGATCTTAGCAATAAATTAAATGTTTTGCAAGTTTTGTAGTAATAAAATGTGAAAAACACACTTCAGATTGTTAGTTTAAAGTGACAGAGATAAAACTGTGACTAGCGTATCTCTGAGTTTACAGAGTGCCTCACAATTTTACTGGATTCTTTCAATACAAGAAAGTGAAATAATTTTCTGTGGGGGAAAGGGTCTATGATAAATACTGGAAAAACATTTAGAAGTATCAGAAATAGAGATTTCTATTGAATATACTGTTTATAACCAGGAGAATGAAAGATTAAGTTATATTCTTTCCTCAGGGAAGAAAGCGAAATTTTTGATGGAGGAAATGGATTGTTGTACTTCAGTTTATATGAAACATTAGGACCTTTTTTCCGCCACTGACATTTCCTGCAGTTATGAATATAAGACAGTATATATAGGTGAAGGATAGTAGATATTTTAAAAAATAATTTTCAAATACTATAATTGATCATGAGTAAGTTAAAAGTCAGAAAGAACATTGCTATCAACTTAAACATATTAACTATTTTGACTCATAATAATTAGTTATCCACACCTCTTTAAAACATGTAATATTTATATTTACACATTTTTATAATTTCTATATTTGTATGATAAATTATATAGAAATTTATATAATTTCTAACTGCATGGTTTCATGCATATGTAGCCGATGATTTTAGTTTAATGTTCACTTATGCTTCTATAATCCTACAACTTTACTTTATTTAACATGCAATGATTATATGTGACATAACATGTTACTCATAACATCGCCCAATAAGAGAACAATAAACAAAAACCATTGGCTACATCTGTAAGTAGAAATATTGCATATATATTCTTTTTTCTGCTAAATGAATCATAATAAAGTAAGGTAGAGGTAATCAACTGAAAAAATCAAGTAATTGAATCCATGGCAACAAAGAATGAGTTTCCCTTCTTTGTCTAATTCAGGTACTTCTTTCTGTGGAAGATAAAATTCACTTGAATCAGCAAATTCTAAGAAAAGATTATTTTTCTGATCTTTGTAAAGCCATAGTTTAGGAGCAAAAAGTAACCAAGGCTTTAAAAGCCAAAGAATGCAAAATATTTTTTTTCTTTTTAAAATATAGATGAGTTTTTAGCACTATCTGGGAAAATATTTACTTTCTTAACTTGGGGGGAAAAGTAGTAATATTTTTCAAATATAAGTCATCAACCATTCAAAACCAAACACTCAACAATACCAGAGTGGCAAGAGCAGTATGTAGGGTCAGTTTAGCAAGAATCACAGGAAAAATATTTTTATCTGAAATATGAAATATTTTAGAGACTTGAAGAGTAGGATTAAAGTTATTAATAAAATCAGAAACAGATTAATATCCCCCTCAAGTTTTCAAGGAAGGCCAAGTGTGTAACTATCACAGCTTTTATCCAGTATAATTTTCAAATACATTAATTATCTATGTAACATTGCAGAATCCATAATAAGATCCCTTAATGTTTTACTGGTTTCCTGAAGAGACTCCAAAATAGAGTCTTCCTCTCCTCCCATTTAATGGCTATAACACTATTTTCTGTCCACCCATCCCTATACACCAAATCAGATATTCAAGATGAAACAGTATCCAGTTTGTTATGACAGGAATTAAAACCTGCCCCTGGAGTTTAAATACACTCTCTCCCTTGTGGGGTCTGGTTTAATGAAGGCTCACACAAATATGCTAGTCACATCATTTGCTGCATTCCTGGAAGGCCCTCAGATAGTACAGTAATGAGGGACATATAAAAATGAGAATGGAATACAAATAGTTTTAAATTATAGAGGAAATGTTTCCTATCCATGCTTTTTTTCTTCAGGATGGATTGACTAGCCTGTTCCAAACTGTCCACAGCAGGTCTGACTCCTTCCTCTTTCTTTCCTCTCACTGAACAGCTCATTGGTGGCTTTTCTCTCTGCAGGTTCCCTCACTGGGATGGCCTACAAGCAGCTCCTGCTCCATAAGGGCCTCTCACAACCCTGACAAAAGGGATCTGTCTATCTTATATCTCTCCTTTTTTTCTGCAGCATACATTGCTGTATGGCTTATAGTCCCTATGTGTCCTGGGAATAATCAGCACCAGAATATCTCCGTTTCATGTGTAAACAAGCAACAGTGCAGAGATTGGCTTGAACCCCTCTTAAATGGTTATCTTGTCCTGTGACAATGCTTAACACAAAATACTCCAAAAACAAGCATTAGATCAGGTGCTTATATAATATCTGGCCTTCCTGATGACACCAAGTGGATGGGGCAATTGCCTGCCCTGCTGCAGCTCTCCATCAACAGCAGCAGCAGCACCAGCTGTGACAACAGGTTTGTTTAGTTCTCAAAATGTAGGTTAATACTGAGATCCAAAAAAAATGCAACAACATTTTTAAAAAGCAGCATGCAGTGAATGGTACAACACTAAATATCCATATAAATTGAAATGTAGGAATGAAGGACAGAGTCAGCTTGATCAAGTAGACATGTTGAAACATGTGTCTTGAATAGCTTACTAGTAATAGAGGAGTTTACATTTAGATGAGACAGCAACCAGAACTAATTCAATTATAGTAGTCACTATGAAAATGTCAGCATTTACTCACAGAATCAGTCATGGTATCTGGAATACAAGTTAATCTTCCTCTAAGTTAAGGAAAATGTAATATTTCAGATATCATGTCTTGGAAACTATAGGTGATTTTTTTAAAGAGGACCACTTCAGGCCATGGCTAATAAATCATTCATGACACAGAAAAGTTCCAACAAAAATAAATCTGACAAAAATAATGAAGAAGACATTCAAGTAGGTGGGGAAAACAATAAGAAAAAGACCAGCAATTAGATTAAAGTACAGTCAGTTGAATGTAACCTAATGTACAATAGCTTATCACATAATTTTGAAGATACATTTATTGAGGAAAGAGACCCTGATAGTAGATGAAGAACTTTTTTCATAGTTAAAAACAGAGGAAGAGATGATTAAGCATAGATAGCCCAGTGAGCCAAAACATTAGTGATGGTGATAATGATGGTGAAAGCAATGAAACCATATGATCTAAAAAGCTATTAAAATAGGTGGCTTACATATTCCAGTGTCTACAAAATAATAATACTGTGGATGGAGTCAGTTTGGATGTTGATTCTTCCACAACATATCATGTTCATCTATATGTTTGATAATTCTGTTCTTTGCTATAGTTTCAACCAGTTTGCCTGGTACTGAAGTTAGGTTCTCCAGCCTATAATTGTCAGAATCACCTCTGGAGCCTTTTTTAAAAATTCGGTGTTATGTTAGCTATTCTGAAGGCATGTGGTGCAGAGGTTGATTTAAGTAATAGTTACATACCACAGTTAGTAGTTTTGCAGTTTAATAATTGAGTTTCTTCAGAATTCTTGGGTGAATACCATGTGGTCCAGGTGACTTATGACTAAACTAATTTATCAATTTGTTCCAAAACCTCCGTTAATGATGCCTCAGTCTGGGACAGTTCCTCAGATTTGTCACCTAAAAAGAATGGCTCAGTTCAATAGCTCATCCATTGGGGGGAATTTTGGTTACCTCAAGGCTGAGACTTCCTCAATACCAAAGGTACCTGACGCGCCTTTCAGGTGCTGACTTCCAACTCTGGACTGCAGCAAAAGGCCTATCGGGTACCCACAACTTTGAACTCTTTTCCTCCTGGGAAGATTGCACTTACCTCAAATTCCTAAAGGACTGAACAACTTCATAGAATTTTCTTGATGTAAGTCTTTTGCTTGTTCCACCCTTCCTAGCTGTTATACCTGACCCAACAACCAAGGCCTTCTTTGTCTTGAGTCTCTGCCTGGTAAGTCTAAAGTGGGAACCACCTTAGCAGTTACAGATGCCTCTAGTGCCACAATACTCACGGAAGAGTGAACAGTCAAGACAACCCATATGCCCAAATTCACAGATATGAAAGGAGAAGTGCCAGCAGAATGCCTTAACTTGGGATAGGGTACTCTAGCAAAGTAACCAAACTAGTATGTAAGAAAATATTTTTTTTTACTTGCAGAATACTTGGTAGAATAAATGAAGGTTATTATTATTATTATTTATTATTTATATTCAAAAGAGTAGCCTGCCCTCCATTGCCAGGGTGTCTCTGTCAGTGACTATAGAAGAGCAGTGCCTAGAAGTATTGATAACCCAGAAAAGTGTATGACCCACCTGACTATAAGTGTGATGACTCTTACACATTTTGCAAAACATAATATTTTCCCCGTGATCTGGAATTAAGGCAAAGTATCCCAGTTTGGACAAAATAAATTTGGTTTATCAAAGAATTCCAATTTGGGATTCCCACCACTATCCATATCTTTTTCTCAGATTGTGTTACATATTTCAATCCTCCCTGCTAGGCAGAAGCCTGACGACTTTTCTAACTAGTTCCCCTTTCTGTTGTACATGTAACCAGACTTTCCAGCAGGGGAGAGAGGATGTCCTCTTCAAAGGGGTAACCAGTCCTGTCAAGGAAGGTAACTTTGCTGTCATAGACATGAATTTAGGAAATATTGAAGATCTCAACCTCCCACTATTTGGTCAGTTGTGTGGTGGCTTCTGTAGCTCCAAATGTGGAGAGTCTTCTCAGGCTGGATAGGAGAAGACCCAGGAGAAGATCATCTTGTCCAGTAAGTGATATTGTTCAGGATGATGTCTCAGGAGTGTGGATTGGGGGAGGTATTCACTATGAGATATCCTTGAAGCACCTCTGACCCCTTTTCTTAATTCCTAGGAAATCTTTCCAGGAAATAAGAGCGAAGTCCAGGGAGCCCATGGATGTGCAGTCACCATGCTGTTGTTTAGTTCAGGCTGAAATATTGAGTTGGAATTTGATGCCAGAAAGGTAGATTGATTGAGCAAAGGTCCAGTTGAACTGAAGTTGTCTTTGCCTCATAGACATTCTCAGTATCACCTATGACTGTTAACAAATAATTAGCCAAGAAAGAGAGAGTCAGGTTTGAATGGGAAATAAGTAAAGCTGGTGCATCATCCATCACTTTAAGAAAGTCGGAAAGGTAGTTGGAGCCATATAGGGTATGTTCTTAGAGAGGATGTTTCTATGGGAAGGAGTTTGCACGTCATCATATGAAAAAATTATCCATGACTGGAAGATATGTCATGTGTAGAGGAGAGCAAAACAAACTTGTACAAGGGATCCTTTTTTCCTCATCTGAGGTCATAGTTATAGGACAGAGGATTGACCCAGTTGTAGAATGATAATATAGCATTTTCCCCCAATATATGTAGATTTTCTTCAGTGATGTACTGGTGTTACACAGTGTTGACAGTGAAAGTGAGAATATGCACCTTTTTATTATTTAATACAAAATTCTGAATTCATGTATTCCCACATGTACATCTCACAGAGCAGCCTTCCTGCTGCAGAGGTGAAAGCGTTCTCAATGGATGTTTAAAAAGATTCTGACACTTTCTGATTATACTCATTCTTCGTTGCTAAGGCTTGATTTTAGGGCAAGTTAGGTAGTGTGTGATGCTTACATATTATTAGTACTTCTCACTCATCTTTTTTTTTGGAACTGGGATACAGAGTTTAGATTTTTTTTTTTGTATTAAGAAGTACTCATAACAATCACAAATCTGTGAAACACTGATTAGGTATTTTGCTTAACATTCGAGGCCATCTTTCTTCATCTTTTAAAACGCTTTAACCCTGAACTTACGATACAAAGTAACACGTGGCATTCATCCTATAGCTCAATTTACTAGGACATGTACTGTGCAAGCTTTATTCATGCTTCACCTCTTCATTCCCATCTGTGCAGAACCAAAAGCACCATACTGATTTTAATGACTGCACCTCTTCCCTCCCCTCTCCATGTCCTCCACAAGTCTTATGTGCTGGTTCGCACAATATTTCAAGAGTACAGTACTAGATTTGATCATTGTTTTTAAATTAATGCTATATGCTAATATATGTTAATATAGGATGATTGGCCCATTATGCAATAATAATATCGTTACCCCTTTTGACCCAAGTAGTTAGCTAATATTCAGTCTTGTAGATTGTTTACATTAGGGAAGAAGTTGATGATAAAATCAGGCATTTCGGTGATGGGATCATGGTTATTTTCAGAGAATGTCCAAAGTCCTGTTCCTCTGAACACAGTAGGAATCAAGTGGCTGTAGCTTACTTGTTCAATATCCTTTTTTCCCAGCCAGCACTCTACCCCAAAAGCTCTCCATGCTGCCTACTTTGTCTACTTCTGCAGGTTTTGTTTGGCTGCTTCTGCTCATACACGGACACAGCTCTACCAAAATAATACCCAGTCCTCTGCATTTTCATTCAAACCCCTGTAAAACCCCTCCATCCATATAACTCCTGAAAGGTCTCGCATATGCTGGTGTTGGTGGTGGTGGCTGTTATTGCTTCAGCTGTCTTACTCCAAAAGGAGAGTAACTGTGATTTACATTTATCCTGAGTGAAGGGTAACTATTACTCCGAGCAGCTTCAACAAGGTTTCACCAGCCCCCAGCCTTTTATGTAGAGATCTTAATTGGAGAAAGTATAGATGATTTCCCAATTGAAAACAACTTGAGATACTGGGCCAGATTCTGGTCTTGCCCCTCTTGTACATTGGTGTAGTTCAGTTGACTAATGTTGTTACTCCACCAGTGTGATATAAAAATCAGGTCAGCTGCCTTGCAAAGATACTGTATAAAGTAAAATGCAGTTGAATGGAAAGAAATGGGCTAAACCTCTGAACTGAAAGGAAATAATAGGTCAGCTCCTTGGCCTCATTCCAGACTAAATTAGTCTAAATTCACACTGAAAAACTACATTCCTTCTTCAAGTGATTGCACATGTCCATTCCACTCTTGGTACTTATGTGCCCAGCACATGGCCATCAGAAATGTTTTCCCTCAATAGTACCTCCTAGGTGGCTCATTCCCCAGCTGCCACACAATGCTACATGCAGGTATAAAGGGAAGAGCTCCTGCTAGAACCTCTTCCCCCAGCTCCTTCTTACCACCCATAACAGTCCCTGGAACTGTGTTCTATACCAGAACAGTTCTTCTCTCAGTGTGTGTGCGTGTGCGTGTGTGTGTAGTTAGTCTAATTTGATAGGATAGTTAGTAAGATCTAGTTCTGTTAAAATATGGCTATTCAGACTTACTTTTTGTTGTTTTTCAATTCACGGTTCTGATGTATATCCCAGTCACCAGGTTTCAGGCCATGTGCTTCTTGCTCCAAGCCTATGCCAGTTAGTGACCTGCACAATAGCTGCCTGAAGTGCTTGGGAGAGGCACACCTAAAGGATTGTGCCAGATTTATAGGAAGTTCAAGACTAGGACAAAGAAGAATTGGGAGACCAGGCTGAAATTCCTGTTGGTGGAGGCAGTGGTCAGGCCACCATTGGAGCTGTCCTAGTCTGACTTGGTGCCAAGTGCTGCAGCTTCAGTGAGAAGTGCACCTCCAGCATTAGCAGAATCCTAGCGCCTTTCTCCCTCACCCATACCGAGAAAGAAATATGAAGCTTCCAGTCTGGCTTCAGCCAGGGGAACATCGCCAACCTCTAAGTCTGGTAAGAGAGTCGAAAAGGAGTCGAATAGAGTGCATTTGAAACCTAACCACTCCTCTTCCACATTGGTGCTTACATTGACACAGTCATCTCCAGTGTCAAGGGTCACTGTCAAGCCTGATTCCAGAAGAGCTACCATTAACTCCTTCAGCACTGCAACTAGATACCCTCTTAGTGCCAACTATCACGGAGGCATTTGCAGTGACAAGAAACCTGCTTTGCCTCTTAGTGGTGGTGTCTCCACCCTTACAAGAGTCTGGTCCCCCAGCACCACTGCCATTGATTCAGTCTCCAGTACTGCAATTGTCCACTTCCTGAACAGGTGGCCATTTTGATGGGCCAGTCGAGGTTGATATACCAGTCCCCGTATCTCGAGATCCAAACCCCTCAGATTACATTGGATCAGTGAGTCTTGAGCACTGGGGGAGTGAGATATACTCTCCAGTTTGCTTCTACCCTTCCTTTCCCCCGTCCCTTTTTATCCCTCTTCAGGAACCACTCTCATGAGAAACTCCTTGTCCAGAAAGTGCAGTCACTCCTTTGCTTGGGAGTCTTAGGGGAGGTTCATTTAGTCTCAGAGGGAACATACTTTATTTCTGATATTTCCTAATTCCAAAAGCAATGAGAGGGGTGTCTCAGGCCAATTTTAAATCAGTGTCAACTCAAGAAACTCTTAAAAAGGATGAAGTTTTGGATGGTCACCATAACTTCTGTTATCCCTTCCCTGGGGACTGGTTGTCAGGAGTAAGGCTCTGAAGTTGTGCTTGCTCAATACTCTGCACACAATACTGAACACCCTAATGAGCCAAAAAGGCTGCTTGACGGACTACCCAGCCTGACTGGCTGCAGAAGCCCACAGGCCAGTTCTTAAGCTAAGCAGTAGCTTGCTGGCTGCTCACTGACTCTCTGTCTCCCTGTGCTTGTCTCTCACCAAATCCTGCTCCTTCACAGCTCCAGCCCAAATCCTGCCCTGCACCTGGCCTTGTTCCCATCCTGTCCCAGCTTTTCTTCTGGCTCAGAACCAGCCCTGCTCCTGCTTTCCTTGACTCCTGGTAATCCAGTCCCAACCCTTGGATCTGATACCTGACTCTGTCTTCACCCTCGGCTCTGGCATTCGTACTCTGACTTCAATTCTGACCCTTGGCTCTGATTCCTGACTGCCGCTCTGTCTCAACCCTTGGCTTTGGCATTTGGACTCTGTCCACAAGGCCTGACTCCCACTCTGACCTTTAGGCCTGACTGCCGCTCTGACCACTAGGCATGACTGCCTATGATCTGATCTCCTGACCCTGGTACACTGCCCTCAATGTAAAAGATGCCTACTTCTATGTGGCAGTCATTAAAGGTCACAGGAAGTACTTCTGATTTCTAGTAAATCAAAATCATTACCAATTCACTATACTACCTTTTGACCTATCAGCAGTTCCAAGGGTTTTTACAAAGGTCATGGCACTATTAGCTGCTTTCCTTCAAGGATCAGGAGTGCAGGTTTACCCCTACCTAGATGACTGGCTTGTCAAGGTCCATTCCAGACAGCAGGTATGAGCAGTGTTACCGTGATCCAGTCAACATTCAATGCTCTGGGACTGTTAATCAGCACAGAAAAATCTCCCCAGTCCAAAGGATAGGGTTTACAGGGGCTTTACTGGACTCATCTGCAGACAGGGTTTTTTTCCAGACTCCAGGTTCCAGGCAATTTGAGCAATTGATTTGAAGGCTCACCTGATCATAACAGCACAAAATTGTTTGAGGCTTCTAGGTCACATGGCTTCTTGCACCTATGTGGTTCAGTACTTCAGACTGACTCAAAATTCTTCAGGGCTGGTTGTCATCAGTCTACTCAACAAGCCACTATCAGCTGGACTCTGTGGTAAGAGTGCTCTCCCATGTCTTCATCTCCATAGAATGGTGGACAAATCCAGACAAAGCATGTGTAGGCTTTCCATTGCCCACCTGTAACTGACTCTCATGCTAGTGACATGCTTTGGCCGTAGGATTGCGAGCCCACCTAAGTTCTCTACAAACACAGGGTCTATGGTCCTCAGAGGAATTACCTTTACACATCAGTATCTGGGAACTGAAAGCTGTCAGACCGGTGTGCCAGGTATTTCTATCAGAGATCAGGGGAGGCAACCTATTAGTCCTCACAAAAAATGCAACAGCAATGTTTTACCCCAACAAGCAGATGGGTGTTCACTTTTCTCCACTGTGTCATAAAATGACTCTATTCTGGGAGTATTCCCAACTCAGTAGATCTAGAAGCATCTTACCTGCAGGGTATGCAGAATGATCTAGCAGACCACCTGAGCAGATTATATACTACTCCTGGGGGCGTACTGCACCAAAAAAATAATAATTCTGCACACAATATTTTAAAATTCTGCAAATTGTACTTGCCAAAATAACACTACATAATAACACCAGTTTCAATTATTTTGGTAATTTATTTCAAAATACCTGTCAGCAGGTTTGTAACAATACAAACACACACAAAATTTTTCCCAGGAGTAGAGAGTTAAAGAAAACCCTACGACAACCCAGTTCCTATTTCTCTGCCTCCTTCCCCCTCCCCAGAGCCCACCTGTGACCCCTCCAGCCAATACACCCGAACCCCATCCTCCCCAGAACGCAACCACAGGACCCTCCCCCAGCCCAGATACCTGCATCCCTTCCCCCCCCAGAGCCCAGCAGCGCCCCCTCTCCCCCCTTGGCCAGACACCTTTCTCCCTCTCCCCTCCCCCAAGCCAAGGGATGCAGAGGGAGAAACAGCCTGATGCTCGGTCCCAGGCTTGCACAGAGATTCCTGCGTGCCACCCTCTCCTTCCCTCAGGGCATGCTGGGAATTGCAGGTGCCAAGAACTCTCTAGCTTCCTTTCTCTCCGCACAGCAGTGTCTTCTATTTGCAAGTTGGGCTCTGCTGAGTCCAGTGGCTCCTGGGGCGGCTAGCAGCACTGAAGCCCATTTCCGTGGAGAAAGGAAATTCTGTGTGCATAATGTTAATTTCTGAAAAATTCTGCATTGAACAGTGTTGCAGAATTCCCCAAGGAGTAACTGACAAATCACATGTGGTCTGTTCACCCAGATGTGACTAGATACTTATTCCAGCAGTGGGGGTTTCCCCAAATAGACCTAGTTGCAACAAAGTCCAACAAAAAGTGTCAGCAGTTCTGTTCCCTACAAGGCCACAGCCTACATGCCATGACAGACGCTGTTTTACTAATGTGGTCAAGCATGCCCCTCTTCTCTCTGCCACTGGTTCTGTTAATTCACAGGGTATTGCTAAAAATAAGAGAGGACCAGGACAGGCAGACTTATAGCCCCAGCATGGCCTCCAGCACTGGTTCTCCACTCTCCTGGTGCTGTCAGTGAAACCTCCAATTTCACTTCCACTGGACTAGGACCAAATCTTCCAGGATCCCAGTTGCCTTCCTCACCTGAGCCTACAGTCCCTTCACATAACTGCAAGGATTCTCCACTAGAGAGCAGTCTTGCTTGAAAGAGGTTCAAGAGATCCTGCTGTATAGTAGAAAGCCTTCTACAAAAGCTACTTACCTCACTAAACAGAGGCATAGCTCCATCTGGTCTCACTAGAATGAGGTATTACTGACCAGTTCTTCAGTTCTGGACTACTTATAAAACCTGAAACATTAAGATTTGGCAAAAAGAACAGGGGTACTTGTGACACCTTAGAGACTAACAAATTTATTTCAGCATACGTTTTCGTGGACTACAGTCCACTTCTTCGGATGCATAGAATGGAACATACAGTAAGAAGATATTTATACAGTCAGAGAAACATGAAAAGGTGGAAGTATCTATACCAACTGTAAGAGGCAATTAGCAGTTTAAAAACTTAGAGGCAATTAGCCTCTTACAGTTGGTATAGGTACTTCCACCTTTTCATGTTTCTCTGAATGTATAAATATCTTCTTATTGTATGTTCCATTCTATGCATCCGAAGAAGTGGACTGTAGCCCACGAAAGCTTATGCTGAAATAAATTTGTTAGTCTCTAAGGTGCCACAGGTACTCCTGTTCTTTTTGCTGACACAGACTAACACGGCTGCTACTCTGAAACCTAAGATTTGGCAGTTAGTTCCACCAAAGTATATCTTGACACCTTTTCAGCTTTTCATCCTAAAGTGGATAATTACTCTATTTTCTCCAATGACATGTCCCTAACGTTTATAAACTGCTTAGTTAAATCATATCCTCAAATGAAAACCCCTATTCCCTCATGGGATCTAAACTTACTATTGTTAAGGCTTATGGGTTCCCCGTTTGAGCCATTGGCTATCTTTTCTCTCAAGCTTCTATCAATGAAGATGGCTTTTCTGGTGGCCATTATTTTGGCCAGAAGGGTAGGCAAGCTGCAGACATTAATGTTGGGGCCTGCATATACAATCTGTTTTAAGGATAAGGTTTGCCTGCGCCCTCATTTGAAGTTCTTCCCAAAGGTGATTTCCTCTTTCCACATAAAGCAGACAATTTATTTGCCTGTTTTCTGCTCACAACCACATACAAAAAGGGAGGAAGAATGTTTGCATACTTTGGACATCAGAAGAGCCTTTCAGTTTTACCTAGATTGAACCAGACACTTTAGTAAATTATCCCAGCTGTTCATAGCAGTAGCTGACAGAGAGAGAGAGATCAATCACTCTCCATTTAGAGAATTTATTTGTGGATTGCATGTGCTGTAGTTTGGCTAATATTGCTCTGCCCGACATAGTCACAGCTCAGTTGACGAGGTCACAACTGGCCTTTTGGGCATGATTCCAGGCATGATGCTAAAGGTCGTCAAGTTGTTCTCCAACCTGTATTAAAATAGACTCCTCCTCTATGGTTGTGAGTCACCACATGTGAAATGCACATACGTAATCACCTGAAGAAAAAGTTACTAACCTATTCTATCCATTCCGTGATCTGCTCTACTACCGCTCTATATTGGAGTTTCAGCAAGAAGGAACTGAGCAGGGCTAAGGGTGGCTTTGGCCGTCATACTGAATGTAGCAGTGTGCTGCGCCAGGGGGAGCTCAAGCCACCTAGGAGGTACTGCTGGGGGGAAAAGGTTCCAGTGGCCATGCCCTGACCTCAGAGACACCAAGACTGTAATGGACAAGTGTGACACATCTAAAAGAACAACAATTACAGAACAGGTTAGTAACTGTTTTTTTAATAGCAAAAAATTTACTGTGCATGTGCAACATCTATTTTACTAAACAAAACAATTTGTCCTTTTTCGGAAACCAAAAACTTTATCCAAATTGTAGGCTAAATGCTCTAAAAACTTTCCATTAAAAAAAGAAAGAGAGAGAGAGAGACTGGAGTACAAACAAACATCAGCTTCAACCCTGAATTGTACTTTTATACCTTTAAAATGTCCAGATAGATGTGTTTCAGACATTGCTGATAAAAAACAAAAGAATCACACCTTGCCTGGCATAAAGCCCTGAAAACAAAAGATTCGAATGGAAATTCTCAAAGGCCATTAACAACAGAAGTGGTCATAATATGTGAGTATGTGTGTGTGTGTGTGAGAGAGAGAGAGAGAAGAAAATGCAGCTATGGGTATGCTTACATTCTTATCAATATCAAATGGGCACTTGGGGATTCTTTTCATCACAGTCACTTTAACAAAAAATGACAAAAGAAGAAGAAATCTGGTAATAATCATTAAAGTAGCTTGAGTCTCAAGGCAATCAAACAGAAAAGACTAGCATAGAAGACCAGTAAAAATTACTCTTGCAAGTTTGCCTACTTTTAGTAGTAGTATTTTCATTTAAAAACCTGTTTCTTCATCTCTTTTTTGCCTGTATAATGAGGCAGCCATTCTCAAAGATGTACAGACAAAGAAAGTGGTTTCCTTGGTTATGGGAACTTCAGTAAATGAAAGCTCTCAGAAGAGCCCCTCCTTTTCTGATTTTTCCCCCTTTCATTTTTGCAGCCTATATATTAGTTTGCAATACAGAGAATCAAAACCAGGGAGTTCATTCTGGCTTTTGTTATATTGTTTGGTTTTGTTTGGTTCCTCTCCATTTATTTTGTGAGAGAAGCCAAATGTGTGGTTGTGTGGAATTAAGAGGGGGAAATAAATAAAATTTACAAAAGCCACCTTTTGGAATACACTAGTAAGTGTTTGCCTTTGTTAGGGCTGAGATGGATGTGAGGGAGTTTATTTAACTGCATAAATGAGTGTAGATTTCAGCAATGGGCCACAAAGGTTCTCTTATCAGAATATGCAGGAACTTTGTTGCACATCTTTGTTGACAGGACATTCTCTATAGTATCCACATTTAAAAACAAGAAGACAGATACCATCAGTATGTAGTTTATCATCAGTACCTGCCTGACAGATGGTGTTTTGAGAATTTATTAATTGGGACTGATCCTAAAAGTCTCCACCTAGCTTTCACTCAGCTCTTCATCAGACAACATTTCTACTGAAGGCAGAGTAAGGAATGGGTAAAAACCAGGTAAAACCTTCAGGACTTAGCCTCTAATGCTTTTGACTTATTTTAAGATGATCAGATAAAGGTGTCATGTTAGTATGACATATTATGCTATATTGAGGGCTTTTTTTTTAGCCTGTATGATAGTTAGTTGCCTTTGGATTCTAGAATATAGAACTGTTTTCATATTTCTGAAGCCCTACAGCCTGATTTCGCCACAACCTCTGCTCTGGGACACTTGAGCTGGGAGTGGGACTGTTTGTTTGTTTTGTGTTTGTTCATTTGTTGTTGTTTTTCCTTTCATGCACGTCTGCATGGTTTACTCCCCCTCAGTGTGGCAGACTGTAGCTACCCACATGCCTTAGAAAAACATTTTCTTGATAGATGGTAAAATGAAATTTACTGCAGCTAAACCATAAAATGTTGAGGCAACTAAAAGTAGCTTACAGGTGGCATAAAGTCTGGTTCCCTGCAACCTGTTTGATGTGAACTGCCATTGATGAAGAGGGAATCTTCCAAGTTCAATATCCTCTCCTCCCCCTGCTAACATGAAGACCTGGTGGGTTGGGCCTATAAGTCTATAATACCTACTAAAGTAGAACATAATACTATTATTCTGGAAACTCAACAGGGACCCTGACACAGACCTTCATAGCGGGCATTTTTTCAGGAACAAGGACAAGGAATGCAGTTGTTCCTGGTCCTAGTAAAGCATGGGGAGCATGTAATGAACAAAGCTAATGAGGGAAACAATAGCAGATGTGGGCCTCTGCGCCTTGCTTAGGAAGGGTGTTGTGCGACTGGATCAGTGGTATGCATTAATTCATTCACTAACAGTGTTGTGAATTTTGATGATATTATGGTGCGTCTCGCAGTATGTGGTGTATTTCTTTAAGCACCAGCTGCTGGAGGCAATTGACTACAAAAGACCTTCAGCTTCTATTTTTTTTTAAAAAGAATGAAAAGGAGAGAAAATTCTGAAAATGTGACTTGAATGCACCCTAAAGGTTCAGAAACCACATAACAAATAAATAGAATCCAAAATGTAGAAATATAGAATATTTCTAAAGCACACATAGTGTACTTAAGGGAAGAAATTATAGGTTATCTCAGTTTGGTAATAAGTCCTTGTACTGTATTATAAGTGGCACTGGCAGCAATGCATATGATTAAAGCCGCACAGTGGTTTCCCTTAGAAGACTCCATTTTTAGTTACTTATAACTGTGCAAAACTTTATTCATTCAGGCTGAAATTTTCCATGCCAGGAGCTTGATTTCTTTTTGAAAAGTTTTAGCAAAGTTTTAGCAAAACCAGCCATTTCCAAGAGGAAAATGAGGTACAACACATTGTGTTCATGTTAAAAAATTCTTGCAGACATTGCATTGAGAAGTTCCAGCTCCCCCATGGTTTGGAATTAGAAATATGGCAGGGAGTTTACGGTGGTTTCAGGGATGTGCATTTTCTGTTCCTATGAAAATTCACCCACATTTTGTCAAGTTATGAGCCTTTGAAAAATCACCTTTCACACATGCTCAGTAGACGCTTAGTAGAGTTTGGCAGCTAAATTATCTAAAGATTCTCTCTCAGCTATTTTTAATTATTGCCAACCAGATGTCTAAATATAAGAAAACTCAGGCATAAAAGAAAACAGTGAACAAATGAAAGAAAAGAAAGAGGAGAGTGAAAAATAGATGAGAGAAAAAAGGCAGGTGGGATTTTGCATCTCCAGTATTTATCAATTAAAAGTAGAGATCGTGAAAATTTTCAGATCAACTGTTTTTTTCACTGGAAAATGCTGTTTTGTCATCATCAAAACTTTCTCTGGGAACTTGTTGATTTAAACAAAATTCCATTTAGAAAATGAAAAAAAAAATCACTAAGGTTAAAATGGAATGTTTCAAACTTATCTTAATAAAATGTTTCAATGTTTGTGTCAAAATGAAATTGTTTATTAATTTATTAAAATTGTATTATATTATAAATTATAAAATAATAACAAAAGAGTCAAAATCAGAAGAATAGTTTTGATTTTTATCACAATTGAAATTTTGATTGACCTGAACCATTTTTTTCAGAATTTGTATTCCATAGGAAATATTCATTTTTGATTTTATTTTTATACAATTTTGAGTTGAACGGCTCTAATTAAAATGTTAGTTAAAAGCCACCAGTCGTTTTTTGTGGGTATCAAGTACGCATAATGGTCCAAATACACTGAAGCCAAGGGAAGAATTTAGCCTTTTTTGTTGTTGTTGAAAAAGGTAGATGCCTCAATATGAAATTGTGGAATGCAAATTTGATAGTATAAATACCACATAAGGTCTTTGTTTGTTTGATTAGCATTTCTAATTTTCTAGGCATGATCTTTGTATGTATGAAAGAAGTATTTGGTTGTTTGTTTTCATCATCTTACAAATTATTTTAAATGTAAAGAAGTAGATTATTTTTCATTAAGAGGCATATATTAAATATTATCTGATGTATTTTGAATCATAATAATGTTTGGTTTTATTACCATAATTTGAAAATTGCAGCTGGCCACTGTGGTGTTCCAGATCTCATAGTCAATGGTCAAGTGATTGGAGAGAATTATGGATACAGAGACACAGTTGTGTATCAGTGTAACCCTGGCTTTCGCTTGATTGGTTCTTCTGTACGAATATGCCAACAAGATCACAATTGGTCTGGTCAGCTTCCATCGTGTGTGCGTAAGTAAGCATGGCAAAATATATCTTCTTATTGCAATATGTGTACTACTTACATTAGCTTATTGGACAAGCACCCAAGTTCCATTTTCAAAGGTGATTTCGGGCCATATTTTTAAAAGATAAGGCACCTATAGAGCCTACGCATCTAATTCCTATTTAAATGAATAGGAATTAGGCACCTAGCAGCTTTTGAAAATTCCACTTATCTGCATCTTGAGGCCCCTAAATACCCTTGAAAATCTGTCCCCTCAAAGACTGGCTCACTGAATATCAGTGTGGGGGTGGGCTAAGGAGCATAAGTGCCTATGTCACTTTTGAAAATGCTTTTGAAGATCTTACCTGAAAGTTATGTGTATTTACTATTGATCAGTAGAAAGTTGTTAGATCTCAAATTATACAGTTAGCATTGAAGACTAAATGTTCACATCAAGAAACTTGTTTTATTTTCACTGAGATTTTATTACTTTTTTAATCAATAGTGTGTTATGAAAATATTATCTTCATGTATGTTAACTGGGTTAACATCTCACATAAGTTAACCTCATATTAGAAAAAAATGTTTTTTCTTTAAATGGATTCTTTTTGTAAACTTGGGTTATGGTGCAAAAAGAGAGGGATGCAAAAAATTGGTATTCTGTTTATTGATTGATTCAGAATGGTCCCTTCTGATACTGCTTGTCCCTTTCATAAATATGTATATGAAAAGTAATTGTGGAAATGCCAATTGTGCTTTATAATTACTGTTAAATTGATATTACAGTATTGAAATTATACTAATAATACTGACAATAACCTCTTTTTCATATAGCTAGAATTTTATAGTAGAAAGCCCTGGCCATAAAAACCTCAACTAATCACAGTGGAACCAGTTCTGTTGTTATCCCATTACCTAAGTTGTTCATTTGTCATTTGATTTACATATGATAGAGGTTTCTAAAAATAATACTTTATTACTATAGTTAATTGTAAGAAATTATAAATAAAGTACAGAAACACACACACATACACACATACAAACACACTTTTTGTTCAAGATAGAAATAAGTATTGGACATTAGGGAACAAGTTTATTTGTCAATAATCTTTAAAGCAAGAAATGAGACGTAGTTCAACAGGAATTTCCAAATCACTGGGTTAACATCAACAGCAAAACTGAAAAATAATTGCTCCTGGGTCATTGCTAACAGCAAAGAAGGTGAACATAGTTTCTTTCTTCGCAACCAATTATGGAAGATGTTTTGTTGAACACAGTGGAATTGTGCAGTACAATACATCAGAAAAGGGCAAGGAGGTTGACTAAAGGATTGTAGCAATGAAAGACATAACATTAAACACTGCAATTGTCCATAACATTAAAATAGATTTTTAGAAGTGTCAGCACTGTAAATTCATGGCTTAATAGAAGTAGACAAAAATATTGATTTCTCTTTTATTTGTCAATCCGTTATATTGTTAATGACATTCATAATGTTATTAATGTATTTCTATAGTACTGCATGTTTAGATTTAACGATCATGACCATTTGACATTAGAAATGCACTGTGCTAAATGCTTAAGCACTATGGGCAGATCTTTTATGATTAGCCTTTTGTACCATACATTCCTAACTGATTAAATGCCATTCAGAAAAAAAAATGAGAATTTTGAGAAACAGTTTTAGTTTTAACCTCTTTCTCATGTTTAGAAAATAAGGGCCTGATCCCCACAAAGTCCTCAGCACCTCCTGAAAGATACTAAGCTCATTCAGTTCCCATTAAGATCAAATGACTTGACAGCTTTAAATACCTGTTGGGCGGCACTCAGTACCTCCTATAATCTGACTTTTAGAATTCTACTAAGTAATCATCACTATTACATCATTCCATGAAAAGTGACAGCAGCATGCTCCTGACTCTTGTTTTTTCCTGATGTTAGCTGTTAGCTGTGGCCATCCTGGTAGTCCAATTTATGGAAGAACAAGTGGAAATGGTTTCAACTTCAATGATGTTGTGACTTTCTCTTGTAATACTGGATATGCCATGCAAGGGCCAACAAAAGCACAGTGTCAGGCTAATAGGCAATGGAGCCATCCACCACCGATATGTAAAGGTATGATTACAAATGTTTACAGATTTGGAGGTTACTCTGAATATGAAAAAAGAAAAAGAAAAAAGAAATAAAGGGACACTGTCAAAGCAAAGCATATATGTTTAAAAATCGTCATGGGAATTTAATAGAAAATTAGAGTATGTAAACAACACATTTTCTACATCTAATTTTATTTTTCACCACTTAACAGTTAGTTTTCTGTTTGCATTTCACTCAGATTGAAGTAGGAAACTAAACTGGGCAGTTTCATTTTAGTTCCTATTCTTTTTATTTTCAGGTTCTGATTCATTAGAAAAATTCAAGGGATGGAATTTAAAAGGTCTTCACTGAAATTAAAACTAAAACAGAAACATGAAAACATTTCTATGAACATAAAAACCTTTTTTAAATAAAATCTAAATGTGAGTCTTATGCTCACTCATAATGTCTTTTAAAAGCCTATTTTTACATTTTTTCACTGTATTATCGACTCTTATAGAAGTAACTTCTTTAACCCAAATTTCATTGTAGCAGTTTTAGAATCTTTTCTTTTGTACAAATGAAATGACACTTTGTACCAATATGCCCATGCAAGACACCCAGGTTAGGCACCTAAACCATATTTAGGCACCTAAATAAAAGTAATCTGTTAATAAGACATACTTCCATTGACTTAACTGGAAACATTGGGCATGCAGCATATCTGAAAAGCATGCCTCATTTAAATAGAGGGCAAATATAGATGTAAGAGCCCAACTTTGAACCTATAGTTTGGCCTGTATAGATAACTTCAGATATCACTGTGCCTAGTAAGATTCTTGGAAGCACTGAAATGTTGCATTGAGAATGATTAACACCTTCACTTTTGGATTTTATTACGGATAGGGAATAAATGAAGCAGTGTCTTAAAACAAAATAATTCTGATGCTGCACTGTATGCATATGAATTACATTGTCATTCTCCAAACGCAATATAAAGATATTATAAACCTTAACTCGGGGACTAGGAAATGTCTCAGTCTGTTATATACAGTTGAATAGCAATTGTTTTTAATCAGACCATAAAAACAAAGTCACATCACCTTCCGTCATGTCAATAAACCCTTGAAATTTTAAGATTTATTTGTATTTGGCTTTACTTTTTCATTTTCAATTAATATAAATATACTACTGTTCCCAATGAAACACAGAAGATTATAGCCTAGTTTCCTTGGAGCAGCCCTTTTGCTATTGATCACAGCTTTTACAGCAACGTCTTTTTAAATGAATAGATTGATACACAAGAACTGGAAGGTTACAGAAATATGTTTTGAAGATTTAAAAAATTGTCTCGCCTTAGAAAATATGTAGTTCTCCATAAATCCTGATTGCATCCAAGTAGAAATAGCATCAAAGAACTATCCTGTAGCTGAGTCAGCATCATGTGGGCTTCCTGAAATTTCCTATAAGCTTTGGGTTCTAGGATGATACAGAATGTTAAATCATATAGTGTGTTTATATTCATCTTACTTAATACATTTTCCTTCCAATTAGGTTAATCACTCTGCTTTGAGCCCTAGTGAAAAACTATTTACAGAACTTTATTTTTAAATGTTTTATTTGTAGTTGACATTATTCTTTTTTTTAATTCACAATAGAAACTCCCATTGTGTACTCATTATTGGAGGGCTGTTAGCAAGAGCATCTCAGCAAATTCCACCTTTTGTGGTGGTATGTAAAATAGCCCTAAAATAGCCAGGATGAAAAATATGTAAGGTTGTGTAAGTAAGAATCAGTGCCCTGTGTTGTACCTAGTAATAGATTACTAGGATTTCCAATCTACAGAGTATTCCAGAGCCACATGTATGGTACGATGATATACAAAGTTAAGTAGGGTGGGCAGTACCATTCTGCATGTAGTATACAGATTACCTTCAATGGTAACTTCATGTAGTCTGCATTGTAATGATCTGTCCTGGAGGTGATGAGCATGGAGAACCATGATGAGTTCTGCATACAAAAAGAAAGGTCACAACCCCCTAACCAGATGAAGGACATTACTCTTAGCTACTTCTTCAAAGTAGGAATCTAGGAGAAACTGAGGACCCCAAAAAACCAACCAGGTTATTCACATCATTAACAAAAGCTCGATTCAGTGAAAGGTGGAGATAGATAGATAGATAGATAGATAGATAGATAGATACATAGATAGATAGATAGATAGACAGGCTATCTATATATCTATCTTCTCCCCTAAGCTAGCCAATGGGAGATGCCAACCCAAGGGGTGTATGTTAAACCCCGCCTCTCTTGTAGAGATAGTCACCTAAATCCAGGAGTCAGGGAGACACCTAGCTCTGCTAACGATTCTCAGCTGTGAACCCTCCCCTAGTGCTGTTTTAGCAAGAAGCTGAGGGGGAGGAGGAAGTGGTCCTCTCCTTATCATGTTTATCCCAGTGATTAGAGTGCTTACTGGGATGTGAAAGACCCAGGTTCAATTGAAGAGGAGTCTCCCACCTTTCAGGAGAGCACTCTAACCACTGAGCTATGGGGCAGTCTGATGTGGGGTTCCCTGAATCTCTCCTGTTGAAGCTGTTCCACTGTAGATCAATAATGAAAGAGTGATTGTGGCAAGAGGACTCAACCCTGTGCCTTCCACCTCCCAAGTGGATGTCCTAACCACTGGACTACAGGGTCATTCTCACACTTTCTGCCCCTCTGTGGTCCATTGACTATTTAAATATTTATCCAAAGTGGAACAGTCATTGGGCGAGAGAGGGAAAATGACTGCTTTAATCAGTGGGTTACAAGGTGGGCACCACCTCCTCTGTCTGTATTTTGAATGGGACCCATTCTATTAAGCAGTTTATGAGCTTGCCTACTGGATTATGCTCTGCACATGACGTATTAGGCCAACTGCCTGTCTTGTCCTGGTTTATGAATCACTCTGGGGTTTAAATGGGAGCATCTAAGCATCCTGAAGCCTACAGTGAGGAAGCATTGCACATGTCCAGAGACGGATGTGTAGGTGCCAAAAGAACTTTTACCCTGGAAACTTAGGCACCAAGTGAATGTAGGTGCCTTTCATGGTTTGATGGGATATTTGCACATCACAATGGTCCCCAAACTGGGACTTGGGTGCTAAATCCTTTTGTGCATCCAGGCCTCAGTAAGTAAAGCTATTACAAATTTCTTTATAAAACAATATATTATACATGTGTCATCCAAAAATGAGTTTCAGATGTATCCCTTTTTTTAGTGGTCAACTGTTCTGATCCTGGAATCCCTGCAAATTCCATACGAGAAAGTAAAATAGAACATGGAAATTTCACCTATGGAACAGTGGTGTTTTATGACTGCAATCCTGGACACTTTTTATTTGGATCTTCAGTTTTAATCTGTCAACCAAATGGTCACTGGGATAAGCCACTACCTGAATGTATTAGTAAGTAGATAATGTGTATTTTTCTGTAAGATAAAAAAAAATTGGGTCATATATTTTATTATGTTTTACACTGATTTTGCTGTATACAGTATATCTGCCTCTTCTGTCTCTCCATGTAGGCACTCAGTTAGATGGAGATCCTATATACATAGGTTTTTAAATGTGTGATAACTATATAAGGCCTCAAAGGCAGCAGAGGTATCCCATGTCTGTTATACACGGTGTATGAAAGTGTTATCCGTGGAGAGGCCACTTAAAAAGACTCCACTTCTTTGGCATATCACAGAAGAATGATCCTTGGGAGTACTCTGCATCACTAGAGGAGGTGTTTGGGAGCAGGGGTGTATCCAGTAGGTGTGCAGCTACATGGATGCACTGACTACATGGAACTTTCATAGCAGTAAATAATGACACTGGACCTCTAAAGCTGTAGTGGAAGCCACATAGGAGCTGCAAGGTTCTCAACAGCAAGCCCTTGAGTTGTACAGGAAGATTCTTTTCCTCAATCCTTTTTGAAGGTCCTTTTACAAAAATTTGTTTTTGGACTAGGCTTTCTCTGTTGTATGAGAGATCAGGTCGAGAGCGAAAACAAGATTAAGAGTTCTTAATCCAGTCATTTTGGCAACATTTCTGGAAGACTGTGGCCATATTCTGCATTTATTATTTATTCTTTAGGCAAGATTTTTCTCTTCCCATTTTCTGACAACAGTTCTCAGTTTCCAATTCTTCCAGTTTTTTTAAATGATCTTCATTCCAGGAGTCTTCCTTATCTTTGATATATAACTTTGATGTAGTTATTTTACAACTCTCATTTGTTAAACTGGCATTAAAGTTTGGGGTCCCTACGAGTAATTGAAGCAGAAAAACATTACTGGAATGGTGTAGTTGTCAAAAACAGCCATTAGAAATCCAAAAATGTCAGAGTTAAGGTTAAATGGTAAAGGAAAGCCAAACATGAAAGCATGAAAATGCACAGGTAAGTCACTGACATAACCTTAGCTATATCTCCATAGCGATGCCCTGTGGGAAAAAGAAGCCCAGGGACTTTATCCATTCATAATAAGCAGTTTCATCTCATCAGTAACTACATCATTAAAATGCCTTACTCTTAATCATTTTCTAATTTGACCTTCTTTACAGCTATGCACAATGCACAGACAGAATTCATGTTATAGTTGTTTGATTAAAAATAGCATACTCATGGCAGTCTTTCCCCCCTTTTCATTAAGGACTTGAACTTGCAGAGTTGTGAGCATTCTTATCCAGAAAGCATATAAGCACATGCTTAATTTTCACATAGCAGTCAAGGGACAAAAGTTAAGCACATGATTAAATGATTTGCTGAATCAAGGCCAGAATGCTCATCACTTTGCAGAAAACACATGCCAACTATTATACAAATGTGGTTAAACACAGACTGAGTGTATCTATAAATGCAAAACTCCAAGACTGAGATCATTAAATTATAATGCTATAATAAAAAGAACTAAGGTTAGTGAGATGATGATCTTCACACAGCATCAGTCATGTACAATATGTGTTCAATCAATGCTCTGCTATGCACAATTTCAATGCTAAGAACCTTGCAGTCTTCTTCAAATCTAATATGTCCACAACCATAGACTGAATACCTCTCTTCAAGCCCTTATGGAAGAAGATGATGAAGGGAAGACGGGAGGGCGGAAGCGACAGTTCACTAAATCAGTACAGTGGCTATTCTATTATCAAGATATTTGCAGCTATAAGCCGTAATCTTCATGAGGCACTTAGAAAAAAATGTCTTTGATCCAATGTTAACGCATCCCACAGAGTAGGGGTAAAGGAACAAAGGGGGAGTTGCAAGGCTAGAATTATTATGGGGACAGAAATAAGGTGATTTGGATGCCTTTACATTGCATTTTCATAAGTGCAAATGTTTGGCCTCCTTCAAAGTTCAACCTTCACTCTGAATTCTCTGGGTTTTTAATGGTAGCTCTTAAATAACTTCATGCTCTTATATGGATTCTTTACCTTCAAGTCACTGATATGTACCCTTAAAGTTAACAAAGTTTTTTTCTCTGATAGATAAATATAAGAGCAATTAAACCTTACTTGAAAATATGCCCCATTTCAAATTCCAACAGTCTTTTTTTTTTCTTTTCAGCACTAGAGGGCAAACCTTTATTTCCTTGACATACATAATCCATGTGTCTACTGTTCTACATAGTAGTGCATAAGGTCTTTTTTTTTCTTTATTTTATTCTTGTAAAATAGATGCCTGTTGGGCTAAACATTATAACTTTCCCATTGCTTTTATAAAACTTTCTAATACATATTAGATTGCTGAAACTATTCCAATGGCTTTACAAGGATTTAAAATGCAGAACTTTGTAAAATACTATTTTTGACCAATTTCTACAAATGCTTCTTGCAAGATTTTGTTATAGGTGTATTTAAGAGACAAGCAAACGAAAAAAGTAATCAGCATTACTTATTATGGAATTCTCTCTTTGCTGTCTTCAGTGTAATTACATAATATCAGCTTACATCTCCTTTTCTGCACTGTTGCTGTTAGAGTTTGCTACCAGTGTTGTATATGAAGTTGAAAATTGGTCAGGTACCACTGTCTGCAGTCCACGCAGTACACACCCAAAAGATGTAAGGTTAAAAGTTTCTGAGTCAATCTTAATAAAAAGCTAATTCAGCCTGAAAGGAAAACTGCTTATGTGTAAACTGGCTTTTCTAAGGCCCTGATCCCTAGCTCCCAGGGAGACACATTGCTTCAAAGAAAGCAGGGAGTACAGGGAGAGGAGGTGGAAAAGGTGGAGCTGTCAAAGGATGGTCCAGTCTTTTCAATTCCCAGGTGCAGTGAGAGCTCACAGAGGAATTGTACCTAGCTCAGGCATAATTGCTTCACAAGCTACCCTTGGGACTCCGCATTGCCCCTAAGACAGGCCATTGCCTTAAAGGCAAAATATGGTCTTTATATTGCAGAATATTTGGGTCCAATTCCTGGTCCGCATAAACACATATCAGGAAATTAGGAGATAGAAGCTCAAGGGAAAGGTTTTGACCATAATTCTAGGCCCTAGAAAGAGCTGCATGGGAGTATCATGAGCAATGATTTAAGGGTCAGTGGATGTGAGCTACATGTATAAGCATTTATAATCTGTGAGCTAGCAGTGACCCCTACATATAGCCTCCCTCTGCACCCAAAGTAGAATAGTTCTACTCTGAATTAATATATACATATAGTTATGAGGAGACCAGTCCTAAGGTACAGGCATCTTGTGTAATTTTTATATATATACAACTAGGGTATATATATAATTGCTCTAAATGCCTGTACCTTAGGGCTCATCTCAGCAGAAATGTTAGAAGCGCATTATCATTATTTTTGGATAATGTACACATGACCCTTCAAGAGACATCTGTTTCACAGCATCTGCCAGAATTTGGTTCTTGATATATTATTCATATTTAATAAATTGACATTAAAGAATTCAGCTTCTTCACAAGATGTATGTATAAAATATGGGAATTCTAATGGTAAATGTAAGAAGTTTGATCGGTGATTATAATATTTTTTTATCTTCAATAATTATGTATTGTAGTGATTGACTGTGGCCATCCTGGCATTCCTCCTAATGCGATCATGTCTGGAGAGAAGTATACATTTGGGTCTACTGTTCATTATACTTGCACAGGAAGGCGATCACTATTAGGCCAATCATCTCGCACATGTCAATTAAATGGACATTGGAGTGGATCTCTGCCTCATTGCTCAGGTACCGCTTTTGAAGTATGTGAATGTGCTCTTGAAAATATTTTAAAGTTCCATAGGTTTTGGTGGAAGCCTATTTGCTTTTTTTGTTATTTGAAAAACAAATAAAAGATTAAAAATATCCATTAAAATATCCTGTTGGTAGAAGTGCCATAAAATAAGTAACTACAAGATAATCCAGTGGGAAAACTGTACTTTGTTAATAACATTTAATATGAAGGGAAATGACATGCTCATTGGGATAGGACAAGTGACCATTTTGGCTTTGAACATGTATATTTTTATTATATGCACATTTCTGATAGGAATATTGGTTTCCAGAGGGAGAGCTCCTGCACCGATATTTCCTCAAGATAATGATTTCAATTCTATATAACTTGAAAAATGACTCATGATTTGATCTCACAGCCCTCAAGTTAAGTCTAAAATATGTATTGCATCTGCCCTTTCAGTAAAGCCCCAAGTACTCTAACTCATTTCAAACATGGGATGTTTTTGTTTTGGTTTTGCATGGTGACTAGTGAATAGTCTTGAATGGAAAACTGAGATCCTCATTTTGAACATACCAAAGCTGAGGAGTGCTCCAATCCAGGCTTTTGGTTTGGTCCAGTACACCTATAGAAGCCAACTGCGAAGTACATATCTGAGACATACACAGAGTTAAGGGCCTTTTAGATCTGGGGTTGTACTTCAAGCCCATTTCTCATCTTTGCTAAATTTTACTTCTCAATAAATACACAAGTTTATTTTTTCTCTTGGCAACATCACACTTCCATCACATAAGTTACAGCAATCAATATTTTCAACTTGGAGCATTTTCAGATCTATATTGCTTTGATTATAAGAACATAGTTATTTTAATGTTCAGGAAATAGCCATGGGCCATATTCTCTCCTGAGTTCTGCCAACACAGAAGATGATGTGCAAGTGTGACATCCTAGACTCTGCTCCCATCCTAATCTCATGGCCAAATTTGATAGAATTCAAAATAGCCTTTGGCTTTTTAATAATATTTCTTTTTTCTCACCTTCTATTTCTCTGGTTTATTTAGACTGTAAATTCTTCATTTTAGGCACTCTGATAATATACATTTGTACAGCACCTAGCACAATGGGGGTCCTAATTTCAGCTGGGATCTCTAGCATTACTATAATAGAAATGATAAATAATTATAATTAAAATCATTTTAGATGAAGATATTACTGTTAAGATCCCAAAGGGGGCCTGACCACAAAGGAAATGGGCATGTCAAGCCTGAACTCAGATTGCTTGCTTGCTCACTTTGCTTGAACCAGCATAGTAGTGATGTGATAAGTCAAATAGCTATTATTTGCTGTGAGTCAGGGTTTACTCAGGGGCTAAGTGTGTTCTTAAGACATCCAGCAGGTAGATGTGGTTAAGGACACCTGCTGATGTTATTATCCTGCTCCATCAGTTCTTCTTCTTCCATAAATCTTAATTTACCAACATAAAATGTGATTGTTCATTTTTTATAGTTTTTCACCTAATTTCACCCAGGGTATATTCTCATAGAAATCAGTTGGAGTATTGCCACTGACTTCAATGGAAGCAGGTTTGGGTTCCTATTGCATATGATGATTAGAGCTGCTCATCATGTGAAAAAGAGGATGGAATTTGAATCTATTTTTAAATTTGAAATTCAGACTGGATTCGCCAAACCTAGTTTTTAAAACTAGTATACTGTGTGTGTGTGTGTGTGTGTGTGTGTGTGTGTGTGTGTGTATACATATATAGAGAGAGAGAGAGAGAGAGAGAGAGCGATATCAACAGAATTAGTCTTTGAGTTTCTGGATTTAAACAAAACTTCAAACTTAAAAATATCCAAAGAGTAGGGTGCAGACACAGATTTAACCTGTAAATATATTCACATACATTTTAGTGAACATAAAAAATAGTTTTTTTTCACAACTCTGCTGATATTACATTTGATAATTAAGATAAGTGCTTCAAAATTGAAATAAATGAATAAATATATACAATTTATAAAAATTAATTAAGATGTTCTCTCACTCTCACACATACTGTGAGAAAGCTCAGAGGCCAAATCAGTGTCTGGGAAAAAATGAAGCCAACTGCTGTAAGAGAAACCTTTATATACTTCTGCATTTGCAAAGATTCAAATATGGGTAACATTGAGCAAAACTCAGATTTGGTATAATGTGGGTAGAACCTTAATGATGTCACCCACTTATATTAGATCTGAAAACAAAATACCACTAGCTGTGGCAACCTGAAATTATGTGGAATCATTATTTTTCAGTAATGTTTTCTATAACTTTCATTCCATGTTTCATAAATAAATACATTTAAAAAAAAGTTGGACCTGGTGCCTAGGTTGTTTCATGGAGCATATTAGAAAGCCATACTAAACAAGACAAAAAGTGAGAGATTTCACAACCCTTTTTAAATGTAGTCAGGAATTCACATATGTTTGTCATGTGTTTCCTGAAGCAGTCTGCTGCATTTTAAATTATGCGTCAGACCCAGAGCTAGTAGGAGTTGAGGTGTCCCACTGACATCAGCTGATGTTTTTTGGCAAATACTTTTCAGGAATCACACACATATCATCTGGAGAGACCATTGTTATTATGGAACTCGCAGAAACTCAAAATTACTGTTACATTCAGAATAGTCACTGTCATGCATTTAAATAAGATGTCTGGCCATGGATAGCGTCAATAAAAATGGAAAGCCAAATTCTCTGCTGGTGTAGTTCTGGTGTAACTCTAGTGACATCAGTGAAGTTATGCCAGCAGAAAATTTGGTCCAGATGTGGGGACAGAAAGTATCTGCATGTAAACCAAGAATATCATAATTGAATCCTTGCAGTTAGGAGGTCAACATAATTGTTGTCTACATAATGCTGTTGAAGCCATTACCATTGTCATTTTCTGATAAAAATAGTCACTAATACATGGTATTTTTGCTAGTCCACTATAACATTCCATCAAGCTGGACTGTGATTAACCTCCCCTGTATGGAGAAGGTAATCATTCCTAGACATTTTTTAACAAAGCCCTTTTTTTACTGCAATCACAATAAAAGTAGTAGTAGCAGTAGTAGTAGTAGTGCCTAGGAACTGGTTGAGAATGGGGATCATTGTGCTGGGCACTGTACAAATACAGAGTAGTAGACACTCCCTGTCCTGAATGTTTTGCAATCTAAATAGACAAGATGAACAAAATGTAGGGGATGTATCCAAAATTATGACCCTAACCACTTTAACTAGGGCAGTTTTGGTGTAATGCATAAAACATAGTGACCAAAATGTTCAAACTTGATGTCTTAAGTTAATCATCTCAAAAAGTGGCTTGGATTTGGGGAATGCTGAGTTCTCAGAACCTCCATCTGTATTTTGGGTATACAGGTGGACTTGACTGTATTTTGGGTTTGGGGAGTTGTGGGTATTCATCATCTTTGAAAATCTGGCTACTCAAATACTCTAATGATTGGGGTCATGGGAATCTAAATTAATAAATGTAGGTGCCCTAGAAAGATTTTGATACCTAAATGTTGGGATCCAAATGTGAAGATGTTGGCTATCATATCTACAACTAGCTCATTCACTCATAAGAATGAGGACATTTTCTAATGCTCGTAAGCACCAATGAATTAGAATAGATAGGGTCCTGTGCATTTTTTCCCACATGTGCAGAAAGATCACTCAGTTCAATACTGTTTAATTTCATTGAAATCATTTTACTTTTCTCTGAACCAAATTTTACCTCTTTTTGCGACTGTGTATTATGGGTAAAAGAGAATCTGTGTCCCTAAAAAAACAAAAAACAAAAAAAAACCCGACAGATCCCCAACCCCAGCCTTCTGGAGATGCACTACTGTTAACAGATGCCCAATTCTGCTGTATTTTTCCTGAGTTTGTGACAGGCAAGGAAGATAAACATGGGATGCAAAATACTGAATGGGTTAAACCCACAGACCAGCCCTGGATTTACTTAGGCACCTGGACTAGAATGAGTACAAATAATAAGAAGAAGAAGAAGAAGAAGAAGAATTATTATTTTATTTTATTATTTTATTATGTTATTATAGAAAATTGCTTATATATTATACATTTATCCATAAATCACAAAACAAAACAATCCAGTGCTTCCCATATGACTCTCCCTCGCTACACAACTCAAAAGATGTTTCTGCTGTTGAAGAGAGGAAATAGGTAAAATACCTCTATTAGTTCAGGTCTGCATTCAGCACCCTGCTGTGCTGATGGGGATGGTTGGCAAGGGCTATTTCTCTGTCACTAACCCCCCACCTCTGATGCCCCAGTAATTCCTAAACTCCACTGAGTCCATACGTGCTAGGGATCTGTCTTTCACTGATCAAAATGTGAGTGCACTGGGTTCTGGCTGTTTCCCACAGATAACAGCATGTCCTTATGACTCTGATATTTAAGTTCAGATAAATACCTCCATGGGTTATTATTGAGAGAGAGAATATTATTTACCCCATTTATGTATACATTTTAGCACTGGCATGTATTTACCCAGTTATCGCTAATATAAAGGCATAGTTTGATGCTCTCTGGTAAGTACATTTTGCACTAGTTGTAGTTAAAGTTTTTACTCTAGATTTATACCAGTCTAAATGACAGCAGAGTTTGGCTCAATAATGATACTATGATTTTCCTTTAGATCCTTGTTAGTGCAAGAGACTATGTTTTATTATTTGTAAAATGTCACAAAATCAATGTGCTTTAGGTCTTTGGGCCAAAACCTCAGCTTACGCCAGTATAGGTCCACCGAATTCGTTGAAGAATTGAATGCCAATTTATAAAAGCTGAGGCTCTCACCCCACATTTTTGTGTTAAATTTGGTTACCTGTCTAGTCAACTGTGCTTTTGTCCATAACTAATTCAAAGATATTTATCATAAAGGACAGTGGCCAGGATTGTCAAAAATAGGAACTTGTAATTATGGTCCTATCTCTGTATTTAGACACCCGAATCAGTGATCTGATTATCAAAAGTGCTGAGACACCGAGTGGTTCTCACTGGTTACACTGGGAACTGCTGGGAGCTCTATCCCCACACCCAATCATGACACTTATTTAGGGTCCTAAATATGGATTTTTGACTTTTATTTCAAAAAATCTTGGCCACTATTTGTTTGCAAAACATGTATTTTGCTCTCTGTATATTAGAAATGGCACAGCTGTTAACTTTTTCCAACCATCGACTTTGTAAAACATAAATAGCATGTCAGCTGAAATGAGATTTTATTCAGCATACTGTCTTTCAGCTGGAAGTAGCTAAAAACCATGACAAAAAGTTAGTGTTGAGAAAATTGCTGACTAAAGCTCACGTACAATGGTGATAACTCCAGTGATAACATTAAAATGTGAAGTAGGCACTGCAGTAACATTAGAAAACACGTGTTACAAGGAACTTGAATGAACAGGAAATTCATCTGTAAGTCAGTGACCTTGGAACATCTCAGGGTAAGTATTTTGAATGAAGAACCATGGTTTTTTTTTCATGGTTCTCACACCAAACTGTGGAACTAAACCTTAATACAAAATCATTAGCCATTTAGCTCAGGTGTGTCCTAATGTGACATAAAATGGTATAAACTATGGGGACAAGCACTTTGTAGCTTGGGAAGGCTGAGCCTATTGTACGCATCAGGGGTCTTTGCATCCCTTCATATCCTTCCCACAAGCTCCTCGTATGCCATCCCCTCATCCCCGTCTATTTCAGGGATTCCCTGCAAGTCCCCCAGTCTCTTTTCTGCCAGTTGTTCTGTGTGCCCCCAACTTACCTACCCCAAGGTCCCCCATTCTCCCCAACTGCCAATGGATTTGTGTGCACTCCCATTCCCACTTTCTTTCATGACTTCCATTCTCCCTTCCACCCACATCAGGTGCTCCCTTCCTCCCATACTAAGCTTCTGAATTCCCCCACCAGGAATTCTTTGTGCCTCGTCATTACTCCATCTCTCCATTGAAGGGTTCTCACATTCTAGCCTCATGGGGGGGTCTCTATGTGTGCTCCCATTTCCCTCTTCCCCTCCTCTATACCAGGGTACACCAATTTCCCTCTTTCACAGGGGTTGTGTTTGCTCCATACCCTTCTCCCCCATGCCCACCTTTCTCCCCAGGCCAGGGGCTCTGTGTGGCCTCCCTTCTCCCAGTCCAAGGACCCCATCCCCCCCCTCCATGACAGGAGTTCTCTGTGTACCTCATTTCACCTGCCTCCATGGCAGAAATGTCAGGATTCAATAACGATGGAAAGGGTCCTCCAATTTCCCTGCCACTGAGGGTTTTGTGCCCCAATCCTCCTCCACACATTCTAGGGTTCCCTATACTCTCCCATGGCAGGGTTTCTGTGTGAATCTTTATTACCCTTTCCACCCCATTTCCCACTGCCCCCTTTCCCCCAAATGCCAGGGGCTCTGTCTGTCCCCTATTTTCCAATTGCCACCCTCTCTCCAGAGCTAGGGGCTCTGTGTGCCCCTCTTGCCCACTGACCCCATATTAGGATTACCTCAGTCTTTCCCATGCCAGGGGCTGTGTGCATGACCCCCTTTACTTTGTACCCCCAAATCTGTCCCTCCATTATTCTTTCTGTCTGGAAGATAAATCAGTCAGGTGTCAACATGTTGAACTATACTTGGAGGATAAGCAGGGGTATTGTTCCTTAGTGCTGGAAAGAGTTAATTGGTGCCATAAACCTATTGTTTGATCCATCGAAAATTGCAGAGGTACTTGAAGCTTTGGTTGTGCTAATAAAGTAGCAGGGGCTCCATTTGTCCTCCACTTTCCCTCTTTTTTTTTCTTCAGATTTCCCCCCAAATCAATAGGATGCTGGCCATTAATGCCTAGAACATTCCTGAACATTTTGGAATTGTTTGGATGCAGCATTCAAAAGTTAACATATTACATACATGTATAAATGCAAACACGGAAAAGCCATCAATTTGAGTGTAAGGCCTTCACAAGCTTGGCCAATTACCTGAGAAACGTATACTTTCTGTATGCTGTTTACGCATCACTTAAATCTTGGTTACAAAGGTATATTTAGCAGCTACCACGTCATTTGAAAAGCCAAGTAAAGGGCCTGGAACCAGATTTTTAAAGGTATTTAGGCTTTGCTTTGCTCAGTGTTGCAATGCCTAACTGACTTAAGAGCCCAATCTAATTTTCAAAAGGGAAACAATGGGAAGCAATGCCTAAATACCTTTAAAAATCTAGGTTCAAGTCAGTACTGTAAAATAGTCCTACAGCACTGATATAGTAGTGTAGTGTATCAAATGTTATATTCATGTGAAAATCTTTGTTTTATAAATTCTAGGTGACACTGCTGGTTCTTGTGGGGATCCAGGAATCCCAGGTCATGGTTCTAGAGAAGACAGTGATTTTAAAATTAAAAGTACTGTACGTTTCAGCTGCGAGATTGGTTATATCCTTCATGGGTCAGAAGAAAGAACATGTTTGGGAAATGGAAACTGGACAGGAAGACAGCCAGAGTGTAAAGGTAAATCACAAAAGGAAAATACATTTTATGTATATATCTTTAAAATGAATGTAATGTCAATGAAAGGTGCCAGAGTGAAAGTCCTGGAGGTTAAACTGCTTGATTTAGTCACAGGGCAGATAGAGTACAAGCAGTGGAAAAGTGGTCTTCTCCATATCTGCTTATAAGTGTACCTTTATTACCTCTACTTTGCGCTGGAGGGACAACATCTAGCACTGAGACAAAGGCTCACTTTCCATGCTTGTTGAATCATGCCATTTCTCCTGTAAGTGCTGACCAGAATGCCAATTGTATATCATACTTCTTGTGGTGCAGATACTTGTCCAGTGGGTACTGGCTTGAGACCACAAATCTTTTCACACACAGACTAAAACAGTTATAAGATAGTAATGGCTTTTGGTCGCCTGGGTACAGTTCAAATCAGTAACTAGAAAGGATAAATCCTTAGCCTTTTGAGACAACCATTACTTTCTCTCTCCTCTCCTCCTTCCACCAGTTTGTACCAACGACATATTTTTTTCCTAGGAGGAAAAAATAGGTAAGCACCGTAGACCTCACTTTTTTAATATTGGTTTTTTCCTTTGACAAATGCTTTCCTGGTTGTTTCATCCTTAGTTACAGCTATTGTAAATATGAATACCAGTGGAAGGAGAAATTCAATTATTTTTAGAATTTCATTATACTACATATAATATGTCATAAATGATTAAACTATAAATTTTGTTTACTGATTAATATATGTTGCTCACTATTAGAAAATGAAAAACCCAAACTGAGTTACTTAAAATGAATCACTCTAGAACTGTGGAGCAAGATGTATTACCATAAAAACAAGACCTAACCAGATATTTATGGAGAATCATTTATGGTACTTCAGTCATCTTGATTTCACAAATAAGAAGTAATTCCCAACAGACCGTTTTGAGAAAAAGGCTTCCGGAATAGCAGAATAAAATTTAAGAGCCTCTTTCCTCTTATTATCCACTTTATTATTATGGATTTCTCTGTCTTTAAGAGATAGTCATCTCATTTTGAAGGAGACAGCTTAATTAACATTGTCTGGCTATAACAAAAGAAGGACAGGACACACTTGATATGGATTTAATCAGACCGCAACTTTATTAATAGATGTCTGGGACTACTTGACAGATAACAATGTACAGTGCAGGTAACCCCTGTTTATTCTGTAATTATCTGGGGGACTTCCACCAGCTGCCCCTCTTTTTCCATCCAGGTATCTACTATCCACCCCCCTTAGAGGAGGGCTAAGGTGGTCTATAAGAAAGGGGTATCGACTCCCTGCTGTTCCAACCATAGGCGCCCCAAACCCCTTACCATTCAGTTCCTTTAACCAGGACCTCCTTTTTAAGTCCTTTACCAGGCCATTTATCTGGTCATTATGGAGTACCTGCACTGGATATCCAACACAAGAAGGCACCAGTAATTAGCTGGGCTGCCTCCCCTACAAACCCAGTCAGGTTCCCAGACATCTTCCAATGGTCTCTTGTATAGCAGCCAAAAAACATGTCACCCCCCAAGTCTGATAGGTGAACCCCCATTCTCCCAAATGAATTTGGTTGCCCCTTGCACTATGCAAGGATCATCGAGGACTCCCTCAGATGGGTTGCCAATGCCATGTACCGCAACACCCGCCTCTTCTTGATGGGCCATATCGGTGACCAGCATTCCATGTCCGGAAATTGGAAGAGCTCTTTACAACTTTCTTCATAGCTCAGCCATGTGCCCAGAGCCAAGAATCTCCATGCCACCACCATGAACCACATATGCCACAGCTTCATAGCAGCAGCGGCATCTACTCTAGTTCATCGCTAGCTCCTGGTGCAAGCCCCCTGCTGCATGGAGAAAGGGGTTTCCAACACCAGAGCTTTCACCTTTAAAGCCTTCCACTCACCATCCACCTTTTTGCAGCATTTTATGACCTTGTTACCTCTCCCACCCCACAATAAAGCACTGCTGCCTTCCTCCAGTAAGCCTGGACAACGCCAGCTTTAGGTGTGGTGTGGTCAAACACTTTTTAAATATTCTTCTTGATGAACAGATGTTACTCTGATACACAATAATAAATAAATAAATATAAATATCTTATAAGCTGTAGTGGGACATGATCACCCAAACTGAGCTTTCTTCCTTAGTGTTTTGACCTTCTCTACTCTTAAACTGGATTGCCATCATATTATTTTACATTTCAAGATATTTAAGATGCTTCATTATTCATTTAACTTAGAAATCCTCTTGGAAGTATGAATACGGAATACTAAGACTGCTGTTGTCTTAGTTTTGTTTGTTGATATGATATGATATGATATGATATGATATGATATGATATTATATTATATTATATTATAGAATGGTATTTAAGTGAAAAAACATGCACTTGAAAGTTAGGAAATTCTAGATTTATAGTTGCTAGTGCAATGTTAATTCTTCCTTTTCAGCCGCCATCCTGTGCACTGAATGAGGCACAGTCCTGTGGAAAAAATAGTTTGTGATCATGTAATTAAAGATGGTATCATAATGCATACTCACAAGTGGACCAAATTTTGATTGTAGGGGCAACTGTAAATCTGGCATTTGCTAGCTTTCCTGTGTTTCATTTTGCAACCTAAATAACTTTATTTTACCATGGGATTTTTAAGTGTAATTTCTTATGTATTTTTCTGCACATTGTCAACAGGATTTGAAAGCTGAATCTTCAGCTTTACTAGAGACTTCTGTCCCTTACACATGCTGGCAGCAGGAGCGTTACCTGATTGGTAATTTAACATTTTAACATCTTATACATTTAACATTTTATTTTATAGCTGTGCAATGTGGTAATCCAGGAACAACTGCTAATGGAAAAGTATTTCGTATAGATGGCACAACATTTTCTAATTCGGTAATTTATTCCTGTATGGAAGGATACATACTTTCTGGATCTTCTGTAAGACAATGTACTGCCAATGGAACATGGTCTGGATCCTTGCCAAATTGCACAAGTAAGATTAATCTTCAATGAATAGTCTTCATGTTTAACCATAACTATGGCCTATCAGATATTGCTTTAGTGTTTTTAATTAAATTCTTCATTCTTGTAAATACAGTAATATAGAAATTAGATATTAACTGCCAGCTTTACTTTCCTTCATAACACTTCAGAAACTTTTGGTAATTTACATAACAAAGTACATTCAACTATGAAATATTATGTAAGTGTAATATGAAGAATAAAATGTTTGAAGAAAGATGAGTTAAAACATACTGACTAGTATTACTTTTTAAGGCAATTGTATATTCATATATTCTGCCCATTTAAACTTTCCTCTAAGGGTAAAAAAGTATTTTCTTGTGTTCATATTTTGTGGTGTTAGTGTTTGTTTTTGTGTATGTTTTGTGTGATGCATCTGCTCATATGATAATGTGCTGGTCACTTGCTGAACATGTTTTCTTTGTGAAACAGGAATAAAATACAATCACTACTTGCTTTGCCATGAAAAAACTCATTTTCACTTACAAATGTGTAAGCCTTTTTTATCCTTGTGTATATGGTTCATAGTTTTTACAAAAGAAAAAAGCAAGCTATGGAATAGTGTTTTTTTCTAATAACTTTATAATTGTTTTAGCTGCCATTTTTGTTTATTATTTATAAGTATTCAAAGTGGTTGCGTAATATATTTGTGGTGTGCATTTCAAATTTTTGTTTGACATTTGAAAACTTCTGTAACTTCTTACATTGTATTTCCTGCTCAGTGATTGCAATCTATAACTTTTCAAGTGTTTCTGTTGTAGTGTTCAAGTGTGATTGCCTGACCTTCAAAGATTATACATACAGTACTTGTGACATCACTTTATTTTAATGGAGTTATCAATGGTTATCTACAATGTATTAACTGACCACAGTTTCAGAAAAGAAACTGCAGCATTTGGCAGTTCTTGCAAGACAATATATGAGTTCATGAAAAACTTGTTTGCTTTCCCTGAATTTGTGGCATATTGTTTTTGTAATATAGGTTCAGATAACAAAACCAAGCATGCTTCAGATTGTTTGATTTCTACACTGGCCTGTGCTTGTCCTTTTAGAACATAAGAACGGCCATACTGGGTCAGATCAAAGGTCAATCTAGCCCAGTATCCTGTCTTCTGACAGTGGCCAATGCGAGGTGCCCCAGAGGGAATGAATGGAACAGGTAATCATCAAGTGATCCATCCCCTGTCGCCCATTACCAGCTTCTGGCAAACAGAGGCTAGGGACACCATCCCTGTCCATGCTGGCTAGTAGCCATTGATGGAGCTATCCTCCAGGAACTTATCTAGTTCTTTTTTGAATCCTGTTACAGTCTTGGCCTTCACAACATCCTCTGTCAAGGATTTCCATAGCTTGACTGTGAGTTGTGTGAAAAAAATACTTCCTTTTGTTTGTTTTAAATCTGCTGCCTATTAAGCACTTTTCAGCACTTTCTCATTCTCTCTCTCTCACACACACACACAGACAGACTCATAGAATCCTCTCCTTGGAAGTCATGACTGATAGGCTAACCTCACCAATAAGACCTCAAAAGAACTGAAACTGATTTTTGGCATCTATTTGTAAGTGCTAGAACTGCATTACAGCCCCATTCTTTCTGCCTCTGTGAGCAATTCTGTGCAGCTCTTCTCTGAGGAAAGGCCACAGACCCTTGAGTTCAGCAGCTGTCCTCCCTTCTCCTCCTTTTCCTGTTTCTCCTTTCTCAAACTGTCCTCCCTACACCTCTAAAAGTTACCAACCCAGACATCAACAGTCAAACTTTGCTGTTGCTGCATTCAAAACTATTCAAAACAGGGATCTGATTTTTCCTTCCAAAGTTCAGTATGACCAGGGAGAGTCTCTTATGCTGTGAGTGCATGGGTCAAAGTTGGCTTCTCACCAAAAGTTAGTGAGGCAAGTGCTCAGTTCATCCATGATCAGAAGAGAGGGAGGATTTTCATTCAAGAGAGCTTTGATGAAGGTAGAGCTTGTAGGACATCCACCCAGACTCTGGCTGGGGAGTATCCACCTAGCAGTTATGAATATGCTGCTAAGCCATCAAATCATCTATCCCTTCCTGCCATATCAGTCAGTCCTAACACAGCTCTGCCATTTCTGGCTGTGATAACACTTAATACCTTTGGAAATCTCCCTAGAGGGGAGTTCATCTGACCATCTTGTTTCTCACCTCTCTTCCTCCTACATGTTCCAGCCTCCTTGGGAGAACTGTTTGAAATGGACATTGCTGCATACTCATTGTACACAAGGTCAGTTCCATTACATGGGTCTCTCAACCTGGGGCAGATAGATCTAGTCAACCCCTCCAGGGAGACTCTGCTGTGTCAAGCAGAAAACAGTCCCTCTCCATCCTCTAATGGTCCCCCAGGATACCAGTGAAGCCCTGCGATCTTCTTTTTCCTGGATTCTCTGGAAAGGAACAGGCTTTATAGTAAAGTCATATCTCAGAATCCTGTCCAGAATCTTCCTTGACAACATGAATAGTCCTTCTGTCCCGTATCTCAGGCACTGTGGCCAGTTTGTATGGCGTTAACTCATCATTTAAATCCATCACATGTTGATACTAGAACAATTTCCATAGTGCAGATGGAGCTAGGAACGTATGTTCTCTATTAGAAGGAATATGCATAAAGGGGACTTTTCCATTTATTTTTTGGAGTCTCTGGAAAACATTTCAAACACTGAGTGGAAGAGCCCCTCTAGCCAGATACTTTTAGCAAAATCTGCTTCAGGAAATAAAGTGTGCCTGGAACAGAATATTACCATTTTGTTCTGCCCCCAGATTGACTTAGTGGAGGTATGCCAATTTACAGCATCTGAGACTCAATATCTGCATCTCACTTTCAAAGGAGCTCTGCAAGCGCTAGTCTGCATTGTCACCTCCTACCATGAGTTTATTCACCACAAATCAGTCCTGTATTGGAACATTTATGGATTATTGGATCCCATACAAAGAGCTACAAAACTTCCTCAAGGGACTCTCCTTTTTTGTAGAATGCTGCTTGTGCCATAGCAATATTTTCTTTTCCATCTCTCTTCTCTGCATTAAATAGCTAAAAGACTTATCTGGCTGCTGTACTGGAAGTGGAATCCCTCCCATCACACAGTTTGGGGTGGTTAACCACTATTGAATACCTAAGCACAGTGGCTAAGGAACCAACTGACTTTAGCACACTCGGTGAGCTCAGGAAGGCCACAGTCCTTCCGAATCTATGGTTGTCCTTCCCTGCTTCTTTTTTCTTTCCTCTCCTTTCTCTTGCAGTTCCATTCTTCATTGGGAAAGACATGAGGAGCAATCATCATGGTTACTGGGACATACCAGTAACTGTCACCTCTGTCTGTGGGACACCAAGGCCCTTTCCCATAGTTAGCAACAACTTGAGATGGTTGTTTGCCAAGAGTGTATGGATGTGCTTTGGCCCACTCTGAGAGCTATGCCTCTGCTGATGGAAATGGGGGATGTGATCCACCAAAGGCTTAGGGTAGTACAAGGAAACTTAGAACCTCTAAGTCACGGTCACAGGTAGGGTCTGGAGACCATTCAGGCTTGCAGCCAGTCTCTGTCTGATGAGAGTCCTCATCATTTCAACTGTGAGTCAGCAGAATCTTTGAGTTCAGTGAGACTTTCTCAGCTGCTTCATCCATTCCTGTAACTCTGACTCTCAGCCCTCCTCTATCCTCCCCGCAATTCCTGGTCTGGTCCTGAAACCTGCAATCCCCTCGATACTAGGATGATCATATTTATCCCTATTTCTTCTTTTTCTTGAATAAGGGGTTTCTCCTTGGTCCTCATTCTTTGTCAGGCTCTCGCCTGTGGATGTGTCCAAGTAATCTTTGTGAATGCTCATTGTCAACTCCGTGTTGACCCTAAAATTTTAGGTGATTGGCCCTAAAATCAGCTACTGAAGACTTTTGCTTCAGTTTAGTGGTCTCAGAGATGGTCACACATGTCTGATAGTGGACTGAGCTATGTAAACTCTAGACCAAGCATCATTGGAAATTAGTCCATCGGGATCCAAAGTAGATGGTACCATATTGCTCCCGTCTCAGGTTATAGTAGCTATACCTATTTTTGGCCAATACATTTACTGTTTTTTTTCTACTTTGATCTTCTTTAGGTTTTCTAACCCTCAAGATTAGAGGTACCATAAGATTTTACTAACACAAATGCTCCATCCCTTTAGGATGAGATGGTATCTCATAGACCTCTGGCTTCTCTCAAAGGAGTCTTTTTCAGACATTTGGTCTAAGGGACATGGTATTGATCATTCCCTTGGGTCCCAGTCCAGTGTTTTGAGTTATAAGAATGTAAGAATTACCCTAAAGGGTCAGAGCAATGGTCAATCTAGCTCAATATCCTGTCTTCTGACAATGGTCAATGTCAGGTGCTTTAGAGGAAATGAACAGAACAGGTAATAATCGAGTGAACCATTCCCTGTTGTCCCCTCCCAGCTTCTGACAATCAGAGGCTAGGGGCATCCATAGCATGGCGTTGTATCCCTCACTGTCTTGGGTAATAGTTGTTGATGGACCTATTTTCCATGAACTTTTCTCATTCTTTTTTGACCCCTGTTATAGTCTTAGCCTCCACAACATCCCTTGGCAAAGAGTTCCATGGGTTCACTGTGTGTTCTGTGAAGAAGTTCTTCCTTTTGTTTGTTTTAAACCTGCTGCCTATTAATTTCCTGGGTGACCCCTGGTTCTTGTGTTTTGTGAATGGGTAAATAACACTTCCTTAATCTCTTTCTCCACACCATTCATGATTTTATAATCCTCTATCATGTCATCTCTTAATTGTCTCTTTTCGAAGCTGAAAAATTCCAGTGTTTTTAATATCTCCTCATACAAAAGGCATTCCTTACCCTTAATCATTTTTGTTGCCCTTCTCAGTACCTTTTCCAATTCCAATATATCTTTTTGGAGTTGAGGCAACCAAAACTGAATGCAGTATTCATGGTGTGGGCATACCATGGATTTATATAGTAGCATTATAATATTTTCTGTCTTATTATCTATCCTTTTCCTAATGTTTGAACATTCTATTAGCTTATTTGACTGCCACTGCACACTGAGCAGATGTTTTCGGAAAACTATCCACAGTGACTCCAAGATCTCTTTCTTGAGTGGTAACAGCTAATTTAGATCCCCTTATTTTGTATGTGTAGTTGGGATTATGTTTTCCAATGTGTATTACTTTGCATTGATCAACATGAATTTTGTATGCTGTTTTGTTGCCTAGTCACCCAATTTAGTGAGATCCCTTTGTTACTCTTCGCAGTCTTCTTTTCACTTAACGATCTTGAGTAATTTTGTATAACCTTCAAATTCTGCCACTTCACTGTTTAGCCCTTTTTCCAGATCATTTATGAATATTTTGAACAGAACTGGTCCCAGTACAGATTCCTGAAAGACACCACTGTTTATCTTTCTCCATCCTGAAAACTGATCATTAATTCCTACCCTTTGTTTCCTGTCTTTTAACCAGTTGGTGATCCATGAGAGTACCTTCAGTCTTATCCCATGACTTCTTACTTTGCTAAAGAGCCTTTGGTGAGGGACCTTGAAAAAGGCTTTCTGAAAGTCCAAGTACACTATATCCACTTGATCATCCTTGTGCATGTTTGTTGACCCCCTCAAAGAATACTAATAGATTGACGAGGCAAGATTTCCCTTTACAAAAGACGTGTTGACTCTTCCCCAACAAATCTTGTCCATCTATATGTCTGATAATTCTGTTCTTTACTATAGTTTCAACCAATTTGCTTGATTCTGAAGTTAGGCTGTCTAGCTTGTAATTGCCAGTATCACCTCTGGAGCCTTTAAAAAAAAAAACTGGTGTCACATTAAAAAATGAAAAAAAACAAACAAACAAACTGGCGTCACCTCCAGTCATCTAGTACAGAAGCTGATTTAAATGATAGGTTACATACCACAGTTAGTAGTTTTGCAGTTTCATATTCGAGTTTCACCAGAATTATTGGGTGAATACCATCTGGTTCTGGTGACTTATTACTGTTTAATTTCTCAATTTGTTCCAAAACCTCCTTTATTGAGACCCAAATCCAGGACAGTTTCCCAGATTGTCAGCTAAAAAGAATGGCTCAGCTGTGGGAATCTCCCTCATATCCTCTGCAGTGAAGACTAATGCAAAGATTTCATTTAGCTTCTCTTTCCATGAATTCTCCCTTGATCTTCCAGTGGCTCCACTGATTGTTTGGCAGGCTTCTGATGTGGTTTTTTTTGTTTTTTTGCTGTTAGTTTTTTGAGTCTTTGGCTAGTTGCTCTTCAGATTCTTTTTTGGACTGCCAAATTATACTTTTACACTTGACTTGCTCTAGTTTATTCTCCTTTCTATTTTCCTCAGTAGGATTTAGCTTTCCATTTTTAAAGGATGTCTTTTTGCCTCTAACCACTTCTTTAACATTGTTCTCTAGCCATAATAGCACTTTTTTGGCCCTCTTACTAGTTTTGTTTTAATTTAGGATATATATTTAATTTGAGCCTCTATTACAGTGTTTTTAAAAAGTTTCCATGCAGCTTGCATGCATTTCGCTTTTGTGATTGTACCTTTTAATTTCCATTTTACTCGCATCTTCATTTTTGTTTAGTTCCCCTTTCTGAAGTTAAATGCTACTATAGTTGAGTTCTTTGGTGTTTCTTTCCTCCCCCACTCCGAAGTATATTAAATTAAATTATATTATGGTCACTGTTACCAAGTTGTTCAGCTATATTCACCTCTTGGACCAGATCCTGTGCTCCATTTGGAACTAAATCAAGAATTGCCTCTCTCTTTGTGGGTCCAGGACTAGCTGTTCCAAGAAGCAATCATTTGTAGTGTCAAGAAAATTTTTCTCTGCATTCTATCCTGAGGTGACATGTACCCAGTTAATATGGGGACAATTGAAATCCCCCATTATTATTATTTTTTCTATATTTATGCTCTAATCTCCTGGAGCATTTCACAATCACCATCCTGGTCAGGTGGTCAGTAGCATATTCCTAATGCTATATTCTTATTATTTTAGCATGGAATTTCTATCCATAGATATTTTATGGTACAGTTTGATTCATTTAAGAGTTTTACTTCATTTGACGCTTTCTTTCCCCACCAACATGACCTACTCTTTTATTCCTATATATTTTGTATCCTGATATTACCGTGTCCCATTGATTATCATCATTCCACCAAGTTTCTGTGACGCCTATTATATCAATATCCCCATTTAATACCAGGCACTCAAGTTCATCTATCTTAGTATTTAGACTTCTAGAATTTGTATGCATGCACTTATAAAATTTGTCACTTTTTAGTTGTCTGCCAGTATGTGATGTAATTGCCTGGGATTCTTTCATTTGGCTGTTTCTCTTCAGTTCTTACCTGTACTTCATGAACTCCTATCCTCTCCTCCTTACTAAGATATAGAGAATCCCTGTTAGTAGATCATCCCCCAAGGGATGTCTGTGTCTGGATCATGTGCTCTTCTGTACCTGTTGGCTTTCCTACAGGCCTTAGTTTAAAAACTCCTCTAAAACCTTTTTAATTTTACATGCCAGCAGTCTGATTCTATATTGGTTATTGGTTTAGGTTTATTTCCTTTATAGACTCCTCCTTTCCCAAAAGGTTTCCTAGTTCCTAATAAACCTAAACCCCTTCTCCCTACACTGTTGTCTCATCCATACATTGAGACCCTGCAGTTCTCCCTGTCTAACTGGCCCTGCACGGGGAGCTGGGATCATTTCAGAGAATGCTATCATGGAGGTTCTGGACTTCAATTTCTAGTAGCCTAAATTTGACTTCCAGGACCTCTCTCCTATCTTTCCCTATGTCATTGGTATCTGTATGTATCACAACCACCAGTTTCTCCCCAGCATTACATATAAGCCTGTCTAGATGTCTCGAGAGATCCACAACCTTCGCACCCAGCAGGGAATTCACCATGTGGTTCTCTTAGTCATCACAAACCCAGCTCTCTATATTTCTAATGATTATATCCCCCATTATTATTACCTGTATTTTCCTAATAAATGGGGTTCCTTCCCATGGAGAGGTATTCTCAGTGCGAGAGGATACCATGACATCATCTGGAAGGAGGGTCCCAGATATGGGATTGTTTCCCTCCACTCCAGTTTGATGTTCTCCTCCCTCAAGACTTTCATCATCCTCAGCAGCATAGAGGCTATAAGATTGCTCTGCTGTGTCCATCTTCCCACCAACTATTTCTTTATGTTCTTCCCTCCCTGTTCCTTAATTTGGAGCTGGTGGGGGAGTGTTTGATTTCTGGGTGGTTGTTCTTAAGACATATACATTATTTGTAAGGATGATTGTGTCCTGGTTTTATTTTCTGTGAAAGAAATACTTAATAAGCTGGTCCCATTTTTTCAGCCTCTACTTCTTCCTTGTCAATGGTAAATTGGCATTCTCATTAAGTGTTTACTTGTGAAATTCTGGATCAGGGAAACTTTTTTTATGATTTTCATGGAAAAGGATGATGGATACTCTTCCTCAGTCTGTTGCAGGTCCCTTATTGCCAGAGATCAGACTTTGGGTTTTTTTCCCTCTCATTGCAGTCATTCCCTTCTTAATTTGGGAAATTTCTGTAATACCTTTAAGAAGATCCAGGTGAGTGACTTTCAGACTGTGTGGTCCTTGGCGAAACAATCGGCTTTTCCTCATCTGACTACTCCTTTTTAGTGACCCTGTTTTCCAACTGCCATTTTCTAATCCTGAATTTTAAGTGACTAAAATAGTGCACTCCATTTTTTTGCAGTTTGGAACAGGTGTACTAATTTTTCCCTGAAATGTAGTTCCTGTATGTATCCACGTATTGTGTTAGATAGATGAATTAAGTGATATATATGTTTACCTAATGTAGCTAGAGATAAACATTTGCTATATTTTTGGCAATAAATCATTAATTTGACCATGTGCTTTTTCTCCTCACAGATACACAGTCACATTAATGATTTACCATCTGTTCTTCAACTCCTTATTTGCAGTAATCAGTTGTGGAGACCCAGGTGTACCAGCCAATGGCTTGAGATATGGTGATGATTATGTTGTTGGACAAAATGTTACATATATGTGCCAACCCGGCTATACAATGGAATTGAACAGCTCCATAATTCGCACCTGTACCACCAACGGCACATGGAGTGGAACAATCCCAACTTGTAAAGGTATCACAATGATTTTGGGTAGCAGAACATTTTTTGGTGTGACATTTATACCTATTGTGTACTGTAACATGTTAGTCAAACTAAGTAAACTTTCATCATTATAACCTAAAACTAAACATGTCTGGATATGGTAATATTTACTTTGTCTATAGGATAAATTGAGTTGGGGTTTTTAAAAATTGTTGTCTTACCATTTGTGTCTTTTATTTTGTTTCATAAATTTAAAGCGTTAGCAGTGTTCTGCTGGAGATCTTACTATGGCTCTCAGGAGACTCTTACTAAGTTTCTGCTTAACAGACAGTGCAGGTGACTTCCCTGCTTTTAATGGAGTTTGCCCTTTTTCTGCATAATGTTAATCTACCAGAGATGATGCATTTCAGCAGTAACTTTTGTGAACCTACATGGTATTGGACTTTCTAATTGTCTAGATTGCAGTAAATGAAATTTTTCCTATGGCTGAATAGAACTGGACTGTCTTGTCCTTCCCACCAGGATCTTTGGCCAATCTCTCTCTTTTTTAGGGTACAGAAGTTCAGCACTCTCCAGTAGTATTAATATACTCAGCATGTTTTTCAGCATCAAAGTCTAAGTATTTCCAGCAGATGCCCTAATGTGCATTTGTTTGGCATCTGATGTTGCCTCCTTCCTATGGGACTTGGAAAAACAAAACAATAAATCCCCTGATCTTTCACACTTCCTCTCTGCTAGCACATGTATCCCTGATTTACAGGTTGTTATAAACATACAGCTAAGGGTAGCCTAGGATTCCTCCTTACCTGTAAGGGGTTAAGATTCCTCCTTACCTGTAAGGGGTTAAGAAGCTTAAATAACCTGGCTGGCACCTAACCAAGAGGACCAATGAGGAAAGAAGATACTTTCAAATCTGGGGGGGGGGGGAGGTTTTGTTTGTGCTTTTTGTTTGTGTTTCTGTTTTTTGGGGGGACTAAGAGGGACTGGGGCAAAAATCCATCTTCTTCAACCCATTCTCAACCAAGTTTTCAATATTGCAACAAGTAAGTTAGGTATTGTGATCAGGTTTTTTTGTTGTTGTAACCAATTGGTTAGGAGATTATTCTCAAGCCTCCCCAAAAAAAGGCTTATAACTGAATTTTACTGTAATATACCATCAAAAAACTATTCTACTGATGTAATCAAAACTGCTTTTTCAAAGTAAACTACGACCTCTTCCTTGCTAAATCCAGGCTCATTCTCCTTGATATTTCTGTTACCTTTGACATAGTGAATCTCCTCCTCCATTTTAATGTCCTTTCCTCCATAGCCTTGAGGGACTCTTTCTTCTCTTCCTTCTTCTCCTACCTACCCAATTGCACCTGCAACCAGGCATTGGCAAGTGGTTCTTTTTCCTTCCCACTTTTCTAAAGGTATCTTCTAGGAATATTTAATAAATCCTCCCTTTTCTCTGTCTATTCTTTCCCCTGGATGGGCTCATTCACTGTCATGTCTTCAAACTGAAGACTCTCAGATCTGCATCTCCATCCCTATTCTCTCCTTCTTCCATGTATGCCTTACCGAGCCTTGTCACCTCCTCCCAGCTATGTCAGTGTTGTAGAGTGGGGTTGTTTTTTTTTCAGTTCTGCTCCCAATGCTTTGAATGTAGTTCATTCTCAAGTGCTCCAATTTTTTTGCTATTCAAGGAAATGCTCTTCTTCTGTTTACTTTTCATTACTAACCATCATCAAATACTACTGTTTTTGCATACAAAACTGATTACACAAGGAATTATCTCTCTCTCTCCCCGCATGTCTGCTTATAGCATTTCTGTACTGCCTATTATCATAGTTACCAGGCACTTTAATCAGAGTTGTTCTATATTAAATCTGAAGTGTATGTATCAATACTTCTGTTTTTTGTATACAGTTTCTTTAAATGAAAGTTGTCCTATCAATCTGCTAGGGAACATAATAGTCAGGCAATGCAAGATGGATTCTCTTACATATTCTGCTTTTATGTTGCCTCTCTTCCCTTTTTCCATCAAATGTTATGTTTATCTTAGAGTAAGGTTCAACCTTAGGCTCCTTTGGGCGTGCTGGAGAGGTATGAGTAGGGGGTTTCAATTTTAGCTGGAACCCCAAGGAAAAATTCTGGCTGGGGCAGAATCAGAGGCATCAGTCAGAACCTCACTCTTACTCTGTGTTTGGCCAGTTCTGTTACTGACCATTCAGAGGGAATCCAGGTCACTTTGCTCCACCTTATTTGGGCTGCTGTTGCCCAAAAGACATTAACTGGGAGTAGGGGTATACACCAGAGTATGAAGGGAAAAGATCAACTTTCAGATGAGGGACACAGATTGTAAGCACTTTGGGGAAGGTACGCTCTTCTGTCAGTCAGTCACTATACACACTTATGCACTGTACAAATATTAAATAATACTCATATGTGAAATCTCTGATGCTCTCAGAAATTCACTATTTTATTCCATGCACATTTCTGTGCAATGACAAAAGTAATATTCACTTTTAAACTAAAATTATTGTTTATTTTGAACATGTAATCAAAAGGAATGTATCATATATAATAATTTATTTGGAATATATAATAGCTATTTGTTAGGAGGATTTGGTACAATTTAGATACAATAAGTGGACAATGAACTGCTCAGAGTATGCAAACATTATTTTGCAGCTGCCACTGAAATACTAGATATATATGATTCTCCCTCGTTTGTCTCCGCAAGAAACGGATGTGTGTGTTCATTCACAAGTAAATGTCAGTCAGGCATTGTACTTTTCACAAAACTATCTTAAATACACTTTGTTTTTGTAATACCAATTTCAGCTGAAACCCCAAGTAGAATCCACTGCAGATATACATTATTAATGGTTCAATCTCTTCTGTTATTGTTGATAGAACCTTGACAGGGCAGTGTTCACTTTTATTCATTTATTCCTTCATTTTGAGGCTGCGGTCATTTACTTATTCTTCCCGGACCCTGCTTCCCCTATATTGCCAACAGACATTCTGCAGCCCATTGTCTGCCTCAACTCAATTACATATGTGCTATTCCCCTCCTCTCTGCAGTTTCTGGAGGTAGTTCAAAGCTCAAGCACAGCTGGTGCTAACCACACCCCCTTCTCCTGTTTGCTGCCAGATGTTCTGCCTCCATGGCAGCAAATAAATGGTGGTTCACTCACTCCCATCCTTTTCTTTTAGATTTGTTATTTTTAGGCATTTGGGGGGCAGTTAAAGCATTTTCATTTTCTTTCAAGTCTCCTCACCTCCTCCTGGTCTGGGATCTGAGCAGCACAATGGTCACAGCCACCCAGAGGCTCAACTGCAGCATCTCCCTGCCGAGCTCCTCCACCCCCTTCCAGGCATGGAAGGCAGAGCAGCTGTGCAAGCAATGGACAAAATCCAAACAGTGCTCTAAATGTGAAACACCTTTCTCAGGCCAAGCAGAAAGTAAAAAATGCCCAATCTGCCCCCAACCACCCACACCATCTCTGCTAGGACATGGGGCTCTGAGCGGACAGGCGTATTAGTGCCTTCCCAGCAGTTAGCCTTGATTCCACCATAGAAAAACCCCACTAGGAGAGCGAGAGCAGAACCAGGAGGGAGGCTTGGAGGACAAGGAGACCTTCCTTCAGCTGACCCAGAAGGTAAGTCCTGGGGCATAAAGAAGCATAAAGATGAGACCCTTTCTGTGCTATTGGTTCCCTCTCTTTCCCCCTCCCCCCAGTGGAAAGAAGCAGGGCACCTACACAACTCTTCTTCTGCACACCGTGAACCAGAGGATTCTTGTGATCCTCTGGGTTAAGTTCTGCAAAACCCAGAGACTCTGGGTCCCCCAAAAGCAAAAGCAAGTATTTCCTTCTTAAGGCAGCTTTTTTCACTAAAAAAGTAGGGTGAAAATCAGGGGCTAACTCCCTTCTCCTTTGCCTTCTCCGCCTGAGGGGGTGTTTGCTGGGGTTTATCTCCTTCACAGGCTATGTCTGCACTATGAGCTAGGGATGTGCTTCATACCAGTGGCAGATTAGCCACTGGGCCAACAGGAAACCTGCCCATGGGCCCCAGCCAAATGGAGGGCCCTGGAAAAATGGATGCCCCTGCGTGCTGACCCACTCTGCCCAGCGCTCCTTCCAGGGAGTGGGGTCAGGGCGTGGGGGCTTGCCCCACTACGCCTGCCCGCCTGGCACTCCTGCCAGGGATCGGGGTCGGGGCGTAGGGGCTTCTCGTGCCTGCCTGGCACTCCTGCCCCCACGCCCTGACCCTGCTCCCCCCAGCAGGGGCGCTGGGTGGGCGTGAGAAGCCCTTGTGCCCCAATCCTGCTCCCTGGGAGGAGTGTCGGGTGGGGACAGAGTGGACTGCAGGCAGAAGGGGTGGGGAGGGCCTCAACTTGCTCTGGCCCAGGGCCCCACAAAACTGTAATCCTCCTCTGACACATACTTAAGATAACATGAGCATAAGCGGCAGTGTAACTCGGTAGCAGCTGCAGAGGGACAGCTGAACCCTGTTGAGAACCAACCCTCCTGAAATCAGAGGGTATGTACTCAGCATAGCTCAGCTGTGCCTCCACTGCCGTTACGCATGCTACTGAGCCACACTGCTGTTTATACTTGCATGTGCTCAATGAGAGCTAGCATGAATATATGTACACAAGCAGGGGAATCACACCCCTGGCTCATAGTGTAGACACAGTGCTCTGTAACATGCTCCTTACCCCTCCCCTGCCCCGCAGCATGTCCAGGCACGCAAAGGAGCCTGTGCCCCCTGGGCAGCCCTGCCTCGGCCTGCAGCCTAATGGGAATTGCGTGTCTGGCTTTCAGCCAAAGACCCTCACTGTGCCAGGGAACGGGGCTCAGATTTGAGGCAGCGTCAGAATGGGAATTTTGCCTTCTGATCATCAGACATATACCCTTGCTCTGCCTGGGAAAGGGGCTCTCTCGCCACCTCTCCCCGCTCCACAGGCTGACTCCACATTAAAGCCTTGTGCACTCCACGAAGCCCGTGACCAGTACAGACACACCTGAGGATTCCACTGACCAAGGAGCTGCATCTTCATGGGATTACAGAGGGGTAAATGAGAAATCCCTTCCCACGTTCTAAGTGACCTTGATTTCTTGAGTAAAGATCCAGGTGATATTGGTTGCTCCTGCAGCACTTACTTGGGGGGTCTATCTAGGCTGGGGAGCAGGCAAGCAGCCTTTCAAGCATCCGGGGACAGCTAGTAACTTTTTTAACAATTGAGGCACATGTAACCACTACCCCTCGTCAGTTGTGTGGTCCTCAGACCCAGGATGGACAGTGTGCTACCTCCATCTTGTAAACGGCCAGGGGGAAATGTACCACACATGCCCCCCCAAAAACCCTGCAAACTGTTCCATGATGGCTGCCAAGGAACGTATTCATAAAATATCTTTCCTTTCAAGCATTATTGTGATACATGTTTTCTCTTTCCAATTAGGGAAATGAGGACACCTCATTAAACCAAATGTTAAACTCAAATGTGTAGGTAGGTAGGTAGGTAGATAGATAGATAGAAAGAAAGAAACAAAGAAATTCCATAAACTGGGGAAGCCTGAGACTGGTGCAGCAGACATAGGTCAGACCTTCAGAAGCAGATTTCATTCCAAGTCCCTTATATCATAGGAGTGATGACACACCGAACAGCAATTTAAAAGATTCATCTATAATTGTCGAGACCAAAGTTTTTTCATACATTTAGTAGGAAAACCTACTTCATAGTAAACAAGAGGTTCATCTTCCGGGGGCATGGTCCTTGCTTGGAGTAAGATGTCTCAGATCCTATCTTGGGCAAACAATTGATGTGATTTGTGACCAGCAATGGATTCGAAATTGGTGGCTGCAAGGATCTCATGTTACACCCAGGAACAGTCATTGCTCATTTTAAACGGTAAATCCAAACTTACAGGTAATGAGCTATTGGGGGAAACATTAGAGAAATTAGTTGCTGAGACTGAAAAGAAGTGTCAGTCCTCATTATCAAAACCAGCATAGCAATCTACTGGTTGCTACCAACACCAAGGGTATCCAAGAAGGGACTGTTACCCTTGCAGGGGAAGCTTCTGCTGCAGATTTTTTCCAAAGAAATCTAGATGAATTTTCCTCCAAACCATCAAAATCCTCTGCACGACAAAGACTCTCCCTTATGATCCACCCTCTGCACCCAGGGTCTTAAGTGTCTGTAGTAGTCACAGCAAGGCAAAGGTCACAGGCCACAACACCCAGTGCCAGAGCCCAGACTCTTGATTGCCAAGCAATCACTTGGATCACTTGAGGATTACCAGTTCTGTTCATTTCCTCTGGGACACCTGGCATTGGCCAGTGTCAGAAGACAGGATACTGGGCTAGATGGACCTTTGGTCTGACCTAGTATGGCCGTTCTTATGTTCTTAAGCATATGGCTTTGCAGTAACACCAGGAAAAAACCTCTCTGATTCCCTTGACAAACAGCATTTACCTGGGAGTGGAGATAGACTCTTCAATGACAAAGATCTACCCATCACTAGACAGAAGATCCAGAAGATCCAGTGCCTGATATCCATGCTGGACAAATTAACGAGGCCAACGATAGCTCAGTGTCTCAAGTCACTTGGCCTTCTGATCTTGCACATATGGGTCTCCCAATAGTTAGGTCACATATCAGACCTTTCTTGTGAGAGTATGGGCCAATTTCCTCAAGCTAAAGCAAGACCAGGGACTAATTCACAGTGAGGTTCTGGATCCCCTAGGGTGATGGAAGGTCTCAGAGAACATCCACAGGAGATTTCCCATATCCTTTCTTTAGCTGCAGATTGTTACAACAGACATCAGTTGGAAGGAATGGGGAGCACTTCTGGGACCCAGAATAGTATAGGGTAACTGAAGATCTGGGGGAAGGAACTACTGCATCAAGTTATTTGAGCTCAGAGCTGTCAAACTAGTGAGATTGCAGAACTACCTAGTGTGCAATCACTTTTTGGGCCAACCAGACAACATGACCACAGCTGTGAATAGGAACAACCAAGGGAGAACAAGGAGTGTAGCTCTAAATGCAGAAGCAATGGAAACAATAGAATGGGCAGACAAGACATCGCCTTCCCTAAAGGCAATACCCATAAAAGGAAAGCTGAATCAAAAGGAAGACTGGCTCAGTAGATACAAACTCATCTACTCTGAATGATGCCTGAACCAGGAAGTCTTCACTCTGATCTCACATATGTTCGGTCTCCCCTAACTTGACCTGTTTGCCAATTACAGGAATGCAAAGTGGCAGAAATTCTTCACCCAAGAAGCAGACTCTAAGTCAATGAGACAGATGCTCTGTCACAGAGATGGCCGCAAGGCCTGAAATATGCATTCCTACTCTTCTCTCTCCTAGGGAGGGTGTTCCGAAAGGTAAGGTGGGAAGGATGACAGCCCTCACTCTTTCCCAACCAAGGAGACCCTAGTTTTCTGATCTGATAGAACTGACAGTGTAGCCACCACTGCAGCCTCAGACAAGACCAGACCTCTTGTTTCAAAGGTTAATTCCTCCATCCAGACCTAGGGCACCTTTAACTGACAGCCTGGCTATTGAAAGAGAAGTGTTAGCCACACTTGACCTATCTTCCAAGGGGAGACTTTGCTCTCATTCAGGAGAGTTTTTCCACATGAAAAGCGTACTTGTCAATATCGACCAAGTTCTATTGTGCCAAGAATGCAGCACATATCCAAGGGATCCTGGGATTCCAGCCACTTACGACTTCCTTCAGAAAGGTACAGATAAGGGCCTTTCACCCAGCAGGGTAGTTCACCAAGTATCAGCTCGTCCACTCACGCCCCTTCTCCATCTACGCTACATTGATGACATCTTCATCATCTGGACCCATGGGAAAGAAACTCTGGAAGAATTCCACCACGATTTCAACAGCTTCCACCCCACCATCAACCTCAGCCTGGACCAGTCTACACGGGAAGTCCACTTCCTAGACACCACAGTGCAAATAAGCGAGGGTCACATTAACACCACCCTATACCAAAAACCCACTGACCGCTATGCCTACCTACATGCCTCCAGCTTCCATCCCAGACACACCACACGATCCATTGTCTACAGCCAAACACTGAGGTACAACCGTATTTGCTCCAACCCCTCTGACAGAGACCAACACCTACAAGATCTTCACAAAGCATTCTCAAAACTTCGCTATGCACATGAGGAAATAAGAAAACAGATCAACAGGGCCAGACGTATACCCAGAAGCCTCCTGCTGCAAGACAAACCGAAGAAAGAAACCAACAGAACTCCTCTGGCCATCACTTACAGTCCTCAGCTAAAACCTCTCCAACGGATCATCAGTGATCTACAACCCATCCTGAACAACGATCCCTCATTTTCACAGGCCTTGGGAGGCAGGCCAGTCCTCGCCCACAGACAACCCGCCAACCTGAAGCATATTCTCACCAGCAACTACACACCGCACCATAATAACTCTAACTCAGGAACCAATCCATGCAACAAACCTCGATGCCAACTTTGCCCACATATCTACACCAGGAACACCATCACAGGACCTAACCAGATCAGCCACACCATCACCGGTTCATTCACCTGCACATCCACCAATGTAATATATGCCAGAAATGCCCCTCTGCTATGTACATCGGTCAAACTGGACAGTCCTTACGCAAAAGGATAAATGGACACAAATCAGATATAAGGAATGGCAATATACAAAAGCCTGTAGGAGAACACTTCAACCTCCCTGGACACACAATTGCAGACCTAAAGGTAGCCATCCTGCAGCAAAAAAACTTCAGGACCAGACTCCAAAGAGAAACTGTAGAGCTTCAGTTCATTTGCAAATTTGACACCATCAGTTCAGGACTAAACAAAGACTATGAATGGCTAACCAACTACAAAAGCAGTTTCTCCTCCCTTGGTGTTCACACCTCAACTGCTAGAAGAGGGCCTCACCCTCCCTGATTAAGCTTACCTCGTTATCTCTAGCCTGAATCTTCCCTGCACATTTATATCTCCCCCTGGACAGTTCCACTGCTTGCATCCGAAGAAGTGGGTATTCACCCACGAAAGCTTATGCTTCAATACCTCTGTTAGTCTATAAGGTGCCACAGGACCCTTTGTCGCTTCGTATTATTAGTAGGATCCTCCGGCTCAATGGCAGAACCCTCAGGTATCCAGATTTTTCAGAGCAATCAGACTGCCCACACCAGCAGTCAGACCAATCTTCCCTCAGTTGAAAGCCCTAACCTCCCATCCCTTTGAGCCTCTGATTTCCTTCACTCTGCCCATGAGCACAGCACCTGACTGTGAAGCAGTGGCACACCCCAGATGGAAGAAGCACACTAAAGACATATCAAGTGTAAAGAATCCACAAGGAGATGGGTCTCCCTGTTCATTTCCTTTCATCCCCAGGTGCGAAGGGCTTAGAGTATCCAAGCTATCCATTACTAGATGGATCAGACTGTGTATAGCTGAGGCACACAAGCCATCCAACAGCCCTGGTCCTAAAGGAATCAAGGTGCATTCTGGAAGATCCTTGGCAACCTCATCGGCCGAAAGTGCATGTACGTCCAACACAGAGATCTGCAGAGCAGTCACATAGCTATCAGTTAGTGCCTCTATCAAGCACTATAAGGTAGTCTTTCTGTCTCCGCCAAGGCTTGCTATTCGAGCAGTTCAAAAAGATGTTTTCCCCTATTTCTTATGTTCACTTTTCTGTCCCTCCCTAATCTTGTTCACTGTTTGCTACTTCCCATGCATATCAGAATTGTGGGGGATACTGGGCTGCAGAACAGAAAATTTTCTTACCCAGTAATTTCCTTTCTGTTATCAGGATCTCCCACAATTCTACCCACCCTGGATGGCTTCACAGCCAAGGCTCAGCATTCTGTTTGGATAGTTACCAAGAGGCAGTGGTCTACTGCACATAATTAATTAGTTGGCACTGAAGTTAGTGTTACAAATCATTTTCTAAGAGCTGTTTCACAGCTTAGCAATGCATCATCTGATAGCAAGCAGAAAGACGTGTGGCTAGCACCACAGTTGCCAACTTTCACGTGGTAAATAAGCACCCCAACTTTCACAATAAGACAAAAATCAAGCTAATCCCATTTCAAAACAAGGCCAAAACAAGCCAATCCCTAAGAACCCCAACACTCTATGTGATTAGATCCCCTGGCGTACAGTCTGGGACTGTGGTGTGTCCACTGTCCACCCCGACTCTCCCACATATGCCCTGCTTGCCCCTTGCCCCTGCTTGCTGTAAGCCAATTAAAGAAAAGAAACAACAAGCTGCAACAAGCTACAAGCCAAACAAGCAACACGCTACAAGCCAAAAACTAGCCAACAAGCAACTCACAAGCCTATTAAGCCAAAAACAAGCCCAATTTCTTTGTTTTTTCCACGGGTTTGGCATGTCTGGCTAGCACAGGCTGTGCAGCAGCTTTGAGCTGCCTCTGGAAATGGAAGACAGGAAGTGAACAGACCATACATATCAGAATTCTGGGAGACGCTCCTAGCAGAACGGAGATTATCAACTAAGAAATTTTCTGTTTGTTCCCTTGCTTTTCAGCCAGGAAGCTGGAACATACAGTCCCTTTTATAGTGACTAGTAATAAAATTGCTTGGTAAATGGACTATCTCCAGTTGGTGCAGGGTAAGAGTGATGGTGATTATTCCAAACCCCAACTTCTTACTGATGCTGCCGCTTGAAGAAAGAAAGGAAGAGAATTTAAAAGGGTAAAAGCTACCCCTTTTAACTCGAGGGCCTAACCCAAAATGCAGGGTTTAATCGGTGGTTCCAGTTAGGAGGAGAAATTGGTGATAGAGATTTATTTGATGCAGTTTTGTTTATTTGCAAAGAATACACAAACGTCTGTGTCTCTGAATGCAAAAGGAATCAAATAGCAGGAAACAGTTTATTTTTCTCACAGCACTAAGAACACTTTTTCCATCCTGTACCCCAACCCATAAACCTCTCCCTAGATTCTTCCAGGGTCAGCCACTGTGCTTTCAGCTGCTCCTTCAAACTGTCTTTTTCATTTTGTTGTATGTTTGCCCTTTCCATGAACACACACACTCTCTCACTCACGCACACACACACACAGCCCTACCTAAAACAACACTCTGCAAAAGCTCCTGGGCAGGGTCACACATTCCTTTTATCTTCGGTGTGGGCCTATTCTTACAGTTATGTTAAATGAAGGGTAAGTTCATGCCTACCAACCTCAATGAGGTTTTCACTCAACCCAGAACAATATTTCACTGAACTCATAACCACTATGGAGAAGGTGGCAAATGCCATCATTTTGGAAGCCATGCTATCACAGTTTCTCCTCCAGTTTGAGTACTATCCAGACAAGAAAAGGCCCAAGTACCCAGTCTCTAAAAAAAAACTAGCCCAATAAAAAAGGGAATCCTAAAGTCACCCCCAAATTCTTGGTCTCCTGCTTGGCTAAAAGGTTATTAAAATAATGGTACTTTGCACTTCCACCCAGAGTTCTGAATGATTTAGTTGGTGTTGGTCCTGCTTTTAGCAGCGGGTTGGACTAGATGACCTCCTGAGGTCTCTTCCAACCCTAATCTTCTATGATTCTTTGATTCTCAAAGCATTTAACAAGCATTAATGAATGAAGTCTCAAGCACCTGTGTGATGTATAGAAGAGTGATAATCCCATTATATAGAATTGTACTAATGGTGAAACTGATGCACAGAAAAGCCACGTGGCTTCTACAGGTCACACAGCAAGAACCTCGTGCTCATGACCAGTGTTCCCTTTAATTTTTTTCTGCATGCAGAATGACAGGCTGACTAAGTGTACGCTTAAAGCTTTTGAATGCAGCCCCTTCATCTCCCCCATTCACATGGTCTCTCAACTCTCCTTTCTTCATTTGTCTTCATTCACTGTTACCCACTCTCCCCAGTTACTCCCTCTCTGTCCCTTAAACTCAATTCAGCTACTCTGACTTATGTAAACCACACTCCTTCTGGGTGTGGTGTTCTGTCCCAGCTAGTGGGACCAAGACCACTTAGAGATTGAGTCTCCTCTATAGCTGCAGCTGAGAGTCAGTTGGCTTTTAGCTCATGTGGTAGAGGCTCATGGACTAAGCTTCAGAGGCCCCAGGTTCAATCCAGACAACCAGAGTCTGTTGGTGTTACCCTTTCTCTCTTTCTCTTTACTCTGCTCCTTCCCACTGCTGCTCTCCTCACTCACTATTTCCCATTTATTCACTCCCTCTCACTCATTCAGTCACCTCTTCTTTTGTCTGTCTCTCATTGTCTCTCTCCCCGTCCAATTTGCTTTCCCCATTCTCTCTCCCTTTTCATTCACATCCTCACTCATCTCACCCCCTTTCTCCTTCTCTCTTCCTCCTTCCCATTCATCCTTCAAAGTCAGTAACTGCTGATGCCATCCCTTGCCCCCCCCACCCCAAAATCAAATAGCACCACTACCTCCCCATCACTTCTTTGTGGAACTCTTTCTGCTGCTAATATTTCTGATACTCTCGTGAGCACCATCAGACCTGAGGTATAGGGAAGGGACCTGCATTCTTCACTCCTGATCAAACCTAGAGTGAGTGTTGCCTTCAAAATCTCCCCTTGTCACCCTCAGGCCTGAGGAGGGGGAAGTCAAGTTGGAATGTTTCAGTCCCTCCCCTGCCTGTCAGGAGCAACAGCACTAGCAGCCTTAGAAGAAGAGGGAATCCCAGAACCCCCTTCCCTCATCCAAAAGTTAGATGCCTCCTGGTAAAGAATTACCCATGAGGCAGAGACTTCTCAATGAGTGGTACCTACCAAGAGAGACAGAGAGAGTGCAGCCACACACGCTCCTGAATCTCATTCCTGTGTTTTAACAACCAGACTATCCCTAAATTGACTAACAGAAAGAAATAATTGGATTATGACCATGTATAAGTGAACATAATTATACTCCAGGATGCCTAACGGTCAAAACAATCATTTTGTCACTAACGCTATTTGTATTTTATCAAATATTATATATTATCTAGACTATACAGTGATTTCCATGTGTTATCTTCCCAACTGGCATGATGCAGCATTCAACTTTGCATTATAAATTCCGGTAACTGACAACAATTGTGTGTCCTAGAAATGGAGGCAACCAGAAATATTAGCTACAGTGGTGTTGCAAGAATACAGTCAGGAAGATAACATCACCACTTTTATTGTCCTCCAAAAAGATTAAATGAGCACATGTGGTTCTTCTAGTAACTGTGTACACCAGGGATATTTACAGCATCTGTGCCTAATCACTTTGAATGTTATTGCAGCTGTTACCTGCCCAACTCCTCCCCAGATCTCTAATGGAAGGTTGGAAGGAACAAATTTTGACTGGGGATTTAGTATTAGCTATGTCTGCTCCCCAGGCTATGAACTATCCTTTCCCGCTGTTTTGACCTGTATTGGGAATGGAACTTGGAGTGGTGAGGTACCTCAGTGCTTACGTAAGTATTTGTTTGAATCTTATATTTCATCCTAATTATTTTTCCTCGTTTACCTCTCTCTTGTTGGTCATCACTTTTCGACCACTTGTCGCTTGTTCTTCAGTTGCTCGTCAGGTTTCTTTGGAAAATAAAATCACTTGAACTTTCACTAGTAAAAGGAGGAATCCCAGAACCTCCAATCTGCTACAAATTTAGGTGTTTTATATGCACATCTTTCCATCCCCGAGAAAAATAAGGCTCCTGTGAATTACCATGTGTCGTTTCCTTAGTTACCCATGTGAAGGAGAGTTAGTGGACATCCATCAATAGCATGTTGCTGAGGAAAGGCTTAGGACCCCTGTCTTGAAAACAAATCTCTGTATGTGGACCCTCTCTGAAACCAGTAAGGTTATATCAGAGAATGTGGAGTTCGGGGGCATAGAATATATCATCGCTGATCAGATCACTGGTCCATGAAACACAGTATCCAGCTTCTGACAATGGCCAACACCTACTACTGCAGGGAGAGGCCAAAAAACTCATCCAGATTTCATCCAGCCAGTTATTCAATGCTATGCCATGGACAGAAGAAAATCCTTGCAGGTAACAAGCTCAAAGCCTTAAGACTCTAATTTAGAATATATTATTATTGCCAGATATATATTCTATTTCATAAATGTCTATTCATGTTTGACTTTCAGATTACTGCTTAAACTGCATTCCATGTTTAATGTAGTAATTTTTATTGTAGTTCTAGTTAGCCACAGTAACTTGCTAGTGATCTCACTCCATACCCAAGTTTTCTGTTGTAATTAAGTAAGATGAAGTAAGAAGCTGCCACTCCAAAAATCTGTTTCTCTTTGGAAAACTTATTTTGCTTCCTCCAGGAGCATGGAAGACCCTATAAGTAACAGATGTTCTGTTGTGCGGGCAGAGGACTGTCATACTCTGCAGTTATTTTCTGTGGGGCACCTTGTATACTCATGTAATATAGGATTTGGGGATAGAGCTGTGGATGTGGACGGTTTTGTAGCTGGTGGAATCACCAGACACACAGTATATCTCCAAGCTGTTCCCTCTGCCTCTCTGATAGAGATTCTAATCAGCCACCAAAGCTAGTTCCCCACCTTGAGACTGCTGTCAGTACTAGCAAAGATTGGCTATGTAACCTCTCCATCATGTTGGGCAGATTCCATTCCTTCCTTGCTCCCACAAAACTCCCATTTATTTGGCTAGTATAGGAGCCAGACATGAGATTTGGAGTAACTGTTCAGCTAAACAGGTACTTTAGCGTAAGTCTTATTTTAATACCTTTTAGCAAATGCTGAATGCTTTCTATATGTCACATCATTTTCCATAGCAAAGTTTTGTGGTGACCCTGGAGTACCTGCTCAAGGGAAAAGAGAAGGCAAGAGCTTCATCTACCAGTCAGAAGTCTCTTTCAGCTGCAATCCTCCATTTGTTTTGGTTGGGTCCAGTACTAGGATATGCCAAGCAGATGGAACTTGGAGTGGTTCTTCTCCTCGATGTATAGGTAAGATGAAATCCATGTTACTGAGATCTATTGGAGTCTTCTCTTTGGTTCTCCCACTAACTAGTCCTGTCAGTTTGTGTTTGAGAACTTTGATTTATTGTGTTGTGTTATTCCACACTATCTGTGAAATATGACTATTTTAATCACGATGCATCTACTGATCCTGTTCTCCACATGGTTACATTAAATATATTTGTTGACACATTTTTTTTTTCACTCAAAAAATACCATATGTTGTGTTGATTTTATTTTTATTTTTTTAGAACCCACTCGCACATCATGTGAAAACCCTGGAATCCCACGGCACGGATCACAAAACAATACATTTGGCTACCAGGTAGGGTGTGTTAAGTTATTTTTATAGTACACAGTAGTTCAGAAGTTTTCAGACTATGATCCAGGAACCACTGGTGATTAAAGGAGCACTTGCCTATGGTCTGCTAAGAACGAGATACTCATGTGGTGTTGGTTCTCCTTATTTCCAGATGCTGATTTGCATTAAAATCAGCAACAAACCCTTTAAATACTTTTTCAGTACTAAAGTCTATGCAAACAATTGTTATAGTTGCCAAACAGATGTTATGTGATCATAAATGGGAGGGAAAGTGTTCCACATACTCTGGAACTGGAAGGCAGGTAGTCTATGGGTTAATCCCTGTATTAAAATGTGGTCTACATGATGAAATACTTGGAAGCCCTACTCATATACTCAATTTGACAAACTGTGATTTGGACCCTGCAGTGCTAATGTGTAAGTTGATTTTGGCAGAAGAGGTCATTTTCTTAATACAAAAAATAAAAGCAATGTCCAAGTTATTCATCTGTCCAAGACCTTGTCTACACTGGCAAGTTTTTGTGCAGTAAAGCAGCTTTCTGCGGTGTAACTCCTGAGATGTACACACTGCCAAGCCACTTAGTGAGCAGAAACTGTAGCGCTGTAAAAAAAAACACTCTGAAGAGAAGTTTACAGCTTTCTGTGCCAGGGCTACAGCACCACGGTGCCAGTTTAGACACCCTGGTCGATTACAGCGCTGCAATTGGCCTCCGGGAGGTGTCCCACAATGCCTGTTCTTGCCTCTCTGGTCATCTCTTTGAGCTCTATGGCCCTGCCCTCAGGTGACCAATCGTGAGCCCCACCCCTTACATTCCTTGGGAATTTTGAAAGTCCCCTTCCTGTTTGCTCGGTGATGCGTGCAGTGGTTTCAGCGCATCTTTCCAGGTGACCATGCCTGCTCCACACACAAGGCGATCCCCCGCTTGGAGCAATGCCAAGCTGCTAGACCTCATCAGCATTTGGGGAGAGGAGTCTGTCCAGTCCCAGCTGTGCTCCAGATGTAGGAATTATGATATCTACGGACAGATTTCACAATGCATGACAGAAAGGGGCCATGATGGGGACACAGTGCAGTGCAGAGTCAAGTGAAGGAGCTGCAGAACGCCTACCACAAGGCGCGTGCGGCAAACTACCACTGGAGCTTCACCCACGAGCTGCCGGTTCTACAAAGAGCTGGACGTGATACTTGGTGGCGACCTCACCTCCACAGTGAAGGCCACTGTGGATACTTCGGTGGCTCATGTGCCAGTCGAGAGTGAACTGAGCCAGGAGGAGGAAATCTTGGACGAGGTTGTGGAGCGGGAGGGGGACCCAGAGGCAGAGGACGACTCAAAGGTCAGAGATGCATGCATCCAGGAGCTCTTCTCTACCCCAGAGGAGGCTAGCCAGTCACAGCGGTCAGAGCTTGGTGAAGCACAAACAGGAGAGGAGGCCCCTCGTAAGTGGCTTTGATTCTGAGAATCGCTGAAGTGAGTTGTTGGGGGCAGGAGGATTGCAGAAAGCCGGCTTGTGTCTGTATGATGCGCATACTACCACATGCGGTGGAACAGGGTGTTTATTAACTCCCACAATTTACGGGAATCTGCCTCCATGAAACTCTCATGTAGATACTGGGAAATCCACTGCTGCAGGTTCTTTGGCAGAGCTGCCTTGTTTCTTGCCCCATTAAGGGTAACTTTCCTGCGCCACTCTGCCATCACTGTGGGGGAGAGGGGGAGGAACCATTGCTGCACACAGGCGAGCCGCATAAGGGCTAGGGCGGAAGCCGCAGTCTTGGAGAAGACCCTCCATTGATTCCCTGCTCACCCTCAGCAGTGAGATATCTTCCATCATGAACACAAACTGTGGAAAATGTGGGGACAGGAATGATTATAAGACCCGCCCCCTGCAATTCTGGCTCTCCCCAAGAGCCATGTGCCCAATGTACAGTATGGTCCTGGAACACTGATTTCCCCTGTCCCTGTGATTACTCACCATTTTGGGGGTCTTGTGGCTCATGCGTGTTTGCCTGGGGTCAACCAATAGTGACAGGTATGTGAATAGTGGCTGTGTTTTAAATCATTGAATCAGTGATCTCTGTGTTGCAAACAATACTGCTTCTGTAAAATGTTATATTTTGGCTTCATGGATATGACCATGGGAGCCCAGCCTCCCTCTTTGTTATTGCCGGTTGAACGGCTTCACAGAATTAGAAAGCGGCCATGAAAAACTGAAAAGGACTTTCTGTGTGATGTCACAATGCACTCCACGGCTGAAAAACAAGAATTGAAGGAGTGGCGGGATAGTGAGAAGAGGGACCGAAAGGAGAACGTGGTGCGCCAGAACGAAGCCATGGAGCAGCTCTTAATTGTTATGGAGCTCCAAGCGGACATGCTCCAGGCGCTACTCACACTGCAAACCGAGTAGCTCCATGCCCGCCCTCCCCTGCAGCCACTGTCACAACACCCTTTCCCATGTGGCCCCCACACACTCTTATCAACTTCCTGGCTCCAGTCTGTACCCGCTGCCTTCCATTCCTGCCCTGTCACAGTCCAGCCCTGCAGACTCCCAGTACCCACTGCACTCAACACCCATCCCTCTGCAGTTTAGCCCTTCTGAAGCACAGTACCTGCTGCACTGTACTCCAGAGAACAAGGTTGCATATGATACCTGGACATACACAAATCTTTAACCATCCCAGGATGCCACGTCCTCCTGGGACCCTCCCTTCCCCCATCCCCCACAGTACTGATGTTTTTCTTTGTTTGTGTCTCTCCTCTCGTTGTTGTTTTTTTAAATAAAATAACTGTATTGGTTTCAAAGCAATCTTTATGCCATTAATTGAAAGAAAACAGAGCCCTGCAAAGCAACAGGCAATTTTCTTAAACCTTCACAGTCCATCGTCTGCACCAGTCACAATCACCTCCTAGCATTACTGCACTCCCAAGCATAGCAACAAATATTAGTGGCTTTCAGCTTCAAATTGCTGCCTCAAGGCGTCCCTGATCCTTACGGCCCTGCGCTGCGCCCCTCTAATAGCCCTGGTCTCTGGCTGTTCAAATTCAGCCTCCAGGCATTGAGCCTCAGCAATCCAGCCCTGAGTGAAGCTTTCACCCTTCCCTTCACAAATATTAAGGAGCGTACAGCACACGGCTATAAGCATGGGAATATTATCACCAGCCAGGTCCAGCCTCACATATAGGCAGTGCCAGCGGGCCTTTAACGCACAAAAACACAGTGACCAATCATTCTGCACTTGCTCAGCCTGTTGTTGAACCACTCCTTGCTGGTGTCATGGTTCCATGTGTATGGCTTCATAAGCCACAGCATTAAGGGGTAGGTGGGGTCTCCCAGATCACAATAGGCATTTCAATTTGCCTTATGGAGATCTTCTGGTCCAGGAAGAAAGTCTCTGCTTGCAGCTTCCTGAACAGGCCAGTGTTCCGAATGATGCGTGTGTCAGGCACCATTCCGGACCAGCCTGCATTAATGTCCATGAAACGCCCATGGTAATCCACAAGCGCCTGGAGAACCATAGAGAAATACCCTTTCTCATTAATGTATTTGGTGGCTAGGTGGGCTGGTGCCAGAATTGGAATATGCGTGCCATCTATCGTCCTCCCACTCACAGTTAGAGAAGCCCATTTGTGCAAAGCCATCCACAATGTCACACACATTGCCCAGCGTCACAGTCTTTTGGAGCAGAATGCGATTAATGGCCCTGCACACTTCCATCAACACGAGTCCAATGGTCGACTTTCCCACTCCGAACTGGTTAGCGACTGATCAGTAGCAGTCTGGCATAGCCAGCTTCCACAGTGCAATCGCCACATGCTTCTCCAACAACAGGGCAACTCTCATGCTCGTATCCTTGTGCCACAAGGCTGGGGCGTGTTCATCACACAGTCCCATGAATGTGGTTTTCCTCATCCGAAAATTCTGCAGCCACTGCTCATCATCCCAGACGTGCATGACGATGCGCTTGTTTCCTGAGCCCAAAAGCAGCATTCCACTGTGGTCAGCACCTCCATGAATGCCACAAGCAATCTTGTGTCATAGCTACTACACGTGGCGAGATCAATGTTAAACTCCTCTTGTCTTTGTAGTTTAAGGAATGCCACTTGAGACATGTTAGTGACAGCGAGCAGCATATTGGTCAGCAGTGCGGGATCCATTCCTGCAGACTGAAGAGGCAGATGCCCAAATGCGGATGGAAGCACAGGAATTGCTGGAATGCGAAGCAATGCATCACAGGACGGAAGCACAGGGATTGCTGGAATGCGAAGCAATGCATCACAGGGCATTGGGACAGGACCCAGGATGCCCCGTGACCTCCTCCACCTTCCCACAACTCTTAGCAGCAGAAGAGGAAGAGATGCTGTGTGGAATAGCTGCCCAGAGTGCACCTCTGCGAATACCAATGCAAGTGCCGCAAGTGTGAACATGCTATTGTGCAGGCTGCTGACAGTGTGAACACACAACAGTGGTTTCCCTTCAGCGCTCTTTGAGTGGTGATGTAACTGCTGGCAATGTAACTCTGCCAGTGTAGACACACCCTTAGTTTTGCTTATTTTGAGGAAATACTAATATAGCATCAAAACTTGAAATTGAAGATGTTACTCAGTTTTTAATTACGCAAAATTGTCATTGATTTCAATGGGATATTTCCTAGGTAAGGATTGAGTAAACTGAGTAAGGCTGTCAGGATTTGGTCCATGTTTTGCTAATACGATAAAACAGTTATAGTCAAGCCAATTTTCCTCTTGCTCACACCAAAACATATCAGGAGAGACGCCAGTGTAAAATGAATGTAAGCGAACAGAGAATCAATCAGTCTCATCATTCTTAAAATAATACAGTACATAGACAATTCATACATGCTTTTGAGACAACAAAATGCTACATTACAAAGTGCTTATTATATTGCATAGGCATTGACTCATTGCAATTGCCATTTTCTGTAATTTTGTTGTCAAATTCTCTAGGGTCATTTGTCTGACATGTTAAACATCTGTTTTACATTCTGACAGGCCAGTCTGATCCCTCAAGTTGTTGTTTGTTTGTTTTTTCCCATGGTGAATGGAAGCATCATTAGCATCAAGCATACAACTCTTCAAATAAACAGGCAAATTGTCAACTGATACATCATTTCTAAAACAAATATAGCCATTGGCAGGATTTACAATTTTGATCCCTAAAGTTCTAAGGTTAGTGCCTTGCAGAATAATAGGGCAACACTGTAAATGCACTTCAGCAGCAATTATTTTGTGTACTGCAAGGCTTTACATACTACTTCACTTAACCAGCAGCTTATCCTCAAGCTCCCAGATAAAGGAGTTGGTACTGTTTAGGAAGCAAATGTGTAAACATCAATTTCTGTCACACTCTATGTGATTACATAGTTAGCACGGTGCAGTATACTGGTGTCACTGTCACAGCAAATCCAGGAGCAGTGATTAGTACTCTCTCTTTCCCTGTAGGAACTGCAGCACTCCTTCTGCTTAAGGGGAAGGGTCAAGAGCTAGCTCCTTTCTCTGATGCCTAGTGGGGAAGGAAAAACACAAGATAACACTCCCTTGGCCACTGTGGATAGACATAGGGGAAGGATAAAGAAGAATACAAATCTAAATCCAAAACACAGCAGACCAGATCTTGGCAGAAAGACAATCAACACCTTGTACCATATCTAGCAATATGTAGGAAGACTTTATGGAGAATTAGAGAGACAATGTGGGTGAAGTAATATATTTTATTGGACGAACTTCTGTTCGTGATACAAACTTTCAAGCTACACAGAGCTCTTCTTCATGTACCTTGTCTCTCTAATGTCCTGGGACCAAGACACTACAACAACACTGCAGGCATTTATGGAGGATTAGACAGAACAGTTTGAAGTTTTAGCAAGTGAATAATGAAGAGTTTTTCTCAGTTAAAGTTCTGCTTCTAAAATATTAGATATTCCTCACAATTTGTCCATATACAGCGTCACCAGTTAACACTAGTAGAACCAAGTTGCGTACTTCATTGTGCAGCTTCTAATTAAGATCTCACAAACATGGAGAAGTTCAGGTCTGAGACAGACAGTAAAACCCCAACCTAGAATGCCCTCCACCCTCTGGTTGTTGGGTGTCAGATTACACAGGACGAACATGGCATGGCCTCTTGGCAATACTAATTCCAAGGTATGGGTTGCCACAGTGCCAATTTCTTCCTAGCTATCCACTTCGCTGCCTGGCCATTCCTCTTCCGTCACCAGAACTCCAAGCTCAGGCTCTTTTGAGCTGGCTACATAGAGAATTATCCAGCCCTAACCTCCACACTTTGCTGTTGTAAGTGATCTACAATCTTTGCATTTCATAATCTATGCCTACAAAAAACCCCGCTACCTGCCTGCTTTTCCAGGCCCCAAAGACTGGGTCTGTGCATGGTGTGGGTCTCTTCTAGACCACAGCATACATGCTACCACCACATCACAATGTAATGATGCTAGTTGGAGTTTTCCAGAGGAAAGACTAGGCAGAAACTGAGTAAGGATATCAGTATTTGGACCTTGCATATTAAGTTAAGCAGATGTCCATCAAAAATGCTAGCTCAGCTCTACTTCAGATACCAGCCACAGAATGTAAATAAATGGTGACATCTGGCATAACTGTGATGTGTACCTACATTTAGGATATTATCATTCATTCCAATATTTTGTTATGTAGCAAATCTATCCTGAACACAATATATTATATCAAGCAGATTTTGCAAAGACAAAATACCTTTGTCTCAGTATATAGTAACTTCATCTATAAGATTGAAAATAAATTGCTTCTTTGAAATGAACTGTGGGTTTGAAATATTTGTTCAGAGATATTGTAACATAGGAAATTGTTTATAGCACATTGACCATAAGCCATTACAGCACACCATACTGCTGAAATGAAACAAGGATTTATTTAGAACAATCTGTCTTGCATGCAAGGCTCTGTAGTTCTATTTTTTTCCAATTTAGGTTTTTGTGGAAATTCAGCAAGTTTCCTGCATGTTAAAGCTCGAAGGGAGCCAAAGTGCAAACTGTATTTAGAAAGAAAAATAGCCACATTACACCCCTAGTATCCTTGTATTAGCTCTTGGGTCTGTTTTATGATGCTCTGTATTATATTCAATATGAAGATAAGGTGAAATCTTGTAAACTTTCTTCTTCTGTGAATTTAGTGCTTATAAATCTTTAATGTTGATAGCACTGTAGAATGAAAACCTGTTTATTTCAAGATAAGTGCTGTATAGTATGGACAGCCATGTGCAAACCCCAAAGTCTGCCCCCACCACTATGCCCCAATCTTGATCTGGAGTAGTGGAAGAATAGTTAATTCTCAGTCTAATTAGCCTTTAACTTCCAACAAGGATTCAAATTTTGCAAAATTATGTGTTGTGCACACATATTCACAGGGAACTAAGACTACATACTTATTTCACAGATGCCAACAATTTTGTTTATTTAGTAGCAAAAACATGTATACCTATAGCACTGGACTGGATTTATATCAGTAATGTAGTGGTGAAAGTCTCCATGTCCCATTACCAATACCTTGAGCCACCCAGTTTTTCTGAAAGAGCCTTTATGGCCATGTAGGTTTTCAACTAGGATTCAGCAAGGGTGTCAAGAGGTGCATTTTATTTCACTTTCAAAAGAATGGCCAAATGTTAGTTTGGCAAAAGAACTGATACAACTGGGACACTGGGGAATGCACACCAGCCATTCCTCATATCCAGGCATACTTGCCTTCCACAAATATAACCTTTTATTGCTTTTGTTGGTTAAAAAAAATACAGAGCACTACAATAAATAACAGATGCTTATTGTGACGGGTTGGGATCACAGAAACCAGCTTGGTGCTGCCACCTGGTGTGCCAAGGCTACTTCTGCCCCTGCTTTCCTGCCTTTTCCAGCCTGGGACTCCAGAATCCTGTCTGTTTTGAGCCAGATCCACTGATCTGCTGCAAACACAGACCCAGGTCTGAACCACGTCCCCCCACAACTGTAAGGCTCCTGGAAGCAGCTCAAGAAGTGCGCTTGCCTTTGACACCCAGGTGCCCAACCCCCAATGAGGTTCAAACCCTTAATAAATCTGTTTTACCCTGTATAAAGCTTATACAGGGTAAACTCATAAATAGTTCACCTTCTATTTCAAAGATAGAAAGATATGCACAGCTGTTTGCCCCCCCCCCCCCCAGGTACCAACTCGTACTCAAGGTAACTCAATAAGTAAAAAGTGATTTTAATAAGTACAGAAAGTAGGATTTAAGTGATTCCAAGTAGTGAAAGACAGAACAAAGTGAATTACTAAGTAAAATAAAATAAAACACGCATGTCTATGTCTAATCAAACTTAACACAGATAAAAGCCTCACCAGATTTAAGTCTTTTCCTTTTACAGACTGTAGAACTAGCCTGGGTCCAGCAATTGCTCACACCCCCTATTTTCTTTGTCCTTTGTTCAGTCTCTCTCAGATATGTCCTTGGGGGGTGGAGAGCCTCTCTCTTTAGCCAGCTGAAGACAACATGGAGGGGTCTTTTATAGCCTTTCCCCCACTCCCTGTGTAGCATCATCTTACCCTGGAGTTTTGGGATCACATAGGCAAGTCACCTGTCCATGCACCCTAACCAGTCCAGCCAGTTGCATTCCTGACCAGGCCCAGGTGTGGATTGGGGTCTGCACCTCCTATTGTCTGTGTAAGGGTTTCTTGATTGGTCTCTTTACATGCACATACCTTTCTCAAGACATGATTCCAGGCTCTTACAAAGGCTATGTACAAAACCAGCAAATATAAAACCAATATTCATAACTCCAACTACAACAATGATACATGCATACAAACAGGAGGAATAGATTCAGTAGGTCATAACTTTCACAGAGATATGTTACATGGCACATGTAGCATAAAACATATTCCAGTTACATCATGTATACATTTATAAGCCTCTCCCCATAAAGCTTTATGGGGTACACCGTCACACTTAGCCCAGGGCTACACTAGGGGGGCGGGTCAATCTATGATATGCAGCTTCAGCTACGTGAATAACGTAGCTGAAGTAGGCGTATCGTAATCGACTTACCTGGCCATGAGGACGGCGGCGGTCGATCGCTGCCGCTCCCCCGTCGACTCCGCTTCCGCCTTTCGATGAGGTGGATTTCCAGACTTGACGGGGAGCGCTTTCGGGCATCGATTAGTCGCGTCTAAACGAGACGCGAAAAATCGATCCCCGATAGATCGATTGGTACCTGCCGATCCGGCGGGTAGTGAAGACAAGCCGTTAGTATGCAAAGACTGCTTTAAGTCCCTTTATGGTCAGAATAATGACCTTAAAGATGCACCTTCTTACTCAATAGATCTGCTCCCTGAAAGTCATATCGACCAGTTAGTGATGAAAATAAGATTTTCCTACATTTTACTTCCATTCAACTAAGAGGGGATAGAGTGAGATGGCTTCTGCTCCAATTTGCACATGATTGTGAAGAATAGTTAACTCTCTTCTAAGTAGCGAGTCTTTATTTCTGGTGCAGACAAGCAAGCAAGAAAGAACAGAGCTTCACTCTAGTTTGCAGGGGTGGCTGGTAGTGAAAACATTTTTACTGGTAAAGTGAGGAACCATGAGTTTTACACAGGTTATTATTAGATCCAATCGCCAGCCAATGAATGGATACTGGACATGTCATTAATGTCCCATTCACCTGGTCTGACCACCAACAACTGCAAGCGAAACTTTTAGTGTAAGCTGAGACTGTGGTATGAGCAAGACACACACTAGACACGGTGTTAGTGATGGGCAACCTGTGGCCCATGGGCCACATGCGGCCCATCAGGATAATCTGATTGCGGGCTGCGAGATACTTTGCTGATGTTGATCGTCCGCAGGCACGGCCCCCCACAGCTTCACCGCAATTCGCCATTCCCAACCAGCATGTCCCTGCAGCCCGCCACTTTCCACAGCTCCCATTGGCCAGGAAAGGCAAACTGCGGCCACTGGGAAGTGCAGGGGGCCGTGCCTGCAGATGGTCAATGTCGGCAAAATGTCTTGCAGCCCGTAATCAGATTACCCTGATGAGCCGCATGTGGCGCATGGGTTGCAGGTTGCCCACCACTGCTCTATGTCCTTTAGCCAGTTTAGAGTGAATGATCTCCCACTGGAAGTTCTTTACATTATTAAATCCTCTCTACAACATAGTGTAACATACGGATCATTAGAAGGAATGATGTGACACCAGATTGTCCAAAAAACCAACAAACTTTAATGCAGTCATCGCCCATATACAGCAGTACCTGCTTTATCTGCCTCCCCTACAGCTGGAAAGCCACCACCCCACTCACCAAAAGAACACTTTGTTTCAGTTCCTATTCCCCTGCATCTGACTCTAGCCACATCCACTTACAATCCAGATTTTATGGGGAAGGAAAAACCCATTACAATATCCTGGTGTAATCTGGCAACTGGAAGACCAAGAACAAAGATGAGTAGAATCACACTTTAAAAAATAGTTCTCCTTTCTTTTCCAGCACTCATAAAAATTCAGATAGAACTCTCAGAAAATGCCTTGGTCAGTTTTTACTTTATCTGAACTGGTTTTACCACTAACCAAAATGTCTGCTACTTTTAGTGAAGTGAATTTACTGCAATCTCAGATAGCAGTGTGTGTGTTTCAGTAACAATTGTGCACATAGCCATACCTCCCATTTTGAAAATGTATTTTCAGTACACATGGTTATGGTTGGGAATGGTTAATATTTATACTCCTTCTTCTGAGATAAGCATCACCCCTCTTCTGAGTGGTAGCAGATACCCAGGGCTTTGCAGCTTGATTTCCCAGTGGAGAAGAAATCACTGATGCAGAGTCTGGGTATAAAATTAGCCCCATAGTGCAGTTTAAAATAAAAAAAGAGAACAATGCAGAAATATTTTCATGTGTTGCTACTGTATCAGGATACAAAAACGAGAGGTGTATTATCATTTTTAGTGGAAAAATGTTTATGGAAATTTTGTGAATGTTATAAACAGGAATTTTGCACAATATTTATGTTAGCTATTTGAGCATTTCTATTTCATACTCTTGGATCAGGGATTTGTGGCATAGGAAGGCTGATGCCCCTAGATGGTGGGCAAGGTGCTGCTGCAGGATGAGGAGATTGTAGGATGGATGGGTAGGCTGGAGGATATGAGGGCTAGTACTTTGAATGGAGGGCAGTGCTGTGGTCCACTGCCAGCTTCAAAAGAGAGGAATTTCCAGCCCCACACAGTCTCCAATTCCTGTGCCTTTCAGCCAATCACTGCCCAGGAGGGGAGTTGATGTCTGACGAACTGATCTGGAACTGGATGGTAGGCTGGAGATGCAGAGTTGGGGTAAAGGCAGCATCCACAGTATGAGTGAGCTGCCTCTGTCAGTGTTCCTCTATATCTTGGAGACCCAGGATTTTTGCTGCATCCAAATCCAATGAGTTTGACTCTTCAGGCATGCCTTCCGGACCAACTTCCTGTTTGCACATCTCTGGTTTGAGTATGACTACATTGTACTGAACTTGAAATCATAGAATCATACAAATGTAGGACTGGAAGGGATAGTTCAGCTATCCCAGTCCCCTGCACTGAGGCAGGTCTAAGGATCACCATCCTCAACCATCCCTGACAGGTCTTTGTCTAACCTTTTCTTAAAAACTGCGATGACAGATGTTCCACAACCTTCCTAGGTAATTTGTTCCAGTGTAACTACCTTTACAGCTAATACATTTTTCCTGATGTCTAACCACATCTCCCTTGCTACAATTTGAACCCATTACTCTTTGTCCTGTCCTTAGTAGATAAGGAAAACACTTTATCACCCTCATATTTTATGTACTTGAAGACTTTTATTGTGTTGCCCCCTCGGTCTTCTTTTCTGAAGACTACACAAATCTAGTTTTTTTCAGTCTTTCCTCACAGGTCATGTTTTCTAGATCTTTAATCCTTTTTATGGCTCTCCTCTGGATTTTCTCCAGATTGTCTACATCTTTCCTGAAATATGGGTGCTAGCACTGGACACAGTACTCCAGCTGAGGCGTTATCAGTGCTGAGTAGAGTGGAAGAATTACATCTCATGTCTTGCTTAGAGCACTCCTGCCTATACATCTAAGAATGATGTTCAGTTTTTTTTTACAATGGTATTACATTGTTGACTCATATTTAGTGTCTGATCCATTGTAACCTCAGATAATTTTTTGCAGGAATCCTTCCTATTAATCATTTCCCATTTTGAATTTGTGCAGTTGATTATTCCTTCCTAAGTGGAGTACTTTGTATTTGTCGTTATTGAATTTAATCCTGTTTATTTCAGACCTTTTCTCCAGTTCATCAAGATCATTTTGCATTCAAATCATATCCTCCAAAGCACTTGCAACCCCTCCCAGCTTGGTTTTGCCCACAAACTTTATAAGTATACTCTCTATGCCATTACCCAAATCATTTACGAAGATATTGAATAGGACTGGACGAAGGACAGATCCCTGCAGGACCCACTCGATATGCCCTTCCAGTTTGACTGTGAACTATTGATAACTACATTCTGAGTATGGTTTTCCAATCAGTTGTGTGCCCACCTAATAGTAGATTCATCTAGACTGCATTTCCCTACTTTATTTTTTAAAATGTCATGTGAGACAGTATCAAAAGCCTAACTAAAGTCAAGATATATCTACTGCTTACCCCCATCCACAAGACTTGTTACCCTGTCAAAGGAGGATATTAAGTTGATTTGACATGATTTGTTCTTGACAAATTCATACTGACTGTTACTTTTCACCTTATTATCTTCCAGGTGCTTACAAATTGACTGTTTAATTATTTGCTCTGTTATCTCTCCAGGAACTGAACTTAAGCTGACTGGTTTATAATTCCCTGGGTTGTCTTTATTACTCTTTTTATAGATAGGTACTTTTGCCTTTTTCCAGTCCTCTGAGATCTCTCCTGTCTTCCATAAATTCTCACAATAATTGCTAATGGCTCAGAGATCTCTTCAGCTAGTTCCTTAAGTGTTCTAGGATGTATTTCACTAGGCCCTGGTGACCTGAAGACATCTAACTTGCCTAAGTAATTTTTAACTTGTTCTTACCCTATTTTAGCCAAGATCCTACCCCATTTACACTAATGTTCACTATATTAGGCTAGGTCTTCACTACCCGCCGGATCAGAGGGTAGAGATCGATATTTCGGGGATCGATTTATCATGTCTCGTCTAGACGTGATATATTGATCCCCAAAAGCGCTCCCCATTGACTCCGGTATTCCAGCTTGCGAGAGGCGCAAGCGGAGTCAACAGGGGAGTGGCAGCGGTCAACTCCCCGGTGTGAGGATGGCCAGGTAAATCGATCTAAGATACGCAACTTCAGCTATGCTATTTGCATAGCTGAAGTTGCGTATCTTTGATCGACCTCCCCCCTAGCCCCCGTTAGTGTAGACCAGTTCTTAGTCATCTGATCAGTTTTTGGTGAAAACGACAACAAAAAAGGCATTTAACAGTTTGGTCATTGCTGTATTTTCTGTCATTGTCTTTCCTTCCTCATTGAGTAATGAGTTTTACCTGTTCTTCGTATTACTCTTGCTTCTAATGTATTTGTAAAATGTTTTATTGTTACCTTTTAATCTCATTTTGTGCCTTGGCCTTTTTAATTTTGTCCCTACATGCTTGTGTTCATTTTTTTATATTTATCCTTTGTCATTTGACCTAGTTTTCATTTTTTGTATGACTTTTTGATTTTCTATATTAGAATGTTGATTGAAGATTATTATAGGGGTTAAAGTGGATAGAATTCCTGAGTGTTCACATGATGTGTCATTGATTCTTGATCTTGAACAAGTTACTTAGGCCAATATTTTCATATTGGATCCCTGAGTAGCCTATGTAACTCCCATTGCTTTCTGTGGGAGCCAGTGGAATTTTCACTACTCAGCATCTCAAACATTAGGTCACTTTGTTTAGGTGTGAAATATGGGTGAATGTAAAGGGGAAAAGGGATATATCCAGCTCTTTCCTTCATTCAGAGAAAATTGTTGATTCCTCTTTGAAATAATATTTCTGAAACAAGGTAGAGAAAAAGTAGATTCATATGTCATTTGCATTCAAATGAAACAAATGTGTTTAACACAGTGGTATTGATTTGGTGGTTGGAGCAGGAGCAAAAGGATGTTTGCTTCAAAACCAGAATGCCAAAATATTATTTGAAAGACAGATACCAAAAAAATAGAACAGGTATAGAAGAAACCTTGGTTCAAAACTGCTTATTCCGAGAAATGGAGGTCTGATGTCCACTAATCTGTTATAACAGTAACATGTATTGCCAGGCAATCTAGTATAGTTGATTGGATTCAATGCTACCTTATCAGATAAAAGAGAACTAGTATTGCAATTCAATGCAACTTCTATAACTGTCAATAGTGTTTTCCTAGTATATATTTCATTATGAAAACCTGATTTGCTGCATGTCTTCCAAAACTGATCTTTTTAAAAGTAATTGTATAGTTTAGTGGACATTGTAAAGGGAAAAAGTTTCAATTTTAATTCACATACAGGCACTATGCATGGCTCATGGGTTATTATTACATTTCACCATGATGAGAATACTGAGCTGAAATGGAATTGTACTATAAAGTTTTGAATAACTGTTTATAGCAGTGAAGCACTATGTTTAACAGGATTCCGTTTTTATGAAAGATGTGCATATTTTACCTTTTGAGGATCATGAACTTTTATGAAGCCTTTTAAACTTAATCTAAATTTAAAGAAATGCAAATGCATTGTGCTATGGAAAGTTAGTACAAACTCAATAACCTCTCCTTCAAACATACATCAAAAGTTACACAGCTCACTAGATGGCACATTTGACCTATGACTTCTGTATCTAAAGATGTTTAAACACTAGTATATAAGAGCTAACAATTCTCAGTGTATAATAAGTAGCCCTGTACTAGGTGTATTCAAAAGTGATGATACTGCGAGTAATTCAGACACTATTTTTGCTTCACTTGCAAAGAATTCTTTCCTTTCTTTTTTTTTCCAAATTATCCATTCCAAGCATAAACAAATGATGAGCTCAGAGGAGTTGAGTGTAGATTTTCGTGTACTCACGTTCTGTTATCTAATAAACATATTGATTTTTATTCTCTTCTCGTAGTGAGAAAGAAAAGTTAAAAACCATAGAGCTCAAAGTTAAAAGGAAATGTTAGAACCTTAGAGGCTTGAATTGGAAGAAATTTGAGCTGGTCAGAGAAATTCCAGTGAAATATTTTTCATCAGAATTTGCTGATTCCTTACAATGGAAATGTTTGACAAGATGGTTCAATTTCAAAGACATCCCAATAAAACCCACTGCCACAAAGGTTACAAAACCTGCCTGGTTTCCTGCCAGCACACTGACCCAAGTCTGTGGAAGCCCTGACAAGGAGACGAGAGCCAGGAAGGCCTGGCTCCCAGGTTTGTGACTCCTTGGCAGCCCGGGCTCCCAGGCTCATAGCCCTTTGGCAGCCGGAGCTTCCATGGCTTCCAAGATCCTTGGCTCCAGGGCAGCCCACCATGTAGACTGTCCCAGAGTTAGGGCTCCATTCCCTTTCAGAGATTTTGGGGTTTTGTTCCAAAATACCAAATCCTCCACAGCATGGAATTCCCTTTTTCTGCCCAGCTAATTGAAAGGACCTCACGGCTTATCTTATCCATCCTGCATTCTGTGTAGGAGTTTTCCCTATTGATTGTGGCACAACTGATATTTCCTTGTGATAACATCATTGTACATTCACTGTTTCAATAGGTGGGAAATGTTGTTCAATTTCAATGTAAGAAAGGACACCTTCTCCAAGGATCTACAACCAGAACTTGCCTCCCTGATCTTACGTGGAGTGGGATTCAGCCAGAATGTATACGTAAGTAATGGGTGGAGGGGATAAATATTTTTCTGTTAGTCTTGGATGGAAATAGTTTCCCATGATAGGTTTCTTAAATTAACTTAAATGTACTATATTGTTGGAAACTAGTGAACAATAATAAACTAAGTTTTGGTTTTCCTATTGCTATAATGGCTCATCGAACTGTGAAAGATTAAAATCATATTTTACCCAGTTTATCCATATTCATGTGATTTTAATCTTTCACAGTTCTACAAGCCATTATAGCAATAGGAAAACCAAAGCTTCGTTTATTATTGTTTATAGTTGATTGGATTCAACACTACTTTATCAGATAAATGAGTGGCGATGAGAATGTTGCTGCAGGAGGGATAGCGGGAAGGGAAAGGGGTCATGGTAAAACTCCGTGCAGCCCTAAATTGCACTGGGGATGGGCAGCCCTGAATCAGGGAGTAGCCCCCTCTGCACTCCATCCAAGTGGAACATAAAGGCCACTAGGTTTAGTCTGAGGTTTCAAAGCATATGCTCCAGTATTAACAACAACAAATTGTTTGAACTGCTTTCCTAGTACCCAGTGCTGATATTTTGAAAAAGGGCAGTGTGGTAATTTGTTAAGGTAAAAGTAATTAGTCATATCTGAAACAGAGAGGAAGTTCTTTCTAAGGCAGGGAAGCTGTTTCACTCCTAGGCGACTATGCACTTTAAGAGACTTATGCAAACTACTGTCTTGTAGTGCTGATTCATTGATACTGTAATGTCACAAGTAATGCCTTCCACTTCTACAAACAGCCTGAAGACATGCCACCTGGGATGGTTATAAGATATGTCATAACTCATGACATAAGATAAACAGGATGAGAACTGCTCATTACATGGATGGGAGCATGCAAGGTTGCTCTGTGATGTTGTGTTAGTGATTCAGTAGGTGACACTCTTCCCTGTGAGTGCTGAATCTGTGCTCAACTGCAACAAAAGGGGACACTCTTCTGTTGAAAGTGCCATGTTTTGGATGTAGTGTAAAACCAATGTCTCAGACAGCTGTACCAAGATGTTTTTCTCAAAAGTAGGTTTATTGAGGGTCATTCTGGGTAATTTCTACCCTTGATAATTAGTCTGTTTTACCTAAAATTACTCCTTGTAACTTCAGGGTGACACATTATTTTTCTGAGAGTGATTGTACATGTCCATTCCACTTTGGGTGTTTGTGCACACCGTGTACTAGCAATAGGGATTTACCCCTTAGCGTGCTCCCTATGCTCTCTTGTGCTGCTGCATGATGGTATAAAACAGTGGTTCTCAAACTTTTGTATTGGTGACCCCTTTTACATAGCAAGCCTCTGTGTGTGACCCCCCTTTTACATTAAAAACACTTCTTTACATATTTAACACCAGTATAAATGCTGGAGGCAAAGTGGGGTTTGGGGTGGAGGCTGACAGCTCATGACCCCCCCCCATCTAATAACCTCATGACCCCCTGAGGGGTCCCGACCCACAGTTTGAGAACCCCTGGTATAAAGGGCAGAGCCACCCCCAACCTCTTTCAATTCCTTCTTACCGTCTGTGATGGTTATCAGAGAGTTCTACCTACCTACTTCAAGTGTTTCCCTCTTTCTTAGGGTATGTCTACAGTAGCAATGTTAAATCACTGCTGCAGCTGCACTGCTGCAGCAGTGATTTAACATGGCTGTGTAGTCATGGTACCAGCGCTGGAGAGAGCTCTCCAAAAAACCACCCCCACGAGGGAAGAAGCTACCAGTGCTGGGAGCATGGCTCCCAGCATTGGTGCACTGTCTACACTGCCACTTTACAGCACTGTAACTTGCAGTGCTCAGGAGGGCGTTTTTTACGCCCTTGAGTGAGAACGTTGCAGCACTGTAAAGTGGCAGTGTAGACAAGGTCTTAGTCTTTTTTATTGTATATAGTTGGTATTTGATAATAGTTGATAGTTTTCTACTTGTAGGTTTCCTTTTTTGTTTTTGCCTGTTCTGGGTACCAATGCCTGGTACTGGAACATGCTTTGGTTTCTGGACTTCAAACCTTGTGATGGCTGCAAGAAGCTGATGCCAGTCAGTGACTCCACATGCCTGCAGTGCTTAGGAGAAGACCACATCACGGACAGGTGCCAAATCTGCAGAAAATCTAAGACCAGAATTAAAAGGGATAGGGAGGTCAGACTAAAGCACTTTCTTACAGAGGCAATCCCCTGCACCTGCCCTTGGAGCATTCCCATTTCTCACTTCCACATCAATCGGGCAATATATTTACCCACTTTCTTCTCTAAGCCTCATGCTCATAAGGACGAGTAGAGATTCCACGCATTGGATTCTAGGAGAGCATTAGCCTTTAACATGGATAGAACTAAACTGTTTCAGTCTCCCTCCCAACTGTTAATGGTGATTGCGGACAGGATGAAGTGCCTTCCAGACTATGTATCTCCACCGAACAGGGTGCTAGCACATTCAGCAAGATCACACACAGCATTTGCAGCCTTTCTAGCTCAAGAGCCTATTCTGGATATTTGTAGAGCTGTAACTCAGTGTTCAGTACATACTTTTAGTTTTCATTATGCCATCTCTCGACGGTCTGAAGGACAGGTAGTCCTTCAGTCATTATTCAGACTCTTCTCCCATCTCCAGATTGAACTGTTTGTAAGTTTCCTGAAATGGAATGGCATGCAATCGCTCAAAGCATTAAAAATGGTTGCTAACCTGTTTTAGCTAACTGTTGTTCTGTGAGATGTGTTGCATGTGTCCATTCCACGACCCACCCTCCTACCCCTCTGTATCAGAGTCTGTCTAGTAAAAAGGAGAAGAGAGGGGTTGGGAGCAGCTCTGCCTTTTATACCATTGCACAGCAGCACTAGGCAGCAGCGGGTGAATGTGCTACCCTGATTGGTACCACTGAGGGGAAATCTCAGAGGCTAGGGCATGCGAACAACTGAAGTGGAATGGGCATGTGCAATATGTTTCAAAGAACAATTGTTTCAGAATAGGTTAGTAACCATTTTTTCTTCATTTCTTGTTCTAAACTCTTATTTAGTTGCTGCATGGTATTAAGCAATTGTTGCAATTCATGCAATGGGTGGTTGCCAGTTACTGCTGTGTAAGGCAATCAATACGTATATATGATGTTTGGGCCTTCCAGAAAATCTGCAAACGTGGACTCTCAAACTCAGTGGGCTGTCACACAGGATTAATGGTCTGCCTCATGGATCTGTTTACAGGATCAGGCCCAGAGTTTATAAAACTGTGAAGTGCTTAGTGAGCTCTCCGATGAGAAAGAACATATACATAAGTAATTGTTGCTAATGCATTTTGTTTAATTAAATACCTGTCAAAATGTTTGAGGTTGGGTTTTTTTCTGAAATATTTTTACTATTTCAACTAAAAAGTAACATACAGTTTCTTTGTAGCACACAGTTGTAAACAACCAGAGACTCCAGTTCACGCTAATGTGGCTGGAATGGATCTTCCTTCACTTGGTTATACATTGATTTATACCTGTCAGCCAGGCTTCTTCCTAGCAGGAGGATCAGAACACAGAGTCTGTAGAACTGATGGCACATGGACTGGAAAAGTTCCAGTTTGTGAAGGTAACCGCTTCTGCTCCCCCACCCCTCCCTCTGCCTTTCAAATATTACTTGCTATTTAGTAATAATATATCATATAAATATAGGTCTTTAAAATCTGTATATTACTGTGTCTTTTTCTATATTTCATATAATAGCATTATATATTTGTGGGTATTCAAAAGCACCCACTTGACTTAGCACATACATCCTAGTGATTTTCATTAAGACTTTTTGAAAATGCGATTCAGACTCCTGAGTCACTTGGGCTGTTTTGAAAATTGTACCCTATATCCATTGTGGCAGAGCTCCGAGCTTGTCCCCGTGGGTCCCGCACTTCTAGGCGGCTTATGCTAGCCTCAGAGGCTCACTGCGACCCTCCACATAACCCTTCTCTCTCCAAGGCCAGGGTTAGTCTACTGAGCCCTTTTCATCATCAGCCAGCCAGGAGGTTGGTGAGAGAACTCCCACAGTCTCTGTTGTCCCTATGGGCTTATTTCAGAACAGTTTAACCTCCTGTTCTGCCAGAGGCCTGTCTTCCCCTTGTAGTGGTGGGTTGCGGGGAACCCGGGCCCAGCCTCTACTCTGGGTTCCGGCCCAGGGACCCTAATTGTAGCAGCTGTTGGCAGCCAACCTTTCACTGCCAGAGTTTCTACATTTCCCTGGGCCACTTCCATGCAGTTCTCCCACTTCTCCCTTCTTCACCCTTACCTTAGGGCTCCCTTACAAATGGCTTGAGGGTATCCTAATTACTCAGCCCTTCAGCAGCACTTCCTCTCCTCTGGCTTTCCCCAGCCTGACTGGAGTGAGCCCTTTTATATTATCAGAAGAGCCTTAATTAGAGTCAAGTGTTCACATTACCTTAATGGCCTCACCTGACTCTTTGCAGGTTAATTGGAGTTAGGTGTTCTCAGTAGCCTGGAGCAGCCCCTACTTTGGTCAAACAGGGAACAGAAAACTGCTAATCCAGTGGCCAGTATATCTGCCTTCTATTATTCTGTTGTACCCAATTGGCCTGGGTCTGTCACACCATATACAAGACAAATGCATTGTACAATAGTCTTGTGTACATGTTGTATCAATTAGAACTCCAGACATGCAAGCCTAGAGGATCCACTCTCACTTCAGTCTATATTACCATAAATGTGTGCCTTCCAAAACTGCAGAGCTCACTGATATGCAGAGCTGATGTTGGGTTTTCTGTGGGTATAAAACTTACTGTACAGGATGATGTTTGAGAGCATGCGCTTTCCATATAAGAAGAAAAAGATGGCATGTTGAGACGTGAACATGAAAATGTAGCCTACGTTTAAATTCAGAATTTAAGTGAACAGCATGAAGAACAACTGAAGCTGAAGACCTAACCCTAAAGGTCTTTGATATTTACAAAGCATAATAAGGAAATTCTGTATGATAGTGAAATCTGCCCATCCTTTCTTGCTTCCTTATACCAAGGGGGATTAATGTAGGAACCACCCCAATTGGCTGGCCAGCTGTGGCCAGATTACATCCCTTCCCTCCAGTCGAGCAGTGCAGCACATCATGAAAATGACATGGCTATGGATGCATTGTGGAAGATGTAGTCTGGTCAGGGAGCCTGACCATAGGGGAGAATAGTGGCATTAGGTACCCAAATTGCAGTTCCCACGAGACAATATGCCATCACATGGAAATGTAGTTTAATACTGAACAAACTCAAAACTAAAAGTTTTGGGTCAGTGCCACACATTGAAATTAAACATTTCAATTTGGGAATATTTAAATGTTTTATTTTTATCAAAAGTTCCAAAATAAAATGTTTTGCCATCTCAAAATTAAAAATTTCTGAACATTTTGTTCCATGAACTTTTTTGATATTTCAACTTTTTGTCCTGATGAAATACCACAGTTTCCCAAAGGATGGAAATTCCAATTTTCACTGAGTTCTGTTGCACATCTTATTAGAAAATATTATCAAGGTATTCCAAATAAAAATTATGGAGCTGAACAAACATTATCTTTGTGTGAAAGAAACCTCCTTGTAACCTTGGTGTGTTCTTCTTTTCCAGCGTTTCTATAGTTTTACTTCAGGGTACTGCCTGTTTGAATTGAATACCTCTACCCATATTTGGAATGTCTTGATACTTTCCTTTGTAATTAGGGGACCCTTTAGGGTAATAGGAATTTGTTCCAAGAAATTTCTTCTGCTGCTTTCAAAATAAACAACAGTAGTTGCCTAAAGGTGTTCTACTGCAACCCCATTTGACCAAAACCATAGTCGAAATGCTGCATTTTCACTTCCTGCTGGGGCTGGGTTAGGCTTAGAATTAGGGTTCACCACAGAGACAAGCTCACTGCCATCTTTCTCTGTGGGAGTGCATGCATGGTTGTCTCTAGTATTGGCAGGGGCATGGTCATTGGGGATACACATTCTGTGGATCCACTGAACCACAGCTCTGCATAAGGCGACAGAAAGGAATACAGGTGATATTAAAGGCCATAATCTTTCTAGCAGTCATGCCCTCTCTCCAGTTTGGGGGATAGGATTCTGTGTCCTCCCAGCTCCTTTTATCTACACTTTATACATAGTAAGGTAGTGGGGGTGGATTACCTGAACTTAAAAAATCAGAACAGCACCCCTGTTTACACAGCAAACCAGAATCTGTGCCCCCTAAGCAATAAGCCACTCCTTGTCAGTGGATGTAAGAGAGATCTACTAACAACTTCAATATCCTTTAAAAGGCAGGATATGAAACATTGACAGTTTATCTTCTTGCTTCTTTGCTTTCACCTGGAACATTTGATTGATCTTTATTTTTTCAAATCTTGGCAATTGTAAAACAAATTAATGGGTCAAAAAGTGGTCAAAACTAAGATTCTCACTTCTCTGTTCAATATTACAGGAAGATGAGAAGAAGGAGCAATGTCTTCAAAATGATTAAATCTTATTAGAATGAAATATAGCATACCCTGCAGGACCTTTCTGATTTTACCTATTACAGAGAGAAAGATGAAAAGCCATGTTCCTCCCACAGGGGGAAGTAGTTAGAAGAAAAGCACTATGTTCTCTTGTTCCTCCTGATGGAAATGGAAATAGTTTTTTTCAAAAATGACTGAATCATTGACTTAAAGGGAACAAAGAATTGAGTCCCTTTCATCTGTCTAAGGGAGATCAAAGATATAAAAGGGATCTCAGTAATAAAGATCCATGTGTCCATTGTACAGAAGGTCTGTCTCCAAAATAAGATTTTTGGATTCAACACTTCATTCCAGAAAACCAGAACTTTTGGGCAGTGCCATCACATAAAAGACAGTTAGCGTGAATCAGTTTCAAGTTGGAAGGGGATAATTCCATTAGACTAATTCAAGAAATTTGATTAATTCCTATATAGAATTTTAAATTGTATTGTGCAAATACATCCTGTTTATCTGCTAAAGTTCTCTGAACATCCTCTGATGTATATTTGTTTTTTTCTTCTTTGGTGATATAAATTTAAATCCCAGCCCCTTTAAGATGGTACTGTATGCTAAGGAATTAATAGAATTTTAAAAGCCTAAGTGATTTAGGGGCACATGTCCCACTGAATGTCTTCAGTTGGTTACTTGTTGTCCATCTTTTTGTTGTTATTTCCAACAGCTGGATCAAAAATATTGGTGAAAGACCCTAGACCAGCTTTGGGAACTCCAAGTCCTAAACTAAGTGGTGAGTACCTTGACTTTATTCCAAGAGCCCAATACTCCATTGCCTGGTACCTCATACAGTCACTTACATCAGTGCAGTGGTTGAAAATGATACCAAATGAATAGCACTGTTTCAGACTCATTTGGTACTGGTGTAAATAATTTCATAGGCAAAGGACTGTGGCTGAATCTAACTCTTGGCAGGTCCTTAAATTGATGTATGCTAAACAAAGCTCTTCAATAACCATACTCCAGTCTCTCAATAGTGCACAGACATCAAAGTAGTTGGTAAGTGCAGTTATGAAACCATGTGTTCTCAAAAGTCTGTGGTAATGGCTTGCTACTTAGCTTATCTAAATATTGAATATAGTTTGGTTGCTCTTAACCACTCTCTCTTGTATTTTACTCATGAATTTTTAGCATGTGGGTTTAGTTCATGGACATTTGGAGTCTATTTTTATCGAAGAGAGGAAGTTCCTATCTGTTTAGCTTATCAAAAATCAGATGGAGAGGTGACTTTATTGCAGTGTATCTATACCTTCACAAGTTGAAAATACTAGATACTAAAGGGCTCTTTAATCAAGCCGAGAAAGGCATAACAAGAACGAGTTACTGGAAACAGAAGCCACATAAATTCAAATTAGAAGTGTCACAATTTTTTTAACAAGTGAGAGTGATTAACCATTGGAACAAACTACCCTGGGAAAAGTGGTGGAGTCCCCATTTTGTGATGTCTTCAAATAAAAGCTGGATGCCTTTCTGGAACAGGCTTTAGCCAAACACAAATTCTGGGCTCAATTCAGGGGTTATTTGGTGAAATGTAATGTCCTGGAATATACAGGAGGGGACACTAGGTGATCTAATGGTCCATTCTGGCCTTAAATTCTATGAATCTATAAATTTTAGGCATGAGTCTGTTTTAGGATTAGCTAATCCCAACCTCTGTGCATCTGCAAAGTCCCACTGACTTCAGTAGTCAGACTGGCTAGTGTACACTAGCTCATCCACAGAATCAATAATGTAAACTACAAAGTATTTTGTTTCATTTGTGTCTTTGTATTTGAAATAAAACAGTGCAAATCTAATACAGAAATTTAAGTAGCCCTAGAACTGTTTATTGCCTGATTTTGTATTTTACCCTATTCAAATGTTGTTTGTTTTTTACATTAAAAACAAACAAGCAAACAAAACCTATGTGATTTCTCTTTCAGTGTAATCAGCCCCTCTGTCCTGATGTCTCACTCTGTACTGAAATACATATTTATATTCTGTTTTCAGAATTTAGCAATGATAAAGGCAATTATGTTAAAATAAGAAATTTGTTCTTCTATATCACACATATCCATATGTGCATGTCCATATTTTTTCAGTATTATGTAAGGCTGATAAGTATAGTAAGACCTAAGGACTTTTCTTTGAGATGTGTAGAGAACATGGGATATAAAGATATTTTAAAGCTTTACAAAGCTCTCCTTTATCAGAAGGTTCTTTTGGAAAAATGTACTATTTTGTCCAGAAAGTAGTTTACTTTACTGGACTCTAATGAAGAGCTGAGCAATTCTTCAGGATTAGCTTCACAAAGGAGTTGACAAGGGATAGAAATGAATCAACTGGTGCTGGTTTGCTTTGAAGGTGGTGTTTGACAAAAATAAAACAAAACAAAAAAAACCCAAAGCTCCTACTCCCTGCTTTCTAAGGATGTCCTGGGGCTGGCTTGGCAGGAATATGTGAGCTGGTGTACCTGGTGTGCAAACAACCTCAACCAGTACTGTCTGAAATTTAACTAACGTGGATTGGGATTGGATAATGTAGATACAGTCAAACTGTGGTTGATCTGGAATACTTGGGGGGGAGGGATAGCTCAGTGGTTTGAGCATTGGCCTGCTAAACCCAGGTTGTGAGTTCAATCCTTGAGGGGGACATTTAGGGATCTGGGGCAAAAATTGTGGATTGGTCCTGCTTTGAGCAGGGGGTTGGACTAGATGACCTCCTAAGGTCCCTTCCAACCTGATATTCTGTGATTCCTCACATTTTTCCTTTTACTGTAAAATATATACCGGTATTGCAATATGAACTTTAAACATACCCACATTCATGATTATAATACCTGAAGTTCTCCAAATTATAATAGTTTGCTCTGTAGGCCCCATCCTACAAATAAGTTGTTATGTGAAAATACTCAAGTTACTAATATTGGGCCCACTTTGCAAATTAAACGTTGGTGTTTTAACTTTAGAATCCAAGTCCCTGATCCTGGAAGCATTTATTCACTTCAGGGTAACTACTCTACTAAGTAAAGGATTTAAGTCTAAATCTGAGTACAGGCATAAAGGTCCAATCCAGGAAACCACTCAATTCAATGACCTAAAAAAAGCAGGTATTTGAACACCTGAATCAGCACTCTTAAATGAGTACTGAGGTACCTAAATACAGATTTCTCTCTCTCTCTTTAGGCACCAAAATGTAAATGTTGGCTCCATTATTAGAACCTTAGCTTTTGTATTTCTGTATTTTTGATTATTTTAGACCCAGATCTTGAGTCAGCATCTACTAGAATGGACCCCTGACCACATTTAGAGTTGCATTGTTTGCTCACTGGCACAGGAGTCCACATTAGCACATCTCACTGCAGGGTTGGAGCCTTAATTTGTAATCTTGATGTTAATGTAAGATTTAGTATTTAAATACACAGTTTCAAGTCAACAGAGTTATCAGTACTTTTCAGTTTCACATATTATGTACATTTGTCATTTGTCTGAAACTCTGGTCTAAGCTTTGACATATCTGAACATTCCTACAAGGGATGCCAGCCACATGGCAGAAGTCTTGCCGTATCTCTCAGGGTCTTTTCATATATTAAAACAAAAATTATTTACAGTTTGTAATTTCTGCTTATAGTATTTTGCTTACATACATAAGTCATTTGGGAAAAAAACCCACAGTCATGAATGGATACTTTTAGGAAGAAGGTTGGCAGGAACAGCTGCAATATTGTGTATCACATTTTGCTTCTCCTAAAGCTCACGAATTAACCAATAGTTAGGTGACAATTTGTTATGGGGAAGAAGGGAGACAAAATTAATACACTGCAATGAATTCATTGCACTCTGACTAGATTTGCTGAGTGTTAATGTCCTTATTAAAAATCTCAGGTTATATGGTAGGCAAATGCTTAAGCAATCTTTAAGGCAATGGAATAAGAATTAAATAAGTGTGTTTAATTGTATCTGAATGGTTGGGGGAGGGTCATATTTAAATTATACAGCTGTATATATTTAATTGGGTGATCAAGTATGTTCAACTTGTCTTTAATTTTATTTGATTGCTTTGTTTCCAAGGAAAATGCAAAAATAAATGAGAATTATAATGCAATGAGCAAGCTTCTTAAGGGCTAGATTACAATTTTAAGTTTAGCCCTGAACAATGGATGGCACATAAATTTCACCATCCTAAGAGTAACCACAGGAGCCTTTGTAATTCAGAGGGGTACCTCTGAGACAAAACTCCTTCTCTGTTTCCTCCTTGTTTCTGGAGGTGTGGGGAGAATAATTTGCAGCTGGGGTATATCAGCTTTAAATGTACTGTCTTTTCTTCCCCCCACTCCCCTCATCCCCAGCTCAGCTATTTTGGTCAGTAAATTATGGGGTGGAGCCATGCTCTGACCATTGTTTGCCCTCTCTGCCCACCTGCTCTAGAGAGGGAGTAAGTGGACATGAGTTGATATTGCTAGAGGATTTAATTAATCTACTAATTCCAGCATATATACGTGGGTGTGTATTTGCAGAGGGCAGATCTTTGTAGTCAGTACTGTGAAAAGACCTTTGCATATAGTTCCAATTTTTTTGTATTTTGTGGCAAGAAAAATTACATGGGGCATTCTTGCTGCTGGTTAGTGGCAACTCCAGTATTCATGATGTTAGCTACAGATTTATGTAGAGTCTTTGGTTTCCCGTAACATCTATTTATGTTGAATGACTCTCTGATATTCTGCCAAATTTCTTCCCTTCCTTCTGACCATGAGATATGTAATTCAGCCTCTCATTTATCTTCTGTCTCCAGTATCAGTGCTACTGTACTCAAATGTAGCTTCGCTTATTTTTCCTTGTATAGCTTCATATGTGTATTAAATATCCTGAAGTGTGAGAGAGTGTTTCCTGCTGGATAGAGCGCTGCACTGGGAATAAGGAGACCCAGGTTCTCTTCCAGCTCTGCCACTGGCTTGTTCGGTGGCCTTGGCAAGTCACTGTACCTCTCTGTGCCTCCCTTTTCCCATCTGTAAAGTGGAGATAATGACACTGACCTCCTTCGTAAGGCACTTTGAGATCTACTGATGAAAGAAAGCATTGCATAAGAGATTTGGTATTATTACTGCATCCATATGTTTTTAATATTAGCCTGCCCAGTGATCTTAGACTTTGTTTGGCTAATCTGGGGCTGAATATTGAAGCTGATAAATCTGAGTTGTTGAGTGTCTTAAGCCATCATAAAGTACCCTGGGTTATGATGAAAAAAGGATATCTTTACCCTGGTAAGCTTTATGGGAATGTCTGCAGAGCACCAAATGAAGCTGCTAAATCATTTTCTGTGTTTGAGTGTTTGTTGGTATGTAAATATCTTTACTGAAAGTGAGCCATTTTACAGCTGGGTGCATATGAAAGGCTCATTAGTACAGATATAAATCAGAGAGATCCATTCCCTCTTTCCTCCATGATCTCTTCAGTATTTTGTGCATAGGATGAGACTTCTTTTTTGCTCTTGATAAAACTTACATTGGTTTTGTTTAAGCATTTAGTAATAAGACAAATCTTCTTAAGTAAATTTCTCATTAAGAGTAAGAGTTTGGTTCCTATATCCATCTTTGTCATTTCAATGTGACCTGACAAAAATATACATTTTTCCCAAGCAGGGCCGGCTCTGGGTTTTTTGCCGCCCCGGATAAAAAAAACAAACAAATGGCCACCTGCCACCCTGCTGCCCCGGCCAGGGCACCAGAGGGGAGCGCAGCATGCCCGCGGCCCCGCTACCCTGGCCGGGGCACCAGCAGGGAGTGCGGCATGCCCGCTGCCCCGTTCCCCTGGCCGGGGCGCTGGCGGGGAGCATGGCATGCCCGTGGCCTCGCTCCCCCGGCCTGGTCGCCGGTGGGGAAAAGTGTTTTTTTTTTTATAAAAAGAAAACAAAAAACAAAAAACCCTGAGCACCGCACTGCCTGGAGGTGCCGCCCCAAGCATGTCCTTGGTCGGCTGGTGCCTGGCGCTGGCCCTGTTCCCAAGGTACAGTATCATCTGAATATGTGTCAAATGATTTTTAATATTTAAAGAATGAGATTTGTGCACACACATTTAATACTAACTATATGAGCTCTATGTATGTTGGAATGGAAAATCTTGGTACTGAGTGGAATCTGGTCTTTTAGATACAGCCATTAAATGTATACTTTGTGCAGTTAATTTTGTATTACAACATGTGTCCATTATTTGGTCAAGTGGAAGTTTATATGTGGATGGGTTCTTATGTATCATCATTACTGTATGTCACCCACATGCATGTTTACTTTATCGGTGATTATGCCAGTATCAGTGCCTTCTGTGAGAGGATTTTTACTAATAATCATAGCCAATGGCTCAAGTGATATATAAGATCATAGGGAAGAGAGACGAAAATGTTCATATTTTGTCCAGCATTTGGTTGGAGATCTGTGATTTTGTATACTCTAAATATTGCAATCCACATTAATATGTATTTCATATCTCTACAGTTCCTGATGATGTATTTGCCCAAAATTATATATGGAAAGGATCTTACAATTATAAAGGCAAGAAACAGCCCATGACTTTGACAGTGACCAGTTTCAATGCATCATCGGGGAGAGTAAATGCCACACTTACTAATAGCAATATGGAACTGCTACTTTCAGGTACTGCATCAGAAAAGCTCATTTAAATTTCTTATTTTCACTTCTGATCCTCACAATTTTTGCAAAATATTTACACTTTTTATAATAAAATGCTACCAAAAATACCCTAGTGGTCTATGTTATAACAGAATATTGACTTAAATTACAATTCTTCTTTGAGTGGTATCCATTCCACTTTGGAAGTATGCATGCCCAGTGCCCCAGGGTCAGAGGTTTTTCCCTTAATGGTAGCCTTATGGTGACGTATGTGCTCTGTGCTGCCTTATGCTGCTGCGTGATGATATAAAGGACAGAGCTGAACCCAACCCTATTCAGTTCCTTCTTACTACCCATGATCAGTTGTCAGAGTGTGTTGGCTTCCTTTGCAAGTTCTCCCTTTCAGGGTATTCTCATCAATGGTTAGTTAGACCTGTAGAGTAAGTTTTATTCATTATTTTACTTAGTGTGTGTAGATTGTCAGTTCCCACTTTTTCTGGGTGCCAACTCCCAGTACTGGGACATACCTTGATCTCCAAGATTTAAGCCTTGCACCAGCTGCAAGAAGTCTGTGCTGGTAAGTGACCCTCATTACAGGTGCCTTTGTGAGGGTTACATCAGGGTCTGTTGTCAAATCTACTAAGATTTCAAGCCCTGGACTAAGAAGGATAGGGAGATGAGACTCCATCACCTGCTAATGAAGGCTGCCTTTTGTCCACAGTCTGAACTTCCCACTGAGTCCGTCCCAATGAGTACTTCTACCTCCATTAGAAATGCACCTCAGAACATTGTGGAGGCTCAGCCCTGTTTCCCTTCCCCAGTACCCAGGAAGAAGCACGGACAGCATATATTGAAGGGGATGAATTACAAGTGGTTTATTTTTTAATTTAAAATTAATAGCAAAACTGGCCTGGCACAATATGAAAAGGCCTGATTTTAAAAAAAAATAGGCATACAGTTGCATGTGCAGAAATGGATACACAATTGCATGCCTAGTTTGTAATTGCAGAGACACCTTCTCTCCATGTATTGTCACAAGAAGCTTGAAAAATTCAGTCTCCTCCAGGCCTCAGTTCACCTGCTCTTCCCTCATTTATATATAAATGAGATTTTGCAAGTCCCCCATTTCTTTTTTTTAATTCATTTTTATCTATCTAGATACTGATATGGCCCCCATCACTATACTATCTGAGTTCCTCACATTATTAATGGATCATACACAGCCCCTTGTGAGATAAAGTATGATCCCCATTTTACAGATGAGGAACTGAGACACTGAGGATGTTAAATGACTTTCTCAATGTCAGACATGAAGTGTGTGGCTGAACTGGTTTTGAATCTCGGTCTCCTGAGGCCTAGTCTAGCACTCTAGCCTCTAGGCCTTCCTTTTTCAAGACCCCCAAGTTCTAGTTTATCCCATATCCAGTTCCCCACAAATTGCTTTGTTCTACCCATGTTTCTGGTTATCCTCAGCTCCTTCGCTTTCTTTTGGTACTGTCTTTTTCCCTGGAGCCCCAGTTTTTTGTTCTTCCCACAGTGTTTTATCTTCCTTCCCTCTTCTCCTGCGCTACATACTCTAGTCTCATTCCATCTCATGAAGATCTTCCCCTCATCTGCCCCCATAACTTTCTTTACTTCCCCAGATCTCCATTTCTCTCTGTCCATTGCCCCTCCACACCACATGATTTTAGTACACATCTTCCCCTCCCAGACAGAGCTGAGGCTACCCTAGACACTACCTAAGGAGTTAGAGAAGAACCTAAGGGGCAGGTTCAGCTGGGCAAAAGTGCCGCAATTGAATTACTTATTATACTGGCCCAGTTCAAGCACTGTCTTGTTCCTCAGGGAATCAGTTGCCAGCTGCCAATGGAGCTCATCAGCCTTTGAGCACAGAGTGCTTGCCAATCTACCAGTGTAAATTAGCAGAGAACAGCAGTGGTTGTCTCTATGGAGCATTTCCCACCCCCTCCCGCTACACTTTCCCATTCCTTGGTAGAGCCTGTGTGTGCTCCATATACCTCATTAGAGTTTTCCAGAAAAATAGTCCAAGACATTTATTAGGGAAGATAATTTATTCATACTGTTCAAATCTGTCAGTTTAATTTCAGCTTTTAATATATTCCTGATTGCAGTCATTATTTGGCAGTGAGAGGAGAGATCTGGCAACATTTGAGCTTGTGCTACCTTCATATTAATTATAATTCTATGCTGATAATATTTTGTGTTAATTATCAAAGTGAAATGCTGATCCAGTGAAAATTAATTAGCGGTAACCCTCTCAATGTGATCTGAAACTCTCTATCAACTTCCAGTAAACTTTATTTAATACTTTGCCAGTTTGCACATATGTGTGCATATGTTACAGGCATAATGCACCCTAATCCTCTCTCAGCTTCTCCTAGTGCGTTTGGGACTGCCATGCACATCTGGGCTATCCTTAGGGCCTTTGTGGTCTGTCTCTCTTTAAGGGTGCCAGTCAGACAGGCCTGCCATCTCTACACCTATCACCCTCCTCCTCCAGGCAGATGTTTTTTCTCCTACATTCTCTCACACATATAGTGGCAGCTGGCTGCTTTGGGGAATGTCATTGCAGTTAAAAGTTCCATCAGGCACATTGCTGTGCTCACAGTTGAAAGGGGGGCAGAAGTCTCTGACATAGGGTGTGTGTATGTGTGTGTGCAGGGAGGTCCTGTAGGCCCAGCATGGAGCCCAGGTGCGCCTCTTTCTTAACATCCTACTCTCACTCCTTGCAGTCTCAGTAGCACCCCAAGCCCCATACAGCCCAGTAATATCCACCTCCCTTCTCTCTCTTACCAAGCAGCACAGAACTCCCATGCAGCCCATGTAGCACCTTCATGTTTCCCGTCCTTTTCTCCTCTGGCACTCACGCCTTCTCCTTACTCCACACAGCACCAGTAGCCCTGGCCCATCATAACTCCTATCTCCATCCCAACATATAGAATGGAGCATCAGGCGCCCTTCTCAGAAAAAAGAGCAGACACCTTCCTACTCAGTTTAATCAGCTGAAAATCCCAGTAGCTACACACACACACCCTACCCACTTGAGCAGCAGAGGGAATGTAGTAGCTTCACAGAGGTTGCTCTCCTCCCCATGCTCCTGCCTGCAACCTGGTTAGCCAGCACAAGGGAATAAAGCCACACACTTGCACATGCCAAGCCACAACGTGGTCCACAACTAAGAATTTCAAGAAGGAAATTAAGGGTTCCAACACTGACAAAGACGGGGAGATTAATATCACCAGGGGGTGTGGTCTGCTAAGAACACAAGTTCCAAAGTCCACAGGAAACCTTATTGTCAACCCTGTATATCTTGAGACATCCAAATGCAGCTTCTGTCACTGTACAAGACTTCAGGCTGGACACACACATCTGATACTGGCAACATGGCTGGCTCAAGAGAGGGGTGATACATGGAAGCCATGGAGCAGAAGTGAACTTTGCTATGAGCAGTATGATTTTTCTTTGTGTTTACATTTTTAAAATGCTCAAGTTTTCTCATGGAACATGCTGCCTAGAGTGGGTGCTACTTTGCTGTGCTTCCCAAACTCCAGGAGAGGCACAAATATACATTGTTAATTCAGAGGAGCTTGCATTGGAGAGAAAATCCAGTGTAGGCATCCCTTCTTTCCATACATACTACTTAGCCCATTTGTACATGTTTGATGCACCTTTGCATCACAATGCAGGGGAGAGAGGAGCATGAGTTCTATAGTGATCAGGTTACTTAGAGTTAAACTTCTGAACAATAATTTAAATATGGCTTCTGTTCACTGACTACCTTGTCAATGTTTTGCTTTGTTTTCTGTACCTAACACTTATTTCCTCCTTTTTAGAACATTGAAAATAGATTTTTAAAAATCAGTGTCTGAACGTCATTAACATAGGTGGTTTGAGTGCATATTATATCACTCTCATAACCTGATATAAGATGTAAAGTGTGTGCCCATTGTGTCCTCTGTATTTTGAATATCTTGGGAAAATTTCTCCTTTGGATCATTTTCTGTTTTCTAAACAAAGCTGAAGAATTCAAAGCAAGAGCCATATATGTGTCTAATTTTCAGAGATGCTGAGCACCAACACCTCCCATTGACTTCAGTTGGCGTTATGGGTGCTCAGCACCTCTGAAAATCAGGCTGTATTAATGTACAAGGTGTAGTAGTTTTAATGTGGCTGGTATTTTTCAGACATCCTTGAATAGGTACTTTTAACATAGGTTATGAAGGATAATGAAAAAGTCACATGCAGAATGACAAATTGAAACATTATCAGCCAAATATTTAGTTTGACACCAGTATTCAATGTACATAATTATGTCTTGCACACTATTTCTGTGGTGTCTGTGCTTCATCGTCAGCCTTGTAAAAGTAGATTGGATCAGTGAGTATACTGTTAGATTTTATTTTCATCCAAGCTTTTTACTACAGATAAAATATAATCAGGGTTCTGAACATTTCTTCCACAGGTATGAAAATGATCAATTTTGCCTCCAATGTAAAACAGATCACACCCAAGTCTTTCCATTAGATGAAGTCGCTGTTTTGTAGAGCTGACCAAAGAACAACTGCATTTCACAGCAACTGTCAAGGTTTCAAAATTAGTTTTTGTTTCATTTTGGAACAAAAACAAAACCTTTAACATAGAATTTGCAAAAACAGAAGTGTGGATGTGTCTCTGTTATTCTGTAACCTGGGAGGAGACAACCCTTCTTCAAGGGCCTGCTCCGCCTGATTCAGAGCATGTTTTTTCATCCTAGATCCCCTCAAATCAGGCAGAGCATGGGAGTCTCCTACATCCCAGGCTGGTACACTAACCACGTAGCTATGAAGTCTCACCCTTCCTTGGACACAAAAACCTTTCTGCAAAAGTTTTGTGAAACTGGTACATCTCTGCCAAACATTTCAGGTTCAACAAAACGGCATGTTACCCCGAAACAAAATGTGGTTGAAAAAATGTTCTGACCAGTTCCACAGTTTTGCCCTCTTTAAGGCGTCTTAGACTATTTTAAAAAATTGCAATTATCTGCTACCTTAACTAGCAAAAAGCACCTATTTTTTATATTCTACAGGGGTGTATAAAAGTCAGGAAGCTCGTTTGATGCTCCATATATATCTTATTAAAGCACCATCTCATACTTCTGCGAGCAAGATGAAAGAGGAAAAATGGGCTATGGATGGTTTTGTGAGTATATTTCTGCAAAAGAGAGAATGTTTTTAATACAAAATAATGTCTGTGCATTAGGCCAGAAGAATATAGAAACTTATCAAATGAAAGTTGGTTGGTAATGTTAATTTATTTAATAAAATGAAAAAATACCACTGTACAATTGCAGCTGGGATAGGACTATTTAGGAAAAACATGGTTATTACTAAACATTGATTTTCAACCTCTTCTTTGTGGGCATGACTATTTGATAAAGTGGTAAACACTGAAAAGGAAGTGCTACTCTTATTTCTATTTTGATGTTATTGCAGTACATTGCGAGGTTTTCTCGTTCTCAGAGTGTAATATCATAGCAAGATGCTTTTATCAAGCTAAGATCAATGTTTCCACTTTAATGTCTACTTCTGTGTAATCTCTCTCTGCAGTAGGCACATTTATGTTGCTTGGTTCATTTCTAGAAGCAAAATATCACATCTCAGAGTAATAATTCTTGGTGGTGATGTGGGAGAAGTTGAGGAGCTGATTAGCTAGTGTTTTGGTGACATTTCTAGAAGTATTGACTTTGAAATGGCTGGGATTTTCCAAAGAGCCTAAGGGCTTGTCTAAACACAGAAGTTGAACTGCTTTAACTATACTGGTATATTTTAAGGTACATTCTCACTAGTTAAACTGGTATAAGAAGACAGTATCTCTTGAAATCTAAAATATATTGTTAAATTGTTCACTTGTACTGTGAACACTCTTTAACACTACTTGATGCATAAGAACAAAATTACTGACAGAAATATACCTTGTTTCTGAAGCTAGCAAATTCCCTGTGTTTATACTATAGATATGCTCCGCTATGGATATTTAATGATGCAGTACTGATTACTGACCAGAAGAGGGTTATTCACAGTTGAATGTAGGGCATTTTTTATCCCTCCTTATCTACCTTTGAAACAGTGGCTTTCACTATCTTAACTTTTGCATTCATGGAAGCATCTGCCTTTTAGGTGTTGCAGTGCTTTTCTCCAAAAATATCTAAACACTAATAGTCTTTAAGAGGCCTTTAGAGATGGCAATTTAAGAAGTTATCTAGAATCAACTTGAAATCTAGTCAAGTAATGATAATAGTATCAGGTATTAACATACCTGGCCCTGAGTCCTCCTGCAAGTTTCAGAGTTGTACAATTATATTTTACTAATTTTGAAAAGGGATTTATCTCCCATTTTGCTGTGAAACAATCCATCACAAACAGGAGGAGCTGACCGACTCTACACAAAATACTGTCAAATATACAAAGTAAGCAAACTGAAAGAGAGAACTTTTTTTCTCTAATCTCTTTCAGTAACAGTAGCCTTGGCTGTTACAAGTACCAAAGGTAGGTTAAAAAGAATTCCAAAAGTAGTGTGGCTTTTAAGGTTGACAGTGTCCCTTCAGTGCCCCTGCCTGTCCCCCATGCTCAGCGCATCCATATCCCTCCACAACAAGGGTATCTGTGGGGGAATACTGACTGGCAGTTGAGTGGTTTAGGCATTTAACTTCCAACCTGATTATAATCTCCTTGCACATTTCTAACCAAGTTTTTCCATTTTAATTTTGAGATTCTGCGTGTCTTCTGCTTGCAGGTTTCTGCTGAACCTGATGGAGCTACATATGTTTTTCAAGGATTTATCCAGGGTAAAGATTATGGACAATTTGGACTTCAAAGACTAGGTACTCAGTTAATTTTAATGTCACACCAGTTCAGTTTTGTTTCATACTGAGTTTTATTATGCATGTTTTTTATTAAATCATTGCATGTAAAGGGCTATCCTGAAGCTATATTTCAGTATTGGTATGTTTGTAGAGTATAGTGAGGTTCGTATCCTAAAATAATTTTGAAAGCTGTGTTAAAAAACATGTGTTTTGTTCACAGGGAAAGTTACATTGGGAGGTATAGTTATTCTGTTGTGGCAAGTTGTTCATTTTGATTGTTTTCTGGTATCTTTCTCTAAGAATGCTTACATAATAGGTATTACGTTTTATATAGTGATCATCATATAAAGAGTAAATACTTCAGAATATGTGTATATGTATGTCAGTGCTATATATTAATACAACTTTTATAGTGAATACATGCTAGAACAGTCAACTTATTAAATACTATTGGCCAAATACTGAAGTCCTTGTGCAATTTTTCCACAGGCAAAACTTCTATTGAAGTCAATGACAGTTTTTTTCCCCCAAAGAGGAAATTGGATGGACTTATTTATTTGTCCTGTAGATTCAATTGTACATTAAACTACCTGATCACTATTTGCTTTTTCCAGTATAGAATATTGCTGAAAAAAATCTTACTGCTTTTTGCATGTTTAAGCAAATAAAACAAGAAAAATATTAGATAACAAGAAATGTTAAACTATAAATTATCTGATCCTGTCTCATGAAGACTAATATTTTTGCTCACCCAAAAGCTTGAATATTCTTAAGGTTTCTCGAGCAGTGGGGTTCCATTTAGACCAATCTGACAGATTTACAAGAGGAATTCATTTCTTCTAGGATTATAACCATTTATTAAATAGCCTGGTGCTCTTTGGATATGATAATTTTATCTGGAGGCAAAAACACATTCTTCTGGTTTTGGGGGACAATGTATTTCTCACTCTTATTGTCCAAATAAAAACAAGAACATTCTTTAACATCTCAGTTGTGGTGGGAGAATTTATTAGCATGTGATATGTTAGACAGTCTTGTTTTCTCTTTTCACTGCCCTAAATCATTCTAAAGAGCAATGCTTGGAGACTGAATTTGGCTCCCATTGCATTTGGTAATTTGGGTACTTTAAATTGAATATTTATAGAATATCTTTTTGAGAAGATGATTCCTGGGCAAATAATGTGATTTCCCTAAAGCATCTTCTTCAAAATATTTAGGGGTAATCAATCAAAGAGTAAAATCAACAATGTCTTGACAAGATGTTTTTGGTGGTTTCTTATAAAAATTGAATGTTGTCTCTCTTCCTTTGGTTTTCAGAGGTTTGTATTCCTGCAATATATTCTTTGTTGGAACCCTTTGAAGAGGTTTTTTTAAAAAACTGATTCCATTAAAAAATTGATTCCATTTCCTAAAAACAATAACAAGATTATTCATTTAGGAATATCTCATTTCAGTATATGATTCATAAACAGAATCATTATAGGGGCTTAACATTCTTCAAAAATAACTTTATAGTGACTGTTAAGAAATTAGTTTTAAATTATACCTCTTTATTTAATATAAAAGAGTCTTGTAAAAATTTTACCGAAAGAGATGTGAAACTTGTGTAAAATTTTTTGAGCTCTCTAATCTTTCAGGAAGACCTCCTATCGCAAACCAGATTTCCTATCCATTTCATAGCTATTGTTCATAAACAATTTTCTTTCAGACGTTGAATTCATTGCTTATTCTCTTTCCAGCCAACAATTTCATAAAACATGTCACATTTTCCTGTTATTAATCTATTAGTTGAGGTATCTAATCATATTTAGCATCTATATGTTGCTTAACAACTTCAAAGCACTGAATAAACCTTAACTAATTAATCTGATTCTTAACATCTCTAGTTTGAAGCCTATACATCGCTTATTAAACCAAATTAGTAATCTCTTCTTTATTCATGGGAAAGGGGATATGAACATGGCACCATAGCGAATCTAACAATTGCTTTATTTCTACTCTGTGCAGGAGAACCATGTTCTTGCTTTCTATCAGTATTTGCTTTCTACTCTTTGCCTCTCACCTACCACTTTCATTTTTATATATAAACAAATGTGTATAATCAAGTCAACAGGATGAATTTTCATGTTGCCTCTTTAGGTGATTTAGCTTTCTTCCAAGTTACTGCTATTCCTTTGGTAAACTCTGATGTTATCTTTTTTCTTTTATTGTGCTTTCTTTCTATCTGCTCAAGTACCAGATTTTCCACAACCTAACAAATAAATTGTATTTGAATAATGATATTGAAGTAACCTAGTCTAAGCCATGTATGGCTTCATAGGTTAACACCAACACCTTGAATTGTATCTGTAAATTTACAAGAAGCAAGTGCAGGTCCCAGAGAACTGGTATAGTTTGCTCCTGACATGAAACTTCACTTATTAAGAAGGGTGAAGCATTCTGCACTAAATTTAATCTCCAAGTGGCCTCAGTGTATAGCCCCATAAAGTGCGCATAGCAGCAATCTAAGTTCAAGGTGAGAAAGGCATGAATCATTGTGGGGAGACCCTTCCGTCATAAGGGAGAAAAAAGACTTTTGCTCACCAGATGCAGATGGAAAATAGTACCCTCCAGGAGCTATTTAGGTAGTATATAGTACTGTAGGCCCCTGCGCAAAACAAAACATGATGCTTTTAATTTCTCCACAAGTACACACTTTCAATAATATTGTGAGGATCTAGGAGTTATAATCATGAGATATAATAGAGAGATGTTATGTTTTTGTCTTTTTTAGGTCTTAACATGTCTGAAGGTTCGAATTCTTCTAATCAACCACATGGTACAAATAGTAGTTCTGTGGCCATTGCTATCCTTGTGCCTTTCTTTGCCCTTATATTTGCAGGTTTTGGATTTTACCTTTATAAACAAAGGTAAGTGTAAATTACATATATAGAGTCTTTGTATTGTCATTTATTTGAAGCTATTCAGTGGTCTTATACTTTCATATGTTAGAAAAGGTAAATTAAGAACTGCCCTGGGAATTCCTTTGCAAAAGATCTGCATAGAAAATACACTCTACCCTCATTTTAGGTCTGCCATACTGTTTGATAGTTAAGGTTATTGTAAGGTGCTGTACTTTCACTCCCGCCTATTTAAAAATGTTGTTATAAATTATTCTCTTTATGAGAGGAGCAAGCGTAGTTTAAATTTTTGGCATCTGGGGAATAATGCCATAAAGAGGGTCAGTGTGTACTTATTGCAGACTACCTATATTTTGTTTTGACATGCACAATATTGTGAATCATATTTTTCATGTAATTTATCTTAAGCCCCACACAGTTTATTAGCTTGAAAGTATATCTAATACTTCTATGTCAGTGAGAGGTTTTATTATGGAAAGTGGTTTCACTTTAGAAATTAGTAATTTATCTACAATTATCTTACAGATGTAGTACCACATCTGCTCAGAGATTCACTATTATCCCAGGTTCACTGATCGTGTTGTTTATGTCTCTGAGAATTATTCCTTAATTTTATTTGTAAATCTTGTTTTCTCACAATCGAAAGAATCTTGCACTATGGTAATGAGGGGCAACTGGAGCCACTAAGTGGTGGAACACCATACCAGCACTTGTCTGCTGGCCTGCTATTATAACACAGTCCTACAGGACATGAATAAAAATTGTAGTATATACAGGGCCTAAACATGCCTGAAAAGCTGGACTTTAAGGCCTTGAACTGCCTGGTTTAACTTGGTACAGGCACACTGCAACTTTCAATTATATTAGAAGCGACAAAGGGTCCTGTGGCAGCTTATGGACTAACAGAGGTACTGGAGCATAAGCTTTCATGGGTGAATACCCACTTCTTCGGATGCAAGCAGTGGAAATGTCCAGGGGCAGATATAAATGTGCAGGGAAGAGTCAGGCTGGAGATAACGAGGTTAGCTCAATCAGGGAGGATGAGGCCCTCTTCTAGCAGTTGAGGTGTGAACACCAAGGGAGGAAAAACTGCTTTTGTAGTTGGCTAGCCATTCATACACTTTGTTTAGTCCTGAGCTGATGGTGTCAAACTTGCAAATGAACTGAAGCTCTACAGTTTCTCTTTGGAGTCTGGTCCTGAAGTTTTTTTGCTGCAGGATGGCTACCTTTAAATCTGCAATTGTGTGTCCAAGGAGATTGAAGTGTTCTCCTACAGGCTTTTGTATATTGCCATTCCTTATATCTGATTTGTGTCCATTTATCCTTTTGCGTAAGGACTGTCCAGTTTGGCCGATGTACATAGCAGAGGGGCATTGCTGGCACATTATGGCGTATATTACATAAGTGGATGTGCAGGTGAATATACTGGTGATGGTGTGGCTGATCTGGTTAGGTCCTGTGATGGTGTCCCTGATGTAGATATGTGGGCAAAGTTGGCATTGAGGTTTGTTGCATGGATTGGTTCCTGAGTTAGAGTTATTATGGTGCGGTGTGTAGTTGCTGGTGAGAATTTGCTTCAGGTTGGCGGGTTGTCTGTGGGCGAGGACTGGCCTGCCTCCCAAGGCCTGTGAAAGTGAGGGGTCATTGTCCAGGATGGGTTGTAGATCACCGATGATCCGCTGGAGAGGTTTTAGCTGAGGACTGTAAGTAATGGCCAGTGGAGTTCTGTTGGTTTCTTTCTTCGGCTTGTCTTGCAGCAAGAGGCTTCTGGGTACACGTCTGGCCCTGTTGATCTGTTTCCTTGTTTCCTCTTGCGGGTAACGTAATTTTGAGAATGCTTGGTGAAGATCTTGTAGGTGTTGATCGCTGTCTGAGGGGTTGAAGTAAATACAACCATATTTGATGGTTGTAGATCACCGATGATCCACTGGAGAGGTAATATACAACCGTATTTGCTCCAACCCCTCAGACAGCGATCAACACCTACAAGATCTTCACCAAGCATTATCAAAACTACAATACCCGCAAGAGGAAACAAGGAAACAGATCAACAGGGCCAGACGTGTACCCAGAAGCCTCTTGCTGCAAGACAAGCCGAAGAAAGAAACCAACAGAACTCCACTGGCCATTACTTACAGTCCTCAGCTAAAACCTCTCCAGCAGATCATCGGTGATCTACAACCCATCCTGGACAATGACCCCTCACTTTCACAGACCTTGGGAGGCAGGCCAGTCCTCACCCACAGACAACCCGCCAACCTGAAGCATATTCTCACCAGCAACGACACACTGCACCATAGTAACCCTAACTCAGGAACCAATCCATGCAACAAACCTCAATGCCAACTTTGCCCACATATCTACATCAGGGACACCATCACAGGACCTAACCAGATCAGCCACACCATCACCAGTTCATTCACCTGCACATCCACCTATGTAATATACGCCATAATGTGCCAGCAATGCCCCTCTGCTATGAACATCAGCCAAATTGGACAGTCCTTACGCAAAAGGATAAATGGACACAAATCAGATATAAGGAATGGCAATATACAAAAGCCTGTAGGAGAACACTTCAATCTCCCTGGACACACAATAGCAGATTTAAAGGTAGCCATCCTGCAGCAAAAAAACTTCAGGACCAGACTCCAAAGAGAAACTGTAGAGCTTCAGTTCATTTGCAAATTTGACACCATCAGCTCAGGACTAAACAAAGACTACGAATGGCTAGCCAACTACAAAAGCAGTTTTTCCTCCCTTGGTGTTCACACCTCAACTGCTAGAAGAGGGCCTCATCCTCCCTGATTTAGCTAACCTCGTTATCTCCAGCCTGACTCTTCCCTGCACATTTATATCTGCCCCTGGACATTTCCACTGCTTGCATCCGAAGAAGTGGGTATTCACCCATGAAAGCTTATGCTCCAGTACCTCTGTTAGTCCATAAGGTGCCACAGGACCCTTTGTCACTTCTACAGATCCAGACTAACATGGCTACCCCTCTGATACTTAATTATATTAGTTTCCCTGACTCCTTTATACTTGTGATATGGATGAGCCATAAGTTTCTGAATAATTTATGCTTTCATTTACATTTCTAATCCATCTAGTCATAAAGAAATCCTTCCAGATTGAAAGAGTTTTATATTTTTACCGAGTTTGCAAACAGCTAGAGAAACAATAACCCTAAGAGAATCCTCTCATTCATTTGCATGTCGTGTTATTTCTGAGACAATACTGTCAACTGTGTCAGCTGCACATTTTAGGAGAAATATCCATTTTTTCTGGGATTGTGGTCCACGTTTTAGAGTATTGCTACCATTTTTTTCTAGTATGACTCTTGGCATTATTACATATTTGCTACTTTAAAATTAACATTTCTCATAAGCATGTTTTAATATTATTTTAACAAATATGGCAATCTTTGACAGCAAAAGAAAGCTTCCAAAATGTAATATTTAGCTTCTACATTTGTAATTGAAATGTGTCCATTCTATTGAGGTTCTTATATTACACCAATCACCATACAAAATTGCAGTTGTGAATACACTGTGCTTTTTCTTCTTCAACAGGACTGCACCTAAAACACAGTATACAGGATGCTCTGTTCATGAAAATAACAATGGACAAGCTGCTTTTGAAAACCCCATGTATGACACAAATGCAAAGTCTGTAGAAGGAAAAGCTGTACGATTTGACCCCAACTTGAACACTGTCTGCACAATGGTATAATGTGGTAATGCTTTGTCTTCAGAAGTCTGGAAATTGAAACACAACACAGTGCACATATAGTTCACTGATAAAAAATTAAAGCACACTTTTCAGGACTTGCTGGGTCACCTTTTCCTGAGGATGATAGACAAGAGTGTTTTTTTCCATAAACTGGAACAGAATTGTCCTTCATGTTTACCATGGAGAGTTTTACAGAAAATCTGCTGCACTCCATGAGTGCTTACTCACAGTTTATTTGCTTTTTTTAAAAAGGAGATTATTCTAAAACATAAAACGTATTTGCATATATTGGAGGAGCATCCACTATCAGTACTTCTGTGCTTTATAAACTATAATAGAGGGACTGGGTTTAAAAAAAGATATAGGGTAGAAAATAAGAGCTATACTTACAGGAGACAATAGGTCACTGACTTCTCTTTAACAGTCACGAGCTACATCATTTTCATACATTTGAACTCTGGACCCTCCTGTCAGTCATACATTCCTGTTTAGCAAACCTTTATTCTTCTCATACCTGTGAATTTTCTAACATAATGACATAGTGTTTAATATGCTTAAACCTTCACGTACAATTTATTAATTTTACACAGCACAAGAAAGAATAAGTGTCAAATTTTCAGTTCTTTTTTCATTATTTAATTCCCTCATTCATGTCTTGCTTCCTTTTTCACATTCCACATTTCTTTCCTCTGTTCCCATTAGCAACATATGCAGCTGGTAACAGGGATAGTTCTGCTTCTGTGTATTTCCATGCTGTGGACCTTTGCCACTAAACATCAGTTTTACAATGAAAAATGTGAGGGTGCAGCATATGAATTGAGTTTTGTCATGCAGCAATGTTCCTTACTGTTGAAGATCACTTGGAAGGGTGACCTTTTACACTGTTTTTACAGACATCGGAAATTTAACCTTTTTGAAGTTTTCAGTTTAGAAAATTACGGTTTACAGTAACACAAGAAATCAAGTTGGTATATGAAGAACATAAAGCTCCACACTCCAGTCCATACCACTGTTGTCTACACTGTATCACATTATCAGTATTATTTTACTACTAGTTGTGTTAAAATGCTCACACTGGGCATGATTCAAAACCCGTTGACATTAATAGAAGGACTCCCATTGACTTCAAATGGGCTTTGGATCTGGCCCACAAGCCTTGCCTAATCAGAATTTGAAAATGCTTTGTTTTGGTATACAAGTTAGTACTGTGAGGAAAGCAACCCCTAAAAATAATTGTCCAAAACTGAATATATTGCAGCAATTCATTAGAAAGATGTGTTTTTCAAAAATAAAGCCATGGTTTTATTAGGAATAATCCATCAGATGATTCAAATACCACCACCTTAAAAAGGCAGGTTTCAAAAATTGCAGAACCATTTCATTCTCAAACAATGGAATGTGATCTTTAGTTTTACAGTTATTGCATAACAGAATTATCCAGTGGTAACCCCAGTAATTTATTTGTTGTAGGTCATTGTCTTCCTTTTATAGCATGAAATAATTTTAGACTCATAAATGCTGTATGTTAGCCAGTGTGAATTATCTGTTACTGTCCCTTTCAGGCATTAATCATTCTGTGAAAAATCTGAACTTTTTATTACCGTAATAGAGAGTGCCTACCAAAAATCATTGTACCCAGGATTGCTGCTTGGATTTCTATAATGTTTGATGAATTTCTTATAAACCATTTTACAACACTTTGTTTTGAAAATTCATACAATTCCATCAAAAACTGTATTCTACTGAAAGGATGCTGTTTTCTATTTTCTACCATCAGTTGTTATTTATTCTTGTTTATTCAAATGACTGCAATAACTATGATTCATTCATTAATGTTAAAGTTAGTACATTTGAGATCTCGTTTAAAAATGTTTCTTCTGCAACTGGCTACTCCTCTTATATTAATGCATACACTTTTGTAAAGAAGTATATTTTTATGAAAAAAAAAGGATTTGTAAAAGTATGATGTAAATTTTCAGTGCAATGTAAACAAAATAAAAATGGATAATTGCTTTTTTAATAATGTGTGCTCTTTACAAATTGAGATTTAAAGTCCATGCCAGTTGCAGAGTCTAGAAAATAACCAAATCAGTCAAACAAATTCAGCATTTTTGTGGGGTCTCCAAATACATCATATTTTCTCAATCTTCTCATGCACTTGCAAATACATTGAAAAGATTTAGATTACTTTCACAAATAGAAAATAACAGGACATGCAACCTTCTTTTTATTTACTAAAATTATTTTTTCATTTCAGTCCAAGGAACAGATCATAAAAATACTTGTCATTTTGTTCTGTAAAACATATAGAAAAGTGTACTTTTTACCATCTCTCTTTTTCTTAACAAAAACAAAGATGATTAAACTTAGTGCTGATGAAAACTGCTGTATAAATTAACCCAGATATTGAAATCTGTTACTTTTCTCCAGAACAGTCACCAGACTTGCATAGCACAGGCCATGGAAATGCATACTGTACTTCCTCACATTTTAAAAGTGATGTTTTGGTGGGAAAATGGGGGCTCGTTCATCTTTTATTTAAATTGAACTATGAGGGTTATTTGGGGGAGAGACTGAGGAAAAACTATAAATATTTTGCTGTAGAATGATATCTGCCCCTTAGGGACACTTTCCTTTCAAAAGTATGGAACACAGATACATTTTAATCTGAAATAGTGTTCATGAAATGCGAAGAATATCCATCTACTATACCTTTTGGAGAATCAGGCAGTATAAATAAACTTAAAGGGCCTGCTCTTCACCCACACTGAAATCAAAGAGGATTTTGTCATTGAATGCACTAGAAGCAAGAGCAAAAAGTGACTATAAAAATGGCACGGAGGTTCACTCTTTAATGTATCTCAAGGGACTTCTAAAGTAAATTGGCTCGTCTTGAAAGGTAAAAATGTTATTACCTGACAGCGAACCCTTCAGCCTCAACCTGGAATTTGAAGGCAAGCTGTTCCTTTTCTGACATGTGAATCATCAGCAATAAAGACATTCTGAAATTGGAACTTTCTTTAAAATGTTGTTAATGATGCAGGAACCAAACTAGAATCCATCCAGCACTTTCCAAATGCTTTACTGACTCCATTGTAGCTCTGGGTGAAATATCCATAATGGATATAGTGATTTCTGTTGTAACTTGCCTATTTTCCAGTTTGTAGTAAGTTTGTGGGATGTACTGTACATTTTAGGAAGTTTTCCTTTTTGTTTAATGAAATATTGTTTTAAAAATGAGGGGAATGGAGAGGATGGTCCAAGATGATATCACCTGGATCGATCGGTCTTCAGCTTTCGTTAAGACTGCGCCGATCACAACACGTCTGCCATTCTTCTCGCATTCTTGCCTTTCTTCTCCACGTTCATCCGAAACGTTTAACAATGTCATCTTCCCATCTTCTTGGAGGCCGACCCGGTGGTCTTTTCTGTTCTCGCAGGTACCACTCAGCAATGATTGCGGTCCACCTATTATCCGTGAGCCGTGCTATGTGGCCCGCCCATTGCATCTTGTTATGTCTGCTTTCCACGACAATATCTTTCACACCGCTGCGTTCTCTGATGATTTCATTTGGGATGCGATCCAGAAGGGAGATTCCCAACATAGCTCGTTCCATTGCCCTTTCAGCTACCAACAGCCGTTGCTCTTCTCTCTTCGTCCGTGCCCACGTTTCACTGCCATACAGCATGGCTGGCAGCACCATTAAATTGAAGATATTTTTACGTGTGGTCTTATCAATTTTTCCTTTGAGGACATCCTTGATGGACTTAAATGCACACCATCCTGCCCGAATCCTTCGCAAGAGTTCTCCGTTCAGGTCTTGGCACATATTAACTTCTTGGCCCAAATATATGTACTGTTCCACTTCTTCGATGTCTATTCCTATTACTGTTATTCGGGCTTTTCGTAAGACGTCAGATTGCATATATTTCGTTTTGCAATGGTTCATTTTCAGGCCGACCTGATTGCTTTTCTTGTCGAGTCTTCATAGCATGGTATGCAGTTGGTTGGTGCTTTCGGCAATTAGTAGGATGTCGTCCGCAAATCTGAGATGAGATAATCGCTCTCCATTTATATTGACACCACTGCTCCAATTGATCTTGTTCATAACCATTTCGAGGCAGGTGGTGAATAGTTTAGGTGAAATCGTATCTCCTTGCTTTATGCCTTTCTCGATTGGGATGCGGAGGGGAGTTTCGAGGAGAGTAATGTCTGTTGTACATCCAGTATTCACTTCCTTCAACAAACTAATGTACTGCATGTTAATGTTGTGCTCTGTGAGCGCCTTTAATATTGTGTTAAACTCGATGCTATCGAAGGCCTTTTCATAGCTGACTAAAGCAATGCCCAGCTGGAGTTTGTATTCCCTCGCTCTTTCTTGGAGCTGGCTAAGGGTAAATATATGGTCAATTGTACTGAAATTTCTTCGAAGCCCTGCCTGCTCTCTCAGCTGTTGTTCATCCAGACTCTGCGAGAGTTGGTTCATTATCACTTTTGTAAAGAGCTTGTAGATATGAGAGAGCAGGCATAAGATATAAGACAGTTAATAAGGTATAGGTCTTGATGGTTAAGAAATAACCAATTTCATAGTTTTTTATTTTGCACCTTTTCCAGTCCCTCTCTAAATGAATTTATATTTAAGAGGACAACCCAACAGAGGGGATCACAGTCTAGTAACTAGAGCACAGATTAGGGTTCAATACCTCCTGGGTTCTATACCCATGCTACAGAGTTGTTCAGTGACCCCTGCTGGCATTGTTTAAACAAATGATGGTGTATGACGGCTGGCTTTTTCTGTTAAGCTCTATTTTATCATTAGCTCATTCTCTCAACCAAGCCCTCACCTATTTGTTTTGTCTATCTACTCTCCTGCCTCCTGTTTGTCATATTGATTGTGAGCTTTCTTGTACAGAGACTATGTTCTCTTCACGTGCCTGTGCAGTGCTTAGCACAATAGGGACCAGACTCTTGTTATCATACTACAGCTAATAGTAATAACTTGGACAAGGCACTTAGGGGTTGATTGTCTGAGGGGCTGACTGCTGAACGGTTGGAGTCAGTAACAAATAAGACCTTACTCTCTGTCTCCCCACATTTGTACAAAAATACCCAACTCACATAACATTATGTAAATGTAATTACATAATATTAGGAAAGCCTTTGAAGATCATTGGATAAAAGGCTACATATAAGGGTCAATTATTAATCTTATGTTTGAGTCTTTCACCTCCCAAATGTGTAAATGACTGAGCATTGCAAAAGTATCTCAGTGTTCTGGGTTTATGTTCAAGTCTTGTGATTCCACAGAGCCCTCTTGCACCGTGAATCAACACATACAGTAACAACAGTTTAATAAATGAACCACCGAGACAGAGGAGATACAGGAAATAAAAACCAAATTGCCCAAAATAAGCTTTGTTATCTTCCCAGAAAGTCTCCTTATAGCCTAGGCAATATGGCCTCATTCATACAGTAGCTCTCTGAGTAATAATGAAAGGTTGAAAAAAAATGTAACAATCATACTGTGTTTGCAGTACTGGCCAGCTAGGAAGTAGAGCGGCCACATTGGAAGATTCTGCAGGCCCGCACACAGCAAAGAGCTGAGCTTCAGATCAAACAAATGAATCCACTGTAGCACAGCTCCATGTGGACAGGGCCCAGCAAGTCATGGTGGTTATTGTAGATCTGCAGTGTGACCCCCTCCCCTCACCCTCCGTTCTATAGAAGTCTGTCCCCTGAAAGTGCCACAGAGTGCCTGAGTGGACAGTTTTTTTAATGTACATCCGGAATTTGGTTCTGTGCCAGGAAAGGCCTGCTTTGGTGACTGAATAAATTAAGGACTTATCCTAGGAAAGAAGTCGGGGAGAGCATAAAGACAGTGGTGGAATTGATGACCCGTCAAAGTTTGTACTCCACCCCATGCCAGATGCATTCAGAAACAATTCTTTAATTTTTATGTCAAAAAAAAAGAGCTTTAACTTGCAAATTGGAAGAACTAGCAAGTGTCTCATTCAATGACACTATATGTAATTTGCACATCAGCATACAAATGCACTTCATTCACCACATTGCTGGTGGCTCTTCTGGTCTGCTGACCTTAGGCAAACATGGCAGGATCCATTGCTGAGTTTGCTAAGTGCACCTGTGGTGGCTGGTTTTCTATGGTAGCCAAGGGACAAGGGTGCTACGTTGCTGGACATGCTGGTGAGATGATGGGTATGATGGAATCTTCTTTTTATATGTGAGCTTGTTTAGTGAGGGAAACATAGTTACCACTATTACAATATAAGATATTCTTACCAGAAGCAAACATGTACATAGAAAGACAGGATAATAGTGCAAAATGTTCGGGGTACATTCATACCCCACATACTTGTCTGATGCAGAAAAAAAATGCTTCCCGTGCTATTTCCCCCCCCACCCCTGAATTGTGTATATGTGTTTAGGTGAAAATGTCCTAAAACAGCATAGTTGGAGGGCAACTGGTTCATGAGTTATCACAATGTGTGCTCACAGAGTATGCCATTATCCCACAAATGTGGATGAGGTTGGCTGTCATTGTCCGTGGCCAAACACTCATAAAAAAGCATACTGACGCCAGACAGATGTCGTGGTTTGCTGCTAAAACTTTCAGAGCACCTCAGCCTGCCCCCTACATCCCTTTCCCGGCCAGAGTCTTCATTAGGCCATTTGTAACTACACTTGGTGTCACTTAGGTCTCATTTGCTATACAGAGTTGCCTGATCCAGAAAGAGTTTTGAAGATTAGGGCTTAGGGGGAAGAAGTCAGGTAGCATGGGTGTATCAACCTGTGTGAACAGGCTACAACTTCTTTTAATGGAGTGCTGTAAATTTTAAAGCTATTTTACAGCTTCCCCTGTGGTTGAGCTTCTTTATTAGCAGACCTGAACTAATAATTTGTACATGACAGAAACCAATAATGAATTGTAATACAAGAGTTTTAAGTATTGTAAAGGCTTACTTTTAATTTCATAAGCAAAAAAATTGCGCTAACTAAATTTTCAGTCCATTCACTAGACATGTAATGTAAAACTGTTTAATTAATGTTTACATGAAAATGTTATAGTGTACAGTATGTCAATGAAATTGTATTCTGTGGCTCAATTACTGTGAAACTTTCTGATGAACGGACATACAAATTAGTTCTAAACTGTATGGCAGAGAGAAATGGAAGGGACAATAGCTTCAAAGTAACATATTATCATTATATGTTATTTGTATTACAATATCCTAATGCTATTCTAGATGCCTTGGAGCCCCAGTCATGAACGAGGACCCTATTGTGTTAGATAAGTTTCAGCTTAATTATTGGTGATGGTCAGAGCTGGGTGAGACTTTCTGAATGAGACTTTTTTTCGAGTCAACCAAAACATTTCACAAATTTGTGTTGAATTCACTGAATGGTTTAATTTGGAAATAAAACCAAAAGAAACCCTAAAATAAACACAAAACATTTAATTTTGATATTTTTTAAATGAAATGTTTCAATTTTTGATTCAAAAATGACTTTTCATTTTGAAATTTCCTTTTTAATTTCAAATTAAATTTTGTAATTTCAAATAATAGCTGAAAATGAAAAGTTTATTTTGTTTTACTTGTCAGTTTGCTGCCTGTGCTGCTGACTGTAGAGAAAGCAGGAAAGCAGTTAGCTGGCTTCAACCATTGAGCTTGCCTAAGGATCAGCTTCCTGACTTATGCAAATCTTGCAGAGGTCAGTGGGAAACAGAGAACAAGGGGTAAAAATCTATGGGCAGGAGAAAATTGGGATTGTAGGGAATTAGGCAGTGGTGAGTGATGTAAATTGGGAGGGCGCTGGCCTGTAGAAACAATCAACTGCTCAGATCCTCCTGACTATTATCAGTTCATATGGTCTGATGCAGCCCAATCTCAGGATGTGTGAGGCTCAGTAAAGGGTCCCAGAAAAATCTCCTCACTGCCAAGAAGCTAGGAAGGACCAGAAGAAGGAAAGTGAGATGATAGAAGAAGAAAAGAGATGGAGGGAGGAACACTGGAAAGAGAAATCCCAGGGATAAGCAATGGGGGGAGAGATAGCTCAGTGGTTTGAGCATTGGCCTGCTAAGCCCAGGGTTGTGAGTTCAATCCTTGAGGGGGGCCATTTAGGGATCTGGGTCAAAATTTGGGGATTGGTCCTGCTTTGAGCAGCGGGTTGGACTAGATGACCTCCTAAAGTCCATTCCAAACCTGAGACTCTTTGATTCTATGTGTTTTCACTAAGGGAACACCTGCTGCAATGACAGCTGGAGGGAGAGGCAAAGAGAGATGGAGGAATCCAGTGAAACTGAGAATGAGGGATGAAGGGACAAAGCAAGAAGATAAAATGAAAGAAAGAAAGATATACAGAGGAGGGGAGAAGGAGTCGCTAAACCTCCAAGGCCTCTTGTGAGTGTGATGGCTAGCTGGTCCAAAGCCAAGTCCAAGCAACCACTCGACAGGCTGAGCTGAATGGATTTTTTTTCCCATTCACAGTATCTCCTTTCCTGACGCACTCTTCTAAGGCCACATCTCTTTTAGCTGCTGTAGCAGATATAAAATTTCCTGTGGGTCTCGGCTCAGATCAGCCTCAATGGCAAGCTGGTTTTGCACACTGAATACCATTATGTTTTGATTCTCCCTTGATTTACATAAAACATGTTTCCAATTCTTCAAGTCTCAGCTGCTAGGCACAGTTGCTCTATGATCCTCTATGAACCGTCCCTTCCTTTTGCGTAAAGAGGCCGTTATTTCATCAGGCTTATTGTTATTGCAACGATTTTTGAGCCTTTCCCTGATGCACTTGAAAATATTTTCACATCTGTTCCAGGTGACATGTTTTTCTGTTTATTTAAAGACAATCAGGAGTACATTTCACAGCCATTGGCTTGGATAAAAATCCTTTGGAAAGTGGTTAAGTCATTTCTTCAAGAAATGGGCCCTAGTACTACATGTATTGTTTCAAATTGCAGTGCAGTTACCACACATTGATCCATAATTGCAGCGAGACCTTTTGCAGAGAACTGCAAAGTGTAAATGTTTCTGGTAATGAAGGTATCTACGATGTGTAAGAACACACTGTGCTCAGTGTTAAAAGATTACAAAGCTGAAGCATGAATTTTAAGTGTTGTTATATTCACAGAGATGAGATATAGTCGTCCATAAAAGAGTGCTTTTATTACACAGGGAAGAATAAATCAGGCTTAAAATATATGGATTGTAAAGGTCACCATTACTGAATGGCACCCAAAGCTCGTTAAGCAGAATTAGAAAATATAGCCATAACATTTCTCCAGAATATATGAAAAATGTTATTAATACTTTAACCTCTTTGTGCTGGGATTCACAAATGGCAAAAACTGAAGGCTGAAGCCTTGATACAGTTCAATACTTTTGGGATGTACAAAAAAAGAATTTTACATTCCTGGTGAACTGAAGGGGCTAAGGCAAGACCCAGAGGAATAATATATATTGCAGGAAAGAGAGATGCTATCAAATATTGATTAAAGGTGCACAGCGTAAGTAAAAACATAGTACAGTGAAACCTGTACCTAAGACCTATTCGCCTGCTTCCTGACTTAAAAGACTACTCCAAGGATCCCCGAATCTGTTGGATACAATTTTTTGCTCCACCTTTGATAAAACAATCTCTGTTAAGCAACCGGTTTCTGGTGGCCTCTTTAGTGGTAGTTTAGGACAATTGAAATCTAATTGAGAATAAATAGGTTTGGAAAGATTCTATTTATATCGGTAAATGTAGATAAATGTCACTTTCACTGTACACACACACATTTATAATATTCAAAATGTGTAGCAAGGCAAAGTAAGAAAAGTACTACTTGAGAACTTATTAGAGTTTAAGGATATTTACTTTGTACCTGCTAAAATTTTATGTTTTAAGCTTTTGTATCTCAACATCTACTGTCGTTAAATAATTATTGTCTGACCCCCCCAGAATTTCTCACAACTGTGCAAATTTATATCACTTTTAAAAAAAAAATTTTTTTAATACCCATAATTTTGTACTACTGTGAACATTTAAATTGATAAATATCTAAAAAATGCTTAAAAATAAATTGCGCTATTATCCAACAAAGTTATCAAAGAATAAAAATTGAATTCTGCCAAGCCTCAATACAAAGCAAACAACATCTCACTGCAAAATATATCTAAGCCAACAAACATAGCCAGGAACACGGGGCTCAGTTCTCTGCACTGGTCCCAGCTGCTGGTCAGAGCTGGCCTTAGGGAAAATGATGCTCTGGGATAACTTGTATTTTGGCACCCCTGGCCCCCACTGTCACTCCATCCATTTCTCCATCACCCCTGCTGCCTCCCCGGGCTCCCCACCCATCTCCCCTGACCCCTGCTGCCTCCCCTTGTCCTCCCACTGTTGCCTGCGGAGCCCTGCTGCTTCCCCCCTTTCCCCAAGCTCTCTTCAGCGGCCTTGCACCCCAGGCCTGCCCCACTCCTTGCCTCTTGCCCATGGTCCCTATGCAGGGGACTGGAGTAGGAGACCTCTCAAGGTCCCTTCCAGTCCTATGATTCTATTAAAAGCTCCATTGAGGAGTGATCAGTCCCTGAATGACAAGGATGGGTATAATCCCTTCTCTAATGATACCTTGATGATGGATGGGAGTGCCTATCTAAAACTAGTCTATACCCTTTTATAATCTATTATAATAACTACTCTTAATTCATTAGCATTAAATTCACCTTTTTATCATAATTAAATATTTTCTATTTTCTCATTGATTGTTTAATTAACATCTGCATCAATGCCCTATCAATATATATAGCATTTTTCAAAGCATTTTTAAAAGCATTAATTATTTTATATAAAGGACTGTAGCAGGGGGGCATGGTCTCCCTCCCTGATGGACGGGGAGAGACTGCAACCACCCCCTGGGGTAGAACTGGGACACCTGCGGCCACCCTACGGGAAGCAGAGGGGTGGGACAGGCATCAGAAATATAAAAGGTCGGCCCTCCAGCTCAGTTGGGAGAGAGCTGCCAGGGGAGCAAGAAGTCTTCTCCCACACTCACACTGCTGGAGCCTGGACCTGACACACGCTGCTACAGTGCCAGAGACCTAGAGGGACTGCCACAGCTTCCAGACAACAGAGACACCGAGAAGCTATTGGGGCTGCCACTCGCCGTTTACCCAAGTGAGGCGAATGTCAACCTGAGAATCCAGGTACTCACTGACTGGGTGTGTAGGAAAGAGTCCAGGGAAGCCAAATAGGGTTTGGCTGTGTTACTAACTGCAAGCCGGCCAGTGTGTTGCCGGTGGATTTCTCCACTGACCCAGTGGCGGACACTCTGCCACAGTTAGGGCTCTGGTCTGGGACGCAGTGGAGTGGGTGGGCCTGCGTCCCACTACCCCCTGCCACCCCACCATTGGGGGTGGCAGCTTCCCCACCTTTAGGCCAGGAGGCCTGCATTGGTCTGGCGCCTGCCCGAACTAGGACACCAGATGGTTTGGCTGGTCTCACACCAGAGACCTAGACTGCTGTGTTGTTCTACCTGACTGAAGGCCAGAACCCTTAGGTGATTGCTGTCCTGCCCTGAGTGAGGGCCCCGGGCAGATAGACTCACTACTGCTCTGACTGACCGCAAGCCAGAGCCATGTACTGATTACGGTGCCACCCTGATTGAGGGCACCGGGCCTATAGACTTACTGCTGCCCGGCCTGGCCTGTAGGCTTGGAGCTATTAAATGTTGGCTAATTGCCCCCAGAACAGAGCCACCCTAGGAACATTGCAGTGAGAGAGCATGGTCTCCCTCCTTGATGGACGGGGAGAGAACCGCGACCATCTTACAGCACTCATAAAAACCAGTTAGGACCAAAATATGTTTACAATATGAGCTAGGGCTATGCCTAAATTATCGCCAGTTTGCCTCTGAATTGTTTCACTTCACTCATATTTTACCAGGCCTCACTTGACTATTGTCAAGCCTATTTTTAGGAATTACATTTCTTGTCCTACTTACATTTCAGCACATTTTTATATCGACACAAGCAAACATCATCTCTACAAAAAGAAAACAAGAAAAATACCTGTGGCACCTTAGAGACTAACAAATTTATTTCAGCATAAGCTTTCGTGGGTTGTAGAGAAAGCTTATGCTGAAATAAATGTGTTAGTCTCTAAGGTGCCACAGGTATTTTTCTTGTTTTCTTTTTGCTGACACAGACTAACATGGCTACTACACTGAAACCTATCATCTCTACAGGCTACAGCAGACATTGACTGTGTCCATACACTAGGTGTAGAGGCATTTCTTGAAAAAACATTCGGAGCGGTTCAGGGAGGGTCTCAGTACTTTGAAAGAAGTCACTGGTAGAAGTTACATGGATCCAGATGCTAAATCATGTTTCTTTAAGCCAAGACAAGTACCATACACCATAAGGTTGACCAAGAACTGGGCTGATTACAGGCAACTGGTATTACTGAACCTATCCATTTCTCAGACTGGACTGCTCCTCTTCTTCCTGTTGAAATGAGATGGTAGAATGAGGCTATCCAGGGACTACAAGGTTCTCAGTCAACATTATCTAGGGGGGGAAACTGTCACAAAAATCAATTTAAAAATCAAATGCCAACCTCCAAATCCCTCTATATATTAGCTGTAAACCCTATTTAATGATCAACACTCCCAAAGGGTTGATTTGTTACAACCACCTCCCATTTATAGTGTCAGCAGCTACGGGTATTTTTCAAAGGGCAATGGACAATTTATTCAAAGGCATACCATATATCTGTGTATACCTTGCTGATATCCTGATTGCAGGGGAAACTGAGTCAGAACACTTACAATACTTGGATCGGGTACTGCAAAAATTAGCTGATGCGGGTGTGCCTCTAAAGAGGGAGTCATTTATTTTTTCATGCTGCAGAAGTCATTTACCTGGGGCACAAAAATTGATGCAACTAGCTTATATCCAGTAAAGGAGACAGTATGGGCCATTACAGAAGCACCACCACTAAAGTCAGGGTCTGAAATGAAATCCTTCCTAGGCCTGCTAAATTATTGTGGTAAAATTTACCCATCTTGGCATCCATATTGACTCCATTACACAAACTGTTACACTAAGGGGTAAAATGCCAGTGGGGTCAAAACCAAAAAATTGCTTTTGCAGAAGCTAAGCAATTGCTAATGTCATCAAACCTTTTAGTTCATTATAATAGCCAGAAAGACTTGGTACTGGCTTGTAAGACCTCATTACAAGGGGTGTGAGTGATACTAGCCCACTGAATGTCAGATGGATTTGAGATGCCCATCAGTTATGTATCAAGGTTATTAGCTCCAGCAGAAAAAAAATTCCTAACTAGAATGAGAAGGGCTAGCAGTAGTTTTTGGTGTAAAGAAGGTCCACTCTTACCTATAAAGCATGTTGTTATATAGTCACATACATACACTCTGAAAAGACTGTTTGGTGAGCACAAACTTGTACCCTCCTGTGGCATCTGCCAGATTTCAGAGATGAGTGCTCACCTTATTATATTGTGACTATAAATTTATTTATAAACCTGGAAAAGCTTTGAGTAATGCAAATACTCCAAGTAGACTTCCTTTACTAGATAGCCTTCAAAAGTACTTCAGCATATAGCATACTGTCCACTTTACTAATTAATGCAACACAAATAAAAGAGAAAGCGAGAGACTCATTATTGTCTCGAGTGCAGAGAATAGTTACAAATGCTGGACAGAGAAGCTAAGCACTGAACTACAACTTTATTACTCCCAAAAGGAGAATTTAAGTGTCTAGGATGGCTGCTTATTATTATGTAGAGTGATAGGTCTTGAGTGATCATATCATCAGTAAGTAGACCAGTGATTTTAAAGTTGTTACATGAAGTACACCTTGGCATTATACCAGGGATTGGCAACCTTTCGCACATGGCCTGCAGGCTAAGCCCGCTGGTGGGCTGGGCCAGTTTGTTTACCTGCCGCGTCCGCAGGTTCGGCCAATCGCAGCTCCCACTGGCTGAGGTTCACTGCTCCAGGCCAATGGGGGCTGTGGGAAGCAGCGCGGGCCATTGGCCTGGAGCGGCGAACCACAGCCAGTGGGAGCTGCGATATGCCGAACCTGCAGATGCAGCAGGTAAACAAACCGGCCCGGCCCGCCAGGGGGCTTACCCTGCAGGCCGCATGCCAAAGGTTGCCAATCCCTGCATTATATTCATGAAGAGGCTCTCAGACAGTTATGTGTGGTGGACAGGAAAGGGGGTGGACAGGGGAGTGGACAGTAATGAAGCGGGAGACTGAGACTTTTGTGCAACAGTGTGTGGTTTCCCACTCCAGCCCTCATACTCCACTGAAAGTTCCTTTACACCAATGGGTGTGGCCTTGGCAATCATGGGTGAGGTTTCATGTAGACTATGCTTGTACATTTATGGGGAATTTTTTTTAATAATAATTGATGCACATTCAAAAGGGATTGAGGCACACACATGGTCCTCTTTTACAGCTAAATCTACACTTGATAAACTTTGACTTACATTTTCGGATTGCCTCAAACAGCAGTGAATGACAAGTTCACTGGTGCTGTGGTTCAGGAATTTATGTAGAAAAGCCCACCATCAAACACATTATAACTGTGCCATGCCATTTTTTTAAATGGTCTAGCAGAGCAGGCTGTGCAAACCATGAAAGAGGGAATGAAGAAGGTGGCATAAGCACCAAGCTGACCAGATGGCCTAGTAGAATGGGCTGGGTAAATTATAAAAGAGGGAATGAAGTAGATGGCATATGGTAGCATAGAAGCCAAGCTGGCCAGTCTTCTTTTCCAGTCTCGTGTGACACCACAAGCCAACAACAGGAAAGTCACCAGCAGAACTCTTAATGGGAAGGAAACTAAGAACTCATCTGGACTCTCTACACCATGATGAAGCTACAAAGGTGAGAAAAAAATCAGACAGCACAAAAGTTATACTATGATGTCTGAGCATAACCAAAAACATTAAGTGTAGGTAATGCAGTATATGCGCTTAAATTTTGCAATGACCCTTGTTGGTTATCGGCATTCTAGCTGTAGGTGGGACCATTTCCTTGGGTGATGCAGTTATCAGATGGGATGCACATTTGTAGATATCATAATCAGGTTCATCTTCACTACCATCTTAAGTGCCTGTAGAGAGTTCTCATTCGGATGTTGAGGTACCAGATGTTATTGAGTCATTGGACTACTTTATTGCTACATCCAGAAATAGTGTGATTGCTAAAGACCTGGTACCAACCACTACAGCAGACTTGGAAATTAAGCTTGCAGAGACAGTTGTATCATCAGAAAGTCTTTCTGCACTTGCAACTGATCAAGGACACCAGATGTTTCCACTGCTCCCCTCGAGAAATCTCCCAAATCTAGAGACAAACTCAACTTGTAGTAAGGCAACTATGCTAGAGAGGGAAGAATAATCCCTTGTAATTGTTTGAGGATTAGAGCAATCCACCCCAACCTCTTAGTTAGAGCAATCCACCCAAACCTCTTTTATTTTGTTGTCATAATGTTAATGTTTTAAATTTACTCTTACTAATACTTTAAAGAGGGAAGAGTATAATCTTGTAGGTATTTTTGTTATGCTTATTACCACCTGGTGGTCAAAGGAGGGGACAGTGATCAGGAACAGTCAGCATGGATTCACCAAGGGCAAGTCATGCCTGACTAACCTAATTGCCTTCTATGATGAGATAACCGGCTCTGTGGATGAGGGGAAAGCAGTGGATGTGCTATTACTTGACTTTAGCAAAGCTGTTGATACAGTCTCCCACAGTATTCTTGCCAGCAAGTTAAAGAAGTATGGGCTGGATGAATGGACAGTAAGGTGGATAGAAAACTGGCTAGATGGTCGGGCTCAACGGGTAGTGATCAATGGTTCCCTGTCTAGTTGGCAGCCGGTATCAAGTGGAGTGCCCCAAGGGTCGGTGCTGGGGCCGGTTTTGTTTAATATCTTCATTAATGATCTGGAGGATGGTGTGGACTGCACCCTTAGCAATTTTGCAGATGACACTAAACTGGGAGGAGTGGTTGATACGCTGGAGGGTAGGGATAGGATACAGAGGGACCTAGACAAATTAGAGGATTGGGCCAAAAGAAATCTGATGAGGTTCAACAAGGACAAGTGCAGAGTCCTGCACTTAGGACGGAAGAATCCCATGCACTGCTACAGACTAGGGACCGAATGGCTGGGCAGCAGTACTGCAGAAAAGGACCTGGGGTTACAGTGGACGAAAAGCTGAATATGAGTCAACAGTGTGCCCTTGTTGCCAAGAAGGCTAATGGCATTTTGGGTTGTATAAGTAGGGGCATTTCCAGCAGATCGAGGGATGTGATCATTCCCCTCTATTCGGCACTGGTGAGGCCTCATTTGGAGTACTGTGTCCAGTTTTGGGCCCCACACTACAAGAAGGATGTGGATAAATTGGAAAGAGTCCAGCGGAGGGCAACACAAATGATTAGGGGGCTGGAGCACATGACTTATGAGGAGAGGCTGAGGGAACTGGGATTGTTTAGCCTGCAGAAGAGAAGAATGAGGGGGGATTCGATAGCTGCTTTCAACTACCTGAAAGGGGGTTCCAAAGAGGATGGATCTAGACTGTTCTCAGTGGTAGAAGATGACAGAACAAGGAGTAATGGTCTCAAGTTGCACAGGGGGAGGTTTAGGTTGGATATTAGGAAAAACTTTTTCACTAGTAGGGTGGTGAAGCACTGGAATGGGTTACCTAGGGAGGTGGTGGAATCTCCTTCCTTAGAGGTTTTTAAGGTCAGGCTTGACAAAGCCCTGGCTGGGATGATTTAGTTGGGTTTGGTCCTGCTTTGAGCAGGGGGTTGGACTAGACAACCTCCTGAGGTCCCTTCCAACCCTGAGATTCTATGATTCTATGAATGTGAGCATAGTCCTAAGCATGCTGTACTGAGCATGCTCCAGCAAGGGCTGGGTAGGAGTGTATGTGTTTGTGTCTGTGAAAGTTTCCAAGATGGAGGCGGATTCGTTGTCAATGTGAACCTGTACCAGAATAGAATATGTCCTTTTCCATGGGGGTATTTTTTGTCTCCATATACTACAATAACAATCCGGAAACAATACTAGCTGCCACTCATAATGAGACTTACGATAGTAACAAAAGCTGAGAGAACAGTAATTCCATTTCATGAAGACGTTTGAGACTTAGAATTTTTGTTTCATTCCATTTTGAAACAAAGTTTCAAAATTCTTCACAAAACAGAATTACTGCACTCCACCCAGCTCTACTGGGAGCACTGGGTCTGGGGCAGTCCACCTAGCTGGTTGCCCTGGAGTCAGGGCCCCTGTGGACCCTGGGATTCCAGGCTGCCAAGGAGCTGTACACTTGGGAGGAAGGAATCACAGGGCTTCCAGGCTCCAGCTCCCCATGGAGCTGCTGAAGAAATTGCGTAGACAAACTGGCAGCTGCCATGACTTCAGCTAGGTCCAAATCATTAGGGGACTTGGTCTGCAGCTCATCTTGTCCACCACTAGGGGGCACTGTGGCACCTCTTCATGAAGCAGGCTCTCTACTCCTATTCTCCCCAGTCATGGAGCCCAGTGGAGAGAAGGTTGTACCCAAGGGCAGTGGTAAAGGGCTACTGGTGGGGTGGGGGGAGGCAGAAGGAAAAACCAGGAGCTACTGGGGGTGGGAAAGCAGGTGACAGGAGGAGAAGGAGGGAAGAGGCAGAGGAACTGTAAGAGAAAAGGGGTAATAGGAACTATAGGCAGGAAACGTGAGATTAGAGGTTACTTGGGGAAAGCTTGGAACTAATGGAGAAGCAGGAGTTAATCTGAAAACAAAATGGAGGCAACCCAGGAGACGGATATTAATAGGAGACAGGATGGAGACATGAGCCAATGCAGCTGATGCCAACCAGTAGCAATCCTCTCCCATCCCAGGTTTCTTCCTACACTGCTCTCAGGGTCCCCTAGATATGCCTACTTCCCCACAATCTGCTTCTAGCTCCCCACCAGCTCCCCTTCCCCATCTGAAGGGTGCAAGGAATAGTTGCCTGCTCCCTGTAATCCAGTCTCTCTCCGCTGCTTTAACGCCACAATATTGGCAAAACTGATGTTTATTGTCATATGCAAGTAAAATGTTTTACCATAATTGATCTTTTCTAAGGCTATTTTCTCAGTGTGTGAATCAAATAAAGCAGTTTTCCTTCACTTTCTCTGATTTAGTAGCACTTATTGCCACCAACTTCCAAACCCCGCTTATCCGAACTGTCAGGAAAAAAAAATGTCTGAAAAGAGAAATACCTTGTGAATTATTTCCACTGCCTGGAAAAACAATCACCTTCATAGTCATGTGATGTAGGGCATGCAGCTATTTTGTTTATCTGAGAGCATGAAACAATAAGCCTTATGGGACTTGAGAGATAGCAAAGGAAAGAAAGAAGACAAAGAACCCCCCCCTCCAAGGCCACGAACAAACATTAATTTCCCCCTCTATTTTAACTTCATGACCATAGTGTGTCAACTCATCTATCCAGATCGCTACACTGTATTTAACACCGTGGTATGTATACACCTTATAATTATGTATGAATCCAAGCACATGATCTATATATAATCCTAGCTAGCTGATTTTTCACCCGAAACTGTATGTGGCATTTGTGATGGGTTCCCCCTGGGGTGCCACCTGGAACTAAGGTACCACTGAGCCCTCTGACCCACCAGCCTGGGCTCCCTCTCCCACTGTGCTGCTGTGACAAGCTGCAGAATCCTTCAAGCTGCACTTTCATCAGCATTCACACAGGTAGCGACACACCCAGCTGCAGTTACATGCAGGCTTTCTAACCACCAGCCTAGGACCCCAGAGCAGTACCGTCCTGCCCTGATCAAATCTGGCCAGTATACAGGTTTAATACCCAGTCTGCCTCTCTCTCATTGTGAAGAGGACCATGCATACTTGTGGTAACCAAGCTGAGATTTTCCCCAGACACCTTAGTCAAACGCACACTGGTTTGGATAAAAACATAAAATAAGTTTATTAGCTACAAAATGTTAGCTTTTAAGTGATTATAAGTGATAGCAAGCAGATAAAGGCAGATTAACTAGTAAATCAACAAAAATGCAAACTGACCTTAACATACTAGATAGATAGGATATGAGTTAGTAAATTCTCACCCTGAATGATAACGAGGCTGGCAGATTCTTAAGGCACAAGTTGCCTTTGCTTTGCAGCTTGGGTGTCCCAGGTTTTCATACACAGGCTAGAAATCCCTTTAGCTTGGGACCATCACTTCCCCCAGTTCAGTCTTTGTTCCTCAGGTGTTTCCAGGTGTGTTGTTGTAAGGAGAGCAAGGTACCATCATGATGTCATTTCCCCCTTTTATATCTTCTTCCCACTTTCTGGAAAGCTCTTTTGCTGTGACCTGGGTCAAACAGTACTCATTGTGTAGTGCTATCTCTGAGAGGTTTCAATTGTACACAGTTCCTGGAGTAATCCTTCTGCTTGTGTGCATTTCCTCACTAAACCATTAACATTGTTTGGCCTTTGTACTGTTGTACCTGAAACATCCATGCTTGTGGATGTTTTTAACCTCACAACATGTTTCAGTAACACATACATAACCAAACTTCATACCTTCACAAATGAAGATAGTACATAGAATCCAACAAGATATTAATGTCTAGCAGACCGAGGCTTTTAGAATGATACCTCACAAGGCATACTTTGTACAAAACACATCTTAATTACATGACAGTGGTGAATAAGAGGGTGTCATAGCATGATTTGCTTAAATAATTCCAGGTTAATATAAGGTTTGTGGAGCTCTTTCATTTACATAGAAAGAGTGTGTGATGGGGTATATAAACCCCTCACTGGATAGAAAAGGATTAAGGAGCAACTCTGAGCTCCCCCTGGGTCGAGCATGCTTGGGATGGAAGCAAGGTTTAAAAGGCCACCAGACAGCTCAGTCAGGGGCTGGCATGTCATGGAGAAGGACATGCTCTGGGAACTCCAGGGCAGGATGTGACCTGATTCCTCTACCAAGCCAGGGAATGGGGGAGGAGGTGCAGCTCCCAAAGGGACCAGGGCTGGAAGCTTGGCAGGCACACTCCCCACAGATGGACAGTAGTTGGCTGGGATGCAGAACAGGTAGGGAGTGACCTAGGGAACCTGACTTGAGGCTGATGCAAGGCACTGCTGGGTGAGCAAAGCCAAACCAGTCTCCCAGGGCCCTGGGTCAGTAGCCAGTGGAGTGGAAGGGCCCAGGTTCCCCTACCCCACATGTGAACTATGCCCAGTATGCAGAGCTGCTTACTGTGAACTATAAGCACAGCTGATCCTGGAGATGAACCATTGGGAGCTGGCTCAGGCTCTAATCATATGGCAGGGGACTGTGCCTTCTGCCCACAACTAGTGGAGAATGCAGTCAGCATGGCCCAGGTCAGTGGAGAGACTGAGAGAGACCAAAAAAAGAGAGAAAAATAGAGAGCACACAAAGTCAAAGAGAAAGAGAAGAAGGCACCAAAGGAAGGAGCGCTATGGAGATGGAAAAGCTGTTTGAGTGGCTGGCTGACATCCAGCAACAACAGGTGGCATAGCAGCAGTTACAGCAGACACAGTTGTTTCAGCAGATGGCCACCCATCAGCAACAGCAAGCCACACAACAGCAGCAGCAACAGCTTATCCGAGAATTGGCAGCTCAGCAACGAGCACAGCAACAATACCTGATTCAACAAGCAGTGGCCCTCTTCCAACGGCAGGGGTCCAGCGCCAGCCCTGGGGCATAGGCCCCAAATCCTGTGGTTATATGTAATACCCCTCCACAACCCCTAGTGAAGCTCATGAAGATGGGCCCCAGGGATGATCCAGTGGCATTCCTCATCATCTTTCAGAAAGTTGTGGCCCCCTAGAGAATTGAGCTATCCTACTAGTCCTGTACCTTATGGGGCTAGGCCCAGGCCATCTATTGAAGCCTTCACATGATGGAGACACAGGACTACACTAAAGTTAAAGCAACCACCCTAGACACCTTCGACATCACCCTTGAGATTTACCGTCAACACTTTTGCCAAGAAAGGTTTCCATGGGGCGCCGAACATTGGTAGTTGCCCAGCGCCTTGAAGACCAGATGGGGGAACCTCTCGATGGGGGGAACCCCTGGAGAAGACAACAACCAACTACAAATACATCCTGGTAATAGTGGACTATGCCACCACGTATCCTGAAGCCATACCGAATTGATCAACCACAGCTGCCCATATTGCACCTGAGCTGTTGAAGGTGTTTGCACAGGGGGAACAAGTGGCCAAGCAGGTAACTTTGGAGCAGGTCATCTAGATTCTCCCAGCAGTTAGTTGAGAGTGGGTGCTATGACACTGGCCTAGGACATTGGCTGAGGTGATCAGCATGGCCGAAAACTTCTTGGCCATGGAAGGTGTCATGGGAGTTGTCACCTATTCTGCAGTGCCTAGGGCCACAGGTGCTACCAGGAACAACGTTCCCTGGGAACCCCAGTCTTTGACCCCAACCTATGACCCAAAAATGGCATGGGAATGACCTCAGATGTTGGGGCCCCAACAGGCGAGAATCCCAAAGCCTTGTCCAGCCTGAAGGAGGATTCAGTTCCTGTTGCTGGGAAGGAAAAGAGGGAACCTTCCACTTGGCCCCTGTTTTTCATGCAGTCAGCCTAGCCATTTCTAGTGGTCTTATGGATATGCCTATACAGTGGACACCCAGGCCAGGAAGAAAAGGGCTGCCAAACTGACCATCCTGGTGAGAGTCAATGGAGTGGCTGTGATAGCGTTTACCCCCAGTTTGTCCACAGGGATGTGCGACCATATCCCATGAGTGAATTACAACTTGAAGTAAGGGGGCACAGTAGGATATTATGGGTTGGAGTCTCCCCTACACTAGTGTACCCAGTGATTCTGGGGTGTGAATTGGAGTATTTCAATGAAGACTTAAAAGCCTAGGATGACAGCCTTTTCAGGGAAGAAGATCCCGGAGGGGTGGGGGGACCAAAGACCTTGGAGATAGGAAACCTGACTCAACTAAGGACAACAAGGACTCCAGAGAGGGCCTCCTCCTTAGAGGAGCCACTAGTGGAGGAACAGAGGACCCCTAACTTCTGAGAGTGGGATGCACTGACATCAGATGTGGACTTCATCAGTGCCCAAAAGGAAGACCCAATGTTGAACCGGGCCTATGAACACTTTATCAGTGAAAATGGGGAAGTAGTTAACCCTCTCTTGGGGAAACTATGACTCCATTCCAAGCTAAGGGAGGAGAGGTTATATTGGGTAACGCAGATGGTCAAGAGCTGAGCCCAGCTCCTTGTTCCCAAACAGTTCCAGCAACAGGTATTACAGCTGACCCATGCAATACCTTGTGCAGAATATTTAAGATGTGAGCTGACTCTAGATTGGGCGGCCCTCAGGTTTTACTGTCTGGGGGTGCATGTCATAGTCAAAGACTATTGAACCTCCTGCTCTGAGTATCAACTGAGCAGGACCCAGAAACTCCCAAATGCTCAGCTTTTCCCTTACCGTTGGTCGAGACCCCCTTGGAGAGGATCAGGATGGATCTGGTGAGACCCCTGGAGAAGACAACAACCAACTACAAATACATCCTGATAATAGTGGACTATGCCACTGGGTATCCTGAAGCCATACCCAATTGATCAACCACAGCTGCCCATATTGTGCCTGAGCTGTTGAAGGTGTTTGCACAGGTAGGAGCATCTAAAGAGATCCAAACGGACCAGGGAATTAATATGATGTCCCAGGTAATGAAAGAACTGTGTGCTCTTTTAAAAATCAAGGCTTTAAAGACATCTGTCTACCATCCTCAAACTGACAGACTGGTGGAGTGCTTCAACAAAACCCTGAAGGAGATACTGTGAAAATTCATAGTCAAGGACCCACAACATTGGGACCAGTTTCTCCCACACCTCCTATTCACCATCCAGGAGGTACTGCAAGCCTCGATGGGGTTTTCCCATTTGAACTCCTGTACAGACATCAACCCCAGGGAATACTGGATCTCCTCCGAGAAATCTGGGAGGAGCAACCACTGCTGAAATCTAGTGTGGTCCAATACATGATTCATTTGTGGGAAGACTTGGAGAAGCTAGGGACATTTGCCCGGGAGAACCTGCTGAAAGCCCAGTAGGAACAATAACACACCAACAACAAAGGGGCCCAGATAAGAGAGTTTACGCCCAGATATAGGGTCCCACTCCTCCTCAGGATGTTGGAGTCAAAGCTGATGGCATGTTGGCAAGGCCCGGAAGATGGGGGCTGTTAACTACAAGATATGCCACCCTTACTACATTTGAACCAAAACAGACACTGCTAAGCTACCCCATGCAGGAGGTATTGATTATAAACTGTCTAAAGAGTTCAGAATAAGTAAAATGTTTGGCAGGGATGTCACTGTTTCCTGATTCTTGTTCGAGTTAGATTGTAGCTGTATGAGAGTGCACCTGACAGTGCATTCTCATACACTGAAAAGATGTTCTCATTTAAAAATTGGGAATTGTGTCAGTCATGCATTGTCCTGGTTTACCTCTAATCATCTTTTTCTCTAATAACATGATCAGGTCACATACAACTGCTGAAAAGCAGGCACAGAGAATTGTAATAGTTAGGATCAACTTTCTATAAATACTTACATCTTCTTTGGGTGAGCAAGAGAGAGAAAAGGAACGACTCTGTAGCCTATGGTTAGTGACAGAGGATGTGGAGAAAGCTAGTGTACTCAATGCTTTTTTTGCCTCTGTCTTCACAGACAAGGTCAGCTCCCAGACAGCTGCACTCCGCAGCATGGTATGGGGAGGAGGTGACCAGCCCTCTGTGGAGAAAGAAGTAGTTCCGGACTATTTAGAAAAACTGGACGAGCACAAGTCCATGGTGCCAGGTGCATTGCATCCGAGGGTGCTAAAGGAGTTGGCCGATAAGTTTGCAGAGCCATTGGCCATTATCTTTGACAAATCATGGCAATCGGGGGAGGTCCCGGATGACTGGAAAAAAGCTAATGTAGTGCCCATCTTTAAAAAAGGGAAGAAGGGAGATCCAGGAAACTACAGGCCAGTCAGTCTCACCTCAGTCCCTGAAAAAATCATGGAACAGGTCCTCAAGGAATCAATTCCGAACCACTTAAAGGAGGGGAAAGTGATCAGGAACAGTCAGCATGGATTCACCAAGGGCAAGTCATGCCTGACTAACCTAATTGCCTTCTATGATGAGATAACCGGCTCTGTGGATGAGGGGAAAGCAGTGGATGTGCTATTTCTTGACTTTAGCAAAGCTTTTGATATAGTCTCCCACAGCATTCTTGCCAAAAAGTTAAAGAAGTATGGGCTGGATGAATGGACTGTAAGCTGGATAGAAAACTGGCTAGATCGTCAGGCTCAATGGGTAGTGATCAATGGTTCCATGTCTAGTTGGCAGCCGGTATCAAGTGGAGTGCCCCAAGGGTCGGTGCTGGGGCCGGTTTTGCTCAATATCTTCATTAACGACCTGGAGGATGGTGTGGATTGCACCCTTAGTAAGTTTGCAGATGACACTAAACTGGGAGGAGTGGTTGATACGCTGGAGGGTAGGGATAGGATACAGAGGGACCTAGACAAATTAGAGGATTGGGCCAAAAGAAATCTGATGAGGTTCAACGAGGACAAGTGCAGAATCCTGCACTTAGGACGGAAGAATACCATGCACTGCTACAGACTAGGGACCGAATGGCTGGGCAGCAGTTCTGCAGAAAAGGACCTAGGGGTTACAGTGGACGAAAAGCTGAATATGAGTCAACAGTGTGCCCTTGTTGCCAAGAAGGCTAATGGCATTTTGGGTTGTATAAGTAGGGGCATTTCCAGCAGATCGAGGGACGTGATCATTCCCCTCTATTCGACACTGGTGAGGCCTCATTTGGAGTACTGTGTCCAGTTTTGGGCCCCACACTACAAGAAGGATGTGGATAAATTGGAAAGAGTCCAGCGGAGGGCAACAAAAATGATTAGGGGGCTGGAGCACATGACTTATGAGGAGAGGCTGAGGGAACTGGATGGATCTAGACTGTTCTCAGTGGTAGAAGATGACAGAACAAGGAGTAATGGTCTGAAGTTGCAGAGGGGGAGGTTTAGGTTGGATATTAGGAAAAACTTTTTCACTAGTAGGGTGGTGAAGAACTGGAATGGGTTACCTAGGGAGGTGGTGGAATCTCCTTCCTTTGAGGTTTTTAAGGTCAGGCTTGACAAAGCCCTGGCTGGGATGATTTAGTTGGGGTTGGTCCTGCTTTGAGCAGGGGGTTGGACTAGATGACCTCCTGAGGTCCCTTCCCACCCTGAGATTCTATGACACCCACCTGGGAGGTGGGAGTCCCTAGATTCTAACTGGTCATGTTCTGAGCATGCCTATTGGATCGGGCTCCACAGGTGAGTTAGGTAAATGAATGCTTATCTTCCCCCAGTTCATGGCTTGCTCTGTGGTTAAGTCAGGATATAAGCATCTGAATGCCTAGAGTGAGACAGCAGTGCACATGCCCAGATTCAGAAACTTAGGTATCTACAGGCAGCAGCCGAGTGCAGGATTTGTGAATTGGAGTGGAGCATAAAATTGGGACTCAGGCCTTGGCTACACTTCCACTTTATTCCACAATAAAGCCGCCTATAGCGCTCTACCTTACTCCCCGTCCACACTGGCAAGGCATGTAGACTCCCTGGCTAGAGCGCTCCTGGTACTCCACCTCCCTGAGAGGGATAACGGCTGTTGCATCTTGGCTGAGACGCCCCAGGGTCGGTGTGAACGAGGAGTTAAGTTACTGCGCTCTGATTGACCTCTGGAAACGTCCCATAATCCCCTTAAATCAAGTGGTCTCTCTTCTCTTTGTTGTGAAATTGGCTAAGGAATGCGGACGTGCCATTTCAAAGCTCCGTTTCAAAGAACTGGCTGCTTATCTGCTCCCGGCTGCTTATCTGCAACAGTAAATGTTTGCTGTGATTGAGAGAGACGAGGGGAAAGAGTGGGGGGGTCTGAACTTACAAGAAAGCACACTGACGCACTCTCAGCACTCCAAAAAACCCACTCTCTCTCTCCCCCCACATACACACAACACACTCTTGTCACACTCCATCCCACCCCACACATTTGAAAAGCATGTTGCAGTCACTTGAATGCTGGGATAGCTTCCCATAATGCACCGCTCCCAATGCCGCTGCAAATGTGGCCACGCCAGTGTGTTTTCAGCTGTCAGTGTGGACGGACTGCAGCGCTTTCCCTAGTGCGCTCTCCGAAGGCTAGTTTAACTCAAAGCGCTCTACATCTGCAAGTGAAGCCATAGCCTTAGGTGCCTAAGTCCCTTTATGGATCTGGGCCCTAGCTTCTCATGGAGTCAGTGAGAGCTGAGAATGCTGACCTCCCTCAGCAACATACAGGACTGGGTCTCCCTCTGCTGACTCAACCTGCTTTTCCTGCCCATCTCAGTTCAGAGCTGTATGCCATAGATCATACAGAGCTCTATCTCCTTTTCCACTCATGGGGAATGCCATCACCACCAGCAATACTATGTAAAGAGGGAGAAAAAGTAGCTTGTATTAATGAAGTGTGGGTGTGTGTTTGGTGGGGTGCCAAAACAATGGCATCATGGCACTAGGTTGGGAAGCAGTATTTCATCTTCATTTGGCTCTTATTGCACTGGCTACTGTATCGCTGAAAGGATATGATTGACATACTGGAGGGAATTTGGAGAAAAGCAACAAAAGCGATTAAGTGGCTGGAGAGATGGATTTAGGAGGAAAGATTAAAAGAGATTAAGTGACTGTGAAGGTAGAACATGAGACGGTCTATGTTTGTGGAGTTTGAACAGCAAAGAGAGAGAGGAATTGTTCAGTGTGATGCATGAGTTATACACGAACTGAAAGAAAGAACTGTGAATATGTAGACTGTAAACTGAAGAAAGTTTCCTGATATGAGCTGCATTCACTGGTGGTGAAATGCTATTTCTTGGGATCTTTAAAACTAGATTGCACTGAAAATTACCATAGGGAAAAATACTTCATTAGCAGAGAGATAGACTGGGTGATCTAATAAGTCTTCTCCATCTCTACTGATAAGGTACTGTGTAAATAAACTCATACAGTCTTATCAAAACTGTTACTTTACAAAATACAGAATAAAACACACTTTTAGCTTCCCTTTGTATTTGAGATATTTTGACAAATAAAAGTGATCTCTCAATTTAGGTACATTGAAAGCTGACAACTCAGCATCTTTCTAGTGATTTATCGAGGGAAAATAAATGACTTGCAAACAGCTGGTGGCTTTGCTGGTCAAATGGTTTGACCCACATGCAGAGATGTAGCTAAACAATTTCAGAATATAAAGATACCATCAAGGGAATATTTGCTAGCTCAGAAAATGCTATAAAGAAACTTATTATTGAAGCCTAACTGTATGTTCTTCTCTGGGAAGGTTTACAAAAGATAAGATAATTAAGTCTTTTATTGTAAAGGTTTTTGAACATTTGTGATACAAGTAAAAATATTCAGTAGGGGCTCATAAAATAAGGCATTTAAGGTTCACATTGAAAGAGATATATAATATTTCTCCCCTAGTATTATATCAATTATGTAAATCAGAGAGTTGCGTGTTTCCAAGCATTTTTCGTTGGTATCATAAAAGGATACTTATTACCAGCAGAAAGTGTTTCCCAAGGGACATTTGAGATTTTATTGTGTGCTGTTCCTTATATATCAGAAAGTTAATGATATCACACCACACAAAGTAGGCTACATCAAAGGAGCCTTTGCAAGTTCTTTTTCCAAACAGCCAAACTGGTGAACTGAGTCAAAAAGAACTGCAATGTTGGTCACAGTAGGAGACTTTTAAGCTCATTTTCTGAAATTCTGATTTTGTTTACATCCCTGTACATTTGGAGTAACTCTATTGTAGTCAATATAGTGCCTTCAGATTTACACTAGAATAACTCAGAACAGGGTTTGGTCCATTTTTTCTAAATGATAGTTTTAAAGTTTTAATTTATGTTTTAATTCTTGTGTCTCCTTTCTAATGTTAAAATTATTACATGTGTTGAGACCAAATCTGCGTGCTGGCAGCACAGGAAAGGGAAAAGGGGATTTTGAATGGTTTTTTTTTCTCTATGCTCTTCATCTCACAAACTCTGCACTATGCCACACCTAGTGCACCTTGTGTAGTATCTAAAGGGGATAGTCGTAGTGGTAAGAGTTCCTTCAGAAAGTCACTTCATATACTTAAAGAGAGCTACGAACTGAACTAGATGAGTGGAAATTATAGATTCCCAATGCATACCTAATATAAAACATCACAAAGGTGTCGGGTAATGTCAGAAAGTTAGGGACACCAAATCTGATGTTATAATTTTAGGGTTCAGGGAATTCTAAAATTCAAGGGAAGAACTTGAACTTTGACTGCCTCCATTTCTGCATCCTACAACAGTTTCTACTAGCAGTCACTTGATACACATCTGTAGCTCCTTCTCGCCCTAAACCCTCCTGTATTCATTTAGGTTATATCTACCCAGCAGCTAGAAGCATGTTTCCCAGTGTGGGTGGATAGATGTGCTACTCTGCTTGAGTTAGCATGCTAAAAATAGCAGTGAGGGTGTGGCAGTGTGGGCTAGCCATCTGAGTATGTACCCAATAGAGTCGAGCATGCTTGTACTCAGGTGGCTAGCCCATGGCACTACAGCCATACTGCTATTTTTAGCACACTAGCTTGAGTAGAACGAGCACATCTGTCTATCTGTGCTGCCAAGCACAGTCCCAATTGGTATGTAGACAGACCCTTAACCTGATCTATTTAGGTTGGTCACTTATCTATCATCTATCAGGTTATCTTTCATAAGGTACTGAAAACTGTACCTTCTTGGTTGATTTTTGCCAGGTTCATCAGTTACTACTGGGCTCATGGATGGGATAATCAGGATCACAAAGAGCTCAGTGGTTAATTTGTACTGGGACTTGCCAGGGCTCACCCCTGGCAACTTTAGGCTTGGCAGTTCATAATCCCAGCACCACGGGGCTTGCTGCATCACTTACAAATGTAAAAAAAATTGCTTGAGTCCCAGCACCTCTTTCATTTCATGACAAATTAAGCACTGAAAGAGCTATTAGGAAGGAAGGAGCCTACAGAGAGGGACTAAAGAAGAAAATGGATGAGAGCTGAAGAAGGATTGGATGGATGAAACCTGATAAGTATAGATATATTTATGAGCAAACATATATATATATATGCACATACACACAAACTAACTTTCTTTGTCACCAATAAACCAACATCTGACAAAGGCTCAGAGCCACAAAGGTATTTAGGCATCTAACTCCCATTGATTTCAATGAGCATCTGATGCCTAAATACTTTTAAGGACCTGGGCCAAACTTCTTAATGAAGGAACTCGGGGCTAGATCCACAAAATGATTTATATACCTAATTGCCACTTTAATTCCTAAATCCAACATTTAGGCACCAACGAGATCCTCAAAACCAGTGCTCAGTTGCCTCTTAATTCTGTAGGTGCGTGAAGTACTTAAGCACCTAAATTCCCACCATTAAAAATCCCCAAAGTGCCTAAGTTTCTGCCAGTGAGCAAAAAGCCAACCACCTAAGTAAAGTCACTTGGTGCCTAAACTCAAATTGGATCCTCAAAGTAGGTGTTCCCCAGCCCATCTCACCTGCAGGGCCTGATCTGTTAAGTGTTCTCAATGAGTGCCTAAATGACACAAAATAGGAGGAAGTAGGGGTACCTCCTTATCACTTCTAGCCCAGTGGTTAGAGTAATTAAGGGGCATTATCTCTTCCTCCTTCAGCATTTCTTGCGCGCACGCGCACACACACACACACACGCTTATGTACCTAACTCCAGGAGAGAGTTCATGGCTGTAACCAGACTTTGGTGCTCACTTCCTTTGAGGGTCCTTAGGCCACATTTATTTCCTCAGCATTTCCTACTGGCTAGCTCAGCCAGCTCCTCCCTTAGCATACTGGTTTTTGTAGATCCCAGTGTTAGGCACCTAACCTTCACTGAGCATTGTATTGGGAGCCTAGGTTCCTAACTCAGGCCAGTGCATTCCACTGAGTAACAAGGTACCTCAAGTGAGGTGCTGCAATGCTGAGCATTACAATGCCTAAGTCCCTTTTGGGAACAACTAGTCCACAGTGTTGTTAATTGTTGTTAAAGATCTGTTCCTAGGAAGCAAAAACCTTTGAAGCTGGGAAGGGCCAGGAAATCCCCACAGGCAGATGTTGCTTCAAAGGGTGACTCTTTCCTGATCTTTTCCCTTCCCATTTACTCTTTCCCCACCTCTCGCTGACACCCTGGATCTTTTAAAGCAGGATGTTTTCACTAAGAAGCTTCCTTAGTTTTGGGAGGAGGGGACATTTCTGTGCTGACTCAATCCCCATCCTACCCCATGGAATTTTAGTAGAAGGAGATGTTTTCTGCCTGAAAACTGGAGGGGATGGAAAGGCTCTTGGTTATTAGTATTGTCTAACTGTTAAACATGAGGGAATAATGACTACAGGTCAAATCCATTAGTCTTTACTCAGGTAATATTTCTGCTGACATCAATGCGAGTTAAAGATTTGGCTGCAGGATTTGGCACCTCAGATAAATGAAGGAGTTATCTTAGCTAAACTAATCATAATAGATGAAAATAGAAGGAGAAAGAATGATTTTTTGTAATGGTGTAGAGTGCTGGCACACATTAAGGGCCAAATCCCTGTTCCATTGACATGAATGAAAACGTTACAATTGATTTTAGTGGTATCAGGATTTGGCCCTAAAGGCAAAATTCTACTCTTAGGGCTTGGCTATATGACGATGTAGTCTAAACTATGGGGGTGAGCGAATTGTAGAGTGTTCTAATGTGTTGCAGTCTAACTACCCCATGAAGACCCTGCTGGCATCAATTAAAAGGTACCTAATTTCCATTTCAAACAAGACTCCATTAACCTGCACTAGGTACCTTTTAGTACATGCCAGCAGGATCTACACAGTGCAATTAGAGTGCAGAACATTAGAACACTGCAGTTCACACCCCTATAGCCTGGACTGAAGTTTCATTAGACAAGCCCTTAGTTACTTTACTGTAAAGTTACTGTAACTGTATTGACTTTACTAAGTGCATCTGTAACTAGATTAAGACCCAGTACAACCTATGAAACATGAGCCAGCAATGTTATAACATGTCTTGACCCTGTCTGTGTGGACAGAATTAAATTTTGTTAGAAACATCTTAAGGAACTGTGCTCTAGCCCTGGTAAAAGTCAGTTTATAAGACAGTACAGGCAAGACAAAATAATGACTTAATGCAGTTGGGTCACCACCATGTTTAAACAAAAGTTTTAAACACTGTAGAGCTGCAGTGTAATGAGGTCTTGAAAGCTCATCAGAAAACATTAGTATAATTAAAGGCCAGATTTCTGCCACTCTTATTCCTTTTGGGTAGTATTGTATTCTACAAATAATCTAAAAAATTACAGTGTTAAGTAATAATCAGTGTGAGTATGGGTATACAAATTATATACAATTCCCATGTAGCAGTTAGAGCTTTACATTGCCAAGCTAATGCAATTAAAATTAAAATTCTCTCTAAGAAAAAAGTAATGCACTATTTACTTTACATAGAGGCAGGTCTATTAAGTTTATCAGCTTGTACATGTTCTTTAAAAAACATTCCAAGATCAGCATCAAAGTAAATCAGTTAAAATTGCAGCAAAATAGCCAGCAATTAGCCTCCTGGTACTCTGTGTACTACTGTCACCCCGTCTCAGGTCCTTATTATCCTCTACTTACATGTAATGAATAAATCAATGAGTACCAATTAAATTACTTATTAAGCCCCTAAAACCACTCATAAATCCCCATTTAAGAATCAAACACTTAGTATACTAACAACTAAGTAAATGACTCTTAAAAGATCACAATAAAGGCATAATTAGTTGATTAAGCTTATCATAAAATGATCCAAATATAATATTATTAAGTGGGAACAAAGATAAATTTAAAGACAAATCAAAATCAAGCTGTTAAACTGGCAAAATGAAATACAACATTATGAACTAAGGTTTCTTTCTCATAAACTATTAGAGATGGAATTAAGTGAGAAATAGAATGGTTTATAGCCTTAAATAATATATGGCTTACAGCAGAACAATGTATCAACCACAAGATCCTCAGCCCAGCTGAACAAAATTTCGGGCCAATCCTGTAATCTCGCCACATTCACAACCCCATTAACTTCTAATAGGATTCCTCTGTGGGCTATTTATGGGATTTGGCCCTATAACCCATCCTACAAATGCTGGACATACTCGACACAGGCTTCTATAATGACATACAAATTTAAGTCAACATCCTATGTAAGATCACAGGCTGACAAATATTTGTTTATAATGGCTTTGCTACTGTTAATTATTGAATTCAAATCAGACAAATGGACAACATTAATCATGTATGGGCTCTTTGAGCTGGACTCCTGCTAGCTAGAGTGTGGGTGTCCCTTGGGTTCTGCAAAACTGGCTCTCCCTTGGTGAAGCAAGCATTTCACCACTGTAATTCAATTGAACTTGATTCTGATGTCACACTTAATTAACACTGGTATAAGTACTTTGAATTCAGTGACGTTATTTCTGATTTACGTGTGTGAGAGGAGAACCTGCCCTTAAAATCAGGAGGCAGTTTGAGGCCTTATTCACGTACACAGAAAAGAGCAGTGTGTTAGATATTTCCATTAGCAATATAACTGTGATCACTGATTTACTGTTTGTCATTTTTAATAACTGCTGTAAAATTCCATTACAAAAAGCAAGGGCTACAATTCTTGGTCTGTGAAGATAAGAGATAGAAAACCTCAGATGCTTTCACAATGTCAATATTCTGATGGTATTCCAAGGTCTGAGCATATATGCAGTAAAACCTTTTCTAATACAGTACATCACTGGGAAATTTCACTAACGTATCACTCAGCACAAGTCAAGGTATTCAAGAATGTTCAGTATAATTGCAAACTTACAAGAGCAAAGCAAAACCAAAGCACACAGCTTGTCATGAATATTGTAAACCAGTAAAGCCACATTTCTGTCAATTTGAAAAATGATCATTACGAAGAGGAGAGATTTCTTACATGGAATTCCTATGGGGTGGCTAAAATATTTAGTGGTTTCTGTGCAGAGGCATACAGGGCCTGAACCTGCGCCTGTTAAAATAACTGGAAATCTTGTTAATTACTTTGATGAGTGTTGGATCAGGCACACTGTTTTTAGTGCTTTAAAAAAAAGGTGGCTCCTGTCAGAAAATGTTGAAGCAGAAGTTCCTCTTTAATTATGAAATAGAAATTAAATTCCACTCCAAACAAGTTAAATATTTTAAGAAGACTACTATGATTGCAGATGCAGTTATCAAATGACAAAATAACTCTTTTAATATAGAATTTGTTCCCTTCCCAACACATTTATAAATACTTGAACGTATGTAGCTTCAGCAAGGCATATTGCAGTTAAAGCAAAACTTGTCTTCACCAAATTTGCAAGTCATGGCACAGTTTGACTAGAATAGTTGAAAAACCGAACTGAAGGAAGCTAAAAGCATGGCAAGCAAAGCAGCCAATGTGAAATGTTCCCAAAACTTTAAAACATTTTATTTACAATGTAAAGAGCTTCCCAGGCTTTCAGTGGAAAAATAATACCCCTATCTCTATATAACAAGCCTAGAAGCAAAGCCACAATAATTACATTGCAAAGCTGAGAATTGTAATGGTTCTGAAAGTAGGTGAAAAGATGTAACTTTTAGGCATGCCACAAAAAAATCATAGCAGTCAAGGGGATAAATGGGAGTGTATGTGAGAGCGAGTGTGTTTATTTTTATCTTGACAGCAGAATTGCCCCAGGAATCTGTAACTGCGCCCTAAGCACATATTCATAGAGCAGAGTGAAGAATTAATTGATTTTTGGTTTGGTGGTCAGTTTTGAATAGAAAGTGATTTTTTTCTGTTTTCTTTGCCAAAATGAAAACATAAACAAAATTCATTTGGAGTGATTCAAATGGACATTTTTAAAACAAAACTATTCATTTAAAAATGAAATATCAAAATGATTTATTTCAAAAATATTGAAACAAAATGGTTTGACTTTTTATTTAAAAAATCCGCATTTTTTTATTTGGCTCAAACTATTTGCCAACTTAGACCTGGATTCACAAATTGTTACGGTCACCACAAAACTACATTTCCCCCAGCTCTACTCCTCACTTATTGCTCTGGGTACTCAAGGTACTTGATGTAGAATAGATGTTATTCACACTTTTAATTTGGCTCACCTTTTCCCACTTATATTAGTCAATATTTCTTTTATGATGTTCAGGACAACAAACGTTCCTTGACACTGAAAAGCCAGTATTGAGTGCTGGGGGGAGGAGGAAAATGTGGCACTTTCCCACTGAGAGACTGAGCATAACTTCCAGTGACCTGAGGAGGAGTACCAAGATTGTGCCAAGACATCCAAGCCAAGTCACTGGGATGGTTGGAAAGAGGGAAAAGGGAGAGCGAGAGAGAGAAATATTTGTTTATCTGGAGAAATAGTTCTGAATGTTTTGGGTTGTTGGCCTTAGAGGACACAGACTGCTTTGCCACAAACCTCCAACCTACTAAACAGCTGGGATAGAACTGATAGTAATTAGCTAGGATGTGTGTTGTATATATCCTTCAAAATGACAGGCTGTTGTAGAAAATTAAAACATTTCATATGCAATATATCTTGTTCCTCCAGATATTCCAAATTATTAAAACTATATATTGCTGTATTTCAGTATTTAAAATCCATGAACTTGAAGAGACAGATGGCTAAGTGCTGGGCAGATGGATAAAAATGATGAATAGCTATAGACAAGGTTACTAATAGTACATTTGTCCACTGCATTAGTGCAATCTGCTTCTGCCTAGAATACAACCTAAACTGTTGAGCAAACTTACAAAGAGGGACATGTTTTTATCACTCATATTTTATCTAATAGTTGTCAGCATAACTCAGATTTACTCATAATATGGGATATTTTTCATATACTGCATATATTTTTGAATATATTATGTCTCATGCAACATCTATAATTAAAATACATCTTCTCTATATATCTTATTGGAATGTTTCATATTTTTCAGCCACGTTTTTAGCCATTTCAATGCCCTTGAGTGTATAGCATGCATCTAATAAGGAAAGAAAATCCATATGGCCTCATAGATGCATATTGAACATATCCTGCAAAATCAAAACAATTAAAATTGGTTTCACTTTGTTTTCCTGAATTAACATGTCACATGCAATAATTGGGAAGGGCAAAAACTACAGCAAAAAGTCTTGTTACATAATTATTCTTTCAGATATTTATCTGTTGGTTGTTTTCCTCTACTCTGCAGTCTTAACTGACAAGGGGCAGGATGGAGAAGATAGAAAATGACATGTTAGCTGACAAAGAATCATTAGTGAAGCAGATCCTTGGAGCAAAACAGGTGAGAAGATTAACATAGGAATATAGGGACACATGGCTTGCCAGTGGTCCATCTGTTTTAGTTTTCCTTTCTCTGACACAAGCCAGTGTCTAGTGCTTCACAGGAAGATGAAAGAAAACCTAGTATTGCAGTGGAGAGAATATCAATAGTTTAAATGGTGTCATTACAATATTTTCAGTATTATTGTCCATTCTCGTTCTTAGCATCTTAACATTTTGTTTGCTTTTTTTTTACTGCTCCTGCAAATTGAGCAGAGAAATTTTTACTATGCTTTCCACTGTCACCCATATTTTTTCCAGATTCATTGCCATTGATTTAGTTCAGATTATAATTTCTAATGTACATTACCTCCCAACATTGAATTTAATCTGCCATTGTGCTGCCCATTCAACTAGCTTTGTTGTGTCCGTTTGAAGTGTCTCACAGTTTTTTCTAGTTTTTACTAATGTAAACTGTTTTATTTGCAGATCAATGATAAATATATTGAATATTGGTTCTGTTATGGACTCTGGGGACACACCATTCTAAACATATTGCACTGTTGAAAATTAACCATTTATTCCTACTGTTTTACTTTCTGTTACCCAGTTTCTGATCCATTACTGTACTTTGCTGCTCATGCCATGATTTTTTTATCCTGGACAGCTTTTGGTAGAGGAATTTGTCAAATGTTGTTTGAAAATTCAGCTAAATCGTGCCACTACTTCTCCTTTGTCCACAGTTTTGTTGACACACTGAACAAAATTCTAATAGATTAGAGAGGCATAATTTTCTTCAGACACCATATCAGTTTCTCTTTATCATATCATGTTCATGTAAGTTTTCTATTTTAATCATAAATTCAGCCAACTCACCTGGTAAGGCACACTGCTACTTTTTTAAAGAAAGATATATCTGCTAGTCCTCTATTACAATAGCAGATTTTAATAAGATATCATTGGTTATTTTTAGCAGATTAGCCACTTCATTCCATCAAAACCCTTGTCTGTTATTCTGTTTGTTCCTGATGACTATTTACTCATGATATTTAAATGCAAGGTGTTGTGAATATTGCCTTTTCCACTTATAACATTCAAAAGGCAGACAGGAAGGTCAAGATAGGAAAAATGTTGCTGTGGCTGATTAATTTTATATCTGGCTCGGGGTTTAGGATGAGGACTGGGCAGGGGAAGTTAATGGATGGTAGTGTGGAGGTTGGGTGGTGGTTAGGTTCATGGTGTGGTTGTTGATTAGAATGGAGGGACTGGGAGAAGCTACCCAACCTCAAGAGATAACACTCCCCCCCCCAAAAAAATGCAGAGAGTGACCAAAAAAATCATGAAGTTTTTTTTAAAGATTATATTTTGTTTTGGGGTCTGTTTCTTGATTTTTGAACTCTCTTACCCATCCCCAGTGTGCGTGCATGTGATAATTAGTGTTTCCCACTCTCCCAAGTGTATTGAGTAAGGTGACTTTGGCCCCTGCTACAGGAGCTCTGACCAGCACATCTACCAATCCTCTGCCCTGCAGTTAATCCTGTCCTGCAGCTCCCCAGTCAGTTCTGTCCCCACCCAGACCTCCCATCAGTTCAGCCTCCCCCATCACTCCTCCCCAATTCCCTTCACCTGTGAGCCCAGGGACATAGGCTCAGATCTTCAAAGGTATTTAGGCTCCTAACTTCCTCTGAAATTATTTCATTGATTTCAATGGAAGTTAGACGTGTAAGTATCTTTGAGGATCTGAATCCTAGTGGCTGTGATTGTATTTGGCATGTGCATGGGAGTGAATGCAGGGAAACTTCACATAACTTTAGTGTGGCCATATGCTGCTAATACACCATAAACAACTTGCTATTAAAATGTTATGCACTATGTGTGTGTGTTTCATTCTTACTCCCTGGGGAAGCCTTATCAGATGCACAACATGTATTTGTGAGGCTCCAGAGGAACAGAGTCTTCCTGCAGATCTCATCAGTGCCATACCAATGTATACCCCATCTAAAACAGAAGACATCACTGAGTTCCAAAGTTTCTTAAAATCCAGTGAATATTTGTCTTTGGTTTGATGGAACAAGTATATCAAAACACATTCTCAGGTACTTACCTGTATTTATACTCACACATGTACCCCATACACATGCTGAGAGTCACCATATGCTATGTGGGATGGTGTACAAGCTGTATACATGAATATACCTGCATCCACACTGCTGCTTTTTAGTACACATATTTGATGTTAGCATTTCAGTGATAGTGTCCCAGGGTTCTGCGCATCACAGGATACACTCTGGAATCACCTTGCAGTGTATTGTTGGTACTGTTTGCTTCTTTCACATATTTGTCAATGGCAATTTCCACTCACCCCTTTCTTTTGCCCAATATGGTTGAAGACGTGGAGCAATGTGCACACATTCGGCCCAAAAGAAGGAGCAGGAACACGTTTCTGCTCTGTTTTCTCTTGTGAACTTGAAGAGACAGATGGCTAAGTGCTGGGCAGATGCTTTTTCTCCAGTCTGAAATCCCTCTCCTTCTGGTACTGGACCTGCTTGTTGGCCTTCTCAAGAGCTTTGACCATAAGCTCATCAAGGACACGCTTCCTCTTGGAATGGTCCACGAAGGTACATTGGGCCTGGGGTCAAATTGTGGTGGTACAGCAGCCCACAGAGGTTGGGGGGCCTACAACAGGACAAGACGCAGATGGTTATTATCTGAAATAGCTCAGTGGAGGAGCACAAAATTAATTATTGTGGAATTTCAAGGACATAAACTGTTTCATTTCAAAACTGAACTGTGATATATTATGAAAGGGATGTTTCAGTCCACAGAATCTTTCTGGACACAGTCTGATTAATTGCAGTAGTAGAAGTTCCAGTTTTGCTGGCCTCAGACCAGAGGCCATATAACGTTTTTGCTATATAAAGTCTTTTGCTATATAAAGTCTGCCGTTTTGCTGGCCTCACACCAGAGATTCACCAAAATCTGTTTGTGCTCCGGTGACAATGAAGCAGTATGCTTTGCAAAAGCCTTGTTCTGGTTGATTGCCATTGCAAACAGAGAAGGCTCTCTGATAATGTGTTTGCAGTTCAGTGGTCAGAAGACAAAGGCAGGGTTAACACTGACCCACTGAGCTATTACTGTGTGCCAAAGAGTGTCGTTTCCATGTTCAATTGAGTTAATTGGAGATTCTTGGGATAGAGAGGAAAAAGGAAGTTGACCGATGAGATTATAGGATATCTCTGACCCACTCCATTATATTCACATATACCTGGATGCAGGGGGAGGGAAATAGGGGGAGGGACTTGGGAAGGACAGAGAAAACATTCAGTTTTATGCCATGGGGAGGTACACGACTCAAGGCACCAATTGGTGGGGTCCAAAGCTGAAAGGGTGACAAAGTACCCTTTCATCACAGCCCAAATGAAGACCCCCACACATAAGTAAACAAAAATAACATTTATTGACACTAGTAAATGTAGCATATTTCTGAACATTTTTTTTAAAAAAGCAACTGCTTTTTAACTCATGTTTGCAGTTAGGGGACTGGACACATGCTGCCCTTCAGGCACAATCTCAAACTCATTGTTCCTCTTTTCCATGATCAAAGGCTCCCCTTGAGAGGAGTTTTGGGGGCTCAGAGTATTGAGAATGGAGTCCTGCATTGTCCCCCGTCCCCCCGGTCCCTGGGGGGGGATTTGATCCTCTTCCTCAGCAGCAGCCTGGGATGCAGAAGCAGGAGGAGGAAAAGGTGGAGGATGAAGAACAGGTGCCAGTTCCTGGACACTAGCAGTGGCTAGTGTGGCAGGCGAGAGAAAAATCCTTTCCACCACCACATTACCAGGAATTGCAACAGGGCATATTCCCAGTCTCTTTGTGCAAGCACCTGTTCTCTGTACCATGTGTGCTGCTCCAGGAACTTAGATCATTATTGACTCCTGCCTCTGTAAAATATGTTTCTCTCACTGAACAGCTCTTTCATTCATAAATTCAACCTGCTCCTAACTCCTTCTGTGAAAGCCAATGAGCAGGTCCTCATGTGTCCTCTTCATTCACCTCTACTGTCCTTGGGCTGCTGCTTCTGGCTCCTAGGCAGAATGAGTTCACACTCCTCAACTGAAACTGAAGGTCTTCTCTGTCCCTCTCAAGCCCCAATCTTCTTGCCAAGGCAATCACAGACAGGGGCGACTCTATGTTTTGTGCCACCCCAAGCATACGAGTCGACTTCCGTCGGCTCCAGTGGGTGTGTCGGGGGTGGGGCCTCACAACGTCGGCCAGCATCAGGGGCGGGGCCCCGCAACGTCACCCGGCATCCGGGGCGAAGGTAAGTGCTCCGGTAACGGGCGCGAGGCTGGCAGGGAGCTGCTGGTGGGTGCGGAGCACCCACCAATTTTTCCCCGTGGGCGCTCCAGCCCCAGAGCACCCACGGAGTCGGCACCTATGGCCCCAAGCACAGCAGTCAGGCAGCCGTCGGCGGTGTTTCTGTGGTCCTGCGTGGTTGGCATTCCTGCCACCGAATTGCCGCTGAATCTGTGGGACTGGCGGACCTCCCGCAGAAACGCCGCCGAAGGCTGCCTGACTGCCGCCCTCGCAGCTACCGGCCAGCCACCTCCCTACGGCTTGCCACCCCAGGCACGCGCTTGCTGCGCTGGTGCCTGGAGCCGGCCCCGATCACAGAATAGCATTATATTTTTTCTTTCCTTTCAAAGTGGGTAAAAAACGTAACTTATTGTTGCATAATGTAACTTTGCTGTTGAAGTCCACACAATGGATACTTTTTCCGCATTTCAGGAATGCAATTGTTTTATTATCCTTACTTCTCAGACAACTTTTCAGCCCCCCAGGGAAGGAGCCCCCTTGCTGAAAATGGTAGGTTGCATGAAAAAATAATGTTTAAAAATGTAATATCTTTAGGTATGCGAGTGGTCCCAGGGGGTGGATTTCTTTCAGAGACAATGCTAATGGTTCACAATATCCTATTTAAGGTTGGTCATCAACTGGAGAATATAACAGTTTAGCAAGTACCAGACTGGAAAGGTAGGAGATTTTTTCATCCTGTGGTGGAGCTCTGCAATCTTTGCCAAGAAGATGTTTGTGCTGCTTGTGATCCCTCTACATATCACTGATTGGAGGGATTTGGAGAGTTACAAAGGTGGATCAAGCACATTTGCATTGCTGTTGAACCTTAAGAACTAGAATTTCTGCTGCACCAGAAATTTGCAGACATATGGTTACGGGCCTGGGAGGCAAACCAAATGGAAATAGACTATATTCTAAGCTAGCAGACAGAGCCTGCATGGACGGGGAGAAGTGAGCCACGGCAAATGCCCAGCTGTCCACGAGCCAGCACTTGCAGCATCAGGATATCTGGCCTCTTCATCTAGCAAAGAGCAGAGAAAGGAACAGAGAAAGAAAAGGTCACACAGCAACAGTATTTTGTTTCATGAATATACTGAACAAGACCGTAAGCCACTCGCCTCCCCACTGCAAAGGGGCACTTCGTTGTGTTTGTGCAACCACCAAAGCTGATGTTCCACCCTCCTCCCCTTTCTCCTGGCTTCTGTGGCATGGCTCTGAATGGGGAATCCCCAGATACCAGGGACCACGAATGGTTGGAAACATTTGTACTGTTTGAGGATTGCAAAGTTTCCCTTTCTTCTTCCCAGACATAACTAGAGTGACCAGACAGCAAATGTGAAAAATCGGGACAGGGGGTGGGGGGTAATGGGAGCCTATATAAGAAAAAGACCCTAAATTAGGACTGTCCCTATAAAACTGGGACATTTGGTCACCCTACACGTAACTGGTCCTTTTGTAAGGTGAGGGAGGTTACTACAGTGAAAGTTTGTGATTTTGGAAGGAGCAGAAAACAGCTGTAACTCTGCAGAACCATTAATCTTGTACAAATATCCTATCCCCAACCAGACCTTTCGAGCCCCTCCTTTGCCAACAGCCTCTTGGCCAACAAAGGCACAGACCCTCCCTTGCTCTCAGCTTCTTGGCTCACAAACTTGCAGACCCAGGGGCAATATGATAGTTTGCTAACAATCTGTTCTATAGCTTCTGCCAAAGCTTTATAGTGGTTCATGGTAATTCAATAAAATGTTGAATTTACAGTTGTTTCTTTGGTTGGGGACCATTTGTGGGGAGAAACAGAGATGAGGGGGTGTTCCAATTCTACATCCAGCCCTGTGAGAAAGAGGGAGGGGATGTTGGTGGTGGGTTAACTTATTCGTATCAGATTCTGGATCCTACTGAGTTTTGGGGTTCTCCTCTGGCTTGTCAAGGAGGGGACTTGCAGAGCTAGCGCTTCTGCATAGAGGCGCAGGATAACTTGCACCTCTTTCTCCAGTCTTTCGGGTCCTCCTTCTCCACGGTCACTGCTGCCTCCTCACCCTGGCCCTCATTGACATCCTGTTGGATGACGAGGCTGATGGGGTGGAGGAGAGGATTGTGAGTCATCTCAGGCTCAGTACTGGGAGCTCTGAAGAGCACCTGGTCCAGAATCTTGAAGCAGGAGCAAGTTACAGGACCCCTCCTGGAGTGACATCTGGAGACTTTTGCCTTCCGTTACTGGAGCCCAAAGTGCTTTATCCATCCCAGCAGTAGGCCAGGGTCTGGTGAATGCCCACCTCTCTGAAACTTCCCAGTAAAGATGGATGTTCCTGGTGCTGTGGGAGAAGAAGTGGATGACAGTGAACTCCAACCACAACCTGGTGAATACCAGGGTGTGCTCGGCTGACCTGGCAGCATCTCTCGGAGCAGGTTCCATATTCATGAGCATTGGTGAGAAGAGTGTAGTGAAAAATGGTCTGAAGTGGTCAGCACAGCTCGCTGCTACCAGAAAGGAGTGACAGAGAACTTTATAGATTTGAGAAAGGATCAGTGCCTTGTGAGAATCAGGTGAGAGAAGTAATGAACTCGGATCAGGTGAGAGAACTAATAAATTCAGGAGCCAGTACATGCCCTTAGTCCCATCCATACGACAAATTGGCATGGATACAGGGACATGCCACAGTCGAGGCAAATTCATATACACACCCCAGTCGTACTAGTGTTCTTCCCCATACATGCCTTGAACCCCATGTTTAGATCTGGATGGTAGGGGGTTCTGGCACAATCACATCCATGGTCCCGTGTCCAGTTGCCTGTGGTCGAAGTAGCTCAAGTCTGTGTACTCAGGGCCCCAAAGTCTTTTTCAAAGGACCAGTCATATGAGCTTTGTCATCTTATATTTAAAGCGGCTACTTGAATTTTTTTTGCCAATCTGACACAATATGCGTTGATATGCATTCTTAAACTGCTTTCCTTCTTGTGCTGTATACGTCCTTCTAAAAACATAAGTAGCTATAAATATATTTATAAATTCTAATGCACAAGATAATGTCAGAAGTTCTTGATGTAAAATGATGTATAGGAAAACACCAAGTATCTGGTTTGACACTTGCCATAAATAACAGTTTTTAAAACCTATATTCTAAAAACAGCACATATTATATTTCAAATTTTTTATATTTTTATTCATTGTACTATACATAAATGACTTAATTTAGTCTGCAAAGCTCACCATGTGATTATTTATAGCTTTAGTGGCTATTAATAATTCATGCATAAATGGTGAATAACTGCATCATGAAAATAATCCTAGAATATTGCTCTATGAATATGTATAGTATTATTGTAGTGTTCATCTTTCACAAGTCGTGAGAAAGGAAGATGGGTACAAATAAAGCACACAGTAAGTGTCCTATTCATAAAAAGGTTATTTCTGCAATTGCTATGTGAACATAATATTCTCCATAGAGAATGTGGAATAGGGTATTAGATGATGCAATGCATTATCATTTCACTGCTAGAGTCCTGGGTTCAAAGGCTTTTGAATGTTATTGCTTCTACAATTTTGGGGCGGAGCCTATGGCAAGACTCCCATTGGGAGTTGGATCTGATCCATAGGGAGGCAGACTGTATATTAGAAATGAAAACATACGGTAATTTTCACAGCTTCCGGGTTGTTGGGTTTTTTTGAGGTATGAGTTGGGTAGGTGCAGGGGCCTCCTCAAATTTGCATATGACATAGTGGGCCTGATCCTCAGCTAGACGTAAATGATTGTAGCGCCACAATGGAAGAGGTGGACCCCATTGCCACTAGTTGAGTCTCTGCAAAACTACTAGAAAGTCCTGGAGCAACGATCAAAAATTGAACATAAAGCATAATACGGACTTAGATTATACAGTTTTGTTTACAGTACATAAAAACATAAGAATGGCCTTACTGGGTCAAACCAATGGTTCATCTAGCCCAGAATCCCATTTTCTACCAGTGGCCACTGCCAGATGCTTCAGAAGAAATGCACAGACCGGGACAATTTTGAGTAATTCAGCCCGTCATCCAGTCCCATCTTCTGTCAGTTGGAGGTTCAGGGACACCCGGAGCATGGGGACACAATGCTCCATATGTGAGCTATTCTGATGTAATGCCTCTGTGTAGGCAGCTCCAAATTACATTGGCTTTTTCATTCTCATATTGCACTCTAGAGATGCCTACTTTATCATCCTCTATTCTGCGTATTCTCTCTCAAGATTACTGCTTCCCAGGCTATTATCCTCCCACGGAATATATTTTGAATTATTTTCCCCAGCTTTCATTTTCAAAGTTGAATCTCATTTTGTTATTTGTTGGTCATGTGATAGGTCCCTTACCATTATTTTTCTGCTCTGTCCTCACTGGTGGACTCAACTTTTTGTGTCACATGTTTTCATAGATTCATGGATTTTAAGACCAGAAGGGACAATTGAAATATCCTAGTCTGACCTCCTGCATAACACAGGTCATAGGATCTCCCTGTATTAATTTCTGCTTCAGATCAAATAGCTGTGTTTGAATTAGACCATATCTTTTAGAAAAAACATTCAATCTTGATTTAAAATTTGCCAGTGATGGAGACTTGAAGAGAACCTTTGGTAAGTTGTGCCAATGGTTATTTACCTTTTCTCAAAAATATGTGCTTTATTTCCAGTCTGAATTTGTCTAGCTTCAGCCTCCAGCAATTGGATCTTGTAACACCTTTTTTTCTGCTAGATCAGAGCGACCTCTATTATCAAATTTCTGTCCCCTGTGTATGTACTTGTAGACTGCAATCAAGTCACCCCTTAACCTTCTAGTGGATAAGCTAAATAGATTGAGTGCCTTAAGTCTATTTGTTACCTGGGGTTCTTTCAACCCAAAGCTCTTGGTAACTTGGTGTCAGGTGGTGTCAGGAAATAAAGCAATGGAGACACGGCCATCCGACCAATAGATGGCTGGCACAAACAGTGCAACACAAAAGTGCTTTCACTTAAAGCTATACTTTACTTAGTCTCAAATACTTAAACCTGTCCTCAACAGGTTAGTAACACACCCCCAACTCTCAATAATCACCAAAGTTGGGTGTGGCACAGTGGCAGTTTCTGGATGACCAATCTTTCATCTGCTGGAGGGACCGCAAGATGTGTCCAGAGGGAAAGTCCCAGAAGAGTCCAACTGCCCCAAACTTTCTTCCCTTATTTATTCATTGTTATTACAATAACACGTTACTCAAAGAAAACTTGTTAAGCAAGCAATTTCAAAGGTTAAGCAAGAGGCTGCCTTCTGATCATCAATTAGCCAGATGTGGTTTTTTTCAGAGTTTGCATACCTTGAGGCCCTGACAGACACATCCCTGAGGGCACATATAGACAAGCTTCCTGTTTTTCTAAACGCATACCTCAGCAATTTCAATAGCGATCTCATCAGGAAGGACACAGGGTCAAGCTGCCCTTTCTATGGCACTCAAACGCCCTCCACTCCTGACTCGGTCATGCCAAGACTGCTGCATAGGCCCACTTACTGCTTGCTAGCTGGGCTACTTTTAGCAATGTGCACTAGTGGTTTGGGAACTTTACTGGTCTGCCAAAATCTCCCTGTATATATTACTATAAGACATGATTTCCAATCCTTTAACCATTCTGTTGCTCTTTGCTATAGTCTCTCCATTTTTTCAACATACTTCTTGAACTCTGGGCACCAGAACTGAACACAGCATTCCAGTGGCAGTTACATCAGTGCTAAGTAATATAACATCTCTCCTCCTATTTGCCCTGCCTCTGTTTATACATCTGGCTGCATCTACATTGGCAGTTTTGAGTAAATCTCTCATCATGTACAAGGCACTAGTATTAACAATGATTAAGGCTGTGATTCTGTCATGGAGGTTGCAGAAGTCACAGATTACATGACCTCTGTGACTTCTGCAGCTGCAACGGTCAGTGCGGCTGGCCCCAGCGAGCACCCAAGCAGCGGCCGGTGTGCTGGCCTCAGGGTCGGCCCTGGAAGCCGTTGGGAGAGCGGTCCCCAGGGGCCTTGGAGCAGTGGCAATGGGGGTAATCAGCCCCCACTGCTGGAGCAGGGCCCCCCCAGAGCAGCAGGGCCACAGGAGCATAGATTTAGTCATCATGGGTATTTGTAGTAAAAGTCATGGACAGATCAGGGGGCCATGAATTTTTTTTGTTGCCCTGCCCTGTCCATGACTTTTACTAAAAATACCAGTGGCTAAAACTTAGCTTTAGTAATGATGGAAGCATTAGTGAACATTGAGCCCCTAGTATTTTTACCACTGTGTTGTCTAAGCCTTCTCAGGGCAGATGTAGATATCATGGTGGTACTAACTCCAGTGGCTGGTCCACACTGGCACGCCCATTTTGCAAGAATTCATTGATTTGCGCTGTTGCTAATGCAACTGTGGTAAATTTGCCAATAATTTTACACAAGGCCTTTGGCCACTGTGAGGTAGAAGTGTTCTATCAGTAGAATAGAAAAGACTTTTTTTTTTTATTCAGCAAATTATCCAGCTTTCAGGTTGCACTATTCAGCAGATATAGGTGTTTTGCCATAATTTTCTAACAACATTGGACTCAGCAACTGCTGCCGCTGTGGTAGCATAGATACAAGAGAGACAGGCATTAGAATTGAAATTTGTCTTGATGCGAAAACCTTCACATTTTAAGGGAACTGAAACTTCTGTAAGTCTCATTTAATCAAAGCTCAAAGAAAAGAGCATTAGCAAAGCAATTAAATCTGATTCTAAAAAAGTGACTTCTTTAAGATGAAGAAATACTGACACATTCAATTGCTTTTTTAATTGTGGAGAATTTCCTCTATTAATTTGATTAGCAAGGGTTGGGCCTTGAGATATATTTTCTCACTATTTTTTCTGGCTTGGGAAGGGAATGTTTAATTATTTTTATGATCATTATATTGCTTAGGGACTTTTCATATTGAATTACAGCTGTTAATGAACATCTTCCAACAAATTATTGTTCTGTTTAGTGTTTCTTAAAAGGATTAAAAAATAACAACTAAAACACAGAAGAAGCAATGAGAGCAAAGAGCATCCATTCTGGACAAGTGCCAGCCAGTGGTTTCCCTGAGCTTTGATGATTTCCTAAAGTTAAAAACTCAACAATATGGATCTATATTGTGTGGGGGAAATATTGTCATGGGGGATTTCAACCTGAGGGGTGTATGCTGGAGGTCTCATGCTGTCACTAGGAAAATATATTTGAAGTTTCTAAACGTTATAGATAACTTTCTAGCACACATAAAGTATTGCAAACAACACTGAGTAATTCTATATTAGACCTCATTCTGATGGATAAAGATGAATTGATAATTGAACTAAATATTGATAGTTGTCTACGAGCAAGTTATCACAAACTAATTTCATTTGCTCTGTGCAAAATGAATATAATCCCAAGCAATATAATGTAATATTGCTGATTTATACTTATTGCTATGAGCTGCTTCATTTTTCCATTTATTATATCGATATATTATTTGGGTTTTTTTGTTTGTTTTTCATTTCATCTCTTAAGCAGGATTTTTTTTTAAACTAAAAATATAGTTGCATAATTGCAGGGGGTCTTGGTATCTAATAAAGTATTCTTAAACAGCTGGAAATTATCATTCACATTTGGATGTTTAAATATTGGAGATTTTAAAGAACAGTTTAGACAAACACCTGTCATGGATGGTCTAGATAATACTTAGTCCTGCCATGAGTGCAGGGGACTAGACTAGATGACTTCCTGAGGTCCCTTCCAGTCCTATGATTCTATGATATTCCCTCCCAGTCAGTTTTGCTAATAGAGGAGGTATCTGAGCCTCTAGCTATTCTAGGATGCATTTCATCAGGTCCTGGTGACTTGCAGGCATCTAACTTATCTAAGTGATTTTTAACTTGTTCTTTTTTTCTTTTATCTTCTAAACCTTCCCCCTTCCCATTTGCATTCACTATGTTAGGCATTCCCTCAGACTTCTCAAGACCGAAACAAAGAAGTCATTAAGCATCTCTGCCATTTCCAAGTTTCCTGTTACTGTTTCTCCCTCCTCACTGAGTAGTGGGCCTACCCTGTCCTTGGTCTTCCTCTTGCTTCTAATGTACTGATAAAAAGTTTTCTTGTTTCCCTTTATTCCTGCAGCTCGTTTGAGCTCATTTTGTGCCTTTGCCTTTCTAATCTTGCCCCTGCATTCCCGTGTTGTTTGCCTATATTCATCCTTTGTAATTTGTCCTAGTTTCCATTTTTTATATGACTCCTTTTTATTTTTTAGATCTTGCAAGATCTTGTGGTTAAGCCACGGTGGTCTTTTGCCACATTTTCTATCTTTCCTACCCAGCGGAATAGTTTGCTTTTGGGCCCTTAATAGTGTCCCTTTGAAATACTGCCAGCTCTCCTCAGTTGTTTTTCCCCTCAGTCTTGATTCCCATGGGACCTTACCTATCAGCTCTCTGAGCTTACCAAACTCCGCTTTCCTGAAATCCATTGTCTCTATTTTGCTGTACTCCCTTCTACCCTTCCTTAGAATTATGAACTCTATGATTTCATGATCACTTTCGCCCAAGCTGCCTTCTACTTTCAAGTTCTCAACGAGTTCCTCCCTATTTGTTAAAATCAAATCTAGACCAGCTTCCCCCCTAGTAGCTTTCTCAACCTTCTGAAATAAAAAGTTGTCTGCAATGCAGTCCAGGAACTTACTGGATAGTCTGTGCCCCGCTGTGTTATTTTCCCAACATATATCTGGATAGTTGAAGTCCCCCATCACTACCAAATCTTGGGCTTTGGATGATTTTGTTAGTTGTTTAAAAAAAGCCTCATCCACCTCTTCCACCTGGTTAGGTGGCCTGTAGTAGACTCCTAGCATGACATCACCCTTGTTTTTTACCCCTTTTAGCCTAACCCAGAGACTCTCAACACTTCCATCCCCTATGTTCATCTCCACCTCAGTCCAAGTGTGTACATTTTTAATATATAAGGCAACACCTCCTCCCTTTTTCCCCTGTCTGTCCTTCCTGAGCAAGCTGTACCCATCCATACCAACATTCTAATCATGTGTATTATCCCACCAAGTTTCGGTGATGCCAACAATGTCATAGTTGAATTTATTTATTAGCACTTCCAGTTCTTCCTGCTTATTACCCATACTTCTCGCATTTCTATACAGGCATCTAAGATACTGATTTGATCTTGCCTGCCAGTTTTGCCCTGACCCTCCTATCTCTTTATCATTAGAGCCCACGCCCCCTCCTATTTCCGACCCATCTCCCAGGTCCCCATGTTCTCCACTTACCTGTGGGCTTTGCTCACCTGTCCCCGTCGAACCTAGTTTAAAGCCCTCCTCACTAGGTTAGCCAGTCTGTATCCAAATAGGGTCTTTCCCCTCCTCGAAAGGTGAATGCCATCTCTGCCTAGCAGTTCTTCCTGGATTAGTATCCCGTGGTCGAGGAAGCCAAAGCCCTCCTGGCGACACCATCTTCGCAGCCAGGCATTCACCTCCATGATGCACCTGTCTCTGCCCGGGCCCCTACCTTTGACAGGAAGGATCGAAGAGAATACCACCTGTGCTCCAAATTCCTTCACCGGTACTCCCAGAGCTCTGTAGTCACTCTTGATCTGCTCAGTGTCACACCTCGCAGTATCATTTGTGCCCACATGGATGAGTAGCATGGGGTAGTAGTCAGAGGGCCGGATAATCCTTGACAATGCCTCTGTAATGTCTCGGATATGGGCCCCCGGCAGGCAGCATACCTCCCGAGATGAAATGTCAGGACGACAGATGGACGCCTCCGTCCCCCTCAGCAGAGAGTCTCCGACCACCACTACCCTACGTTTCCTATTCGCAGTGGTGGCAGCAGACTTCCCAGCCTTAGGGGTACGAGGCTTCCCCTCCTCTGCTGTAGGGGAAGATTCCTTCTCTCCTGTATCAAGAAGAGCATAACGGTTTCCTATTACCATGGCGGCAGGGTTTGGAGCAGTGGTGGAGCACTGCCTGCTGCTAAAAGTAACCAGCTGCCAGTGTCCACCCTGAGCCATTTCCTCCTCCACCAGTGGTGTGTCAGCAGTCCTGTGTACTGGGACAGCTACCTCAGCTGTCTCCACATAGACACTGTCCAGGAATTGTTCATGGACTTGGATGCTCCTCAATCTAGCCACCTCCTCCTGTAGCTCTCCCACCTTCTGCCTGAGAGATTCCACCAGCAGGCACCTGTCACATTGGATGGTCCCCCCAGCCTGGATATCAGTAAGTGGTAATTGCAAGTTACAGTCCCTGCAAAACCACACTAGGATCTGGGTAGAAGCATCCATGTTCAGGCGCTCTGTCTGGCTACAGGCGCAGGTGGAGAAGCAGTGCTGGCACAGGTGTTGCGGGCCTTCCTAACCATCGTAGGCCTCCCTCTGTCAAACTCCCTCTCAGACAATCAAGGGAACAGGGTCAGGCACTCAGTCCCAACTGCCACAACAGCTGAAACTGAAATTACCTGAAATCAGAATAAAATATTTAAATTCAAACAGTCAAACACACACACTCCCACCAACAGCTAGTACTCACTCTCACCTGGCAGACTGTTCAGCCGGGGGATCTCTTGCTCTCCCTCTCAAACTCCCCTGTCTGCGGCCCCCTGTCCGCTCCGCTCCCCTGGTCGCTCTGCCTCTGGCCCAAGGGTCCTGTATTTGCTCCTGCTTTACCTGGAGCAATCCCTCTCAAAACTCCCTGTTAGCAGTCCCTGTTCGCAAAGGGGTAGGATATCTAAACACCACCTGTACACTGTAGACCATAGCTTTGTAAGGGCTCTTGATGCAGTTATATGCAGTGACTCTTTGGTGGCAGATTGAGATCAGAGGATTCAGCACTGCTTGGATTCTTCGCTCCTTCTGGAGGGAAGGCACAACTGTCACTGAGGCTACTCCAGGCCTAAAGATTCAGTGGTAGCTGTGGATTCACTCTTTTTTCACTTTCTGACCTGGAGGTGAGCAACATTCTGTCCCTTGCCCTGGGGAAGTTCCCAGTGTCCAGTCTGACCTAATTATGCTTGGCATTGGTGATACAATTTGGCTGCTAGTGGAGCAAAAGTTATCATTTGCATCAGATTCATGCACAGCAAGGATAATGGGTACATGCAGAGTGGTACATAAGAAGTGAAAGCGAACTAGGTAAGCTACAGAAAGGAAATGTTATGAAGAGTTTATGACATGATTAAGCTTAGGCAGTGCTGAAGCCCTAGCGGAAGGGGCTGTTTGCTTGAGGTGCCATATAGTTAGTTTGTAATTCAGCTCTCTTCCTAGAATTACTGAAGATTTTATTGTTTTCAAAATAAAACAGAGAGAAAGATGAAAGCAACTTTGACTGTATTGCCCTGGCTTTTCAAATGTTGCTCTATTACAAAACACAACAAGATGTACAGTCATAAATATGAACACCCAGTGGAAAGTAGAGGTGGGCTGAACTCCCACTGTTCTTATTCATGTTTGATATCCACACAGTAGGGCATTCAAATGTACAGTTTAGTTGGAACATCTGCTATATTATACTAATAATGGCTTTAGCTTTTCCCATTGAAAATTAGTCTCTATCTTTTTACGGTTTTATCAGGAAACTGGTGTTTCATAGTGTGTCAAAACACAATGTAATCACATAATTCAGTGAAATGAAATACTAGTTTCCTACTGAAAATTCTAAAAGATGCACATCTGTTCTCAGTTGGAAAAACTACAGTTATTATTTCACTAAGTAGCTTCCAAACAGCCACTGAAAAAGGCTAACATGGTCTGTTGGAGACAACCCTTTATGTTCAGGATAAAATAAATGAAGTTTTTACTTTCTTAGAACCCACATTCTAGAATTTTGCTTTCTTAGAAACTAGAATCTTTGAGTGACCAAAACCTGTCCTTCATTGACCACCGTCATTCTGTTCTCCAGAAAATAATCTTGTTCTGTGGAAATGCACTAGGAATCTCTTTTAAATCAAGATACAATTTGAAATAAAATACATTATATGGGGTTATCTTTAGTATCTGGAAACTTGTCATCCACAGTCATTAGGAATTTCCTGTATCCCAATCACACTGCACTTCTGCAAGCGATGCACTTTGTAGAAGAAGACTCCTTGTCCCAAACCTTTTACCTAAGAACCCTGAGCAAGGGAGGTTCCGGACAATCTCCCTTCATTACTGCTCTAGTTGGCTGGGAAGCTAGTCTGAGATACTGCAAAATCTCATCCAGATAGATTTTCATAGATTCATAGATTCATAGATTCTAGGGCTGGAAGGGACCTCGAGAGGTCATCGAGTCCAGCCCCCTGTCCTCATGGCAGGAACAATTACTGTCTAGACCATCCCTGATAGACATTTATCTAACCTACTCTTAAATATCTCCAGAGATGGAGATTCCACAACCACCCTGGGCAGTTTATTCCAGTGTTTAACCACCCTGACAGTTAGGAACTTTTTCCTAATGTCCAACCTAAACCTCCCTTGCTGCAGTTTAAGCCCATTGCTTCTTGTTCTATCCTCAGATGCTAAGATGAACAAGTTTTCTCCCTCCTCCTTATGACACCCTTTTAGATACCTGAAGACAGCTATCATGTCCCCTCTCAGTACGAGGCTTCTCCTCCTCTGCTGTAGGCGGAGATTCCTTCTCTCCTGTATCAAGAAGAGCATAACAGTTTCCTATTACCACGGCAGCAGGGTTTGCAGCAGTTTTGGTTTAGTCAAACTAAAGTAACAACATTTTGCATTTCTCAGAGACAGCTTTCTCCATCCTGACCCTCTTGGTCAGACAGCCTAACAGAATCCTGGCCTCTGTTCCCTTCCCTCACAATCCCCTTCACAGCCCTGTTCACCTGAGTAAGTAGGCCTTGCAAAAAGGATCTCCAATGGAGTGTGCGGAAACTGAACCCTCCCAAATACCTTGTGGAAGGACTGCCTGGCTATTACGACATGGCCCTGGGCCACAGAAACCATGCCAAGGTGTTCTCTCCTCAACACGAAACAGAAAATGAACACATTATAGAAAGAACAACATAAGGTATAGTCCCCAAAAGATCAGGAAAATTAGTTCATTTTTAGCATAGTATTGTTAAACCTTGGGTAACTATAGATATAATGTTGTTAGTGGTCATAAAATAATCCAGCAACAATATTTGATGACCTCTGTGATTGTGTGCAACACAGGTTGTCAACTACACATCTATATTTAAAAATCCTTGTATTTCTTCTAAATTTGTTGTCCTTCAGTTTCACTGAGTTCCCCTTGTTTTCTATACGTTTAAACACTGGTATTTCAATAGCACCCATTCTAGAGTACCTCAGTATAGAGCAGGTAGAGCGAGATATTAGGTTACTATTCTCAGTGTAACTGAGTACTTCAATGAAGTGATCCTAACTCTCCTCTTCTCCAAGGTAAACAATCATAGACTCCAATCTTTCGCACACTGGAATCAATGAGTCAAATGTTGCCCTAAGTTGCACTGGTGCAAATGTACAATTCATGGAGATATTCCAGATTTATACTGGAGAGCCAAATTAGGCCCAATGGGAGTATTGTCACAGACTTCAATAACTTCAAAGTAGTGTCGTCGTCCTTCTATTTGCAGTCTGGAATTTTCTGGGAGGTGGCAAATGTGGTCACTTAAATTAAAATATAGCAAGAGACGAACACAGAAACAAGGACTTCATTTGAACAAAGAAGATACAATAATGTTTTCATTTCTGCTGTTAGTAAACAATGCTCATGTGCAGGGTGATTAACTCTGAAGACTGGAAAGCCATGCACCAGAAACATATGTATTATGCTGAATGCAATAGTAGCCAAGGCCAATGTATTTGAACTGAAAGCATCCAAAGAGGATGGATTGACTAAAGATACTGTAATGTAGATCTCAGCTGGTCTCATTCCTCTCTGAGTTCTGGAAAAAAGAAGATAGAAAATCCAATTTACAGCAAACTTTCTTTCTGGAACTGCTGAGGAAACTGGAGAAGTAAGCTAACTGCACAGTTTTAAATCAGCAGGTCCAGATAAATATCATCCCAGAGTTTTAAAAGATATCACTGAGGCACTAGCTGGACCATTCATGTTGATTTTCAATAATTCTTGGAACACTGGGGAAGTTCTAGAAGACTGGAAGGAAACTAATGCTGTGCCAATATTTTAAAAATGTAAACAGAATGATCCAGTAATTATAGGTCTTTCAGCTTGACTTTGCTCCTGGGCAAAATAAGAGAGAGGCTGATATGGGATTTGATTAATCAAGGATTAAAAGAGGGTAATATAGTTAATGCTAATCAACATGGGTTTATGGAAAATAGATCCTTTCAAACTATCTGAATATCTTTTTTAATGAGATCACAAGTTTAGTTGATAACAGTCATAGTATTGATTCAAGATATTTAGATTTCTATAAGGCACGACTTTGTACCACACTACATTTTGATTAAAAAACTAGAGTGATACAAAATGAACATGGCACACATTAAATCAATTAAAAATGACTAATTGATAGGTCTCAACATGTAATTATAAAGGGGAAATCATTGTTGAATGGATGTGCTTAAAGTGGGGTCTTGCAGGAATCAGATCTTGTCCCTATGTTATTTAACATTTTTGTCAATGACCAGAAAGAAAACATAAAATCATCACTGATAAATTATATAGAAATAATGAAGAGGTTAGGTCACTGATACAGAGTGATCTGGATTGCTTGGTGAGCCAGGTGGAAGCAAACAATATGTGTTTTAAGAAGGCTAAATGCATGTATCTAGAAACAAGAATGTAGGCTAGGGAATGCGGACTCTATCCTGGGAAGCGGTGAGTAGAAAAGTTTGGGGGATCTTGGCTGATAATCAGTTGAACTAGAGTTCTTATTGTAATGCTAATGGCCAAAAGGGCTAATATGATCCTTGGATGTATAAACAAAGGAAACTTGAATAAGAGAAAAGAAGTTAACTTACCTCTGAATTTGGCACTGGTGCAATCACTGCCAGTCCACTGACCAGTTCTGTGTCCACAATTCAGGAAGGATGTTAAGAAATTGGAGAGGGTTCAAAGAAGTTCTTAGCCATGAGAATTATTAAAGAATTAAGAAACTTGCTGTATAGTTATAGACTCATGAAGTCAACCTATTTATCTTAAGGGGTGACTTGATCAGAGTTTATAAATACCCATGAAAGGAGCAAAAATATGATAAAAGTCTCTTCAACCTAGCAGACAAAAGTGGCTAGAAGCTAAAGCTAGACAATTTTAGACTGGAAATAATAAGCAATTTTTAACAGTGCGGGTATTTAACCACGGGAACATTTTACCAAACATTGTGGAAGATTCTTCATCACTGAAAATTTTAAAATCAAGATTGGATATTTTTTTCTAAAAGATCTGCACTGTTCAAACAGAAATTAATTCAGGGCAGTTCTATGGCCTTTCTTGTACAGAAGTTTAGACTAAATGACCAGAGTGGTCCCTTGCGGCCTTATAATCTATATAATAATACTTTATAAAAACACAGATTTAACAGCATTTCCCTCACTATCTATAGTCCAGCACTAGGTAAGAGTGGCTCTGGCTTTCTAGATTGATATTTTCTTCTCTGTTACTAGTTTTACACTGGTACATACCCAGATCTAGCTTATTCTCCATTGTACTATGCACCTGGAGCATCCTGAATTTCACTATGGCTACTTTGTGCCACTACAGCAGTTCAAACAGGTGTAAAGGCTATTGTCCTGCTGTCTGGTGTGGCTCATGACCATGAGTGCCTAGCTCATGGCAAACTGTCCGAAAACAGTGAAGACATTCCAAACAGGTGGTATGAACAAATGTGAACTCCTGGATCAATATAACAGTCTTGTCATGATGTTATAGACAGTTCCCAGATGTATTTTCTTTTATTTTTAAAATAAAATTTACCTTTTTTAAGAACAGAACAGAATATTTGTGTCTTAAGAGGTTTGTGCACATGTTGTTTAATTAGCTGGAGGCAACAGCTGGTTTCCTTATTTTTTTCTTTCTCAGCTCTTCCCTGGAGGGGGAGTGAAAGGGCTTGAGGGTACCCCACAGGAAGGAATTCCCAAGTGCGCCTTCCTGGGCAACCAAAGGGGTTCTATGGTGGCAGCATCAACCAATCCAAGGTCAGAGAAAAGCTGTAACCTTGGGAGTTTAATACAAGAATAGCCAGTATTAATTTTTAGAACCCTTGTGGGCGCCCACCTTCTGCAGTCGAAGTGCCAGAGTGGGGAATTAGCCTTGACAAATATATTGACAAGGGGAGAGCTGAGGACTTGTGAAAACAGAAATAAAAGAGCTAAATATGTAGTTTGGCTAAGAGATTGCAAAACAGGGACACTGTAACAGTGTGTATATATCTGATGTGTGCAACCACTTCCAATGAAGAGGAATATTTTAATGTAGTACCAAAGGAGCAATTGGATAAATTTGGAAAGGAAAAAATTAGTCTAAAAATCAGTAAGAGCTATTAGAGTGTGGGATAGATACTTAGGATATTTCTACACTGCAATTAGACACCTGCTGCTGGCCCATGCCCGCTGACTCAGAATCATGGGGCATTCCAAATCAGGTGTAGAAGTTCAGGCTCAGATTGCAGCCCAAGCTCTGGGACCCTCCCAGCTTGCAGGGTCCTAGAACCGGGGGTCCAGGCCAAGCCCAAATGTCTACACCGCAAATAAACAGGGCCTTAGTCCAAGCTCTGCAAACCCGAGTCAGCTGGCATGGGCCAGCCAAGGGTTTTTAAATGTAGTGTAGACATAGCCTAAGTGGAAGTGGTGAAAGCTCCATCATTTGTGACTTACAATTTGACTGGGCAAAACCATAGAAAATAGGTCATAGAGAACAATGCTGGATTCATAGGAGACAGACTGGATGACTTTTTCCTCTCTAATTTCTATTACAAAGTTACAATTTTATGTCCCAAAGGAATGTCATTGCACCAAACAAGCAGCTGTATTACTGTTGGCAGAGGTGTAATAAGTACATAGCTATTAATGGAAAAGGAATTGGAATACACAATAAAGTCAGAATGGATGGTCTAAATGCCCCCTGTAGTTCAAGTCACTACCTTAATGTTGAAAAAAAAAAGCCTTTTTAGCTTTAGGCCTAGAACTAGGGTTCAACAAATCCAGAGATAGCACATGCTCGAGTGCTTCTGGAACAAGTAACTGTGGACTATTAAAGTGTAATAGTCACAGAAGAATTCCCAGGAAAAATAATGTTATGTTTTAAGCATTAAATGAGAATGAAGAAGGTAGCAGTGATGGATGTTAATGACAGCACGACATTTGGGAATAAATTCCATAGCAGTTAGGTACTGCTGTTGAAGTGAAAGATCCATCCATCACAGACAATTTACTCCTACCACAGAAAACTGTAACAGGGTGAAACTCAAGTGATTCACTTCAGATAATAAAAAACACTTACCTCTTACTTAACACGTTCTAAAGCACTTTGGGCAATAGTGACTTTAAGCCTGTGTGCCTTACATGCCCCCATGAGTCACCTTTCCCCACACATACGCCTATGTGACCAGATAGAGTGCCATTTCATACCACTCCTCTGTGCTGCAGTGACAGAAAGTGACTGCTTAATTTCCCTTCCCCTCTCCATATTTGGCTCCTGCTCTTGGCTTCCTGTTGTATTCCGCATCACAGGCTGTGAAGTCTCACAGACAGGTAAGGGAAGGATGAGGCAGGAGATGGCTGAAATAATAGGCATAATGGTTATATGGAAATGCGGTGTGACTAGTACGCGTTGTAAGTGTAGTGGGAACTAAATGGTGGCCAGCTTGTGTTTGACTGGGGCCTAACAAAATGAAATATTAGCCTTGGGTGTTTAGATAGGTACTTAGAAGTCCTGGATCTTATCTGAACAATCCAGACCTCTGGGATCTGCAAAACTGGGCTGAGATCACTTTGTGGTAACAGGCTTTTCTAGTATATTTTGCACATAGAACCCAATTCACCAAAGCACTTAAGAACATGCTTAAATACCTTTGGACTTGTAGGATTGCTGAATCAGAGGGATAAGAAAACAAAATCTTCTTTGGGGGGCAGGTGTGCTGAGTTTATCCCTCTGCCCTAGTAAGGGGGCAGGTTTGGGTGGCTGTGTAAGGCCCAGGTCACTGAGGGAAGATGAGGGAGAGTATTCCAGAAGGAGAGCTAGATTGTAGTATATTCATTCAGAATTTCAAAAATAAAACAAACAGGTTAATATTCCTTTACTACACAGAGAATTTTCTATAATAATCAGATAAAAGAATAATTTCCCTTTTTTTGGTGCCCATAATAAGGAAATGAAGTAACTTCTTGATCATAGTTCAGTATCAATTCATACATAAATATAGTTGACTTATCTGACCTTTAAGATAAAGGACGTGATGAATTTTAAGGCAATGGTACAGAAACAGTGCATCATAATGTTTCCATCACTCCTTTCATTTTTAGGTGCATATCCTCCTATGAGTAATAATGCTGTTGACTTTGATTGAAGAGCTACTTAGACATGCACGGGATCACTGGTGTACCATTTGCACTGTTATTTTTGAGGCTGAGTTGATCTTGTCATTCCTGTTTGATCTCTCCTTGAAGCCAGTCACCTTTTCATCACGGTTTGTCAATTACTCTTCTCTTTCTACCTCCTTATTCGTGATGGGTATTTTCCCCTCTCCCAACTCTTAACCCTCTAGGCCAGTGTTAAAAGCAAAAAGAGCATATGGGCTTTAGTCATTAACTTCTCATGTGAGTAGTAGTTCACTTTTGTTTAGATACCCAACATGCATTTGGGACTCAACTGTGAAAATTTAGGCACAGCCCTTATGCAGGGGCAGTGTAGTGCTGGACTGCTCCTGGGGCAGGACAGGAAGACAGAATACTCCTAGGAGACAGATAGCCTTGAAGAGGTCCCAGGCATACAGTAGCAGTGCATTTAAAAAATCTCCTTTATTGGGTAAAGCTGGCCAGTGTGTAGGGTGGACAGAGCCATAGCCCTGACTTCTCCTTGCTTCTCCTTGCCTCAGGGTGCTGTACACCCACAGGGGAGTAGGGAAGGAGCAATCTGTGCACCCACAGGAGTGCAGGGAATGTAATGATCCCACCTCCTTATGCTGGACATGCGGTGGGGATGATGAAGGAGGTTTCATGTGACCTTCCACTCATCCACTCATTGCACACCCTTGTCAGGGTCCTTTAGAAAAGAAAAAAATCCCACAATTATTTTCTGAATAGGTCTAATTAACCATAATTCTGTATAGAAAATGGGAATGGCCACCCTTGGTAATGATTAGGGATAGTCTGAAATTTCTGTACATCTGTTTAATCAAAGGCAGATGTTTTATCTACAATGTTATTTTCATAATGGGTAATGGTGTCAATAGAAAGCTATTAAACTAGTAGGAAACATAAGATCTGAATAATATGCATTTCTTTGATGTTGACTAATTATTGGTATTGGTTATTATTATTTAAATCCTGCTGTGATAAACCATGAAATTTGGTACATGTGACTGTATGATAATCATTCTCCCTGCTCTCTATTGTTGTTTTGCTTTTGCTGTCTCTATATGACTGTGATATAAATGGAGAAGATATAGATATAGACAAACATAGCTATATGACATATTTAATGTACCATCTCTAATTGCTGCATTCAGCTGAATGCCAAATAATTATAAATGTTATTCAGCCAAAGTCAAATTAGAAGATGAATTAGTCATTACAACACTCGTATTAAGTGCTGAATGTCCCAAGTAAACAATACAAAGGACATTGGAGCATTTCTGTTTCATACAGTTATGTTGAGAAAGTGTCCAGTTGCCATAAGTCACTGGTTCCCATTTAGTGTGTCAGACCAGCGGATAATTTTCTAGTGTTGTCACATTCCTAAGTGCACCGGAGACAGGGTACTACCCATAGAGGTAAAGCAAGACCACACTACCGTTTAGAAATAGGTTGGTTCCATAACAAAAGGATAACCTAATGGTCTTAGCACTTTAAGCATGCCCATACACGTGTGGTTGCCACTTTCAATGCCCCAAATGCCTTAACTGTGACATCATCTGTTATTGGTAGCAACTTTCTTGCTAGTACCCACAACAGGATCCTGGCTGCCAATTCCCTTTGCTCTGCCACTAGTAGGCTTCCTTCTCTCCCCATTCCACAGACTTCCATCTTCCATGGTAGGTAATAATTTATAAATTATAAATCAGGGACTCAAGTCAGCAGTCTTTGTTGGACCAGTATGAAAGGCCTTGTCTACAGGAGAAAGTGGCAATTTAGTTAAACTGATATAAACCTTTATGAGGACACTCATTTCAGTTGGAGTGGCTTATTCCGGTTGAACTTGAACTGATGATCAATTGACTTAAACCTAAGCAAAACAAACCTTGTTTAAACTGAAATGAGCTTTTATACAGCCTTTTGCATCAGTTTAACTAAACTGGTTTAAAATCACACCCAACGTTAAACCAGTGCAATTTTTCCATGTTGAAAAGCCCTTCGGTCCTCCCGAAGGAGCACAATGCATTCTAGGATGCCTTTGATCGAGGAAGCCCCAAGGTGGGAGCCTTATGGATGGAACAATGGCAGGGCCTAGTGAGAAGATAGTAAACCTGAGACACAAAGGCATGATACTGAAGGAGGGGAAAGGGATAGAAAGGGACACAATGGCTATTCTAGTCATTAGACTGTGGAGAAGACAGACAGTGATTATGATACTATTCTGTAGCCTAGTGTGGAGAATTCCTCCCCTTCCCCAGCTGTACAGTTCAGTCAAGCTCAAGTAAGTTATCTATACTGGATACAGCATGGTGAAGAGAAGGCTTCCCCCCACACCCCACCAAAAAAAAAATTCTGCAGCAGCAGCATATTAAAATACAAGGATACAATTATTTCACTGCATCTTTATCTTTCATAACTGCTTAACTATTTGGCCTTGAAACCAAATCATGGTCCCACTGAAGTCCCTGAGAGTTTGACTATTGATTTCAACAGGAACAAGATCTACCCCTTGACCTATAAGGTACTCTATACAAGAATGAGATGCACGCTTGTGGAGAGGAAAAGAAAAACAGTGGCTCAAACTGTAACATATTGGACAAAACACAGCTGTTAGTTACACATGTGAAAGAAAATATCTGTCGTTATAACCTGTAAATGGGTACAAGAGGAGTGATAAATCTGGACTATTGAATTGACCAGTTCAGACCAGACACTGGTGTTGAGGTCATACACAGCGTGTATGTCCATGTGTGGCCCATCACACTGGTTATGGTTTGAATGGGATCCTTGTCCTCCCCAGAGAGTAGCTTTATAAAGTTAGTTAAAAGAAAGTGCCCTGCTCACTCTAAGCACAGTAGGAGACTTACTTAGCTTTTGTCAGCTAGAAGGCACTGTTCAGTGTATCACACATATTAAGTTTGGCAGCCTTTATTCTCAGACAAGGAGCACAATAGCAATAATTTTATACAGTTATTTTTAAATACACCTAATACAATGGTAAAATATGTACCGTATATGTTTTAATTTCCTCCCACCTACTGATTTGACATTAATGGAGAACTAGCAATTCAATTACTGGCAAACTTGTCCAATGTGCATGCCCTAAATAGACACACCGAAGGGGGATGGGGTGGAGGGTGGCGGTGCTAACGTCACCTTCCTTTCTGCTAGCAAAGATATCTTTCTAGACAAGTAATAAATTCCAGCCACATTATCTCTCCGCTCATTTACAGCAGCCTCTCAGTAAATCATCATGTGAGTCCCTTATGAGATATAATAATGTCACTGGCTAAAATAATGAAACACAACATTCCACTCAAAATATGAACAATACTTTAATTTATCTTGTGAATGCCTTTTGCTGTTCAGTATGCAGGAAAAGGACAATCCCTGGATTAACATTGTAATGATGGGAGAGTGTTTTGAAGTGGCCAAAAGGTTTCAGATGATTAAAAGTGAGGTGTGTTTAAATAAAATGAGGAAAAAAAAACAGTAGAAAGATCATTTTACTATGCTTTGCTGCTGTTTGTTTCGGTCTCTCTTCATTTACTGAATTGGGCAAAGTGATAGAGTAGATTTTTTGCATTTATACTTGATCTTCCTCCCTCACTGTCTCCACAAATAACTAGATAAGTACTACATCTATAACCATCCTTAGAGGTTATTATTTATTAATATCTTAGAAGTGCATAGGGCCAGATCTTCAAAAGAGCTCAGCACTCAACAGCTCCCAGTATGGCCCCTACCTGGGAATGTCCAGATTTTCAAAAGTGCTCTGCACTCAGCACTCACCATTATTGTTAATGTGAGATGTTGGGTTTTGGCACTGTTTAAAATCTGGCCCATAGACCATTTCATAAGGCCACTCTACATTTGTGTATAGATTTTAATTCCTTTGTCCCCATTTACACTAGGGGCCTTTGTCATAAATATAAAGGGAAGAGTAACAACCTTTATGTATGCAGTAACATAAAATCCCTCCTGGCCAGAGGTACAGAATCCCACTACCTGTAATGGGTTAAGAAGCTCAAATAACCTGGTTAGCACCTGACCAAAAGGACCAATAAGGAAAGAAGATACTTTCAAATTTGGGGCGGGGGGCAGAAGAGGTTTTGGTTGTGCTCTCTTTGTTTGTTCCCTCTCTTGATAGAGAGAGAGGGAGAGAGACCAAGCAGGTAAACCATCTCTTGAAAAGATACTTGAAATGATACATCTAAAACTACAGAAATTTTAAGTAAAGGCAAGGAAATGCATTAGATTATCTTTTGTTTTAGCTTGTGAATTTTCCCTATGCTAAGAGGGAGTTTTATTCCTGTTTTTGTAAATTTGAAGCTAAGCATAGAAGGGAATCCTCTGAGTTTTAAATCTTTTATTTACCCTGTAAAATTACCTTTTACCCATATTTCTCAGGTGTGATTCTTTTACTTAAAAAATAAAATAAAATTCTTCTTCTAAGAACCTGATTGATTTTCAGTGTCCTAAAAACTCAGTTTTTTAGGACCAGTGGTCTGTGCTCACTTGTAACCAATTGGTTAGTATATTGTTCTCAAGCCTCCCCAGGAAAGGGGGTGAAGGGGCTCAGGGGAATATTTTGGGGAAACTGGGACTCCAAGTGACCCTTTTTCCTGGATTTTTGTCGAAATCACTTGTCCTTGGTTGGTATTGCTGCCACCACCAAGGAAAGGATTTGTGCCTTCGGGAAGTTTTAACCTAAGATGGTAGAAATAAGCTTAGGGAGTCTTTCATGTGGGTCCCCACATCTGTACCCCAAAGTTCAGAGTGGGGAGGGAACCCTGACATTTTTACTCAAGGTAACAGCTTTGTAGACCAATGGCCTGATGCTGTAATCCTTCTCACATGGTTACTGCTTACTCATGTGAGCAGGGACATTGACGTCACTTGGTTCACTCCCAAATCCTCAGTAAGGATTACTCTTTTGAGAAAAGTTTCAGGATTGGGTTTTGAGGTTATAACACAAACAGTTCTGCAATCTATTAATAACGTGTTTACACAGCACCGGCAAAGCACTCAAGAGGCATGTGATTTGTAATGAACTCTAACATGTTGTGCTCTAACTGCTTGTGGTGGGTCATGCTCACCTCCTTGCATCTGAATGTGATAGCACTAGGCCTCCTGCTGGCTACCTGCCTTTGGTTCCAGGCCTTCTATGGCTCAGTCCTCTGGCCAAGTCACAAAGTTCAAACATCTTTGAACAAGTCAAAATGAACCTAAATAATTCTTCTGTCCATTTGGGATACTGAACTCTTCTCTTTCTACTTGCAAACCCTATTCAGCGCTTCCCCTGTAGGAGCCTACCCCGCCCTTCCCCCTTTATCCTTCTATTAGACCATAGCTCTGGGTTTCTCTCTGCCACAGAGAGACCAATTTCCCCTGAAGTCTCTCCCCAGCTGAACTCCTTCAAAGTGTACTGATTATGGTGTAGCACTGCCCCCCTCTAGCCAGACGCCAATTACCTACTCACCTCTCCAGGTGCAGAGCATGGCTAATTGGGTATATTCACTAGCTCTGCACTGGATGGGGAATAGGCCCCTCCCTCCCCTCCAGGGGATTCTCTCGCCATCATTGTATGGGGCTCCATCTCTTCCTAATTCATGTACTTGGGTGAAGAAACGACTTTTGTTATCTACCACATCTTCATAGTGTCCCGTCTGGTATTCTCTATGTTGGATATGTGTTTGCATGGCCTCCTCCGTAGCAGTTAATTTCTCCCAAATTTCCCATGTCTGTGTACTCCTCACAGCTGGTCTGGTCTCCTGCTATCACCCTTGTGGTGGTGGGCCAGGGTCCAAGATCATGGTGGCTTCTCCAATCTCCTCATTCAGGATGTCCATTCCCCCATGAACTCTCCCAATTAGTTTCCTCTTCCGCATGGGGCCTGTTCTTGGCTTCTACAGGCCAGGGCACCCTTCTGACATGCTTCCATGGTTCACAGTGCAGCTAGCTCTCATTTGAGTTGCTGCCGATTATTATTTTCATATGCCAGGTCTAGTCTTGTCCAGATCAGTTCTTGTACTTGTTTTGTGTTCTCCTCTATTATTTTCTGTCATAAGGCTTTCAGATCCTCCAGCTCTTGATTTGCTTTGTGTAACTATGTGTCATAAATATGAAGGGAAGGGGGAGAGGGTCTGATGCAGTGCTATACAATCCTCTTTCTTTCTTTTTCCTCCTCAGCATGCTTCCTCTCTCTTTCTTTCTCCTCCTCAGCATGCTTCCTCTCTCTCTCCTTCTCCTCCATCTCCATCTGTCTAACTTGTAGCAGTCTTGCATGTTTCTTCTCCTCCTCATCAGCTTGTAGCCGGGCTATCTCAAGTTTAATAGCTGCTTCACTGGCAGTCATCTTAGCCTTTCTGTTTTTAATCTGTCTTAACCCGATAGAGTTAGAAAAGAAAAAAAAAACGTGCTTGGGTATTCCCTGTAGGGGTTAACTACCTGCTTTCATATGTAGATACTCTAGCTCCTAGCAGCTTAACCCCTCCCCCCTCCCTGCTTCCAGCAGCTACAGGGAAGAGTCAGAGAGAAGAAAAAAAATTCTAAACTCCCAGTGTCTGGTTCAAAAAAAATCTCTGGTTCAATATATCCCACCTCTGCTACCATGTCAGGGTTCCCTCCACACTCTAAACTCTAGGGTAAAGACGTGGGGACCCGCATTCAGAGCCCCTAAGATTATTTTTACCAGCTTAGGTTAAATCCCCCAAGGTACAAAATTCCCTGCACCCTGAGAAATGCTTCTTTCGCTGCCACCATCAAGTATCTAACAGGAATCCAGGAAAGGAATCACTTGAACTTCCCTCCCCCCCCCAAATACCCCCTCAAGCCGTACACCCCCTTTCCTGGGGAAGCTTGAGAACAATCTCCCAACCAATTGGTTACACAGTGATCTAAAAACCCACCCCCCTGGGTTTTAACACCATAGAAAACAGTCAGCTTCTTAAAAGAAGGATTTTATTAAAAATAAAGAAGGTAAAATCATCTCTGTAAAATCAGGATGGTAACTATTTTACAGGGCACTATATTTCCAAACTCAGAGAGACTTCCCTCTCTGGACAAAACCTTAAAGTTACAGAAAACCATGAATAACCCCCCCTCCACCTTGCCCCTTCTAACACAGGGAATACACCAAGCCGAAATTAAACAGAAATCTATGCGCTATACTATCTAAACTTACTTCAGAAAAGGGAGGTTTGATTTTCTGCAGGTTCCTTCTGTCTTCCAAGATCACTCAGACTCAGACAAAGACACACACAAAAACCTTCCCCCCTCCCAAAGTTTGAAAGTATCTTGTCCCCTTATTGGTCAGATGCCAGCCAGGTCAGGTGTCAGTCTGGCTACCTGCATTTCTTATCCCTTTACTGGAAAGAGGATTTTATAGCACTGCATCAGACCCTCTCCCCCTTCCCTTCATATTTATGACACACACCCCAAATCACCGATAGTGTGAAACACTGGCTGTGATTTCTTCTTGGAGCTCTAAAAGAAAACAAAAGTAATAAGACACATGAATCTCCAAATATACTAATAACTGGATAAAGGCTAACAATATTGTCCACATTGCAAGGACGATTTTAACCAGTTGGTTCGGGGAAACTTTCTCGGGAGAGTGCATCAGCCACTTTGTTAGAAGCTCCTGAAATATGTTGTATTTCAAAATCAAAATCTTGGAGAGCTAAACTCCATTGAAGGAGTTTTTTATTATTTCCCTTGGCAGTATTAAGCCACTGTAGTGCAGCATGGTCGGTTTGCAGGTGGAAACGCCGTCCCCAAACGTATGGGCGTAGCTTTTCCAGAGCGTAGACAATGGCGTAACATTCCTTCTCACTGATTGACCAGTGGTTTTCCCTCTCAGACAGCTTCTTGCTGAGAAACACGACAGGATGGAATTCTTGATCTGGTCCTTCCTGCATTAAGACTTCTCCCACACCACACTCGGACGCATCTGTGGTTATTAGGAATGGTTTATCAAAGTCCGGGGCCCTTAGCACAGGGTCAGACATGAGTGTTGTTTTAAGCTGGTTAAAGGCCTTCCGACACTCATCAGTCCACTGAACCGCATTTGGCTGGTTCTTTCTGGTTAGGTCAGTTAGAGGGGCGGCGATTTGGCTCTAGTGCGGTACAAATCGCCTGTAATATCCAGCCAAGCCTAAGAAAGATTGGACCTGTTTCTTTGACTTTGGGACAGGCCACTTTTGGATAGCCTCCACCTTGGCCTGGAGGGGGTTAATAGTTCCTTGACCCACCTGGTGTCCAAGGTAAGTCACTCTGTTGAGGCCTATTTGACACTTTTTAGCCTTAACAGTTAGTCCTGCCTCTCGTATGCGCTCGAAGACCTTCTGGAGATGCTCCAGGTGTTCGGCCCATGAGTCAGAAAATATGGCCATATCGTCAAGATAGGCAACTGCCGATTCTCCCAATCCCGCTAGGAGACTATCTACCAGTTTCTGGAATGTGGCAGGTGCATTCCACAGCCTGAAAGGGAGTACATTAAATTCATACAGCCTGACATGGGTGATGAAAGCTGACTTTTCCTTGGCGGATTCATCTAGCGGCACCTGCCAGTACCCCTTGGTTAAGTCTAAGGTGGAGATGAACTGGGCACGTCCCAGTTTCTCCAATAGTTCATCTGTGCGAGGCATTGGATAGTTGTCTGGGCAAGTCACAGCATTTAGCGTACGGTAGTCCACGCAAAAGCGTATTTCCCCATCTGGTTTGGGGACTAGAAACACGGGAGAGGCCCATGCACTGCTAGAGGGACGGATTATACCCAACTGTAGCATGTCTTGAACCTCCCGTTCTATAGCAGTTTTGGCGTGAGGAGCCACTCGGTAAGGTCGGGCTCTAATTGGGTGGGCATTACCTGTGTCAATGGAGTGGTATGCCCGTTCGGTCAGTCCTGGGGTGGCTGAGAACATCGGTGCGAATTTAGTGCACAGCTCCTGGATTTGCTGGCGCTGCATACGTCCGAGGGTCATTGAGAGGTTCACCTCTTCCACGCCACCGTCACTTTTCCCTTCATAGTAGACACCTTCAGGCTACTCAGCGTCTTCTGCTCCCTGGTCAGTAAACTGACAAACCTTCATTTCTCGGGGGAAGAAAGGCTTTAGAGAATTAACATGGTACACTTTAGGCTTGAGAGTTGTGGTGGGGAATGCTATGAGATAGTTCACAGCTCCCAGGCGTTCTTGGACCGTAAATGGCCCTTCCCATGACGCTTCCATTTTATGGACCCGGAGCGCCTTCAAGACCATGACTTGGTCCCCTACTTTAAAGGAATGCTCTCTGGCATGTTTATCATACCAGGCCTTTTGCTCTTCCTGAGCCCCTTTTAGGTTTTCTCTAGCAAGGGCTAAAGAGTCTCGGAGGGTGTTTTGTAGGTTGCTTACAAAGTCCAGAATGTTAGTTCCCGAAGAAGGCGTAAACCCCTCCCATTGCTGTTTCACCAGCTGTAATGGCCCTTTAACCTCATGGCCATACACAAGTTCAAATGGTGAAAACCCTAAACTGGGATGTGGTACAGCCCTGTAGGCAAAGAGCAACTGCTGTAACACTAGGTCACAATCGTTGGAATGCTGATTTACAAATTTACATATCATGGCTCCCAAAGTTCCATTAAATTTCTCCACCAGACCATTTGTTTGATGGTGGTAAGGGGTGGCAACCAAGTGGTTCACCCCATGAGCTTCCCACAGGCTTTCCATGCTCCCTGCCAGGAAATTAGTTCCCGAATCAGTAAGGATGTCGGCGGGCCAACCTACCCTGGCAAAAATCTCTGTTAATGCCTGGCCTACACTTTTAGCCCGGGTGTTGCTCAGAGCTACTGCTTCTGGCCATCGGGTGACAAAATCCATGAAAGTCAGTATGTACTGCTTTCCTCTGGGTGTCATTTTTGGAAAAGGACCCAGACTATCCACAGCTACCCGCTGAAATGGAACTTCAATTATGGGGAGTGGCTGGAGAGGGGCTTTGACCTGGTCTTGGGGTTTTCCCACTCTTTGGCACACCTCACAAGACCGGACATAGGTAGAAACATCCTTGCCCATTCCCTCCCAGTGGAATGACCTCCCCAAATGGTCTTTGGTTCTGTTCACCCCAGCATGACCACTAGGATGATCATGGGCTAAGCTCAAGAGCTTTAGCCGGTACTTAGTTGGAACCACCAACTGTCTCTGAGGACGCCAGTCTTCCTGGTGTCCACCAGAAAGAGTCTCCTTATATAGAAGTCCTTTCTCTATAACAAACTGGGATCGATTAGAAGAGCTGAGAGGCAGTGGGGTGCTCCGTCCCACTGTCCAAGCTCTCTGTAGGCTTTCATCTGCTTCCTGCTCGGCTTGGAACTGTTCCCTAGATGCTGGAGACATCAGTTCCTCACTGGGTTGTGGACCTGGGCTGGGTCCCTCTGGAAGCGATGCAGGTGATGGATTTGTTTCCGGTGACTGTGAACCGCTCTCTGCTGGTGCACAATGTGGTAATTCAGGCTCTGCTGAGCCTCTTGTATTGAGTTATCGGCTGCTGCTGCCATTGCAAGCTCGGTGGTGCCCTCGGGTGTTGGCACTGTAGATGGGGTCTCTAGGGCAGTGGTGGGCAACCTGCACCTCTTCCCGCAGCTCCCATTGGCCGGGAACAGCGATACACAGCCACTGGGAGCTGTGGGCAGCCATGCGAATGTAAACAAATGGTCTGGCAGCCCACCAGTGGCTTGCCCTGAGGGGCCATGTGTGGCCCGCGGGCTGCAGGTTACCCACCACTGCTCTAGGGCCTGTAGTTGACTCAGCATCTCTTGTTTGACTCTCTTGACTAGCTTCCCCAAGTCTGTTGAATCCATGTACTTTGGATCCACCTCTGGCTACTTTACCCAACAGCCCAAGTCTGAACATGGGTCACCTTACTGTCATGTGGTACCCTCTCTTATAATAAGGATGGGAAATTAGGCCTACAGTTATGGGCAAGGGAAGTCTCTTACCATGCCAACCCTCAGCTTGTCCTTTTGACCTTTTATTTCTATCTCTACCATTGCAGTCAGGAAGATTCATGTCTCTTTGTGCGTCAAACATGAAATGGGTGCTGGCAAATGCTGATCTGTTTTTAAAGTCTGAAGACTATTACCCTGAACTAGCATCTGCTTGCACCTGGAGTCAATCAGTCCTCTCATTTCACATCCAACCATTTTAGCAGTTATTTAGTAGGCTAAAGTGTGTCGCCTTCTGAGAGAGCACCACAAGCCACAGACTTGGCTGTAGTAGCAATCCAAATAGCTGCATTCCATGAGTGGGCAGTCCTTTCTTATATGAGCTGGTTGGCCACACTGGACACACATAACCATGTTCTCCTAACTGATTGTCAGTGGCCTATCTCAGGCACTTGGTAACAACTGAGGCACTGCTACCTCTTCTGGTTTCTTAGTACCAGATTTCCTATGAATTTCCCCCCTTGCATGCCCCCCTTGCCATCATAGGATTGGGATTCTCTGCCACCTTACTTCCCTCAGAATAGTCCCCTTGATCAAACCTCTCATTCAGGTGGGTTGGTATTATTCACCTCCATGTAGGCCTCCATCTCCTCCATGGCCTCATCAGTGGAAGCCAGTTGAAACCTCCGGACCCAACTTTGGACTCTGGCAGACAAGACCCTTAGGAAGTGTTCTGAGATTACAAGATTGTTTAAGGAGATTGTGCTGGGCTGCAACCGTCATGTTGTCAGATCCCATAAAGATTGTACTGCCACTCTAGGGAACATCCCTCCGGGAAAGGCTTTGTCCTAAACCAGTGGCTGTATGTCAGTCCCAGCCTATCCAGAATGGCTTCTTTTACTAGTCTGTAGAACTGCACCTGCTCAGCAGACAAAGCACAATATGCCGCTTGAGCTTCTCCTGAGAGACATGGGGCCACTCAAGCTGCCCAAGAGGATTCAGCCCAACCTACTGCAGTTGCTACCCTCTTGAAAGTATGCAAAAAATGCTTGTAGGTTGTCATCTGGGCACAATTTTGCCAGGTTGGGTACTGGTCCAGCATAATTTTCTTCTCCCAAAGCTACCATTTCTCTAGGTATTGCAAGAAATTTTCTTGTTGACCCCTTGCTGTTGTTACTGCTTTTGTAATATTGCACAGAAGAGAATATGTCTGCTCCTGTTGGGCTGCCAGCATTCAGACTACCTCCTCCTCCATGTTCCCCAAAGGCGAATATAAGGGTCTTAGCCTGTACACCTGCACCTCACATTTAAAGTAGTTTGTATCTCCCTCCTTCCTCAGTGTGGGGTCCCCGCATGCTACTTCTGGTATCAATATATGGTTGGGCTCATTCACCCTTACAGCACCCTCTTGCATCCAGGCATAGTATCACTGGTATCCACAGTTTCCTGCTGGCTGTCTGCCCCTGGTTCCAGGCCATCTGTGGCTCAGCCCTCCAGACAAGTCATAAATTTCAAACACCTTCTGGGGTATCATAGACATATCCAAATTAACCTGAATAATTCTTCTTCTCCTTTGGGCTACTGAACCTTTCTATTACTTGCAAACCCTATCTCAGGGCTTCCCCTATCAAACCCTGCCCTGATCTTGTAGTGTGTCTCCATCTTTATCCTTCTATTAAATCCTACCTCTGGGAATCTGTCTGCCAAAGAGAGGCTTGTCTCCTCTGCAGTCACCTCCCATAAATGAGCTTCTTTAGTCTACATATTATGCTTTAACTCCACCCCCTCCAGGAGCCAATTAGCTAGTCATCTCACCAGGTGCAAAGCATGACCAATTGCGTGCTTTCGCTAGCCTTGCAGGTGATCTCATTGCTCCATGTAGTCTCAGCTGACAGGGCTATGCTATGCAAGCTAAGTACTTTGTGGAGTGTGGCCGCTGAGTTGACAAGGAGTGTGTTTTAATGCAACACTTTAGTCTGCCTTAAAAATCACCCCCCTCTGGCATGCTTTGCCATGCCATATAAACTAGCCCTCAATTAACAGTGAGTATTCAACAATGACTGTAACTTTGTAGAAAGAATTGTTTTTAAACATGGAACTCATGGATCTCAAGAAAGGAAATAATACAGTTTAAAAATTCACTGTCGATTTAGCCTTGTGTCACTGGAAAAATGTGATGTACTTTTGACAGCACTTCCTTGAATCTGCACCGAAGAATGATCTCATTAATATTGCCATTTTCTCTCTTTCCTGTTTAAGTACAGGGAAGTGGCTCTAGTGCACTGTATCTGATTGCCAAAATAACAAAAGTAATGATTAGAAGAATAAATCTGAAAATACCTCCCCATGTCATCTCTGAGGCACTTGAGTTTAATAGAACTATCTGCCATGTTCTACAATAAGTGGCCAACTTCTACAACTTCTAAAGGCCAGTCCAGTATGATGTATGGAGAAGGCAGAAATCCAGTCAATCTGAGCTTGAAGTGGGGAGGGTGCAAAATGAGACACTGCCATTGTGGCAGCACCTCCTTGCCTGATCCCTTTTCAGGTCGTCTGTGGGAACTGGGCTCCATGGCGTTTGAGAGGGCAGGCCAGACTCAAGATGAGGCAGGGCCTTGGAGACACTCTCTTAAACCTGTGGAACTAAAGAGGATAAGTTAATACTGACAGAATTAACTCTTCTCAATGTGATGTCCAGCTTCCCCCCTCCACCTCGAGTAGAGGTTCTAAGAGCAACAGCCAGAAAGGGAGTCTGTGGCATCTAGTTACCATTTGCAAAGTCAACAGAAATCCAAAATTCAATGGAGCCAAATTCTGCCCAGATTCAATCCCACTGAAATCTCTGGGAGTTGCACACATTTATCCATGGCCATAATTTAGCCACACTCATCACTGATTCATAGATTTTAAGACCAGAAGGGACCATTATGATCACCTAGTCTGACCTGCACAGCTCAGACCATAGATTTCGCTCAGTGATTCCTGCATCAAGCCCAAAAGCTTATGATAGAATTAGAGGATATGTTTTAGAAAGACATGTAGGGTACATTTACATGGCAATGAGTTTCAGAGCCCCAGTGGTGGATCAGCAACTGGACCAACATGGCCCATGCCCCAGGGGCCCCAGGCAATTGGAGGGCCCCAGAAAAATGGGCACTCTTGCACCCTGACCCGCTCCACTCACTCCACCTGCTCCTGCCGGGGAGTGGGGTCGGGGCACGGGGGCTTGCCCTGTTCTGCCCACTTGGTGCTCCTGCCGGGGAGCAGGGGAAGCCCCCTCACCCCAAACCCACTCCCCAGCAGGAACAGGGGGGCGGGGGAGATTACAGCTGAAAGAGGGGGAGTGGCCTCCACTTGCTCTGGGCCAGGGCCCCACAAAAGCTTAATTGGCCTCTGCAGAGCCCGGTCAGCTGACCTGGGCTTCTGGGGCTCAGGCTGTGGGGCTATAAAATTGTACTCTAGGCATTTAGGCTTGGGCTGTCGCCAAGGCTCTGAGACCCAAACCCCCTCACAGGGGTCCAGTCTGAGTCTGAACATCTACACTGCAATTTTATAGCCCTGCATCTCAAGCCCCAGGAGCCTGAATCAGCTGACCCAAGCCAACTGTGACGGTGCCATGCATCTCTTATTGCAGTGTAGACATATCCCTCTTAATTTAAAGTCTCCATGTGGTGGAGAATTTACCTCATCCCTAGCTAAGCTGCTTCAATGGTTAATTCACTTCACTGTCAAAAATGTGCACCTTGTTTCCAGTTTGAACTTTGCTAACTTCAGCTTCCAGACACTCAACCTTGTTGGGCCTTTTTCTATAAATTAAAGAGCCTTTTACTATTGGAACATTTCCCCCTCCCCCCGCCCCATTAAACACTTTAAAAACTATGTAGCCTCTGTACTATAAAATCAAACAAAAAACAAAAGGGATAGTTTTACTTTTAGGACAACTGATCAGCATGTATTAGGGCTTTCCTTGCAGGATATCTTGATGCATTAGACTGAACGGCAGGCTAAGTGTAATGAACAAAGGCTGTATCCTCCAAATTCCATTACAACCTCAAATTCATCCTTTTAGTTCTCTTTAATAGCCAGAGTCATGCTAATCTCTCTTTTGTTGAATATAGCATTAAACTACTTAAGGTTCATTGTACATAAAGGAGATACCTGTATGTAATTTTGTTAGCGCACACCGGTTTGTCATTGAAAACTGAATACTACTTGCAGCAGTTTTTCTGTACAGGTTTCCATGGAAATTCTTTTGAAACATTCCAGAAAATGTTGCTTTTTTCTTTTTGTGTCTTTTTTTTTTACACTGGATGTCTTCATCCAATTTAGCTTAAAAGCATTTCACCAAATTGCACATATTTGATGTAAATTACCATTAGTTTATAATTTATATGCTATAAAAATATAACCTTTACCTTTTTTGTATTTTGCATACTGTACATAAATGGGTGGGAAATACATTATGTGGTTGTTATCAAAATTTATAGACTATAGAACTCAGGAAGCTTTCAAAAAAAGGCATTAGTGCTCATAAATTATACTTGAAGTAAAATGTCATTCTGTATTTGGACAGTCTCCTCTTAATAAATCACTGCATGCCAGAAATGAGTTCACACTGTGTGAATTAAAATGATAACTAGTGTTCATGTGATACAATTTTCACTTTTTTCTTTAACTATTAGTTGCTGTGTTTTTCCCCCAGAATATCTCTGAAGTACCTTGTAAAAAACTCCTAAAGTAAGGGATGTATGTTTTTAAAGATTTGACTGTGCTTTTCCTACTACAATTTCATGCAGAACTTCCTTCATTTACTACTGCATAGAAATTAGCGCATTTGCACAATTTAGGATCCAATCCTGCACTCCCTACTCTAGCAAAACTACCATGAAAATTAACAGGAGTTTCTGAGTAAGGAGTACAGGTTTGGAGCCATTAAAACCTGTATATTGGATTGGATCCTAAATTGAGCAAATGCACTAAATTCTTTCAGCAGGTCTTGATGTGCTATTACTACCCGCATGTGCATTTCTCTCAGTAATGTCAATCAAGCACCTGTGAAGGGAGCAGAATAGCGGAGCTCAAATCCCCAGTGTTAACTGAAGGGGAGAATTTTGCCCACCTATGTAGCTTATGAAAAATAGTACTTTTGAATTAGTAGGTTTCCTGTGGTAGCTGTAAATTATTAAAGGCCCTATCAGTGGGTCAAATCTATTCCCTTATACTGGTATATGGCTCAGTCCTGTTCTTATGGAAGTTAATGGGAAAACATCCATTGACATCCATGGGAGCAGTTTGAAGCTATGGATCTGGGGTAACTCCACGGGCATCAATATACTTCTGAGTTAACTTGATTTTAGTGGAATTTTCCCAGATTCAGAGCTTCATACTGCTCCTATGGAAGTCAATAGAAGTTTTGCCATTAAGTTCCACAGCAACAGAATAACTCCGTTGAAACCTAATTCTGCATGTAGGGTTATTCTCTCCAAGATACCTACATATCACTAACTCTTCATTCCACTAGCAACAGTGTGAGTTTAATACAGAGGGCCTGATTCTGATCAACAACTGGTTATAGACCAAAGTAATTCCTGATTTTAATGGAATTACATTAATGTTTGAGAGAGGAGAATCAGTCCCAGAAAGATAGAGCCGTACATAGTGTTCTGCATTCTTATTTTCTTCTTTGAGAATTAATAAAAAGGTAGATGGCATGGAAACAGAAACAGCTAATAGCAGTACATGTATTGCAGTGCTATTTGAAATGTATTTGGTGCTTTACTGATATGAAGATTCAGAAAGGAAGTAGATGAAGAATCAATAATGTGTTCTGTAAACCTTTCTTTTTAAAAAATATTCTTCACAAGTAATTCTAGTAATTTCAATTTGTTGTTAGAGCTGGAAAATGTGTAATATATTTAATATAATAACTTGAATAAAAGGTCAAAGAAGGGTCGATCATTCCTGAAATACGTGTGCTTTTGAATTGGAAGAACAAAACATCAAAGTTGTAAGTAAAAAACTGCTTGGCTAATTTTTTTTTTCAAAATAGAATCATTGTTTAAGGGCAAGAACAGACCCCCACTTCAACTCTCTTGCAAAAAAACCCTGCTCAGTAGCTGTGTGCTACAAATTGTGCTTATAGCTAGTCTGTGCAGAAACATGTATTATTTTAACTCTGTTCTTTCTTTACTTCCTTCCCCCCATGTGTTTGCTTAACCAAGCTATTGCATCCTGTCTAATACCAAGACCCCCACTCTCAATATTGTTGATATTATTAATATTTATTGCTGTTATGCTTCCAGATTACAAGGACAGTGGCTGAAACAAATGGCAAAGTATCCGCTTGGGGAAAAAGTGTCTGTTTGGAAGGATTTGTGGTAGATCTGGCCTTTTTAGCATCTTTGCTAATGATCTAAAACAGGAAATGAACTGCATGCTAATAAAATTTACAGATGGTGCTAAATTGTTAAGAGCTGTAAACACCAACATGAACAAAGACATAATGCAAATGACCAATAGGGATTAAAAACACAGGCAGGCATCAAAAAGTGACTGTCAACTTGAAAGAAATGCAATAAAGGGCACTGGGGGAAATAATCTGGCATATACACAGTCAATGAGAGGAAGACACCAGTGAATAATAATACTGAGTAGATCATGGAACATATAAATATTGTGCAACCAGATGTGGAATAATACATTCATTTCTGGGGCTCTTATTTACCAGATATATTTCAGATAAGAGCAACACAAATAAACAGGATGCTGATGGATTTATGAAGAAATGTTAAATGTCACCTTTACTGCAAACTGAGGAATTTTTAATCTATTCCCTTCTATTCTATAGACTGGGTAATGGCAAATCTCCTATTATAGTGTGTCCAGTATTCTTTTTAGCAACCCAATTTAAGGATAGCCACAGTGCTGCATCAATATGAAGTACCATCTGCTGAAATTGTGAGCATTGCTAAGAATATAAGAACAGCCAGACTGGGTCAGACCAAAGGTCCATCTAGTCCAGTATCCTGTCTTCCGACAGTGGCCAAAGCCAGGTGCCCCAGAGGGAATGAACAGACCAGGTAATCATCATGTGATCCATCCTCTGTCACCCATTCCCAGCTTCTGGCATTTCCTTTAATTTCTTCTAAACATTTCACTGAAGCTGTACAATGCCATTGCCACATGGACTCAAATATCAATGCTTGTACTATTTTCTGTAGATTAGTCACAGAGCATTGATCAAAGGGAAAACAAAGGAGCGGCTTGATATATCATCTCTATGGGGGAACACAACAAAGTTCACAACAGCTATTCTGGGAAATCACTGAAGGAAAATGGAACTATGTTACAGTAGAACTTTAATTTTAATCCCTGAGTAGCTTCTGCCACAAGTGAGGAAACTCTTCGAAGGAAGGAACTATGGATGCTGAGCGATCCGCTGTCGTGACCTGCACAGGATGTGCCATGTTTGTCTTTCTTCCACAGGATAGAAGCGACTTTGTCTGTACAAAGTGCAAGCTGATCTCCATATTGGAGGAGAAGATTCAAGGTCTGGAGAAACGAGTATCAACCCTGCGTTCCATAAAAGAAAATGAGGAGTTCCTGGATAGACGTCAGGATAGGCTTCAGCGGGCACAGTGTTGTGAGGATTCAGAGCAGGCTGCGCAGCGGGGACAGAAGACCAGCGAGGAGAATTGGCGGCATGTGACCTCCAGAAGAGGAAAGAGTATAGACAAGTCCATGTACCAGAAACGCATATTCAGATGAGCAACCGTTTTCATGTTCTCTCCACAGGCACTAGTGCAGAGAGTGGAGTGAATGATGCATCTGAGGGAACAGAGCAGAAGGAGACTCCACTGACTGGAAGGCATGAGATGCACAGTCCTAGGGATGGGGTTCCACGACCACCACTCCCAAGAGGAGGAGGAGGGTGGTGGTGGTCGGGGACTCTCTCCTCAGGGGGACTGAGTCATCTATCTGCCGCCCTGACCGGGAAAACCGAGAGGTGTGCTGCTTGCCAGGGGCTAGGATTCGTGATGTGACGGAGAGACTGCCGAGACTCATCAAGCCCTCAGACCGCTACCCCTTCCTGCTTCTCCACGTGGGCACCAATGATACTGCCAAGAATGACCTTGAGCGTATTACTGCAGACTACGTGGCTCTGGGAAGAAGGATAAAGGCGTTTGAGGCGCAAGTGGTGTTCTCGTCCATTCTCCCTGTGGCAGGAAAAGGCCGGGGTAGAGACCGTCGAATCGTGGAAGTCAACGAATGGCTACGCAGATGGTGTCGGAGAGAAGGGTTTGGATTCTTTGACCATGGGATGGTGTTCCAAGAAGAAGGAGTGCTAGGCAGAGACGGGCTCCACCTGACGAAGAGAGGGAAGAGCATCTTTGGAAGCAGGCTGGCCAACCTAGTGAGGAGGGCTTTAAACTAGGTTCACCGGGGGAAGGAGACCAAAGCCCCGAGGTAAGTGGGGAAGTGGGATACTGGGAGGAAGCACAAGTAGGTGAGTGCAAGAGGGGAGGGCTCCTGCCCCATACTGGGACAGCAGGATGATCGGTGAGTTATCTTAAATGCCTATACACAAATGCAAGGAGCCTGGGGAACAAGCAGGGAGAACTGGAAGTCCTGGCACAGTCAAGGAATTATGACGTAATTGGAATAACAGAGACTTGGTGGGATAACTCACACGTTTGAGTACTGTCATGGATGGATATAAACTGTTCAGGAAGGATAGGCAGGGCAGAAAAGGTGAGGGAGTTGCGTTGTATGTAAGAGAGCAGTATGACTGCTCAGAGCTCCAGTATGAAACTGCAGAAAAACCTGAGAGTCTCTGGATTAAATTGAGAAGTGTGAGCAACAAGGGTAATGTCGTGGTGGGAGTCTGCTACAGACCACCAGACCAGGGGGATGAGGTGGACGAGGCTTTCTTCCAGCAACTAACAGAAGTTACTAGATCACAGGCCCTGGTTCTCATGGGTGACTTTAATCACCCCGACATCTGCTGGGAGAGCAATACAGCGGTCCACAGACAATCCAGGAAGTTTTTGGAAAGTGTAGGGGACAATTTCCTGGTGCAAGTGCTGGAGGAACCAACTAGGGGAAAAGCTCTTCTTGACCTGCTGCTCACAAACAGGGAAGAAATAGTAGAGGAAGCAATAGTGGATGGGAACCTGGGAGGCAGTGACCATGAGATGGTCGAGTTCAGGATCCTGACACAAGGAAGAAAGGAGAGCAGTAGAATACAGAGCCTGGACTTCAGAAAAGCAGACTTTGACTCCCTCAGGGAACTGATGGGCAAGGTCCCCTGGGAGAATAACATGAGGGGGAAAGGAGTCGAGGAAAGCTGGCTGTATTTTAAAGAAACCTTATTGAGGTTGCAGGAACAAACCATCCCGATGTGTAGAAAGAAAAGTAAATATTGCAGGCGACCAGCTTGGCTTAACAGTGAAATCCTTGCTCGTCTTAAACACAAAAAAGCAGCTTACAAGAAGTGGAAGATTGGACAAATGACCAGGGAGGAGTATAAAAATATTAGGTTTCAGTGTAGTAGCCGTGTTAGTCTGTGTCAGCAAAATGAAAATAAGAAAGAAAAACTTGTAGCACCTTAGAGACTAACAAATTTATTTCAGCATAAGCTTTCGTGGAAGTGGGTACTAACCCACGAAAGCTTATGCTGAAATAAATTTGTTAGTCTCTAAGGTGCTACAAGTTTTTCTTTCTTATTATAAAAATATTGTTCAGGCATGCAGGAGTGAAATTAGGAAGGCCAAATCACACTTGGAGTTGCAGCTAGCTGGAGATGTTAGGAGTAACAAGAAGGGTTTCTTCAGGTATGTTAGCAACAAGAAGAAAGTCAAGGAATGTGTGGGCCCCTTGCTGAATGAGGGAGGGAACCTTGTGACAGAGGATGTGGAGAAAGCTAGTGTACTCAATGCTTTTTTTGCCTCTGTCTTCACAGACAAGGGCAGCTCCCAGACGGCTGCACTCCGCAGCACGGTATGGGGAGGAGGTGACCAGCCCTCTGTGGAGAAAGAAGTAGTTCGGGACTATTTAGAAAAGCTGGACGAACACAAGTCCATGGGGCCGGATGCACTGCATCCGAGGGTGCTAAAGGAGTTGGCCGATGTGATTGCAGAGCCATTGGCCATTATCTTTGACAAATCATGGCAATCGGGGGAGGTCCCGGATGACTGGAAAAAAGCTAATGTAGTGCCCATCTTTAAAAAAGGGAAGAAGGAAGATCCGGGGAACTACAGGCCAGTCAGTCTCACCTCAATCCCTGGAAAAATCATGGAACAGGTCCTCAAGGAATCAATTCTGAACCACTTAAAGGAGGGGAAAGTGATCAGGAACAGTCAGCATGGATTCACCAAGGGCAAGTCATGCCTGACTAACCTAATTGCCTTCTATGATGAGATAACTGGCTCTGTGGATGAGGGGAAAGCAGTGGATGTGCTATTTCTTGACTTTAGCAAAGCTTTTGATACAGTCTCCCACAGTGTTCTTGCCAGCAAGTTAAAGAAGTATGGGCTGGATGAATGGACGGTAAGGTGGACAGAAAACTGGCTGGATGGTCGTGCTCAACGGGTAGTGATCAATGGCTCCATGTCTAGTTGGCAGCCGGTATCAAGTGGAGTGCCCCAAGGGTCGGTGCTGGGGCCGGTTTTGTTCAATATCTTCATCAACGACCTGGAGGATGGTGTGGACTGCACCCTTAGCAAGTTTGCAGATGACACTAAACTGGGAGAAGTGGTTGATATACTGGAGGGTAGGGATAGGATACAGAGGGACCTAGACAAATTAGAGGATTGGGCCAAAAGAAATCTGATGAGGTTCAACAAGGACAAGTGCAGAGTCCTGCACTTAGGACGGAAGAATCCCATGCACTGCTACAGACTAGGGACTGAATGGCTGGTCAGCAGTTCTGCAGAAAAGGACCTAGGGGTTACAGTGGACGAAAAGCTGAATATGAGTCAACAGTGTGCCCTTGTTGCCAAGAAGGCTAACGGCATTTTGGGCTGTATAAGTAGGGGCATTTCCAGAAGATCGAGGGACGTGATTATTCCCCTCTATTCGGTACTGGTGAGGCCTCATTTGGAGTACTGTGTCAAGTTTTGGGCCCCACACTACAAAAAGGATGTGGATAAACTGGAAAGAGTCCAACGGAGGGCAACAAAAATGATTAGGGGGCTGGAGCACATGACTTATGAGGAGAGGCTGAGGGAACTGGGATTGTTTAGCCTGCAGAAGAGAAGAGTGAGGGGGGATTTGATAGCTGCTTTCAACTACCTAAAAGGGGGTTCCAAAGAGGATGGATCTAGACTGTTCTCAGTGGTAGAAGATGACAGAACAAGGAGTAATGGTCTCAAGTTGCAGAGGGGGAGGTTTAGGTTGGATATTAGGAAAAACTTTTTCACTAGTAGGGTGGTGAAGCACTGGAATGGGTTGCCTAGGGAGGTGGTGGAATCTCCTTCCTTAGAGGTTTTTAAGGTCAGGCTTGACAAAGCCCTGGCTGGGATGATCTAGTTGGGGTTGGTCCTGCTTTGAGCAGGGGGTTGGACTAGATGACCTCCTGAGGTCCCTTTCAACCCTGAGATTCTATGATTCTATGATTCTATGATAATTTGTCCAGTGCCTGTCATACACATTTGGGGCCCATATTCCTGCAATTTTCCCTCAATCTCTCAAAAATCCCATTAATATCTATAGGAATTTAGCTGAATTAAGAATTGCAAGGTCATGCACTACTTGCATACCCAAACTGCTTGATAAAAATCTCAGATAATTCAAGACAGGAGACAATATTGAACACATTATTCAAGGTAGAATACCTTAGTGTGAGGAATAATGCTCAATAAATTAGTTTTTCACAGACTAATGAATGGAAAGAGAGTAACTTAAAGGCATAAATTAAATAGAAGATATATTATAGGTTGTGATTTGAAAAGAAATGGAGAGTCACTAAAGGATGAAGGTATAGGAAGAATGGTAGGAGTTGCAGAGATGAAGGGTCTTAAATTGATGGTGCAGGATTCCATGGAGAAACAGCCAATGGGACAATGCCAGATAACTAAGAAGGGTAGGAAACAAAAAAAGATTGTGTCTATTTCACTGAGGGACCAGCCACAGTGACATGAAGCAAACTGGCTTAGAGTAGAGAGAGGGAGAGAGATTTTCCATTATTCTGAAGAGATGCCATGTACAGCTGAGGGAACCAGGTCTCCTCAGAGCACTCTGCCCTAAGCCCAAAGAACTCTCCAGAGTGGTGAGGAAACGGAGACAGGGAAATACATACAACTATGTCTATTATTTCGCTAGATCTGGGCAGGGCCGGCGCGCCCACTAGGTGACCCTATGCGGTCGCCTAGGGCGCCCGGATCTGGGGCGGCGGCTGGCAGCGGCTGCCTCCCACCCTCCCCGCTCCGCGGCTGAGCTGGGAACTTGGGGGGGGGGGGCGTGGCTGGCCACGGCTGCCACCTGCCCTCCCGGCTCCGCGGCCAGCCACCCCCCGCTCCCAGCTGAGCCGCGGCTGCCGCCCGGCTCCGCAGCTGAGCCGTGGGGGGCGGCTGGCCGCGGGCAGGGGGCTGAGCTGCCCGCCCACAGGGGATGGGGAGGGGGAGGACTGGCTGCTGCGGGGGGCGGTGTTAGTTGGGGGGGGGCACAGGGCTGGTGCAAGGAAGTTTCGCCTAGGGCGCGAAACTTCCTTGCACCGGCCCTAGATCTGGGTATCTCTTGTGTTATCTAAGTAAAAGAAACGGTGTTTAGAATCCTGTGCAAAGCCTACCTGGGTGTCTGTGGGTACGTCTATACTACCCACCTGATTCGGCGGGTAGCAATTGATCTTCTGGGATCGATTTATCGCGTCTTGTCTAGACGCAATAAATCGATCCCGGAAGTGCTCGCCCTTGACACCGGTACTCCTGCTCCGCACGAGGAGTAAGCATTATCGACGGGGGAGCCTGCCTGCCACATCTGGACCCGCGGTAAGTGCTTTTTAGTTCGAACTAAGATACTTCGACTTCAGCTACGTTAGTCATGTAGCTGAAGTTGCGTATCTTAGTTCGACACCCCCCCTAGTGTGGACCAGCCCTGTTTGATTCACTATCATGTGCCCCTGAAGAGTAAACCTGTGAACCCAGAGTGTCCATGTGATGGGTGTTCTGGGAGAGGCTGTGCTGAAGTTGTGTGGGACTTTGAGGGGGCAGCACTGGTCTTGATGACCAAGGGCAGTTTGGCTGCACAGTCCAATTTCTGTGGACATTTAACTGAGTCAGTGCTAGGAAACATGCCAGAGAGGCCAAGGAAAGAGACAGTGCTGGATCCTACTCCGATCAAGGAAAGCTTAAAACATGCAGTTCTGATGGATTGCAACCCAGCACAACAGCCTGGTGAACGTCAAGCCAAAGGGATTTTGACCAGGGCTATGTGCGTGTGACAGGGAACTTGAAAAGAAAGTTCATGCCATACTACTATAACTTGCATATTTTAGAAATTAATAGGTTAAATAATTCAGTAGTTATCAAGGATTTGAAACAATCTCAATTGTGGACAACGGAGTGCTATTTAAAATCCTGTGCCAGTATTACAACACATCAAGCCATAAAACGACCCCATAATGTGTGAATATATAGCAGAGAAAATAGAAATGGCTCTCAAAGAGGCTTGTGCATCTCACAATACATATGCAGACCAAGCATTATACTGCTGTTAATGTTTCAGGACAGATAAACATATTGTAATAGTTGTTGCCACAAAGTTTTTATGTTGAATTTAATCTTTTTGAAAATGAGTCCAAATTGTCCAAGATTTGCAGGTCAGTAGTTCTCTTTATAATAATTCTTTTACATTTCCATTACAATGTTAGGATGATATTTCCATTGTAATATAACAACTAACTTGAATAGTGATAGTGAGAATTATTAAAAAACTAATCATTTCTGTTTCTGAATACAATAAAAGCATTTGACAGAGGCAAAACCCTAGAAGAGGAACAACTTTTCAAGTCAGTAGCTTATTAAAAATGTGCCTGCAAGGTAGAACTCAACCTATTAAATATTTTGGGAAATTTCTCATTCAATAAAGATAGTCTATGAATGCAGGCCCCGTTGTTTTCAATAGAGACTTATGGAACATCATTATAGCAATCAAGCTAGGAATTGTTATACTTAAGCTTAAAATGCAACTTCCATTTAAACTCCTTTTATCCTTTGCTAAAAACTACCCCACTAAAATACTCCTAACTTAATGAACTATTTTTCTTCAACCTTAGTTTGCTTTAGAGACCTCAGTGAGAAAGAAAAAAAACAAATCTGGTCTAAATATTGAATTATGTGCTTTACTCTAACTTATTGTATGAATGAAATGTACAGGATTGCAGCTTATCATTATATCAATAGTCTGGGAGTGACTGCTTTAATTGAGGTTGCAAAATAGTTTCCATTGTAGCTTCATTTTCTCAACTATTCATACATTAGAGAAGCTATCAT